>OW679195.1:181356042-181856068 GCA_940337035.1 Agriotes lineatus | reverse complement strand
TGAGTTAAACCAAACAAAGGGCAATATAAATGCATAGTACAGTAGAGTATAGGGCAAGTACAATTTACGGTGCCCAACGCAAGGGTTAGGTAAAAATTTTAATACATAGATTTTATTAACCTTATTGATTCTTTTTCACATCTTGATCTATTCGTTTATATTTAGTAATTGTTCCTAAGCATTGTGTTGTTTCCTTCTCCTTCAGATTTTTTCATCTATTTGGACTTCCAGGTGATCTTCCGATTCCTCCTTTGTGATTTGCATGACTAGACTCTTATTTATATTTATAAACATTTCTTTTCTCTCTAGTTTAGTTATCCGTATGTCTATATTTCTTTGTAGATGTTATTTGTTTCTCACTATTATAAGTCGATAAGTTAGTACGAGTTTTTAGGTTAACCTACCCTAGATTTGACTTTTCGGTTTGGTTGTTGCATAACTTGTTTATGTGGTCCATGTACAATGGCAAATGTCTCATGCCTATTTCCATCCCGACCTCCTTCAAAATCCCTCAGATCAATCTTATTTTCTATTTATTTTTCTATAAATGCTTTTGATGGCTCTGATTAGCTTCGATGTTAGTTGAAGTTCTTGTAATGCTTCCCACATGATGTTCTTGTGGTACGAGGTTAAAGGCTGATTTTAAGCCTCGAAATTCCGAAAGTTCTTTATTTTTGTCATGCGTTTTCTCAATAATTGCTCTAATTGTGTAAATATGGTCTTGTGCTTGGCGTCCTGGCTTGAAAGCTGCTTGGTCTTCTTGGAGTTTTCCTTCCACTTCCACCCTTAATTTATTTTCTATTATTCTCGTGTATATGTTTTGCGAAACCGCGGCTCGGCATATTGTTTTGTAGTTAGTACAATCAGTCGATTCCCGCTTTTTATAAATGGGTATGTTTTGCTCCCATTTTTTAGGGATTTTCTCTGAGTTCCATGCTAGCTGGCATGTGTTTCTTAACCATCTTCCTACATCTGTGGTTCCTTTTTTAGCATTTCCGAGGTGACGTTATCTTCTCGTGCCGATTTTCCGTTTTCCATAGGGTTTCTATAAGCGCTTCCTCTTTTATTTCTTCGCCTTTTTCCTCTTCGCTCTCGTCTTGGTCTTCATTTGTGTGTTCGTCTCTATTCTATTTTTCGAATATAGACTTGTAATGCTCGTTCCATGCTTTTAGTATATATTTTCCCTCTTTCGTTTTTGACATTTCGTACTTTCTGCCTTGACTCCCTTTAAGTCTTTTGCTCTATTTTTATTCCGAACTCTTCCTAAGTCTCTCTTTTTGCCGTCTTTACCTCTTCGTTAGCTTCGTCGCGTTTCGTTATATACGCTCTTCTGTTTCTGTTCCAGGCTTTTTTGGGCCGGAGTTCTCTTCTATTGTTTTGCTGCCACATTTCTTTTGCAGTGTGTTTAAGGGTTTCCTGGATGACTTCCCATTTTTTGTTTACGAACCAGGGTGTTTCTTCTAATGCTTCAGGTTCCTCTAGAATATGTTTCTGTGATAGCCTTTCTTCATATTGCTGTTTTTGATTGTGTTCTTTGTGTGTTTCCCATTTAATCTTTCTAAATTTTTTGTTCGTCTGCTACCACTAGAGTCAATGTTATGTATTTAGTTTGGTCCCTCTAATGACCATTGCGTCATGTACGGCGTATCTCATAGTTGTTGAGTATGTGATATAGTCGATACTTCGTGGCCAGTTCTTCAGCTTCGTATGTTTTGTCATGCTATGTGCTCCCTTCGTTCTGTGGCCCATCCCTTTATTGTTTCCAGTCGCCCATAATCACTATATGTCGGTTTGAATTTTGTGTTTCTTCTATTGGCTTTGTCATGTGCGTTTGCGATTTCTGTTGGGGCGTAAATTTGCATTACACCTCTCTTGTAGTTGTATGCTTACTGGCAGGATGCTGAAGTTTAATGGTTTCCAGCTGACTACTTCTATTCTTTGCTGAGTAATATCCGCACTCCTTTTATTAATCTATTTTCTATTAATGTCTATGAATATCTAGATGTGTAACCTTTGTCCATAGCGATTATTACCTCTTACTTAACTTCTGATATTCCAAGGATGTCTGTTTTACATTTTCCCATTTCTTCTATAATCTCAGATTCTTTTCCTGTGAGGGAAGTAACATTCAAAGTTCCTAATCTTAATCTTTTCCTCGCCTCTCGCTTTCGGTTTGACCGTCTTATTTCAAGTCTCATATAATTTATCTGATTCTGTTTACTGCGTACGGGTGATTGACCTAGCCACAAAGACCCCGTTATTTCGGGACAATTGACATTTGGTCCAAGGCTGCTTATTATAAATATTCAGAGCAATCCTGTCTCCGGGACTTCCCCTTATCCGCCACCCGAGAGATGCGTTCTCTAGGAGCGAAGTCTCAAGATAATGCAGTTCAAACTAATACCATGAATTAAAATGCGATGTTTACACATATTACGCAAATTACTTATGGCCAAGCGTAGTTTGGTAGAGCCTGTTGATCTAGACCAGAAAATGTGGGTTCGATTCCCGACTCCAAGGGACACAAAAATCTAGCGCTGAGCCTGCAACGATTCCCCAATCCGGATTTGGAAACCGTGGGGTCCTCATGCTTAAAACTTCCTCAGTGCAATGCAGTGTAGTGGGGATGTAACAAGATTGGCGACGACGAAATGAGAAAAATAATGTCATGTAACGACGGCATGGCCATCTTTTATTCAGATTTAAACGACTCAAATCAATATCGGTATAGACGTATACGATATTTGAACTAAAAACTACGTAAAAAGTGCCTCAATAATGTCAAAGCGATTTTGTGCTATCGATGAATAGAAAATAAAAATTCTAGAATTTTAATGTGTTGACACTTGGGATACTGCTCATTTCTTCTATATTTAACGCAACCGAAATAATATTTCTTACAATTTACAAAATTTCTATGCTTATCTTAAAAACCTTGTACTATATAATGCCGTGATACAGACGTTCGAGAACAAATCTACGATAGTTCACTTTGAGTGCTGTGGAGGAGATAAAGTGATGTACTATGAGTATGGCAAAGTTAAATGACCTTGCTCAATTGGTGTAATAGATAGGTGATTTTCTAAAAAAACTCTTGTGGCGTGCTTTTTAACTTTCACGTTACCATCAGCCGCGTTATTTTTGCCAAAGAAACTTTAGTAATTTTTCTAGTTTTTCCAGAAGTGGCGATTTTGAAATCTGCGTAGATGTCAAACAGTTCAAAATTGACTATTCCGGTATTCAAGCGAACTGTAAAATATAAAAAGAGCATATAGTTCCACTCAGTATCAACACAAACGGATGCGTTTTGTACCTCCTCCTCCCGGCCTCTTTCCTACAAAAGAGAAAAGAGGACAGGAAGCCACGGCAGAGAGCCGAAGAACAGTCGGCCGCAGAAGTACAAACGCTCATTATTCCGCCAGTTCAAATTCGAAATGCGTGCTTGACGCATCGCTCAGATATGCAACGTGGGAAAATTATTAAACCTCTCCTGAGTGATTAGCCACTAATTTGAAGACCAAAGTTCGTGATTTCCACCATTGTTTGGCGGTTCGCGGCAGTCGCGAACGGTAGCGGCCAAGGCAGCCGGTTCGAATTTGTTACGCGACATTGATTGCTGTTGCAATTAGCATATAAATACATATTTGCGTTCGTCGATGTTTTCGCCCGATTGCTGTGCAGATTATATCAACGCTAATTTACTTTGCTAATTTGGATGGTCGATTTTAAAGTGGTTCTTGTTGGGCGCCAGTTCGTATAGAATACTAAGAGATTTTTCAAGGTTAAAGGTGAGCATTTGAATTTTGTTTGGACTGCTTAAAGCATTCTTAATTTTTTAATTTAACATTGTACTACGATATTTTAAAATTACGAAGTATAATTTTTTTCCGATCCATACTCAGACTGGTATTTGAAATTTCTAGGATTATAAGAGAAGCAGCAAGTAAATTTTGTACAAATAAAAATACGACTATTTTGAATTTCTAATTATTAAAAACCTGTTATTTAAACATTTAATTTAAATTATTGTAAATGGGTTCAGTGAAATGCGATTATACTGGGACACTTTTTAGAGACGAATTCACATCTAAATCAACTCGAGATTCTTGCGGGAATATTCGTATTCTCTTAATTCAGAAAAAGTTGTTTTCGAAGTGATGTATGTCTGCGAGTCTGTCATTCTGTGATTCTGAGTCCGCTCTACAGCCCAGACAGTTTAATCGATCGATCTGAAAAGTTTGTTTGTTTGTTTGTTAAAGTACATTAGGAGGTCGTAATAATTTTTGGTTAAAATCCGGCAACTGAAAGTGGTACCCGACTCTTACGTTTTTCCGTTTTTTAGAATTTTTATTTAATTGTTTAATACAAATTACATTTCGCAAAAAATATATTATGCAATTATCTACAACTTTTGTTTAGAATTTTTTGTAAGAAGCATCATTTTTGGAAAAAACAAAATTACAGTTTTACAATAATTTTCTCAACCTTCAAAAATTAATGATGGGAATATTTTTTTAAAACCCTATTATGTATTACGTAATTGTCTATAACTTTTGTCAAAAAAGGCCAAAAATAATGAGAATATGTACAATGTTTTGTGTTATATATTTCGTAATTATCTTAAATTTTTGTTTGTCCAAAAAGTTTATTTTTACAAGCAATAAAAGAAAGTCGTGTGGTGACCAGAACTCATTTTTTATAATGGTTTTTATAACCTCTGAGGTATTAGTAGTAACTTCTTTGTTTTTTAAATACACATTAAAGACGAATGTGGCGTCGTTAAAGAGCACATTTTTTGTTTCTCGCCGGTAGACGGTTTGCTTCACTTATTTAATAAAAAAATCGAGTTATGCAGATTTTTTGTTATACATAGTATGTCATACTTGTAGAATTCGGAAACAAATGATTTTTTTCCACGAAGGTATCAGAACATTATTTGCAGAATCTAGTTCGGTGAATTTTTTTCTGCCACATTGTATTAGATATTCTAGGTTGCGTTGACATTAAAATGTACGATGAAGCATGCGATCTACGTGTTCTATTGCACGTAAAAAATGGTATCAAGAGTCACTTCTGATATTAGAAACTTTTCACACGATCGCATCAGAAAACTTGTTTTCTCCACGACCATAAGAAAATGTAACAATTCCGAAATTATTTTTAATAATAAAAAGTAAAAATGAGTGAAAAATCGAGTGAATCAGATATAGAATTTGATAATACTCCACCCGAAATTACAAATTATGCAAATAATATAGGCGAGAACTGCTGCCGTAAAAATCGATAAATTTTTTTCTTCAGATTTAATTGTTTTTGATTCATACTTTCTGGTCGTGGAGCAAATACAGTCTGTTACTCGGTTAGAATGAAAATTCGATCTACTTGTATTCACTCGTATCGAATGTTCATTATAACCATGTTACAGAATATAATATTAGAACCATTTAACTTTCAACGTTTTGTGTGAAATTCTATTTACGTACTATTTCTGGGTAAACTATTACAACTTATTATTCAAACACCTTATTTTAAATTAAATAGTGCCTTTTATTGCTTGCTTAAAAGTGAAGAAAAATATAAATATGGTTATTTAGTAAACCTTATAGCTGCGAAAATGGTTACACAGCCATCTTGGAAGTTATTGTATGTATGTATGTATTATCTGTACGAGCTCATTTACCTTGCAGTGTAGAGGCTGGTGCTTTATGCGCTTGTATCTGGCGGTACAATGCTCAACTTGTCCGGATTTGGGTTACAGAGTTGGAGCACGCCTTTTGTGCTTGCGCAGCAACCATCGTGTGAGGTGTGTGTCTTGGTGATGTGTTGCCCTTGTTACTCTATCTCTTAGGTCTGTGGTTCTGAGTAGAGCACAGTTAATTTGGTGCCCAACTGTGAATGGTCTCAGCGAGCCAGATTCCAATCGCCAAGGCTGCGGAAAAATTCCAACTCCCGCGAGATTCGAAACGAGGACTTGTTTACTGCAAGCCTAGAGCTTTCCCAACTGCGCTACGGGGCTTCTTTTGGAAGTTATTACAAATAATAAATATCTGAACTCAGAGTTCTCATTAAAAGGTGTCCTAAAATTCAAATACGTATTGTTGTTCTAGGAAATTTAATAATAAAAAATGAAAACCGCAAATTCACGCTTTTCAACTCTCTAACTTAAATCTATCAAAAAGTTAGTTGTGTACAGGCACAGGTTTCAAGCCAGTGGTTCACAATCTGTTTTTTGGCCCCCCTTGAGAGTCCATACCATCAGCATAGGTAGGTTTCTATGCACCTGTGCTGTCGGTTAAATCGCATAGACGTAGAGCGAGTGTCTAAATATATATTTTAAAAAATATGAGCTTTCTGTGGAAACAGGGTTATCAGTCGTGAACAGAGCACTTAGTCGTACTCTAGTGGCTTTTGTCTATTAGAAAAACGAAGTTCAAAGCAAAACCCATCATTTTGAATAATTTTGAATTTTTGTATATGTAGCGTAATAAATATAGAACTCGAAATTTGGTTTACTTATTTGTTAAAGTACTCAGTTTCGACCCTTACTCCCTCAATCGGCTATTATAAATTTTCGCTATTCTTTCCTGGCTATGATATTGGTATCCAATAAAATGAACTATCTAACTCTCTCCTACAACAAATTTAAAAACCAGCTGCAATATAAAATTTCGTTTGTTAGTAATATTTAATGGAACACAGTTTTACAAAGCTAAGTTTACTACCGCATCTTTTAATTATAAATGCAAATGTAGATTCTGTTGTTAATTTCGGTGTGTTTTAATTCTGTAAGTAATTCTTGGCTACAATAATTAAATATGTTTCAAATGTTGCTGTTTCAAAGGCCAAAATATTCTGAATTATCAGCACCAACTGTTATTCCTCTTAACTGATCATATGTGTTGATAGCGATATCAACAATGGACTGTATCCTTTGAACAAATAAATCGAAACTAATTTACTACGTATATCTAAAACACTTGCATAAATATGGTATAATTGCAATAAACTATTCTTACGATTATTCGATGTAAACTGTTTTAAACGATAGCAAAGCGCGCCACGCGACGATAACGCGATTATTGCACCTACTGTAATGGGCATCAAATCACAAAGCATTCACGAACGCACTAAGTAACTTGTCTATTAAACGCACCTCAATTACATTCGGTAATTGCAATCAAACGTGTTCAAAAATGTTCAGCTAATTCACACTCGGCCATTACAATAACTACTATAGCTGACGTCACAAGCTCGTGACGTCAGATGCGAACGGCCTCGTCTCTAGCTCCATCAAAGTCTTGCTCATTACTGTGTCCTCATCCATATATGAGTTCGGGCTTAAAGGTTATAGAAAATAGTAAGAACCTAGGTTCAAAAAAATGTATTTTTAAAGCCATAATTCATGAAACAAGTAAAATGTGTGGTAAGATTCTTAACCGAGAAGTATGTTCTAATAGTTGAGAAGAAGTTAAATAAAATTTTAAAAAAAGTTTGAACAAAATAAATCTAGAAATAAAAAATTGAATAACAATGTCACAAATGATTTTTTCGTAATAAAATACTTTTTATGCGAAAAAAAGTCGTTTTCTAAAGTCTGACTGTTAGCGTGAAGCTTGCTAATGTTGAGAAAAGGCAATTTTGTTTATATTCGACATGTTATTCGTCACGCATAAAAGAAGATCTCTCTTTTTTGAGATCCACGTTTTACAATTCTTCTAGCCCTCCACTGACCCTCCGCGCCTCCATTTAAGAACCACTATCTTAAGGTACGGCATTATGTTCTCTAATTTAACCGAATGTAAATCTCTAAGATTTTCCGACATCCATACGCTTTGGATGAAAAATGTAAAGGCAAAATAATGCAATTCCAACACCTTACTAGCGTTCCAGATTTTACCGATCTCAAGCTCGACAATTCTCGAAGGTCGAATCTTAATTCTAGAATTATATATACTTATGTGTGTACCGAATAGAAATAGAAGGGTAAATCAGCGGAGCCTCTAACTCTAGACCAGGGAATGTTCGACAAACTCCAAAAGCCAGAAAAGCTAGCGCAGCGCCCGCTGCGATTCCTCAATCCGACTTTGGCAGAATTTTAGAGAATTTGGTTGATGTTGCCTCGAATATTCAAGATCGAAAAATTTCAATCCCGATGTGGAATTTTGAACCGAGGCGAGACGAGACCGAGAATTATCTCGTCCCGACAGCATCACTTCACCTCACATTAGGGTGGGTAGCAAAACAAACTGGTTTTGAATAACAATATAAAGTATAAATTTGCGAGTTCTCTATAGAACATTTACTTATGATACAAACTGTTTATAACTCAACCAATTTTAATTTATTTGGCAAAAACAGATAAACCTGAAAAACAAGAAACACTTAAAAAGAAACGAATACAATAAAAAAAAAACAATGTCTGTTATTGCTGCAGTTCAGCCTTGAACTTTGCTTCCGAACTAGTATTTAGAAAATATAAACGGTAAAAAAGAAAAAGTACAACTTAAGGAGTTCCTAGAATTATCAGAATTGATTTTAAAAAGAGTAGGTATAATCTTTAAATTCCGAATTTTGATTTTACTTTAATTTTACTAATATAAACGCACCCATTGCTTAATTGGAGCTATATGAATAGCAACGATTATTAATCACGGTGTGGAATTCCGAGGAATAGGTCAATCATTTAATAGAAAACGAAACTATTTGGAAGGACCGCGGTGTTTGCCAATAAAAAAAATATTGCCCATTCTATGTGTCAATAATTCGACCACGTATTGGAAATAAAATAAGCAATATTTTAAAAAATTTGATCTTTGATGGGACAAGACAAAAATTACTACAGAGCAAAATAAGTTTGCCTAGAAATTCTATTAATATTAATTTAAAATTGGACTGCCGATTTCATTCATTTCGTTCTTTTTTATATACTGAGGAAATATATACCTAAGGCAACGCGACATAATTTCTACTAATTATTCTCATTTTTGTTATTTCCTACCAAAAGTGCATATAAATATTCTCTGTTTAAGGAAATCGATTACTTAATTAAACACGTGAACTTAAGTTAGCAAAAAATCGTATTACAATAGGCGATCATCTACGCTGATAATCTCGAATGTGTAATACGAGCGTCATAGACCTCAAGTTGTTGGTTTCATTCTAGAGTCTACTCATCTTTTATTCACTAAAATGAAGAACTGTGAGTAACGTTTCAGCAAATTCATGACTGTTCAATAATATTTACACATACTTTACAAGCAACACACAAATGATCAGCATAAATTCTTTCAGAGAGTATTAACTAATTAACACCGACATGTATTTGCTTTAAAGATTATGAAACCTTAATTTATAATTAGAACATCTCCAGCCCACAACTTACACTTCGGAAAACCTGTTCCTACTGTGTTTGTCACATTAAAATCTCAGTTATTGCAGTGGGCTTAAGCGCGAACGCCACCTTTGCGAAAAGCCTACGCTTTACTAAGAAAGTCGGCTGTTTCTTTGAAAAACAATGTTCGACATCTATAGATTTGGAAATTGGAAAGCATTTATATGACGGCGTAGGACAACAGATTAACAACAGATAGTTGTGCAAGTGAAAGTTGCAAATGTTTTTGATAACCAAAATTATGGGGACGTCGAAAATTATGTGTTAACAATTTTTCAACTGTTATAGCATTACAACCCATGAAAAAGTCGAGTAAACATTTCTCAAGATTTGTTTTATAATAAATATTTTACTTGTAGCCTCAAAAGTACTAAGATATTACGTTGGTACAACCTCTACACATTAAACATTGAATTGAACGGTGAAATTGGTATAATTACACTAATCCCTATGATAGGTTCAATAATCGTCGAAAGTAAGTAACCTTTCAACATGAATCATACAATAAGATATTTTTAGATAAAGAACGAGGAGATGCACTTTGCACACTTCTAAAATTAGTAAAAATGTCCGCAGAATTTTCTTTAAATATTTTAATGTATTAATAGAAAACGCGATGATTGCTCTTTTAGCTTCGTTCTACCAATGCAACATAATACCAAGTAATACCACATAAATTAAGCATTCTTTCATTCGGTTTTCATTTTTTTCTTTCTCGTACTGCAGTGTGGAGAGGCATTTTCAACAATTTTGAATTAAGATTTTTCTAGACATACGGCTTGATACCGAAGGTTTCCAAAAGCATTGTGTAGAGAAAAATATATGGCTGTACACGTGTACGAACGTTACACTTTAAATTTGCTCAAATTTTATTCATGGCTATTCAATTCACCTGTGATCTGTCAAAAAGTGACCTATGAAAATCCAGAATTTTGACGTTTCTTGACCAATCAAAAAAATATCAGGGGATATATGTTCCTAGAAGGTATTCAAGTGAATATTTTAAACAAATGTGATTTTTATTAGAAAAACTCAATATTAGTGTTCTGTTACTATAGAAATTGCGTAGTTTGTTGCTAGATTTACTGAGAACTAATTTGCAACAGTAGTTTGGTTCACTGAATATAGCCCAGACATATTAGATTAAATTTTACCAAAACATAGAAATAAATAATGTTAATCTAAAAATCGGTAGGAATATTTTATATTGGTGTGCTGAACAACATACCAAAAGTCCTAAAGCGAAATATGCCGGCTTCATGTAATTTTTTTCAAAAGAAAATTAAAAAAAGTTTTTTCCTTAATAATAACGCATATAATTTGCCATTGACCTCTATGGATGTAATGGTAATTACCAACTGAGTTCACATTTTTTTAATTGAAATATATTATGTTCTTTGATAAATTCTGCTTACCGCAGAATGATCGAAGGGCGTAACAACGTGGCTAAACTATAAATCAGTGCGTGTCTACAGCAGACTGCACTTGCATTACTGTGTAACTTATACGCGCGTGTTTTTTTGTGATGTTATTGATGATAATAATGGAAAACGTTTGTTTTTACTGTAATAAACTACTTACTGAAGGAAAGTATGTGGTGGTAGGCAAATATTTATTTAAAAGATTATAAACAAAATCAGCTTTATGATTCAGATGTGTCATTGTCTGCACCTAAACTTTCAACAGATATGGCGATCGAACAGTCTTTGATGCGCCTTTGAAAAGATCAGGGAGGTCTCACTCATGGCCGTGGTATATCTGATAGTCAGCTAGCATATTTTGTGCTCTCTTTTCGTGGATGTCTTAAAATTTGTAGTTTCGTTGAACTGACTGGTATTACTAGAACTTCAACAAAACAACACGTTGAACTTAGAGATTCAAGAAGATCAGTGGATGCAAAATATTTGAACCTTTTTATAAATTGGCTGTCGACCCGCTCTCCTAGGCAGGAATGTAGTTCCTTACGGTCTTTATCATCTGGGTTTGTTGGAGATCAAACTATTAATTGTCATAATGCAATGGAATTAGGCAACCATGCGATGAAGGCAGTCCTCGGTTGCAGTTCTCCGACATGAAGCTATCAAGAAAAAAATGAACTGGTGCAGATGGTATCCTGTGGGTGTAAATCTGAATGCGGGGCTCGGTGTTCCTGTAGAACTGCAGGCCTTGCTTGCTCAATAATGTGCATAAATTGCAGGGGTCGAAGCTGCAGTTACGATACTCCAGTAAATGAAGTTGAAGTCGACGATGATCAAGACGAAATATAAGTAAGCAACCATATTATACTTAAAACGAAAGAAAGGAAAACAAGATTTAATTTGTTCTAGGTTCCGGTTCTACTCATTTTGTCGACACTAAGTTTTCGAGTTTTATTCTAAAATAAAAATATATTGTATGTAACATTTTTTTAAATTTTGCTTTTACCTTTTTTGACCTTTTTCCAAACACTAAATAAGCTTCTGGTGGAACAAAGATCCATATATATATAATAGGCTTGTCTGGGACGCTGTTTTGTGTGTCCGGGACGCTGTTTTGTGTGTCCGGGACGCTGTTTCAGCAGCCAAACCGTAAGAGATAGAGAAAAAAGTTATTAAAGTTATTTGTTTGGAATGGTTATGTCAGGTCAGAAACCGAATTTCAATCACGTGACAATTCCGGTTTTCGAGAAATCACGTGATTTCTCGAAAACGCGTTCTATTTGAAAAACGGTCTTTTTTGTTTTATTAAACGAGACATTTGTCTCACTGGTTGCTAGTTATTATTATTATTGTATACATGTATGATATAAAATACATGAATAGTGAGATATATATACCTATTAAGTTATATATTGATGGCAAAACACGATATGTATAATAATATCCTGTATAAACCCGAAATACCCGCCTCTGCCTTTTTTCATCATGAAGCCGGCATAGGACCGCTTAGGACTTTTAGTATGTTGTTCAGTACACTAAATAGAATATTTCTACCAATTTTCAGATTTACATTATTTTTTTCAAGGTCAAACCCTAATATGTCTGGGCTAATAGTCCCTCGAATGCCATTCTTAGTCAAAGTTATGTCGAATATTTTTGCGGTGGTATCACTACTCATGTCCATTGCGCCTAAGATTAGGACTCGTGCTAGCGCACTCGTCCTAATCGCACTTAAGCGCAATGGCCATTCGTAATACCACAGCAAAAATATTCGACATAACTTTGACTAAGAATGGTATTATAAGTGATTATTTTCGACATTTTGCCACACAAAAAAAATTTCTCGTTTTCAAAGCAACACAAATATGTAGATGAAGTTAACAAAGTACATCTTTTATGTCACCCTGTAATTAACCAATATTGGCGATTGCTTGATATTTAAATGCATGACTGTTGCCACTATTGCCCCATCACCTAGTACGTTTCTCTCCGAGCTCACACTGTAACTATTATAAATTTTGTTAGAAAAAACGGTATGCCTCGATCTCTTTGTTGAGTATACTGTGGGTGATATACGAAAAACTTTGAATTATTATTCATATTTCATTTTTAGTTAAATTTTGAAATCTTGCCAACTTCGAGGTATATAATTATTTTACTATAAACGGCAAATATTTTTAAACTCAACTTCCAGATTAAATAGATTCAATTACTCTAACCAGCTTCAAATCGTACCAAACGTTAGGATATATGGATATATCGGAGGGCCGACCAGCTACAGTAAAGACGGCGTGCGGTTCTTTTTTACAATTAGCAAAGGGTGTTCAAATTACAAGGAAGCGCCAAAGAGTATTTTATAACTAATAAGTCCATTAGTAAATGTTACATTAGTTAATTTCAGGACTCGTATAGATCACAAACCCGTCACAAATACAGCCAATTCTACTGTTGCCACTAATTGTAGTGTTTAGTTAGCACATAACTAAGTTCAATATTTAAATAGATAACAAATCTCTGGGTAGATTAAATCAGCGAGCAATTACAAATTACAATAATAGTATGACATCACGTACGTAGAAATTTAGAATGTTCCATAAATGCGCCAGTAATTACTGCCAAACTCGGAGGTGATGCTACACCAGCCGGTGATTTCAATCTTTCGGAGCGTTTAATGTACAGATTCATTTTTACCTTCACAACACAAGCTCGTGTTTGAATACTCTCAGCAATGCGAGGGGGCGCTGATAAAACAAACAGCAGGGGACTGCAAATTAGCCCACTTATGCAAGTAAGGGCACAACAAGTTCTCTCGGCAGCCATTGCTAATCGAAGAAAAGAAACGGCAGCTACAACAAGGACTCAGCAAGTAATAAAAAACTCAGCAATGATTACAAATTCAACTACCAAATTAGTAGCACAACCTAGCTGAATACAGAACGAGAAAGAGAAAGCTCACACATACCTTCGGCATACAGCCCCAAGACTTAAATCGCGACTCCAAAATATTCGCAATCAAATGCGATGGGTAACTAAACCCCAATATATTCGATAAATCAACCGTACAAATTCGCCGTAGCGCGAGTAACCTAGGACACTAGTCTTCCCCTCGAAAGTCACTATAAACTAGCCCTAAACTAAGGCAAGGGTTAATACGAAGTCACGCGTGGGATCAAATCGGGGACGCTTGCAGAAGAGAACGCAAAAAACATCGCCGCAGGTGGGTCGAGACAATTGGATGATACTTGGCGTAGCTACGGATGATAACGGATCGACAATCTACCTTGCTTGACCGAAGGCTGTTCAAAACAAGTTCGGCGATCTCGCAGACTGTACTAGTACTGCTTTTCGGCCAAGGGCGACCAAAACGCACAAAATAAAACGAGGCAATTAAAGGGCCATAATGAGCACCGCCTTTCCCCTTAACAATCTTGAAATGTCTTCTTAATTTGATAAAAATATGTGAATGTTACACACACCTTCTATCTCGTAGAAATAAGGGATGAAGACGAGATTTTTAGTTATGTTCTTTTGATTCGAGATACAGCATGAATCTTGTTTTTTTATTAAACGGTAGTCGCTGCTAGCTGTGGTGCTACTGAATAGCTAATATTATTACCTTTTCGAATACAGTAGAAACTGTATACATATAACGTCATCGGTTGTACTAACTAGGTTATAATGTGTTATTCCCTGGAATTTACAATAGCAAACAATGTAAGAAGAATTTTATATAGCAACACAATATTCAGACTATCCGCGGAACATTTTACCAACCCTCAATGTCGATCGTAGTTCTTGGAATCTATAATTTGCTATTCGCAGGCGGCATCATCGGTGCTAACGACATTTTACATAGACGTCTGCTAGGGTTTAACGTTGACCATAATTCTTAAAATCCATAAACCGCCCTTTGAAGATTAAATTTTCATCGTAATTTTGTGGGAAGTTTTCATTCTTATTCAGTTCGTGCTCGCACAAGTTGGATAGTTGGATTACAGTCCTCGCGTCTATTGCAAGTTCTAAAACTATGCGGTTATAATAGAAAAGTTCTGACTTTGGATGTGGACAATGGTAATTATTAAAGCAGTCACCCATGGCACGAAGAAAGCGGATATGTGTTGGGAATTTGGACTAGTAAACGCTACTGTGTGAACGATTATAAAGAACAAAGACAAATTTTTGAAATGTTTTAGCGAAGCAAAAGGTCACGCAAAGATTAGGTTATGGAAAAGACCGAAAAATTTGGAGGAGATTTGGGGAGATCCACAGTTCAAATGTTCTGCTGCTGAGTAGCTTGATCGTTTTAGGATTCGTCATGGAATAAGCTCCTGAAAATGTGGTGGGGGAGAAAGTGTCAACCTTCAAGAAACCGAAAAGTGGTTAGCGAACGTATGGCCAAAGTTATGAGGATATGAGATTCGTTCTCAAACAAATTTGAACGATGATGAAATTGGAATTTTCTATAATTTTTTGCCAGATGAGACAGTAAAATTAAAAATGGAAAACGCATACCACGAAAACTAGCCAAGAAAAGGTGAACGGTGTTTGTAGGCGCAAGTATGACAAGTACAGATAAAAAGTCCAAGATGTTTTAAAAACATCAAAACGTTACCAGAGAACTATTAGGCCAGTAACAAATCGTAGATATCGGAAAATATTGAAGCTGGGTTACTTGAATGGAGCAGAAGACTTATACGGAAACATAGAAAATTCGGTTTTTCTTGCTGTAAAGAATGGAATAGATCAAGAAATGATACTAAGCTAAAAATTAAATTTCGCTGAGACTCGTACTCAAACCAGCCATACTTGTTCAGTAAAACAACTTTCCTAAGGCGTTCCGTATAATATTTTATTGCATTTTATGTAGAAATGTGAAATAATACAATTTTAAAGTCATAAAAGTGATATTAAACGTCAAAATATAACCAAGCTGAGCAGAACTCGTTTTTATGTATTGAAAAACATTACACAGCTCCATTTGATATACGTTTGGTAGTACTGAAGTGTATTGTTGGTGCCACTGTCAGTCTATGTCATATTCGAGGTTAGTCCGTTAAGTTTTGTACCAGTCAGTGTCAAAACTGATTTAAAATCTAACCTGTTAACTTTGAATTGAACATAAATTTACAGAGTCAGTTACAGTTAAAACTATAAAAAGATGAAGACCATGTCAGCATCTCAACGCTCTATGGTATAATAGCGAGAAAGTACAACATTAACAAATTTAATCCAGTCAATATAAGTTTAGCAGCAATCAATTAATTCCCCAAAAGAATTCCGGGATAATTAGCGTTCAGCGGGACCCACTAACTTAGCTCCGAAAGAGGGAGTGGATTTATGAAAATCTTATAATATTCTAATACCAGGCACCACCAACTTTAATATACATTCAAATACTTGCCGACCCAAAGTTGGAAGGTCCCAGATATTACGGTATCTCTTATATTCAAAGGCTGATCTCAAATTATCTTCACTAGACGCTGTCTTATTGATAAGCAAATTTATCTGTTGGTTTGATTTACGCTCAATAAAACACTTTCTTATTATCTCATATAAACATGTATGCAATGTTCTTCTATCAATAAATAATAGGTTTGTTGGAACGATTATATTATACTATACTTATGGACCAAGCCAATAATATTACCGTTGTCTGATCACACTACATTTACAAGATTATAACGGCATTTCGTCGATCAATACATGTGATATAAGAGTTATGCTGCAAAAGTGCTACCAAGCAGTTTGACATAAGACATCGCGGTTACAATAAATTAACTAATTTTGCTTATCTGTAAGCGCGAGCGAACGATCGCGACCTTCAGTCTCCACAAAGTCCAAATGAATGTGGTTCACCACTTCTGAGCTCCACAACAGGAAAAGCGGGAACTGAATCACTTAAGGGGCGTTTAGACTGGCGAGAAAACTAGCACGAGTTGCTGTTTGACAATACTTCCTACAGTCAATTTTGAAGGCCGGTGGAAGTTCTTGAGACAGACAACAACATGCTTGTCTAAACAGCTCTGAACGCTCTCGCACGATTTCTCACATCATATTCCATGGTTTCGATATTTGCGGGAGTGCAGTTGCGAGTTATACCAGTCATTTGATGTTTGTGTTTGTTCTTGAGAAGTAGAATGTCAAATATTATATTTAGTAATTAATGTGGCGTTAATAAAATGTTGGTAGCTAAAAAGACATTGTGTAAAAGTGCAATCAAATTTCTTATAAGTCACTATGAGCAATGCCCTGAGTTATGGGATGTTCAATCATTGCATTATCGATACAGAGATAAAAAATTAGACTTATGGCTACTCAATTAGAAACTAATACAAATGAAATTACAAGAAAAATTTGAAGACCCAATTTATGTTAGAATCAAAGAAAATAAAATATAAAAACGGGGACTGAGACAGATGCGACGTTCGTTTCTACTTGGCCATATTTTTCTATCTTCTATCCGTAATTTACTAAGCAAATTATTCTATGCTCCATACAGTTCCCTTCATAATATCCTATTTATAACCCTGATCTTTACGTGTCTCTTCTTTTTCTCATGATATTTTGCATAAACAATTAATAATACAGTATGTTTGTGAAGTTGCCTTCACGTCCGAGCCATTATTTTAAAATTATACCCTAATGAAACTTGCGCTACTGTACAAGCCAGTAAGCCAAAATTTAAACGCTTACGCGAGTTATTGCGGAAGTTCGAAACGCGAAAAATCGGACGACACTATAAATCACGACATTCATCCCTGTAGTATAAACACAAAAGCAAGTCATTTGCGCGCGATATTTGTCGCAAACCTTAAGGGACGCAGTTGAAAAGCTCTCAATTGACATTTGCAAATTAACAGCTACAAAGGAACAGCCCTAAAATAATGTAGTTAGTCTCCCAGGGTAAACTCTCATTTTGAAGCCTTACTTTGGTTAGATAACGGCTGCTGGTTCTGCTCCCCACGGACATTATTTACCTAGTTCGACCATAAAGAAATTCGATACGTAAGTTCTACATATTATGGTTTGCATTCGACGTGTACCTCACCCGACATATAAACTAGTATATTCCCATTTTGGTCCAATAAGCCAGCGTATCTCGATTAATATATATACCTCAATATTATTGAGATCACTGGGAAGAGGTAATATCAAACATCTTCACATTCCTCTTCGGGTTGAATCCCCAAATGGATTTCTACATTTCCGATGTAAGATTGTTTTTCTTCAAACGTTAGTAAAATGTGACATTATACTGCTTTATTGATGATGCTAAACTATCACTTCATTGCCATAGCATCTAAACACTTTATCTCCGTTGACGACTATATCTCCACTGACCAGATAAAGTATTTTCTTCGGAATTTGTTCACAACGTTGTAAATAATTTGTTATAAACGTTTCAAGAAAAAATACTATATGTTATTCGGAGCAAATTATCTTTATGTGGCTCGGCTGTACTTATCTGCCAAGCTTGTGAGCAGCGACGACACATAAAGTATAACTTTTACTCCTAATAACAGAATATACTGTAGTTTATGATAAATTCTCGTGCCCTTGCACAACCAAAACAATTAAACTGACCGGACGGGTGGATGTTTATACAAGCATGGGAGGAAGACACGATGTCAGGAAAAGAAGCGAATAATGTGTCCTGCACTGACTAAAAGATAGCGATTCAAGAGGTCCACCTTAAATTTACGATTCTTTAACCGCTACGATGCTGGTTAGTTCTATACCTCCAATAGTGCTACTACCGAGTCGTTGGAGGCACTACAGACGCCATCAATTATCGATGACTTTTATCTTAACCAAAAATTCAAATGTGACGCATTGATTAACCGAAGTGTAAGCTACAAGTTCGTCGACAGCTTAATTGTACCAGACGACTACCTATATCGTAAGACGAATGTATCGACAAAAGAGCCGTAGAATCAGCGAAAGATATCAATACGTCTACTACACCCCCATCGTCACGTAACAACCAGGATGTTTAAATAAACACAATATATGCATGTTTTAAAGGAATACAATGGGTCTGCAGCAAGTGCTATCTGTTCTAACTTGACTCGTTAGGGCATGTTCCACCTTCGTCAACTCTCACGTGCCAATTTTGGCGTTGCTACTGGCCAGCTCATTATAAGTATGTGGAACAAGAGTATTGGTAATGGAGGTGGCCATTCAAACAGTTCTTGTTTTAAATGGGGAGAAGGAACATCTCGTTGTATGGAGCAAATATTACTGTTGTAGATGAAGTGAGGATCATGTGGCAGTAAGCCATTCGAGATAGTAGAAATACAGTTTTGCAGTATGCAGGTTGTAGCAAGCCACATCATCAACGCCTGAACTTCAGACTGTAAGGTTGAAATTTGAAAAATTTAATTTTATATGGAACTTATGGTGTTGTATTATGACTTATGAACAGCTGTGATAGTTCGGTGCTGACTGGCGTTTGCTGCACATACGCTCTGCAGACAACAACACGTGTAGGCTTTAAATAGCCATTACATGATGCATTTCAATGTATTATTAGAACTAAGTTCCCTTTCCACCTCTCAATTAAATTAAAACATTTTCTAGAAAAATTGGTTTCTAGGGTGCTATCGCAACAAAGCAAGGAAGAACCATCTAAACAGAACAGTAGTACTTGAGACGTGTAGTAGATTGCTTTAGCATTTTCTCTGAATAATTTATACGTTTGCTTGAGCAGTCATCACAAAGTCTGATATTAAAAGTAAAACGGGAAATGTATTTTAACATAAGGAAAGCTGTTTATGAAATGTACATACAAAATAGCAGTTTTGTCAGCAGCTATAACAAGCAAATTTCTAAACCACTTTTTCCATGTAAACTTCGCACAATTGTTACATTTTGTTCCTCATTATTTGAGACTAGATATATTTATTATCACGAATTTCCTGTTAGCACTCTTTTCAACTTTTCCCAAATTTCAGCTCCCATTCTAGAGCAATTGCTTATTTGGCTTTCTAGCACAAAAACTGTAACCGGCCCTGTTAGGAAAGCGCAATTGAAGTTCCGGTTTAGTTTTGGTGTACAATACCCAGTGTAGTCCTAGTGAGCATTGAAAAGTTAAAAGCGAGAGTGGGTGGCTTGCTCCAGTTTATGCAGTTGCGAAGAGTCCAATAAAAGCTTAAATCAGCAAGTCTGGCTTTCGCAAGCTGCAATAAGTGCACGAAGTGGGTTTATTTTGGTCTACACTCGTGGTGAGATATATTTAAAAACTGGAAGATTTGCTCGATTTTAAGGTCAAGAACATTTGTAAAGGCAACGCTATCTAGAAGGTAAGTAATCTCGGCCAAGGTCTTTGTATCAGGGTTAGCTTGGTTATGGTAATATAAAATAACTGCAAGAACGACACCGTGTATAAAAACAAAACAGCAAACCTCGCTTCAAAATAAAAAAAAATTGCCAAAATTGGTGTCAGAGACTTGGCTTTGTTTTAAACATCGCTAATAAGGGAGTTTAAAGCCACAAAAGCACTTAATATAAAACAATCACTTATTTTAAAAATGAATCACGAAGAGTTTTTCTTGTATTTTCTAAAATACTTCCACTCTAATAATATCCCATCAACTTCTCTGAAGGGCGTAAGTAAAGATTAATTTATTAAATTTACGCGCGATTTAACATATACTTTTACAGTAATCTATTATAAATTTGTTGGCAACTTATGGAAGATTGTGCCAGTAGAGAAGAAAAATGATAAAAATAGGTTAAAACATTATTTGAGCGGTATATTAGGTCTAGATCGCCAAGATAAAAAAATTGAGATTCGAATGTGTAAAAAATTGTTTTAACTATGATTATTCGGTATTTTAAAACATATGAAACAAATGAAAAAAGATTGGGAGACAATGCGCGATGCAGCGTAATGGAACTACCGCTTGATATTAGGCTAGTTGTCACGTAAGATTCTGGCAAAATTAACTAGCCATTTGCACAAAATAGAGGTATAAATATCTTAACGTTGCTAATAATACTGAAATTTTAAAAAGAAGCACTTAGTAATGCGTATTACATCAATTTCCAAATAAAAAACGATACAGCCGGTGGGATCCGAACTGGAGCTCCGGTCCGCGGAATCCGATTGCTAGTCAAGACGTGTATACAAGGCCGCAAGGTTACAGAGTTATTACGTTAGGTTTTGCCTGTGTTATAACGACGCATTGATGTTCACTTTGTATCTATTGGGTCCCATTTTAATCAAGGGTAAAAACCTGAGCTACATGCAAACGATTACTTGCATATATTCCTGAGTTAAGGCAAAATTAGGCAGAATGTAATTTTTTTAAGATCCTCACCCTGTATATATTTGACCGAAAGTATATTCGGTTTCGAGCGAGGTGAACACCTAATCCGCATGCTAAATATCGTCTTCCTCCAATAAATAGTTTCTGAGCTATACCGTCAATAGACAGACCGACAGACAGACAGACGGAATTGAGAAAACAGGATTTTCGTCATCTAGCGAGTCCGAAACATGAATATCTGAAAAAAATCTTGGAAAGTGATTTCTTCACGATTATATGTTATGTTATAAAATTGCCTTTATCGCGCCTACTTATATTTTGCGGGTCGATTTACCTTTATCGGCTTTACCCAGATATGCTGTTTTCATCTGGCGTGATTCTGGTATCTGCAATTTTGCGCGTGACGTTTTACGTTTCGTGCCTTTGCAAGCTTTGGTTTATTTTGGGCCTTAATGGCCACATGGTGAAGTATTTGATGGAGTTTTAACCCGCGCCCTTTGGATTGTTAGCGACATTTTTGGAAAGAGCTCTTCTACACCTTATCCGTGGATTAAGCAGCGATTTGCACGGAGGGCAGAGTTATTTGTGGCCCAGAATTTGGGTGAGTTTTTGCCCTGTTCATGTGAGGACTTATTCGAGTCCGTTTTAATTTGCGCTATGGTTTGCAGCTATTAGTAGCGGGTCCAGAATCTACTTTTCGTCCTGGTTTCTAAATGAAACCTCCCGCTGGAAGTTGATGATTATGTCAATGCGACCTTGGCCCAGTTTGCTGTGGTCTGCAGCTGGTCACATCTAGAGCTAAAAATAACGTCTTGCCAGAAGTGAAAATTCCTTCACGGGATCAACCAAGGAAAGTTTTCTTATCTAACCTATTTGTGGTTTTAACTTTTAAACATTGTTGGGGTATTTGCCGGCCAAGTCGATTGAGTTCCCTCAGAATTCCTCGAACTTTACCGTTGCCTTGTACGATAAATGTTTGAACTCTAACCTCTCGCTTTGTTGCACTTTATTACACCTCTGAGGCGTTCGCCTCTTAGTTTAATTTGTCAATCTTTTACGATATTCAGCTTTCAGAATCTAAATTCAATCTTTTGCCTATTTGTGCACTGTGTTCGTGGATTCACGTAACTCTGTAATTTTACACTTAATTGTTTATTGTTTGTACAAATTAGGTTAGTACTATGACTTTAGCGTTGTTGTTTATTGAGTGCACCCGAAGTATTTTAGAACATTACACGTACGTACCCCCTTCTACTGGCTATAATACACTGTGATTCTATTTGAATATTATACACTGTTACTGTTTACTTGCCTAATTTTGCTATTGCGACCCTTTTATCTCGAAATATTTTGCGACTGACTGCTGTCTTTGGGTTTATGAGTTCTTGTTTACACCTGAGCACATTTGTTGTATAAAGGTTCGTTGGCGCCCTCAGCATTTATTGGTATTTTAGTAATCTTGTAAAAAACACACCGTCTCCAATGTCTAGCTAGCTGGCTCCTCAAATATGCTCATATAGTCTCGTGGTTATGTAGAACTATAGAATACGCGTCCAAATTTGCTATCAAATACTTCCTTCGCCTCGGGAGATGGAAGTAAAAAAGTATCTTCTACAAAACAATATAAGAAGTTTAAAACTTCTATTGTTTGTCAATCGCGTTCGTTACACAAGACGTTTTGAAAACGATTAGGATTGTGTTGTCACAATCAGAAAAAAGCTCGAGACTTAAAGCAAGTTTTAATTGAAAACATGAATAGGCTCACTCTGGCGAGTTTTGGAATAGACGAGTTTGTTAACCCTTTATCACAATAATTATAGAAATTAATTACTCAAAAATGCGAGGGAAAACACGATGCACAAGAATAAATAATAAAACCTCGTTTGTTGTTATCATGACTTGTAGGAGTTGAAAGAATTGGAATTGTTTATTATATGTGATAACAATAAAGACATTAGTATTATTATTAAATTAAGATCACTACCACGTCCTAACTGATTTACAGCGTGTCAAAAACAACCTGTTCAAAATAACGATCTTGTAAACAGGACGAGATATAGTCTCCGTCTGACATTGCATTATTGTTTTCCACCTATGATTCATTTATTGCCAACGATAGCGTAAGTAAATAAAACTGGCGTAATTGGTGTACGAAAGATAGTAAATAAAACGATGAAAGGTTTCATATTTCTCATTCCCTTCTACTGTTATTTAGCCCCATTTTGAGCAGATCATGGACTTAAATATTAATAAAATGATGGTTCGTATTAAGATTCTGGTAAAAATAGCTAAAAGTAATTTTCACTTAAAAGAATAGACCACAACAAAGATGCGGAATTAAAAGTTCAGATATTCCACCTCATCTAATTCTCCATCAACATCGCGAGCTGAAATTCCAGCGGTGCCAAGCTGCCAAGGACTTGGAATGGGGAGTGGAAAAGAATAGTTTCAGCAATACATCTCAATTCTGTTCTAGTTCACTATGGTCAAAAATAATTTACAGTGTCGAAGGGAACGACATACACAATGAAATTGCGCTGAGGAGATATTGTGGGGAGTTGAGATATATCGTTCGCCAATCCTGAAAAAGAATTAATGGTAAAAAATATTGACATAGTTTTCGAGGCAGCATATCTTCCAGCACGACAGCGTCCGACCATATATCGTGTACGCAAAGTTTTGAGTAAATTTACTTCCCGGACCAGCTAGATCGCTAAATTCATCTTAGATAGGAAAGGAAATCAGCTAGCAAGTTCCTATCCCCAACTGATTAACGACTATCTTAACGATTTCAAGATGTGCACTTGCCTTCGTGATTTAATAGGAGTACAAGGCGATTATGTCGACTAGGGATGATATGGTCGCTTTTCCCATTTTCAGTGATTTAATATTTGATTGATTGATTTGAAGAAATAACAAAATTATAATAGAAAACTAGTGTTGCACAGGAAAAATATTCTAGAAAAGAAAAAGGTAGCAACCCTATCCATTACTCTTTATTAGATTCCCATGGTAAAGGTGCTGTTTTGAATTTCCTCCACAACTACACACAATAATCTCAAAAACGACCACTATAGAGGCTGCACTACCAAAAATTAAAAAATGATCCATGTGCGATAACCAAAAGTTTTCCGAATACTGTCGATTACGTTTGACGTAAATGGTGTAATTAGTGGACACTTGAGGGCAGGTATAAAATGGATACGATCAATTTTGATCTATTAGTATCGTCCCTGCCGCGACTGTTTCGTCATGACGACCCATCACGTGATGGTGCAGAATCAGCTGTTCGTGAAAATGTGATATTATTCGGTAAGATTATGTTATGACGCATCAAGGCTTTCTGTTATCGCAAATTAAACAACTTGGTAATTGGTTTTCGATAAAAGTGAAACAGGTTTCGAGAAGTGTTCCAGGAAACGAGTATTGCTGTTAAAAACAACGATCGTATCTAGCCTAAAATCCCTTAAAAGCAAGTAATTGCTACATGTTTTATTTGATTTCATAAACTTTGAGAGCGTGATAAGATTGCATTGTTATGGTACAGTTAGTGCCCTAGAACTAATTAAAAGTGTCGCTTCCTGCAAACACGGCCATACGGTGCGAATACAAATATTCCCCACAATTAAGCGATTGGCGTCACAAAGTAAACAAAGCGGTTCACTGCACGAGCAAGGAAAACTGCATTTTTACATATCCCGAAGACCGGCGGTCGTGACGTGCTATGAAATAATTACCTTGTTTATGTCAAAACTAGGAGTAAATAGTGTAAGTAACGATTTTTGTATGTGGAAATGTCCAGGTTTGACATCTTCCAAATGTATGTTTAGAAGAACGTATTTATCATAAGATAGATTATCAGAGGGTTAGATGCAAAACATCTGTAATACTGAAATATTTTTTCGAGTTATAAGAAACTGTATATTCTTGCAAAAATATAATAATTTAATCTTAATACAATTAAAATTGTTTAAAGTATTCTGTGCATGTCGTCGAATACTGTCAGAAATGAATTTGCTTTATATTTTAGAAACGGCTGTAAAATTTATTCATCTTTGATACTACTAACCCCTGTACTATGGATTTCTCGCAAACGGGTTACTCTGGAAGAAAACTTAGGTGACCTTGTATGTGGTATTTAATCAGATCATCATAAAAATATAAATAAGAAAAAATCAGTGCCTTGTCGCGTGTTTTTAAAAAGAATGTTTATTTATATTATTACTATCATCATCGAAATTGTAGCTGCTCTATGTATACTAGTAGTCCATGAATCCTTGTTACGTGGCGATTGGTTCACATTCTCTTTGTATTTTCACTTCATAGCATCTGATGTATTTGTTTCTCTATCATGTTTCTCCACTTTTCTCTGTTTGCAACTTGTTTCTTCCGCCCATTTCTTGTCATTGTTTTTCTTCTTATTGTTACTGGTATGTAACGAGCCATTCCCAATTCCCGAGATTGGACCGCATTCTTCTATCTAAACAATAACACAGTTCAATCACAGAAGCCGTTTGTTACATGCTGATTATGATGGGCGTGGAAACCTCCGAAATCATTTCTATTGGTACTTTATTCTCCCTCCTGTGTACGTGACCATCTGGTCATATAATCTTATTCTTTGGGATTTAATTGTTCTCACCATATTTTCATTTCCCTATAATTTAGCGATTTCAGGACTCATTACTTTCTGTTCGAAAATTTCTTCTTTCCCTACTGCATATATCACCACTAGTTGAATTATGGTCTTGCATATTCTTAGTTTGCTCTTATAACTTTTCATCTGTCACTATTTTTGTAATACATTGCTTTGTAGCACTTGTCTCTCGTTTATATTTTATCTTTCGTTCTCTCTATTTCTTCGCCCTCGCAAATATTTGAATGATTTGACTCTGTCAAATACATACTTATCTGTTTCATAATGTACGTTGTTTTTCTTCTTCAGTTATCACTAGACCTCTTTTCTTTCTTTCTTCGTCTGCTGTTATGAAATGCTTTTACGTTATGACGATCATATAAATTTGTGATGAAATGATACTTTACGTTATTGTTGTTCTGATGTATGAGATTAATAGTTACGTATGGTACAAGCGATTAAAAAGGCAATTTATCCATAAGGGGGAAATGTAGCTCACGATGGATAACATCTCTTTATTCACGTGTGACATATAGAATTTTTTTCAATGCCTCCATTTAATCATTACAGTATAAACAAGTTTGAAATTTAATAATAGTTATTTACTAAACAAGTGGGATAACAGCATCATTAATATACGTGTATGTAAGCACACAAGTATATTAATGATGCATTATCACACATGTATTGTACAAAATTTTATCTACGACTGCCTAAAGTTGAGAAAAGTGCATTAAGAGAAATGTCAGATCTGTCATTTTTAAAAATATTTTAGTAGGCAAATGTCATTATGTCATTCATTTAACACTATTTCAGTTACGCAATGAAGTGATTACACAACTCAGTTGCGTAATGAAACCATTACATAACTGAGTGAGCTTCATTACCTAACTGAAATAGTGTCAAATGAGTGACGTAATGCGTTACTTATCCCACTGGAGTAGATAAACTATTTTATCTACGACCACTACTAAAAGTAGGCCTTTTAGCGCTAGCTTGTTTCACTAAAAGTGACGTTTTATAGTTTACCGTGGTTAAAGAAATCAGCTGTTTATTTTTAGCCCAAGTGCTAAAAGTGAAGTGAGGTTATAAAACTACAATTTCGAACTGGAAGTGAAGTTGTAAAGTTATTCTAGTTGCTTCTTGCGTTACAGGTAAAGTGTTTTTGAAATAATTAAAGCGTTATGTAATGAATACAGTCAGATGTGGAGTATTAATAATTACCTTTCGTAACTGACCTTGACAGCACTGGCTTCGAAAACATTCGCCCGCGTGGGATGGCTTACTGTTTATTATGACATAAATTAGAAGTGTCGTAGATGCAAACCTTTGTTAAATCGATATTTATGGATTAATAACAGTAAAATTAAGGTCGTACATGAAATATTGTATGCAACGCTTCGTTTCATAATTTTCATGTCTCGTGCATAAACGTCGACTTTTAGCACTTGTTGCATAAATAGCTATTAACTACGTAATCACATTATCTGGTTCCCCGACACTGTGTAAATAGGATAAGGGGTTACAGATTATGTATGTATAGTGATGTGAGTCGGGTAAATACCCAGTGGGTAGGATATTTATAAATAGGTATTTACCTGGGTATTTATCAAATTTGTAATATTTCGAAAGCTAAGCTAACTTTTACTCACATAATACTTTTATCTAAATAAACTACATACAGCGTGAGTACTAAAAAGAGGGGAAAATGCGGGACATTTTGAATTAAATCCTAGTAATTGTTTTGTGTCAGTTTGATTCAAAACTGACGCAAAAAGTAACCTGCTAACCTCGAATTTGACATAGACTTACAGTGCCACCAATGACATATAAAGTTGGGGTGATACACCTGCGAGAAACATAAAAGCAAAAAAATACTAGGATTTAATTCAAAATTTCTCGCCCTTTCCCCACTTTTTAGCACTCACGCTGTATAAATGCACTGAAATATTTTATGTAAAAGAACAATTTAAATGTAATACTGAATAAGCATTCAACCAGGTAAATTAATATTTGATCGGAAAGAAACATTGGCTGCCGAAGTTTATGGAAATAAACAATAATCAATAAATTGCTCCTGTCAGAATTTACAACAAAAAATTGTGATGGCTCTGACTCCGAAGATTGGAAAGATTTACATTGTTTGTATATTATTTTCCAACTTGTTCCCATTTTTGAAAAATTAACTTAACATTAACTTGGAGAACATTAATAATAATAATACATACTTATACCGGGTGCTGACTTGCGCGACGCACCATAGGAATTTGCATAGTAAATTATTCATGTTCAATTATTTGCTCCCCTAATTATTTTAGAGTTAAAGTGTACATACATTTTTTGTAGAGAAAAAAATACTCCATCCATTCATACTGTAGGTAACAATTTTTCATTTTCCGGAACCGAAGAAATGCAAAAAATCAAACTAGCATTTTTGCAAAAATCAGTGATGCCATGGAATTATTGAAGCAAGCCAATGCCAACGCAGTCACTGTCGTCAAAACATTGAATGTATTGTCGTTTTTCTCATTTTGGTGTAATTTCTGAACCTCATTATTGCACCTACAATTATTTAATGAAGTGCCTATAGCTTGAAACTTAAATGTATCAGTCTATTAATAGTTGTACTGTTTGAAATTTACCGATACGGATATTTACAATAAACAAGGAGCTTACTTGACGGTCGTCCACCATAAAATAATGAATTATTATAAACGTCAAACATCAATGATAAACAAACAAACAACACATATTGTCCATATATATATATAATTGCGTTGGCATTGGCTTGTTTCAATAATTCCATGGCATCACTGATTTTTGTAAAAATGCTAATTCCATTTGTTACATTACTTCGGTTCCGGAAAATACAAAAATTGTTACCAACAGTATGAGTGGATGCAGTATTTTTTTCTCTACAAAAAATATACGTTCAATTTAGCTCTAAAATAATTAGGTGAGCAAATAATTGAATATAAAGAATTTACTATGCAAATCCCTATGGTGCGTCGCGCAAGTCAGCATACGTACTTTAGTCCAGAGAAATTAGACATTGCTCTTCGGAAAAATTCCCGGAAAGCTGGATTTTGGTATGAGCCTTGATATTGTGGTTCTAAACAAAATGTCAAAAGTCCTCAACGATCCGAGTGCCGCTAAAAATTTTAAGGGGTGGTAAAGGTCACCAAAAACGGTATTTCGTAAATATCTCGTTAACGGTCACTTTTACAGAAAAATATTAATAATCAAATTTGTAGCTTATGAAATTTATAATAATACAGCTATCATGACTTTTATTCGTAAAAGTAACCGTTTTGGAGATAATTCGATTTACAGAGTTGTAACGAATAGATGCACTCCTCAATGGCATGTATATCTCATTGGAGTTGCCACTTGAAATATTCCAGAATTTCCTTGTTGCAGATCCCATAAAAATAGAAAGAAACACATATAAAGTACACTGTAGTCTAGATAGAGAAGGAATGTGCTCCGAAAAGTTCCCCCTCCGTTGTCATAAAACATCAAGGGACATCTGCTTGCTATTCGTGTAGGAGCATAATAGTATATTATGTTATTAGGAGCAAAAATTATACTTTATTTGGAGTGGCTGGACTGTTTATCTGCCGAGATTGCAGGGAGATAATTACAGCCGAGCCACATAAAGATACTTTTGTTCCGAATAACATATAGTATTTTTTCTTCAAACGTTTATAACAAATTATTTAAGAAATTTTAACAAACCGGGAATTATTTTAAGGTAGAGGATTGGGTAGACTGATAAATGTAGGGCGCTTTGGAGAGCGTCGCTATGACTACACTATAAAAAACGTTGTGAACAAAATCCGAAAAAAAAATACTTTATCTCGTCAGTCTTGCTTAAATGTAACACCCGATATAAATGACGTCGATACTTGCGACTCCACTGAAGATGTAGATCAGTGATTCCCAAAGTGGGTAATTTTTTTCTGAAAAGGGGGCGGTAGGCCAAATAAGTTTGGGAACCACTGATGTAGATCCATCACGTTTCCTGACTGAATTTATGGAAATAGAGAAAACAGCAGAAGAACAAGAAGAAGAAGAAGATGATGATGAAGAGGAAAGCATACCGATTGAAATAGAGTCTGAAGATGTATATTAATAACTCCTGTTTTGAATCCAAAATTGATTAATGAACAAGTTCACAATAATTTATTTAAAATAAACATTTTTCAAACAAAAATAAACGTGGAATATGACTACTGGGGACACAACATAAAAAAAATGCACCTTGTGCACTACCTCGAATGTGGTGTGGAAAAGAGTGCACGTTTCAACTCTGTAAATCGAATTATCTTCAAAACGGTTACTTTTACGAATAAAAGTCATGATATCTTTATTGTTAGAAATTTCATAAGCTACAAATTTGATAATCAATATTTTTTCTGTAAAAGTGACCGTTAACGAGATATTTACGAAATACCGTTTTTGGTGACCTTTGCCCCCCACCCCCTTAAATTTTTTAGCGGCACTCGGATCGATGAGGACTGTTGACATTTTGTTTAGAACCACAATATCAAGGCTCATACCAAAATCCAGCTTTCCGGGAATTTTTCCGAAGTTTTGCTTTTATTTTGTCTAATTTCTCTGGACTAACCTATACATATTAAGAAACAATCTTAATAAGGCAGAGAAAATCACAAAATGATATAAACAACGTTGTATACCGATGGGACCATAATTATGTATAACAGCAATGAGATAGCATGAACAAAAGCACATAATACTCGAGTAAGAAAGAGATAACCGTATAAAAAAAATTATTTTTGTAGGCATATTTAGTTGACATATGCCGTAATTAAAATAAGCGTCCAGTGTATAATCTATTCCATCTTTAAAAAAACGATGGTTGGCCATGACAATCTGACAGATATCACTCTGTATATGAACTGACAAAACTGCGGTAAAGTTAGGTTAGGAATTTTGAAGGTTCAGAATGCCCGATGTTGCCATAATGTGCAACATTATTTTTAGTAATTATAGAATAGATAACAGATCGTTTTACCTATAAATAAATGATGCACTTCTTTTATGGGATAGGAATTCAGTGTACTCACGTTGAAAATGTTCATCAATCTACTAATAATTTGATCATTGCTTAGATCGGTTTTATCTCGTCTGAAATGTGTGTAGCACTTTAACACACTGCTTTTGTCGCCGAAGACACAACATTGTGCATGCTGATTATTAAATTTTTCACAATAATCACTTACACTAACACTTTATTTTTCAGAGATTAGGAAAGTGTCATAATGACATTGATTGACATATTTTCTTGTCTTTTGGTTTGATAGCTTTGGCAACACGGCATTTCAAATTTAGTTAGAAAAAGTTTGCCACCACAAAGAAATGAAATATAACTACTGCTTTCCTTAGTACTGCCAATTTAGGAAAAGAAAAGCATGGCAACCTATTGTTTTTTTAAAGATGGAATAGATTATACTCAAATATTTGTTTCTATGTTAATCTCTTCCTTCTGCAAGCATTGAATTCTGTTTTTATTCATGCTATATTATTGCTGTTATATACAGGTTACCTAAAATTGTACGGAAAAGGTTTAAATACCATTTTGGTTACTCTTGGCAAATAGTATTTGAACCTTTTCCAACTTATGGAATTGCCATGTTCCGTACAATTTTAGGCAACCTGTATAATTATAGCCCCATCGGTATTTTGGGCAGGAACTGTTCTCAGTTCAGCTATTTTTTTTATTCTAAATTTTTATAAAATTCGAATAGAGCACCTTGACTTACCATTCAATTATACTGGTTAGATTAGCTTTATAATATTTGTAAATGAGGCTATGAATACCCGTTTAAATACCTATTTACCCGGGTAAATACCCATTTACCGAGGTAGTTACCCCTAAAGACAAATACCCGGGTAATTTACATCACTATGGGCCGGTTGCAGAAAGCAATGTTAAGTCTGGTGTTAGCTAACATCGCGTCAAAGTGAACAAAATCGCATCAAATTTTGTTTACTAATGTATTAGTTACCATAAGCATTTGAGATTTGATTCGTTTTTGTTCACTTTGACGTCGCGTTAGCTAACACCAGACTTAACATTGCTTTCTGCAACCGGCCCTATGTATGTATGTATGTATTATCTGGTTGTGTGCTAGTTACCAAGATACACGTATGTATTTTGTTAGTTGCTATAGTTGCTATGGATTATGGACTTTTCTATTCACTAGTGAATAAAGTAACATTTCATCCACCCTCATCATTAAAACGCACGAGCGATACAATTTCTCACGAGCTTATAATGGCATTTCGCTCACGTGTGATATACGTTTTATCTTACAGTAGCAATTCTTGTGCCTAAATAGTTTACGCCGTCAGAAATGTCGCGAAACGGACAATAGATAGTTACACTAGCACCTATTACCATACATTATACAATTAAAATGAAGTTTTACTCACTAGTGAGTAAAACTTCATTTTAGTCACTGAAAACAGTTGTATAATGTATGGTAATAGGTGCTACTGTAAGATAAAACCTCTTCATTCACGTGGGGCATATAATTATCTTCGACTGCTTCAATTTAATTATATTAATAATTTTTAAAAATTAATAAATAAATTTAAATAAATAATCGTATTGTCATAATCATATGTTTCATCGGACTTTTTCCACTGTCTCGGGTGTTTATCATACGGCGTTTAAGGAGTTTTTGGTTTACTCCCGCCCTCAGATGAATAAACTCCTGCTTAGTCCTGAGAAGGACTGATTTTTGTACGTCTTTTAAAGTACTCTTATCCCTAAGCCACCAGCGCGGCCATATATTTTAGTTATAAACGTATATATATGTTACCGGTGTATGCGCTGTATACTATTTTTGTAATTCTCTGCACAGTAGTGGTATCCAGATGGGCTTTAGTTCTGCGCTAGCCTGGCTAATTGGTTCTTCTGCCAGCTCTATGTATGTAGTTTCTTTTAGCTTCCTACGGAACCTATCTTCTTCTTTAGATACTATTGATGCGTTACCCCGCTGTATGTGGTGGTCTTTGTTCCAGACGTATTCTGCGATCAGAGTTGTTGTGTACTTTAAGGCAGTTCTTATGTTGAATCTGTTTCCGATTCTTCTCAGTTTGTCGGAAACTCCTCGGATGTATGGTATTACAGCATTGGTTATCGTTATCGGCATCGTTTTCTTATCCTCTGCCGGTGTTGTATTTCTGTCCATTTCTTCTAGCGCTCGGTTTAGAGACCTTTTTGGGTAGCCATTAGCTTGCAACGTTTCTGCGATTATCTCAATTTCCCGTTTAAGATCTTCTTCCTCCGAATATATAGTCTTGGGTCAACTATATAATCATCTCGCGACACTACGTTTCACGCTATTGTGGTGGTTAGAATCGTAGTGTAGGTATCTCCCCGTATGGGTTGGTTTTCGATGTACCTCCGTCTGTACCGTGTCACCATTCTTCTGGACTAGTACGTCCAGGAATGGTCGTTTTTTCTTCCGATTCTATTTCCATCGAGAACTTAATTAATCGGATTTTATTACTGAAATGCTCCAGGAAGCCGTCCAGCGCCTCTCTTCCATGGGGCCATATTACGAACTTATCATCTACGTATCGTAGCCATAGAATAGGCTTGTTCTCATATTGAAATATAGCTCGCTGTTCAGTGTTCCATATAAATATTACTGACTATTGGAGATAGTGGAGATCCCATGGCCACTCCGAACTCTTGTTGGTAGAACTGCTCGTCTGCTTGGAAGTATGTGGTCTTAATACAGATTGTTAACAGCTCCAGTATTGTATCTTCCTGTAGATCTGTGCGTTCGGCAAGTGTGTCATTCAATTCCAGGCTGTTTCTGATGATTGCTAGTGCGTCATCTGTCGGCACATTTGTGAAGCGGCTTACTACGTCAAAGCTCACGATGATGTCATTCGGACCTATGCGAGTTTTTCTTATCTCGTCTACAAAGTGTTCGGTATTTTTCACTGCCGATGTCTTTTTGGCCGCTAGTAGGAATATTATCGTTAACAGGAACTTTGATCGAGGATGGCATGGTGAATTTATGGAACTATCGGTCTTAGGGTATTCCCTCTTTGTGTATCTTGGGTAGACCGTATAGGTGAGGAGGTTTGCTGTAAGGCGGAGTAAGTTTCATTCTCTGAAAGTCTGAGAACGCTTCTTTGTTCTTATACAGCGTCTGGTATATTTTCCGTTCGATCTTCGGTGTTGGCTCTGTGGGAAGTTTCTTATATTCCCCCGCGCGGATCAGGTCTTGAATTTTCTCTGAGTATGTATTTGAATTCATAATCACTGTAGCATTGCCTTTGTCTGCAGGTAGTATCTTGATGGTAGCTTCATTTTTGAGAATTTTGATCGCTCTAATATCCGCTCTAGTGAGATTAGGTTTAATTCTCCTTGATGGCTCAAGAGCTTCTCTTGTTCTCTATCGATAATAATCTGCTACTTTTGGTTTTAGGCGTGCTGCTGTTTCCTCGACGGTGGTTATGAGGTCGAATTTCGGAATATACCTTGGCGTAATTAGTCCCTTCTTTAGCAACGTCTTTTCAGTGTCATCCAGCTGTCTGCTGGATATATTTATGACGGTTTTTCCTCGTTCTTACTGGTTTCTTGGTCTTGATCAGTTTATTCAGCTTTCGTAGGTGAACCTGTTTTTGCCTTTTCCTAGCCTGTTCCCTCAACCGATTAATAGCCAACGAGCAGCCCGGATTGCGAGAAGAGCGCGCGAAGCACTAATTAGAGAACGAATTAACTATCACCGGTTCTCTAAACAACAACTAAAGTGAACCACTATAAGGAAGGAACACGGTCAGTGAAGAAGACTTTGTGATGATAGACGCGTCTACAAAGTTAAGTTATAGCAAAGCTGCGCCTTGAGCTTTATTTTTTTTTGTTGCGATTCATACACGCCTTCTTACGCCCTTGGTATGTAAATAATTATTCTTCTTCATTGGCCCTAAATATCTAATTTTTTATTACATCCCATTTTTAGTTCATTAATTTATTATTTTCAGCCTCTTAGCCATTCTGATTTCTATCTACAGAGTATCAGATGTAGGGAAATTATTATTCAGAAATCATAAAAGGATCCACTATTGCTGTGTACGCATCGAGGTACGCAATTTGTCAGGAATGAAAACAATTTGAAATTAGTTTGATGTTTTGTCATTTCTGACCTGGATGCCTACACAACAATAGTTAATCAATTATTTTCTAATGTTAATTTGGCTATGCCACTGTATTTTATGTAATGCCTTTTTACAGGTCATTCAGGCCTATGGCTTTTTCTCCGACTTTCTGCCATTTTTTTTCTGTCGCTCTGTGGAGTTTCGTATTCCTAATTTGACTAGGTCCTCTGCAAGTAAGTTTAACCACTTCCTTCTTGTGGTAACCTTTCGACATGTTCTAACCAGCGAACCATTTCCGCTTTAGTATTATTTGTAACACTTGCTTCACCAACAATATCCATTAATTCTTTATTTTGTTCTTCTTCCCCTGTTATCTTCCACCTTTGCCCGATCCTCATATATTTGACTTTTCGTTCGATACTTCTATTCTTATCTAGCCTGATTTATGTGTAACATCATTTTCACTAAGCTTATTAATTTTATTGGCCCTTTCGTTGCCTGATAACGTTGTTCTCTATTTATTGAGTCATAGTCTATGAACCCCTGCGTATACTGTTTGTTTATACTTGTGAAAATTAGCTTGCACTTGCCTTAATATTAAAATTGGGTGTGTAACGGACATGTTATTCCGAAATTTACATTGGTATCCCCAATCGTCCTTCCCGCATATTCAGTTACTTTGTCCTAGGATGTTATATGTTGTATCAAGTAATGCTATTGCTTTGGAATATTGCGCTGTTGCCAATGAAGTTGTTCAGGTCGTTGGTATTTTTTCTGTGTTCCATATCTCACACAATAACTGATATATTTTGTTCTGTATTGCTTCTCCCCATATTTATTAGTTCTTATACCAACTGGTTTCCACCTGGGCATTTATTGTTTTTCAATAGTTTAATTTAGTTACCCCACTTTTCTAGTGTCACTTCTTCCTCTCATATATTTTTATTTCATTCACCATATCATTTGTGTAACCTTGATCAATTCCCTAGAATCTCTTGCCTCTATGGGAACATCATCTGCGTAGGTTATGGCTTGCAATAGGTTGTTATTGATGATATACCTATGTTTTCTATTGTTATTTTATCAATGTTGCATCCAGTGTCACCCCCCTCTTATCTATATACTATTCGCCATACCCAGTACTGCATAGATTTTCCCATTGTAACTTTTATCTGGGGTTTTGCGTTTTGACGTATCTTAATCTTTCATTGTCCGCTCTCGTTTCAGTTGGTCAAAAACCCGATCAATCAACAAAAGCTATGTGTATGTCTAAATTACACTCGTAGCTCTTCTATAATTTACTTCACTACAAGGATTGCATCAACTGTTGGGCGTCCTTTTTTAAAATCATACTGATAACTTCCCAAGATCATTCTGTATGTTGTTCTAATAGTCTTTTTATTATTGCCATTAATATTTTGGATATCAAAACTATCATATCCTTTTTCTGCTCGGTCCATATTTTCAGTATCAATCTGTAAATCTGTTTGTGTAGCTCTGTGCCACCGTATTTTCATTTCTGCACGTCATATCGCATCTACTACATTTTTCCTTTTCAATTGTGTAATCGTTTGTAATATTTCTTCATATTTGAGGGTCTTCTGTATCTTCTTCCATATTCTTTTTTTTCTGAGTTTTCCTTACTTCCACATTGTGCTTATCGTACAATTCTTGAAAGTGTTGCTTCCATTGTCCTTATTTGTTGCCGTTTTTCGTTTTCTTTTCTTTGTGTATATATAAAGAGCTCCAGCTCTATTGCCCTTACATTCCTCCTCTGTTTATTCCACGATTTTTTCTAGCCATTCATTTCTTTTTGTTATACATACTTTAGAAGCTTCTTTTATTGATTGTCAAAATATAAGTACGTGTATTCGAAAAAGGAAGCAGTTGACCTTTAAGCTCATCTAAACATGTTCTACGAATATAGGAAGAATAATTTGCGTATTTTTGCATAATTACACGACAATTTGTAAACTGAAATGTTCATATATTTTTGGAGGCTAAAAAGAAAAGTAGTTGAATGAAAATCTTTCACATGACGAGGTACCTGATAGGTGAAAGTTTTAGCTTACTTTAATTTCGTGCGTTTTCTAAGACTTTCAAGTATCATCTTTAGGGGTGATTTTCTGACAAATCTGAACGCAATATGTTTCAGAAAGAAAAACCAGCTCTGGGACCGATAAAAGTGTCGCCATTGTATTAATTAATCCTTTTAAAAGCATTTCGCGATGTTCTACAATAAAGTTACTTGTCCATATTAATAGTGTCCAAGAAACCAGTGGACGACAGCGCTATATTTGTGTAAAACATACGTGCATCTTTATTACTACTTAAGGCAACTACTATGTCTACATTATTGTATTTTCTATGATAATATTTTCGGCGACATTTTTGATATGCCACAAAAGTTAAGAGAAAATGCCTTTTTTGAACAGCATTTTGTTGAATATGTTATATGTACTTGACATTATGTTACGAATATTAGCGTTTTCAGCCTCGTCGTGCTTCAATTTTCCAATACTGAAAATTGTAAGTATCGCTGCCAGTAAAAAAATTTTCACTTAAAAGTTGCTGTAGCATTTAGAAACTAACATGTACAAACAGCATACTAAATCACAGTACATATTAAGAATTATAAAGGCTTTATCATTGGCATTTCCCTTACAATAAGCTGACGCGAATTTTATATAAAAAATGTAAACATGTCGCAAGTCGTCGAAATTGTCGCCTAGCGATAAATAGAGTTCCAGAATATTGTTCCCTAATAATATAATGCTCTGACCATTTCAAGACAGTCCGGTCTGCCAACTTCGTTCAATTTGCTGTTACAATTCGATACGATTCTATACACGTGTTGCATACACTAAACTTTTTCAGTAACCCACAAAACTAAAGCCCAAAGTAGTTGAGTCTGGAGACCTAGGGGGCCATGGGGCCCCTGACCTTACCTATCTCCTGTGAAATGTTTCGTCCAGGTGCTGCGTAATAGTAAGCGCACAATGCGGCGATGTCCCGTCGTGCATAAACGAAAAATTTAATATCTGATTTAAAGTCACATCTTGCAAAAGTACGAGCAAAGTGTTTACCAAAAAACCAAGGTGTGTGGAACCGTTGCGGCAAAACGACCGATCCCAATAACATGTGCAACGGTGTTGATGTATGGATTAAACAACTGCTTGGATAATCTCGTCCGACCAAACCTGGTTATCGGGGAAATTGAATATCTGGTTTTACTGAATCCGGCCTCATCAGTGAAAACGATATTAACAGCGAAATCCGTGTGTTTAGCAGCTGCTCGTAAAAGCCACTGGCAGAATATCGTTCTTGCGTGGTGGTCAGGGCGAGTAAAGGCCCGTAAAGACCCGTTGGATATGGTACGAATATAAAAGTTGTTGATGAAAACGAGACGACCGCTTACACTCACTTCAGCCGAAATTCTTCTTCCACTTGTTTTGGGGTTTTTATCCGCTATGGTCAATGTTCCGGTCTTCATCAACGATAGAGACTGGCGTAGGTTGTCCGCAATCGTGAGCACGTTTTTCAAAGGAACCAGGATCCCTCAGCCGTTGGTAAAGGTGGCGATTAGAAAAGCCTTGTTATAAAGGCGGCGCCGGCGTGATTCCAAAGCATTCCCATTGGCACCACCGTACATGAAAACCATATTGGCTATTTCAGCTTTTGAATATCAATATTCGTCATCAGTATTAATTCGATTCTAAATAGAACATAGTCGAAAACTATGAATTTCTAATGTAATAAATTGTAAGCTACTAGAAAACAGTATGTGCAATGCATTTTACGTTATCAGAAAATGGCGTATGCACTACAAAGTGATACATTAAATACACAAATAATTAAGTTATCGAAAATTAAAATCGCTCTTATCTCGAAAACAGTTGATTGCCCAAGCATATGAAGACGTTTTAACTTATTTTTAATCTTACTACATACCCTTTTTTCAATACCCTGTATATCTTTCGCGCATACTGCTTTTAGAAGCAACACAAGTCATACGCAACATTGATAGCTTACGTTATTTATTGTTCAGCGACATTATTACAAAGTGTTATTTTTGAAGCGGGATTTTGTTGAACGCATTATATAAGCGACGTATATTTTTGAGCACATATCATTAAATAACAGTTTTAGTGATCGTTTAAATTTTATGTATTTGTTACGAGCTGTTATAAACACAAATCCAATCTTGAACTGTCATTTCCATCAAATGAAATTGAAAAAAAACATCTTCGCCAAGAGGGCTGTTTTCAGCAACTGCGAAATAAGTTTACACATCAGGTTATGTACGCAATTTATACACATCAACATTTACTAATTAGTTGCTGCCAAGCTTGGTGCAGCATTTGACTTTTTCGAATGGTGAAGTTTTAATGTTTTAGATTTTTTCGAGCAGTTGCTTAATGTAGAGTTAACTTTAGAATGATTAAAGTTGACTAACTTAAGTAAACCACATTCGTTATCTACTGTATAATATTCCAGTGCCACTTGAAGTATAATCCATTATTGTTCTTTGTAAGCAAGGTTACTACAATTTACATTCGTCTTTATCAGTGCATTAGTGTCATACGATACAACCGTAAGTAGCTTCCATAGCATCATCTGATATTAATACAAGCAAATTTATTAATTAGTAAACGAATCTGTAGCGAATATAGCATTTTTGAATGGAAACAGTGCTTAATGTAACTCCAATTTATTCGCACGTATATGTTGTTTGTAATGTAGAGATTAGCAATATCTTGGTTGTTGCGTCTATTGGGAAAGTGACATTGAACTAGTTTTATTTGCTCTCGTATTTTGTTACGGCGTGAATTTTCTCTTGCTTCCAGAATTTCCTAATTTTAGAGTTGGCTGCATTTTTACCCTATTTTTAAATTACTATAATTTTCTTTTTCCAAGTAACAAACTCATTTTTGAATAAGAATTTGTTGGGTGTGGCAGTGCAGTGCAGTTTCCTCATTAAACTGTGGTAAATTAATCCCCACTTGTCATTTTATTTATACAGTGTGTGTGAGAGGTTAATTTTAAAAAAGGTGCAACACTCCTAGTGCTATTATGATCCGCAATAAAATCCTAAAATTTTTTTGTATCCGTTGTTATCCACGATAGCCAAAAGCAGATATAAAATTCAGGCACTTTTTATGCATATTTCAAGGTTGAACTAAAATGATTATAGGCCCTTAAAGGTTCAGGATATTTACATTAGCTTCGTTTTTCTATTGAACGTCAATGACTATATAACTTGACAGGTTTACATATAGACCTTAGTTAAAGTACGCGATTTTTTACATATTAAAAGAAATTGATGGGAAAAATGTATGGTTTAAGACAAACAAACAATAGTTTTAGATTCAGCTGTACAGATTTTTCTTCTTCCTGTTATTCGTTCCCGGAACGTAAGGACCAGGAAACAGCGCCAATGCCCTCTTTTATTTTGTTCTTTCTCTAGCGCACCTTCAGCTTTTCTCTTTTCCATATGCCGCGGATTAGTTTCCAATCTGGTGGTTATCATAGCTCTTCGTATGCGAACGTGTTAGGCCAAACGATTTTAAATCTTCTCAGAATGGACTTCGATATTTCCTAGGCTTCGCTACCATAGTAACGGGTGGATTTTACGTTGTTTCTGAAGATCTTGAGTTTTCTGGCTAGTAATATTACTGGGACCAACGCTGGCACATTCGGCAGTCTTGCAATCAGGGATAAGACTTTATTGGTTACGAAGTACGAATGAGCTAATGAAGCGAGAGGGACAAAAATAAACAAGAGGAATTAATTGGGTTCTAAGACAAGTGCAGTGCAGTGTGTAGGACAATTAGAAGACCTTGATTTCGCGAACGACGTGTAACTGAAATGTATGTCGTAAATCTATAAAAATAAAACTCACCAACCTAGAAGAAGAGGAAACAACTTTTGGCCTAAAAATTTAATGCGAAAAAGTATCATTTAGAATTAACACTAATATTACTAAAAAAATCGGTCTAGATAACTTAAACAGGAAGAGATAGGTAAATGTACATATTTAGGCAATGTAATTATCTGTTTTGGTTCTTGTATTCCGTTGTTATAATAGTTTGCTTTATATACTGAAGTTCTTGTATTTCCCGCCTGTACTGGTGTCAATAGCAAAACAATTATCTGCTTTTGCTTTATGCACTGGTGTTCTTGTTTTGAGTCTGTTTCGTTGTATTTGTATTCCATACCCAACCAATATTCGCTTTTGGTCTGAGCACTGTGTTGAATTATTGCCATAATAATTTGTCTTTTACACTGATTCTATTCTATTTCCCGTCTGTTTGGTTGTATTTCTTCGGTATTAAAATTTTTGTTCTATGCACTGTCTTCAGTTGCCATAATCATTTGTTTCTCAAGTGGTGTTCCAGTATTTCCCATCTCTTTCATTAAATTTCTTTTCATAGCAAAACAATTCGCTGCTTTTATTCTATGCACCGTGTTCAGTTGCCATATCCCTTTGTTTTTTTGCATTTCTCCCTTGCGTCGTTGCATTTGTTTCCATACCATTTCTTTCTATTTATTTTATGTACTAAGCTAAATTTCCACAATCTTTTGCTTCTACACTGTGCCAAAGTATTTCCTAGTTTTATGCAGCGCTTATTTCTGCCGCCTTTAAATATTTCGCTCCAGAAAGGTCCCGGCCCCCGCTTCCAGAACCTTAAAACACGTGTTGGTCAGATGACCATTTTTAGCCGGAAACATACGTGCGTTCGGGCTTAGAATTATAGGTGAACGTCTAGACGGGATTTTTACGCGATGAGAGCGACGAAGCATAATGAGGATAACAAGAGACGGCTATAAGCGGACTCACGGAATATGAGGAATGGGGTTGGATGAACGCCGAATTTGGAAGATTTGATGCCCAGGGCTTGAACAGATAAGACGTGTTTTGTAAAAGAGTCGCCTAGGGCACTCGAGGCGGGCCAAGTTTGAGCTAGCCCCAGGTTAATTTGTGCAAACTTGGGTGCTGAGTTTGAACGCACACGAACGTTTTTATGGGAGTGCGAATCTAGGGCCCCGGGTCGTCGAAACTTCCTAAGTCACCGCGTGGTACCTAAAAGTGCGAGGGAGCTTTGCCATTCCTTCTGATTGACGTCCGGATACAAATCACGCCTCGCTTCAGTTTATTTTATTTATTATAATGAACTGTGTTCAGTTGTCATAATTATTTGTTTTTACGCAGATGTTCGTGTGATTCCCGCCTGTTTCATTGCATTTATTTCCATACCAAAACAATTCTTGGCTTTTGTTCTATGTATTGTATTCAGTTGTCGTCATCAGTTGCTTTTTGCGCTGGAGTTCTTGTATTTCCGATGCATTTAGTTGTATTTGTTACCATACCGAAACAATTTCCACTGTTGTTCTATGCACTGTGTTGTCAGAATCATTTGGATTTTTCACTAATGTTCTTGTATTTGCCGCCTCTTTTGCTATATCTACTGTGTTCAGTTGCCATAATTATTTGGTTTTTACGCGAACAATTTTCAATTTCTTGTGGGTTTCGTTAGATTTGTTTCGATAGCCTACTATACAGGGTGATTCATAAGTCTGGTCATTAAATTTGCATAATAAGCTATTATGTCAGAAGTTAATAATAATCCCACCAAAAATTAAAATATTTTATTGTTTAAACTGATCGATGGTCACTGGAATTAATGTCTATGAACTTAAGTCCGCACAGGTGGTTGCAATTATACCGAATTACCGAATTATACCACATTTGATACATTAGGTGAATGTACTCTCATTTAATTTCGCCAGTGGTTCTCAGTTTGCACCAGACCCCTAATACATTTTTTTTTCCGTAAGCAATACATTTTTAGTGCAATGCGTTTCTACTGAGGTCAGTATTCACCATTTAATTTAATTACTAAACTTATGAATCGCCCTATATATAGCTGGTGCTTTTTCCGTTAAATGTGGTAGTATTTATAAAATAAATCTCATATCGTTGAAAAGAGAGACCGTAGTTTTATCTAACAGCGGCAGCGCCACCTTAATTCCCATAAAAGAAACGAAGTTAATGTAAATATTTTGCTACTTTAAATATGTACATATACGTACATAGATATCGTAAAATATTTGAGTGTCAGTAAAAAATGCTTTAATAAGAGTTTGAGCTATCACTGATAATGACCTTTTTTTAGAATGGTTTCAACCTGTAAGTTAAATCAAGCAAACTATTAAGATTTAAATGTGGATTATAACAACACATGCAATGCTGCACATTTCTTATGATTTAACCGAGTCTGCCTATTACTGTTTAGCAGATGCCGATGCCTAATATTAACAAACTGTGATGTGAATGCTGAATGCGACTATTTTTAAATAAAAATAGGCATCGTATAATTTATTTTTATTAATTTCCATGTTCGAATATACTGTTGATAATTTTACGTTCAAAGTTTGAATGTAAAAATGTCGCTATATCGAGTGATCAAATAAATGTCCGATCTCGTAGTTTGTTGTCACTTCATATCTCCATATAAACATAACGTAACAACAGCCAATTTGATCTAAAATGTATTTGATCACTCTATACGTTTTTATGAACTATTACATATATCCAGTTGGATATACTAAAAAAATTAATAAATAAGTGTAGCAGTACGTTACACCAGCAACACTACTCTAGTGAATAAAACTACAAATTCCTGATTTATTCCTTATCGATTTATCCAAACAAGGGGATATTGATTAGAAGCCCCCCCCCCCCATAGATAAGAAGAATACGCGCGAAGATTATAGAAACCGCCACTAATAACGTAAGAGTGTTGATCCGTTGCAACTAGCGTATACAAAATAAACGCGAAAAATCGTAAGTAACAGCTCTTCAACATTATCTTGCGACGTCGTCGGTGCGGCGACTTTGATACCCGCTCTAACGATAACATAGACACAAGTTAGTAGCGCCGAAAACAAGGTTTTGTAATTACGCATCATTTACTTCTGGTTACGTGAACTTGTCCGGAACGCAGAAACGCGACACGGAACATCCTGGAATGGTGCGTTGCACTCCATCCGGAATTCCAATTTTTTGCGAAAAAAAGGTATAAAACCGGGAGGTACACGATTGTTATGTTCAGCTAGTCGATTTATCAAGTTCGGAAATGTTTGTGAAGTTCAAGGTGAATTAGCATTTTTAGTAGGAATGTCTGTTATACAAGTTACAACAAACCGGGCGTAAAATTATAAAAACTGTACGTGGAAATCAATGCAAATCGCTCAACTTTTCTTGTTTGAGATTTTACTTTAAATGCACTATACAAACGTGTAACTGAAGTACATCGAAATATTTCAGGGTGGCAATCCTAAGTTCATATAAACAACTGTCCAAATATTCTTTGTTTTCTGAAATATATGGTCTTTTTCTTATAAAACAAAACATTTTAACTTCCCGTAGAAGATTCAAAACGATCTCATTTCAAGGGGAGTCCTTTAATTCTAAACAGGCAGTCTCTTCGATTATTTTGCTATATCTCATAGTTTTTTAGTAATTCCTTTTTTCTAATTCAATTAAATAGTTTTTTGCAAAAATGGTGAAATCAATAAAAAATCCAATTTACCACCAAACGATGAGAGATAGCAAAGAAATCGAAGGCACGCTTTTAGTGCATTAAATGACTTGCCTTAAAATGATCCCTCTTAATTTTCTACACGATGTTACTATTTTTTTTGGTTAAATTTATGGCATTGATTACACACATCTCCGCCACTGGTTAATTGTAGAGAACGATAATATCACATTTCAAGGGGCCCTATCCAAGTCAGTGGCGTAACTCGACCCGCAAGACACCGTAATGCGGGGGGGGGGGGGCAGAATATGGGCCCTGGTCGAAACAACAGCTTGGGGCACAAATATACAGATGAGAAGGTTTGCTTGGGTCATACAAAATTAATGAAAATCAAAAAACGTGATTGTGAATGGAGTCGAACAGTGAAGACGTCACTTTAACGCGAATTTTGAAGTGGTGTCATTCTTAAAATTAGTGCTTTAAAGTAGCATTTTCGACGTATAAATTTAAGGTATAGAATATGGAAGATTAAGCTTCCCGCCGCCCCTTAAAGTTATAAAAAATATTTAAGCTTCATTCCCAGAAATGGAAACTATAATGTCTTCAATATTTGTAAATAATTCAAATATAAAACGGGTTTTTAAATGTTTTTAGATGAAGTTGACATTCAAGGTACGCGAAATCGCATGTCAGAACTAGGGATGCACCGATACGGGTTTTTTGGCCGATACCGATATATCGGCCGATACCGATATAATCGAGGCCGATACGCCGATATATCGGCCGATATATTCTCATTGCTCTCTCCACTACTTTTTGACTACATGCAAGCACGTGTGCGCCGCTGCTTGCTTGATTCGGGCGGGGTAATCCCCTAAATACGAACTCTAGCTTAGGTTTGCTTATGGAGATGTCTTCTTGTCATTTCGTTTTAATAACGCAATTTAACACAGTCATTTTTTTTCTTGACCTATTAGTTAGTATTGTTAACAATTTCTGATGATGCAAGACCTTGAAATGGCATCGCCTGATCGAATGTTTTTGCTGATGGACCGCGCTCTGTGGACTAGTGGTTACCACGTCTGCTTAGTATTCGAGAGGTCGTGGGTTCGATTCCTTTGGCCGCCTTCTTAGTTTCAGGTTTTTAGGTGGTTTTCCTGAGTCAACAGAGTACCTTCTCTGAAGCGAATGTCAGGGCAGTACTTTTCCACCTTTCCTGGCCTTTCTCGCATTCTCCACCCATTCTGAAATATTCCCGTTATTGGCTGAAGAGGGACGCAAGGGGCCTTTACCTTTTTCTTTTTTGCTGATGCAGTGCATTCCAGAAGCTGGAAGATATTTCGCTGCATGGTGCAACACACTGGATGGAGAGCCTAATGTTTTTACATAATAATTTACAAAAAAATGAATTTTCAATATTACATTTTATTGTTCATTTCTTATAATAAAATATTAAATATTGAAAGGGAATTCACTTTTGCCGATATATCGGCAAAAGGGAAGGCCGATATGACCGATACCGATATATCCCTAATTCGGCCGATATGGCCGATATGCCGATACCGAGTATCGGTATCGGTGCATCCCTAGTCAGAACGCGATGCATTATGGGGAATAGGGTGTCAGCTGGTAGCTGTAATTCAAGGCCTCCTGACACAATAATTATTGCAATTAAAAAAAACCACTCAAAACTTACGAAATTGCAAACGCGAGAGGATCAACGTAACACTGAAAACTACTGTTTTAAAATATTAAAATTAAACGCCAGAAATTGTAGACATTAACACATAAATATAGGAGACCCATACAAAATTGAAAATAATAAAAATTGGTCTCAGGAACAGCACCTCCCAAGCAAGATTAGATGACTTATTCCTCCGGGCTATAGAAAATCGCGCCGCAAAAAATATAGACGTAGATAAAATAACAAATGCATTTGCCGATTGTAGATGCGGAGGACTAAATTTATTGAAATAAAATTGAAAAACAAACGTATAACAGTTTTTATGTATTTGCGTGTTCCGGTGTACCAATAGCACACTTACGTGTAATTTTTTTTTTTATATTTATATATATATTTACCGACTGGTTTTTGTGCCATGCATAAGTACTTAGTCATTAAAATGTGGTTTTATTTCTCATAACTTTGTTTTCAAATTAGATGCTTGCGTGATATAGCAGTAAAAATCTATTATAACAATAAAAATAATTTTTTTTCGTCTAGAAACTTTAATTATAACAAGATTATTTTAAAGATAATTAGTAGAAATCTTAAATCTAATGAAATATTGTCAAGTTCTGGAATAGTTGTCAATATCACTAGGAAAAGATACACATATCGGTTTTCTGTCACTATTTTTAACCATTATGATATTGACCACCGATATATCATTAATATTTTTCAACCCGGATTTCATCAGAGGGGCTACCAAAAAACCAACCGACTAAGCCTAAACCGTTAATATACCGTGCAGTAAAACCTGTTCCTAAACATACACAATTAGAAGATAATCCTCGCTCGGAACTTGCTCACTTTCAGCTATCAGTCACGTAAAAGGAAATTAATAGTTAGTAATGGAAAAAATGGAAAACCCTACGGAAATTGCGCAGAGCAAGATCTGCACAATTAAATAAAACAGCATGACACATTAGCACGACTTCCACGTGCCCCACAGATCTTTTATTGCGAACTTGTTCCCCAATAACACAAATCCCGTAGCAAAACAAAAGACAATAAAAGTTTTTTGACCACCAACGTCCTCGGTACACTTAATTATCTTAAAGAAATTGCTGGATGTTCATAAGACGTCATACCCCACAAAAACCTTAACCTACAATTTCGAGAAACGCAAACCACAGAAGGCACGAAGCCTGACTTGACACTGCGCACCTTTCAATTGACAAAATAATTCGGAACTTCACATCTGCAAACTTGATTGAAATCCCCGTGGGCTGGTCGAGCCAGCGATTCCAGCGACAATCTACGTAGGTTTTATCACGTCCTCGCGTCCGTATCGGAAGAAGTGCTTCCTGCAACACGGACGTTATCCGTTGCGATATTTTCCAAAAAACGGGAGGACCCCCTCTCTGGCAGAGGAGCCTCAAAAGCAGTGGGCGGCCCAAGTTCACGGCTGTGATTAGTTTTGTGTCGCTGCAAGTACGACTTCGTGCGCGTTTTGACAAATGTTGCTGTGATTTTGCTTTCAAGGTAAAGCAGGCCATGCAAATCGCAATAATTCTTATCTGCCTATTAATACTTTCCACAGATTGTTCAGTTGTTTATTCCTTGCTTTTTTGCAGACTGGACTAAAATTTGATGCAGGCGAAGATGGCTCTAAGATATCTTATAGCTGTGTTTATTTGGATGGCAGTGGTGAGTGCCCAAAACAATTGCTGCGAAGGACCGGTGAACGCGGTGGCTGCGGGAAAATGCAAAGACGGTTCTAACATCACAGGAATAAGCTGCAAGCGGAAGTATGTCCTCATGCAGCCTGCAAACGGATCCTTCAAGATGGACTCAAGTGGTTCTTTGATCGATTATGACGAGGTGATACCGGTAGCCGAGTAAGTTTTTTCAAATTATTTTATCTATTTATCTAAACTCTTCCCAAAGATGTGTTTTGTCTTATTTCCTATATAATATTTACATAGCGGTTAAATAACACGTACATAAGGGTCGACTATGAATAACTAAGACGAATTTTATTTTCAACGGATCCATTATTTGTTGTTTATATCTGCGATACACATAATGATTACGCCCGCTCTTGACACCCTAGGGCGTTATGGACTGACTGATTTTCAATTTATTTTACGTATATTCAAAGTGGAAAGTACAAGGTTGCATACACTACGAATATTACTTGATGGTTATATCTCTTGAACGACATACAAGCCTACGGCTTGTATCCCTGAAGACTCATCCTCATAATGCCTTTGCTACATAAATAACTATTATTACGTTACAAACCAATTATCTATTATATTACCATCGTTGTCCGATCGTTTTGCACTTCTAATTTGGAAAGTTATAACAATTTTCAATTTCTAATACGAAAACTATTCTAAACTTTATTTCCAATTTCCCCTATAACATGAAGGACGCACGTAGAATCGACAATTAATGGAAAACGAACCTATCTGACGCTCTTACCACTAATCACTTTCAAGAAGTGTATTAAAAAACACGTGATTAAACCTCGCATGTTGCCCAAGTAATGAAAAAAACGTCATTAGCTTCATAAAGTAAAGTTGCAAAACAAAACTATAATATAAGGTTAGAACAGGAACTAGTTTACAGTATGACACGTCCGTGGGATTATTCTTATTAAATGTATAGTCTATGTGATATACCGATTGGGCCAAAATTAAATATCACAGCAATGAGATAATATGAATAACAAAATGGAATGCTCGAGTAAGAAAGAGATGACTATACGAAAAAAAATGAGCGCCAAGCCTACGCGAATATTTGCTACTATGTTTATCTCTTTCTTACTCATGCAATACGTGTTATTTTCTTGTTGATGTTATCTCATTGCTGTGATATTTAATTTTGGTCCCATCGGTATATATAAGATTTGAAGTTCTGTTTATAATAGTTATTTATGTATTAAGGGCGTAATCAATAGATTATAGCACGAGGGAATGTTCGCGTCGAGCTTTAAATTTCCCGAGAGCTATAATCGTGATTAGGCACGTGGTACATACAACGTTTTATTTCATTTTAGTCCTCAAAATGGACAAAATTCAAGGATTCAGTATTTTGGCTAGAGACTATTGCGTCGTCGTTGTGCTGAAGCTGTGCATTTCTGGTGTGCTATGGTTTCTATGCACATTGTTCGTGTTGCTATACTGCATTGTTGGTGATTGTTATACTGCTTAGCAACTTTATACGCCCTAGGGCTATAAAAGCCATTTTACGTCCTCTATCGAGGGCCAATAAACAAGATTATGGTTCCAAAATTAAATAAAATAAATAATAACTGAATCAACACTAATTCCGCAAACGATTTCCTTATCAGAATAAATAAGGCGAACAGTCATTGATGTTAGCAGATATTGAGAGAACACCTTGAATAGAAAAAGCTTCCCTCTTTCATTGTACATCCTGGTTTAACGACTTTTTCAGAATTCCGTTCAAATACGTAGCTGACATCGAAGGAAATTTATAGTCTTCACATTTTTTTCGAAATTGAAAGGAGCTAGCATACTGAAGGACATTTAGAGCCATTCGCAGTTCTTTCCAAATTAAATGGGAGAGGATACTGAAACACTTTTACACAATTAACAATAAAGAAAATTTATAGTCCTTCGCATTTTTTTCAAAATTAAAAGAGGAAAGGACACTGAAAGATTTTCATAGGAAGGTCCATCACGCTAATGGTGGAGGTGTCTTGATACGAAGTAATAAAACTCAGTAGTCGTCTCCACGTACATTTATTTAAATTGGCGACATGTTTCGAAACCAGACTGATTTCATCTTCGGGCCAAAATGATCATCTACAGAGGCATACGGTTAACAATAGTGTACATAGTAAAGAAATTAACTTACTGGTAGTAAAAAACCACGTGTTACATTTGTAGGTTAAATTGAGGTTAGGTTAAAACGTTGAAGACGAGGTAGCAATAGAATTTAAAAAATCTGGTGTGATACACTCACACAACTTCCTTTTACAGTGATCTTATAATTAGTCAAAAATTTTATTTTTAATTTTTAACCATTTGTTAAAAATTTTCAAAAATTACAAATTCTACAAAAACGGTACAAAATCGAGTGTTAGTTGAAGAGACAAATTTTCTCTAGAATTTTAAGGTGAATTCAAAAATGTAATAATATACCGGGTGTTTTATTTAAAATAGGAGTTAATAAAAAAAATAGAAAAAAAAACAAAAGAAACCCACTTTAGAAGTATTCAACTGGAAAATCACCTATCTCACATCAATACACATTAAAAATGTAAGAAAAATGTAAAGTCTAAAAAAAATCGTTAGAGCCGTTTTTGAAAAAATCAAAAAAAACTGAAAAATCACAAGAGTAAACACCTACTTCCGGTTATGCGATTTTCTTCAAAAACTTGCTGTCTCATCTACATAGTACACAAAACTTATATATGAAGTTTCAATGCCATACCTCTTTTCGTTTTTGAGATATTCTGTTCACAGACAGACACACAGACAGACAGACAGACAGACCAATGAAAAAAAATATGTTTTTTGGGATCAGGGGACTCTAAAACGTGAAGATCTGTTGAAAACTCAATTTCGAATTTTTGGGGTGAATCCAATACTTCCTTTATAGTAGTAAAAGGAAGTAAAAACACACCACATTGGAGAAGAAAACATTTATTAACCGGCTAACTACGTTATAAAGATCGTTATACTGGTTAATACATCACAATATAAAAATTAAAAAAATTAAAATAGAAACTGGCGTTGAAGACGACAGCTCGAAGAATGGATTTTAATTTTTAATACACAAGTAACTAGAAACCAGGTCAAACAATCCATACGTTCATTGACACCGAAATTACCAGAGAGGGTCAAAAAGTAAAAGAACAAATTGAAAACCAAAAATGGCAAGAAATCAGCAAAAGACAAAACAACTATTTAATATTTAGGAAAATGTAATTGGTATCAAAATCTGTGACTTCATTGAGTCTGAATTCGTTATTATTGGACATAATTTCAAAAATTTCGAGTAAATTCAACAACCTACCTTTGTTAACTATATGCAAAATTTTGTAATCTTTATTAGGATCAAAGTTGTGGTTGTATTCCAGAATGTGATTAGCAAAAGCTGATTTATTAGGTTGGTCGATATTGAAGTTGTTGTTTCTAATGCAAGCTGAATGAATGTTCTTTGATTCTTTTTTTGAAAGTACGTCCAGTTTAACCAATGTAAAAACAGTTGCAAAACGAACAGTCAAGACAGTAGACACCAGATCTTTCTAGTAAAGGGGTAGGATCTTTATTGAAGACTACCAATTTATGAAGGGAATTGGTAGTAGAAAAGGAAATTTGAAAATTGTATTTACTAAGAATATTTTTATAGACATGAAAATATTACCATAATAAGGGATTGAATGAAAGGTTTTGTTTTCGGATTTATTGATAGGGGTTAAGTTTGTTGAAAGTTTTATACGGAGTTTATGATAAATTGGGTAAAATAAGTTGAAGAGGATAACAGTTTTTAATAGCAATGTATTTAATGATGTTAAATTCTCGATTAAAGTTTTCTGTTGACATAGGAATGGAAAGTAAACGTCTAATTAAAAATTGAAAATTAGCAAGTTTATGGGACAAGGGATGAAAGGAAGAATAAAGGATAGTATGGTCAGTACCACTGGGCTTCCTATAAATACTGAAATTTAAAGATTTAATTATGGAACTATTGTTTTTGTGATCAAAATATCTAAAGAAGAATTATTATGTTCAGTTTCAAAAGTAAATTTAATATTATAATGTACTGAGTTTAGCCAGGTGACATAATATTAATGTTAGGATTATTAGAATTGAAAATAACCAGGATATCATCGACGCACCTACCCCAGTAAATAATGTTGTGAATAAAGGGGGCTTCACTGAAAATTTTGTTTTCCATGTTATTCATGAAAATCTCTGCTAACAGAGGTGATAGGTTAGATCCCATGGCTAAACCAGACTTTTGTTTAAAAAATGAAGAGTCAAATTTGAAAAAGTTTTGTAATAAAGCTAAGTTTAAACAAACGAGCAAAGTTTCAATTTGCTTATTATTAAGGTCTGAATCAATAAGCATTTATTTTAATAAATCAACACACTCATTAGAAGGAATACTAGGGAAAAGTGTGGTTACATAATAAAAACAAAGAGTGAAATTTTTAGGTAGGTTTAATTTGGATAAAGTTTTTGTAAGTTCTATGGGGTTTAAAGTTAGTGACTTTGCGAATTAATTTGTTGAGCCAAGATGTAATGACCGATACTGGGGTGTTAGAAAAGGAAACTACAGGTCTGATAGGAATATTGGATTTATGGATTTTTGGAAGACCATATAATTTAGGGAAAGATTTTCAGTTACGCAACTAACATTAAAGGGAATTTGTAGTCCTTCACAATTCTTTCGAAATTAAAAGGGGGTAAATACTGAGACGTTGAAACACAGTATAGACGGATTCATCTCAGAGCCGAAGTATATTTCGTATTCCTTCTTATAACTTTTGCGTATCAGTTCATTCTCCTTTTTTAAGCTCTCCAGCTCAAATTTGAACATCACTTAACGCTGTACAAGTTTCTAGATAAACTTACACCACCATAATAATACTAAAACGCACTGCTCTGGTTTGCAATTAATCAAATACATTTATTTTCAGGTTTTGTCTGACCAGAGAAGCCAACATGGAAGCAGAGATAGCGCTCGTGTGCTTCACGGAACGAAACATCTCCAACGAAAATGAGGAAACTTACGTTTTCAGAGCAGCCTGTGCGCTCATCTCAGTTATATTTCTTACAGCGACAACCATTGTTTATATTTTGGTGCCCAATTTACGTGACCTACAGGTAAGCGCCCTTCCTCGTTCTTCGTTCCACCAGGAACTGCATTTTGTGATATTTCTCAATAATTTTTAAATAGGGAAAGTGCCTGCTCAATTCGATAGTAGCCTTGGCCATGGCGATGCTGCTGCTGTGCATAATGCAGTTCGGCGTCTTCCTCCCCGACAACCCCTGCCACGCAGTCGGATATTTGACATTCGGCCTGTTCCTGGCGGCGTTTACTTGGTTGAACATCATATCATTCCACATATGGAGAACTACGGTGTAAGTGAATTGCTTAGGGAGTTCGTCAGCTATTTTAAATTCGATTAGTTAATGCCACATTCGTATGCATCCATGATGGGATGCTTTGCTGAGTACGTGACTATACGCTCTAATGGATTTCCTCATTTTACTTAGAGATAATTTTAATTAGGCGGTGATAGCATAGATTGAATAAATAAAAGATCTATGTTTGCTCTAAGCGGTACATAACTAGTTCAGAGTTTGCGAGACTTCAAAATTAGCCTTGGTACTGTCTTGACTTTCAAGACAAGATTGTACTCAGGATAAGATCACGATTAAAAACCATGACCAAAATAATGAATAACACCGATTTTGGTCTAGTAAACCTCTAGTATACTATATGAAGAAATCAAATGCGTATTATTTTGCAGGCTACCATCAGCATTAGGAACGGAAAGGCAGTGGTTCCTCATCTATTGCACTATTGCATCTATGGTTACGGGCTGCCCTTAATACTAGTTTTAGCGGCCATAATCGGCCACCACTCCCCAGGCGAGCATATTCGACCAGGAATAGGCGAACAGTCTTGTTGGTTTGCAAGTAAGATGACCTGTTTTTTCTACGATGTAAAAGTAATCAATAAAATTTTCAGCAAATGAAGCCATGTGGGCCTACTTTTACGGTCCCATTGCGGTCCTACTAACCGCCAACATAATCTTTTTCTGTTGGACGGTGAAGAAGCTGTGGACGGACATTCGAGTAAACGACAATGACTTGTCCAAGATCAAGTCAGCACGCTATAAGTACGCGGTCTTCAAAGTTATTTTGTTTTCGCTAATTCTCCATCTTTCAGGTGCCTTCTCTACATTAAGCTGTTCTTTATCATGGGGCTCTCGTGGGTGTTTGAAATCTTATCGTTCGCATTCAACGATGCTGACCACTTCATGCATTATGTTTGGTAAGTTCTTATCTTCTTAGTTCTTTCTCTTCCCCCTCCGCTTCATCATCATCCATTTTCTTTATTGTCGAATTTTAATTCTATAGTTATGGTCTTTCAACGTATTTAATTGTTGCAGGATGGTCACAGATTTCATCAACGCTCTTCAGGGAGTTTTGATCTTCCTTATTCTGGTGGTCTTCCGCAAGAGGGCTCTCAGGGGCTTGGCGAAGAGGAATTTGGGCTGCATACAGTTGCCGTCGCAGTGGCGGACTTTGCACGACGAAGAGGCCGACGAGGTGGTGGAGGAAGAGAAACTAACAAACGGAAACGGCGTGGGGGAACGGTTTTACCACCCCAAGGAAGTTCAAAGCGTGTAGCGAGACGTGCCATGATTTGATGATTTAGACTGTTTTGTGTGTGACTTTGACCGCTGCATTTCGAATCTCGCGCATGTGAACGACGTGTGCTTAACTTGGTGCAGTGTTTTTATTGCGAAAAGCGACGACGTGTATCTCTGATTAATTTTAAGTGTATGTTTCATGTTGTAACGAATAGTATCTATCACCCGTTATCGTAAGATTAAATGTACTTAACGATCGTGTGCAACATTATACATTTAGTAATCTAATGATTAATGTTGAGCATCTGTGGACATTAACACAGGCGATTAACAACTCTCAAATAACAAAGCAGGCTGTGTATGTACAGCGTGCGGAATCAGAAATTTGATTTAATGGACTAGCATTAAAATAAACAGATGTAATGAACTAAAATGATTCTATCAAATCTAATTATTATTGAATTTAATAACTCACAAGTGGATAGCTTCTTATAAGTTCTCACAGAAAAATGAGAGAAATTTCTAGTTCAAGTCATAGAAAGTATATCTCAGTAAGAAATTAAAGGACCAAGACTATATTTATTTATAACAGTTTCGCTGACAACCTTTTAAAGTCATAAAAGAAAGCTGTACGTTCAAGTATTTTTAAATCTGTGAAAAAAGGAAACTTTTGAAAAAAAAATAAGTATTTGAGTACATTTTCACGAAAACACGCTTACAACCGATACCAAAATAACCGTCAATATGTATTCATCACGTTGCGAATTGAAAAATTGTTTTCTTAACGAATCCTTTTGTTTTCCAGAGAATAGGGACCAAACTATTTTAAAATAATGAAGAATAAGGAAAGACGCCTAATTAAAAATGCAGTAGTATAGTAAAAAGAGGTGTGCTAAAATGCTCAGCATTCGTACTTTTAACTTTTCCTTTAACATTGTCACGCACGCTCATCAGAGCTAACAGTGTCTAAAATCATTTTGGTAAGTAACTTAGAGATTGAGTAGGTTGTGTAGACTGGGAGGACCAGATTTGTAAGTTTGGTAGGTACTTAAACAATGGAAATTTGGCAATTTAACCCTTGTTAATGACTTGGGATAGCATGATCTTTGTGAGTAGCAAAGCCAGGCCAAACTTACCCTTTTTAAGGCATTTGTAGACTCCGCCAACTCATACAAAAGTGAACACAGCTATGGTTACAACTGTATTGGTTTATTCAAAAATAAATTCAGCCAGAATATGGTATTGGTCAGGTTATAGTTTTCTAGATCCAGAACCATCAAGATTAATCCTTGGAAACGAAGACAAGACCATTCTCTAGCCTAGGTAGAGTTTAAGATGATCTGATCATTCAATATACATATGAGATTTATCTCGGATTAAAGGGGTAAATTAAACACAACACGCCCTGTTCAACCACTGCTGTTTATTTTCACGAGTTTTCAGCTACAAGTCAAACCCCAGAATGAATATTGAACAGAACTGTCGATACTAATAACTCCTCGTTTTTTATGAGAGTTAACACTAATAAACAAAACAGTCGGTCTCGGGGTGAGCGCCGCCCCTCGTGCCGCCCAATTAGCCGCCAGGAATTTGAAATTCGTCTCGATCTTGCAATCGGACCCGGGGAACGTCAGGGTTGATTTCCAGTGCCCTCGATAAAAATCCACAGCAATGCTCACATACACATTAACATTCGAACTAGTAATGGGCTTATTCGAATAAAAAATAACCGGTTATCCGGTTATTGAAATAACCTGTGTAACTCGGTTTTCGTTCCAAGTATTCGGATGAAAAATAACCTCATCCTGATACGTACTACGTGCCGCGTCTCAGCGACATGCGAGTGATCGAAATTCTGTAAATAATACGGCATCCATAACTCATATAACATTTTCTAGTATGTACTTGATTGACCCAAGTGAGGCCGCGGCTGCTTGTTGATGTTATTAAAACATTTGATACTCCCAGTCGACGAGTTAAATTTATGGGGACGTTCCTATTAAAGATAACGTTCTGCTGAGTATGAGATTTGCCGAAGGTTGGTATTAATTTATAACGGCCTAAATTTTTGCTTCGAAACGCGGTTGATTATGCCTAATAAGGGATAAACAGAAAGCGAAATAAGATTTTCCAATATCGTAAAAGATTTATATTTAATTTTTAATAACTGAGCAGTCGGGACAAGAAGTGGATTTCGATGTTGAAAATTTTAAGTGTGCGTCCTTAGAACCGCGGAAGGCTGAACGCAGATAAATGATGGATTCTAAAATATACCGGTATGATGTGCAAGCGAAAAGGGAAGGGTGACTACTAGAGAATTTTAGGAACTAAAAATAGATTCAATAGATACTTTGTATTCGCATATTTATAATTTCTTTATGATTGGTATTGATATGGCTATTCTCAATGGTTTAAACTCCTTAGAAATCAAATAAAAATCATTTATACAATTATTCTAATTAACGATTAACCGAGTTCCTCTGCTATCTGCAAGTTACGATGACGATGCAGATGACGGTGAACCGCCAACCGGCAAACCGGCCGACTTAATCGAAACGAATCGAGAGCCAAAATTGATTCAAATGATTATTGAAATAATCAATCGGTTATTAATATGATTCGAATGCAAATAATTCGGTTATGAAAATTGTCCGGTTATGCCCATCACTAATTCGAACGGAATCGTAACCTAAAAGTGGTAACATATAGAAGACAACGATGGCGTGACAGGTTTCAATAATCCAGTACAGTCAGATGTTAAAAACAAAATTGCAGCCAAGTTGTGGTCCCAAAATAACCTTACTACTAACACCCCTGCTGGGTTTACGCATAAACCCACATTATTCACAGATTACACGTTTGTGTAACAAGTCATAAATCGAAATTACAGAAATAAACACTTCCATATTCAACAATCGAAGGCGCGCGCCCACGCCGATTCAAAGAACTCGAGATTTCGGCGTTCCCGTGCCACGCTCTGGCACGTCTCCAAGACATTTCTGTTGCGTACATCCATCGCTAGAAAAATTTAGATCTGGACGGCTCCAACGGGAAGCAACACGCCGGACCACGAGACGAAATTTTAATTTACAATGACGCCAACGCGGGTGTAAAGTAAAAAAGTTATCCGAAAAAGTGGCACGATGATACACAGGCGACCCTGCATGTGCAGTTAAAATTTGTTGTTCGTTGTGATCTCGTTGCGAGAATACTGAAAAGGGCGCAAGGATCTCAAAGGGACTTCGTTTTGGAGATGGTAGTTTTTAGTGGACGCCTTACCTATAGTATATCACTTTGAGGTAAGGTTTGTTTATTTCTTTATATTCGGTAATTAGTAGTTGACAACGCTGTTTGCTTCAGTTACTCTTTATAAAATTAAGAAACATTGGCTTTCAGTCTTTCAGAGAAGACAAGTATAAAAAGAAGAAACAATATTTTTCACTATTTTCCAGAAAAGGTTCTTCATTGCAATTGATCCTAGTTGGAATGTTAATATTCAGACTAAAAAAGTTACCCGTTTAGAAATACGTTGCCAATCGACTCTAATTATTTGTTCTTCTCTTGCTTTATATAAATTTTTGAATTAAGAGTTCTATGGCAATTATCTACTATTGACTTAACTGATAAAGTAGGTGAAGAACAGATGCTCAATTTGCCAGAAATGGGGAACATTCAAATCAGATTTTCTGATTCTAGATTTTATGACTGATCAAATTCTCAGGTACAGACAAAGGCACAAGAGTGTCTTCCATTGACGCTGGAAGTAATTTTAGATGTCTTCATTAGTTAAAATGACGACCAACAGAAGAAAATGTATCCGGGTTAGTTTATTTATAAGTCCCACGTGAAGCGTTGGCACAAGTTCCACACACATTTCCAAATGCAATAAGTTAAAAATAAGCCCATATGCAACTTCGAAGTCTGTCGATGAATAACCTTGGCTTAGAATGTGTCTTGCAGACGTTGTACCTGCGATTATTTCGTGTTGTTTAGTTTTGAGTAAACACAAAACACAATTGTCTTATTAAAGAACAGCTTTATTATTGTCTATATTGCATTTTGGAGACTTCAAATTTACACGCGCCCAATAAAAGATATACCGGGTGACAATATGAGACTAGGGGCCATACTTATATCTCCTTTATTTATGAATCGATTTGGATGAAAATTGATACGGGGATACTAGACATAATTTATGAATGCCGAATAGATATATTAGTTAAAATGGTCGACTTTCGGTTTCACCGGAGGTGCCATTCAAATTGATTTTTTAAATGGATCGCCCTGTCTATTTTATGTTTTTTGGACTGTACGATTCAAATTACATACGGTAGTCTTCAATTTTTAATTTTTCAACAAAAATTTTTTTTTTAGATTTTACTCTTTATCATAGAATGATATGATTGTAGAAAATCTGTTCTAATTGATCCAGTAATAATATTTCATCAATTAGACCAATAACAAATCGCTCATAAACGAATACAATTTGCAAAACGTGTTTTTTTTTAGAAAACGTCGAGTTTTTAAATGACACCTACCAAGGGCCATCGTGCCATTAGATAGAAAATTTAATTGCTGATATAACGATATGCATCATTCACTACTTTATCTTTATCTAAAACTGAAAAATGTTAAATTCGTTTAAAATCTTTGTGTAAAGCTAAAGAAATTTGGCGACAAATGTAATTTGAGGTGTATGGTAAAATACACAAGGCGATTCGTTTGAAAAATCAAAGTTAAGGACATTTCCGATGAAACCGAAAGTCGGTTATATTGACTATACCTGTCAAACGTTATAAGAAGTTTCATCCAAATCTGTTGATAAGTAAATGCGCTAGAGACATGACCTTGGTCTCATTGTCATTCAGTAGACCGATTTAAATTATGATCCAGAAAATATGTTACAAAAGAAACCAAATGGTTAGTGTAACAGTGGCAGTTGAACTCTAGTTTGCAGATTCATTAAATAGATGTATTTTTGTGCGATTAGTTTGCAGCGTTTCAGTTAAATTCAACACTGGTTTAATTTATTCAACTATACCAACATATATTGTGGTGTAAAAAGGGTGGCACTTGAATTGCGCACAGACTAGCGACAGGTAGTTTAGTCATGAAAAGGGTTGTTTAATCTCCTACTGAACTGCGCTCAGTGCCTACAGGTAGTCAGATCAACGACCGTAATTTAGGTAACAATTTTTCATTATTGGTAAATGCATATAATAGGGATGGAACGTGGATTTCTTCCGTCAGCAGAAGTGGGTAATCGCTTCGCAGAAGATCTTATAAGCGAAAAACCGGATGACTCTAGAGTTATTCAGTTTATTGGCTGTTTAATTGATAACTACATTGAAAATGAGTCTACGTTTCCTCCAGAAATATGGGCTGCGAAAACTACCAGCATTGCAAGAACGACCAACACTTGCGAATTTCATTCCCAATTTAAAAGGAAAAATTGATCTCCATACCCTAATATACACTCCTTTTTAAAATTGTTGCTAGAAATGCAAACCGATACGTATATAAAACTCAAATCTACTAGGCGAAATGATAATAAATATATAAGACGGAAAATTATGTTAAAGCAGTAATCCATTGAAACCAAAATTGTGCAGTTAGATAGGCATGCAATAACGCGATACAATTTTGTAAAACGTGTTTTTTTCTATTTTTTTTTATTAACTCCTATTTTAAATAGAACACCTGGTATATTATTACACTTTTGATTTTAGCTTAAAATTCTAGAGAAAATTAGTCTCTTTAACTAGCGCTCTATTTTGTACCGTTTTTGTAGAATTTGTAATTTTTGAAAATTTTTGACAAATGAAATAGAGTAATTTATTATATAAAACGATAAAGTTAAATTTTATCCACGAGTGAATATAATATAATAATAATGATTCAAGAGTGGATAGAAATAACTTTATCGTTGTGTATAATATTAGCAAGAACTTTTAACAATTTCAAAACCAAATAAGGACAATTATTCTCCTTAGCATAGAATTTCGGCTTAGACCGCGTAGTATTTGTATATGAACACCCAGCATTTTCTGGCTTAATCTGCCTTGCACCTTGTGAAGTCGAGCAAAAACCCGCGCGGTGGCCATGCTCTTTGGTGGCTCGTGTTGTTTGAGTATCCTGAGAACGAGGATACTTAGGCAGATTTGGATTTGCACCAAAGAGCATGGCCATCGCGTGGGTTGTTGCTCGACTTCACAAGGTGCAAGGCACATTAAGCCAGAAAATGCTGGGTGTTCATATACAAATACTACGCGGTCTAAGCCGAAATTCTATGCTAAGGAAAATAATTCGAGTAACCGCGAAAGCCTCAAACAATACATAAAATAAGGACAGTCAATCACATTTCAAAATGTCAGTAGCTAGATTGGGTTGCTACGATAATACGAAGCTGTCATATTTAATTTAAACAAAAGATAGAAAATTAAATTACTTTATCTATCCTTGATGTTAAAGTGCTACTTTATTTACCCTTGCTGTTAAAGTAAAACTTGACCTTTTGTTTTGAGTTGATAAAAGCACACTTTAATATGTGCTATAGAAAAAAAAATTGTTTTTTTGGCTAATTATAAGATCACTTTAAAAGGAAGTTGTGTGCGTGTATCACACCAGATTTTTAAATAATCTTACTGCAAACTAGTAACCTACTGCGATGACAAACAGATGTTGTCCTGGTTTTAAAGTACGTTGTTTTGCTATAAAAATTTTAAAGGTCAAAGAATTTAGGGTTTATGTTGGCATTACTTGGATTCCTTTAAAAAATATATGTTGGTAGAATTGGTTTTAGTAACTTTTAGAACTAAAAATTGGCGGGAAATTTAAAATCTGGCATTAAACGAGTTTTGTTTTCAGGTAATCTTTCGTAAACTTCTTTTTCTGGCATTAGGCTGCAGATCCAACAGTTCCTCTGTACACTTTAGAATTGCTTTTTTTGCATTTATTTTAAAAGATTCCGTTTTTTTACACATATTCATTTTCAAAAAAGAAAAGCTGACAATTTAATTTTAAATGTCAAAATGACACAAGTCGTTTAGAGAAAAACCTTACAAAAATAAATTTTATAATAATTTTAAAAAAGCACTTTTGCCAATTTTATCTTGGCCTTGAAAATTTTTATAGGAAGAAAACGTACTTTACCTAAAATATTATTAAAGAAAGTTGCTCAAAATTGAAAAAATAGTCGAAATCCGAATTTTAATAGATCTTGATTATTTTTGTTAATGAATAATATTTAAATCTAAACGAATTAAATTTCAATGGTTGCCTGACTACATTTATTTAAGTATATACATGAGCTGTCAATTTATGTTCCTCTAAATGTAAATACCAAGTTAAATAATTTACATTTCGACTATTTTTATGATTTTGATTAACTTTCTTTAATAACTTGTTTCGATAAAACTAGGCCTAGTATATTTTTTAAATTTTTCGCTTCAATTTTTGATGGAGTTGGGTTACCGGTACTCGGTAAAACATTTAAAAGTTATAAAAATAATTAATTTAAATGATGATGTGATTGGCCAACATTTCAAGTCGATCAGAAAATAAATAAGGAAGATACAGGAGTGTGAATGTGAGAAGTGAATCACACTGTTTATGATAAAAAATATATTTGTTTTCACATGTCGCTACACAGTTAATATTTCTTTTTATCATTGCATACCTGGTATAATTTATTCCATGTTAATATAATTCTTCTAATGAATACTTCAAATGACAATAGCTCGATAATTTAGTTCCTTTTAGTAATATTTTACGACCGTTACATCTTCAAATATTTAACCTATTTTCGCTTCCTACATTTTAAAACCAGAACCTTTTAAAAAATGTGTAAACTATAAGTGCGATAAAATTATTGTGAAATTGGGGCTAGAATAACCAACATCGAAAACAAAACCGAATATAGCAAAAGCTTGGTTACGAAAGTTACGAGAAACATTTAATTTAATTTTGAAAAAGTTGTTTAGATCAGAACTTTAAATTATGGGGTGGGAGGGGGCTGAACATCCTTGACATCAATTACGTTAAGACATATCTTTTGTTCACTAAAAATTAAAAACTTGCTATGTTCAGTTTTGTAACCGGTCACCCAGCAAGTTATGCCAATTTCAGCAGGTAAAGTTAAAAAAAATCACTTTATGGTTGTCCCTCATCCTAATCCCCCCCTGTGCGCAGTTCGAGTTATAGTAAGGATCAACCCAGGTAGGAAAATATGTTGAGCGCAATTCGAGTGTTGGATTATAGGACTAATGGGTTTGGTGCGCAATTCAGTTGCACCGGTAAAAAGCTACACTGCATCAACAATCCAGTAGCATTTTTAGTTATTATAAATTCAGCTTATAAATACAATCGATTTGAAACAAGTTGGTGTTGCTTGAAGATGAACTTTTACTGTAAGTCATTTATGGCGATAAAATTATAGAATTAAAATGCCTTTTAAATAAGGGAATGTGAATACTTTGAACTTGTAAATATGTAAGACAATTTTATTATTGTCAACGAATTGATTGAAATAGACATAAATACGGTTGTGTATTAGGACAATACGTAATATTTTCCATTACATAGATTTGACAATAGAATGACAGAGCGTTCTGTTCTAATGGTAAAAAAATTGCAATAAAACAACCACGTTCGACCATAGGAACACTAATAAAAAAACATTGGTCAGTGAAAACAAACACATAGCTGTAAGAGTATCAGAAAGCGACTCCGCTTATTTTTTAGTCCGAGAAAAATTAAAATTAGAGTAGCCACACTCAAAACGCAAATTTTCGCGAAAATGGAATGTCGAAATCATCAATCACGAGAAAATAGGCAAGCATTATATTCGATGCGTCAAAAAATTGGGAGGATGCATGTAATTTAAACCATGCTGTTAATTTTAAATAGAATAAAATATGGGACTAGAAGAAGTTAATACTACTATAGCAAACATTCAGAACACGAAACCGACGTATTTGTTCAACGAAAAAAAAATCACAGTTGGGACCAAAGATACAAAAGAGCTTGAAACAAAAAGAGAAGTTATACCGGGTGTCCATTCTCAAAGTCGAACATAGGGAATTATTATTAGTGCATTCACTCGTTCTTCATTGAAATAATTCATTTTTCTGTAGATATTTTTAACAGACGTTGACAGAAAATACCTGATTTACGCCAACTAATTACCAATTTTTTTGACAAATGCTACCGAACTTGAAAAGCAAGGCATGTCATATTTAAAAATTCCCAAGTTTTAAATTAGTATTTTAAAATAAAAATCGCATCTTGAATATTATTAGTGGTATCATTTTATGCGTAATAATTTTATCTTTCCATGGATACCATTACCTTCCCTGTAAGTTGAATTGGCGAGCAGGAATCGGCAAAAAAGTTCAATACAATGTTAATCGCCTATGTTCGACTTTGAGAACGGACACCCGGTATAGCGAATTAAAACTAAAAAAAAGGACATTTATGGAGAACAAACTAGAAGTAATACAGTTCTGTCGAACGATAAACGCACAAAAAAGATATCGACTGCGTGTATCTTAACAAAAACGCATCGACAAAAGCACGCAAGAAAATTAGGACGTAGAACAAAACGGGCATTGTAGAAACACGTGACGATAAATGCGTGCAACAACATATATGTGCAGCACAAACGCGCGTAACAACATAGGGGTGCAATAACATAAGATCATACAAGAAGAAAACGCCGACAAAAGTGCGCAATATCATTAAGGCGATAGACAAAAGCGAACAAGACCAAAACATCCGGACAAAGTCATGTAATAGTAATTTGTTATTGATAATCAGTTTATTTTATTTCTGCACGCATTTGTCACGTGCGCTTTAGTGATATATTAGCTTAAGTTACGTTAAGTTAGAGGAGAATAGGAATGACATGTTGACGCAGGACAAATGCGCGTAACATCATAAGGGCGCAGAACAAAAATGTGCCGACAAAGGCGCGAAGCAATATGGGCACAGGACAAAAACGCGCCCACATAAATCTGCAAGAACCTATGAGGGCAGGACAAATGCGCTCAACAACATAACATAACAACAAGAGAAAGGCGGGCTACAACATAAGGGCGCAAGACAAAAGCGCACAACAATATAAAAGTGCGCCAACAAAAACGAACAACATAAGGGCGCAGAATAAAAACTCGCTGACAAAACCCCGCAACAACACATAAGCGCAAGACAAATTCGAGCAAAAACATAAGGGCGTAAGATCAAATCGTGCCGGGAAAAATACACAACACAAGAGGTTAGACAAAAATGAATCGACCAATCCGCCCAACAACATAAGGGTGCAGGACAAAAGTGCGCAACAACATTAGATCACAGAACAAAAACGCGCCAACAAGAGTGCAGCACAGAACAAATACGCACAAGATAAAGGAATTTGTTATTGGTAATCACAAATCAGTTTATTTTATTTCTGCACGCATTTCTTAAGTGCTCTTTAGTTATAGATTAGGTTAAGTTGCGGTAGGTTATGTGAAGTTAGAGTAGGATAGGAATCTATAGTGTTATTGCACTTCTTTTCAGAACTTAGCAGTTATTTCTGCTCTTTAGTTTTATACAGGATATACTAAAATTACGTAAAGCATAAGAACGCATGGCAAACGCATGCAACAAGACATTGGCGCAGGAAAAACACACGCAACAGTAAGGGCACAAGACAAAAGCGTGACATAACTTATGAGCCCAAAAAATATAGCAACGTAAGGACGCAGAACAAAAGAGCACAAGAACATAAGAATGAACTAAAACACGCGGAACAAAAGCGCGCGGTACATATGCGAGCAACACAAGTGCGCCCAACAACATAAGGGCGCCAGTCAAAAGGGCGAAACAACATTTCGACGCAGAACAAAAGATGAAGATATTCTACCTAACATTTTATGGACCGATGAGGTCTGCCTTACGAGAGACGGAATTACTAATTTTCATAATTTCCATGAACGGACAAGAAAAAACATTTATTTAAACGCTCTCATTTCCAACAATGATTTAGCGTAAATATGTTGGGTGGTATCCTAAAAGATCGCTTAATTGATTTTCTAGAGGATTCGTTGCCGATATTACGTTAAATATTAGCAGGATGGGACAACTGTTCATGTAAGTTTACGTTTAAGAAATTGTCTTGGAACAGGTGGCCCAGTGGTGTGGTCAGCACGTTCGTCAGATCTAACTCCCATGGAATTTTACTTCTGGGGTTACATGAAACAGTTAGTTTATGCTACGAAAGTACACACTTTGGAGGAATTACGTCTTAGAATATAAAAGGCCGCAGACATTCGCAATAACCCACAAATTCTTTGAAAATCGCAATAGGGACAATTTCGAACATTTTTTGTAGCAATAATGATGATAGTATAATATTAAAAAGTTTATTTGGTAAATCCACTTTAATGAATATTAATTACAAATTATAAAATCAAGAATAACTCGTTAGCGGTTGAGTTTAGGATATATGTTTATCTAGACTTTTTCACTCTAAATGAGTTGTCCAATTGATACCCTAAAATATTTCTGGTACGTTTTGGTATAGTACAGTGCAGTTGAACTTCTTTACATAATTTAGCAGATTCTCCCTCCTCTTTAGTTTTATAAAGGATACATTCATTACAATGACAAAGAACGTAATGGCGCAGAATACATGCGTGCAGCAACATAAGGACGCAGAACAAAAATGTGCCCACAAAAGCGCGCAAGAACAACACGGCGCAAACCAAAAGCACGCAGCTACAACAAAATAAGGGCGTAAGACAAAGGCGTGCAGCAACATTTGGGCGCAGGACAAAAACGCCCCGACACACGCCTGCAACAATATATGAGAGCAGGAAACGTACGCCCAGCAACCTAACCGTGTAGGGCAAATACAAGCCCGCAGAAGTCCACAACAACATAAGGGCGCAGAACTAGATTTTTCGCAAATATATTGTAAACTGTCTTTTTTATAAAGAGTTTAATCAAATATTGTTAAATTTCCTATAAAAACATCTTATTCATTGGTGTCCTAAATGTTGCAGTTTTTGTGTAATTGATTACAGCCCGACTAATAATGTTAATAATGCTACCCTATGATCGTATTAATACGTTTGCTTAACGCTCGGAAAATCTGTCAAATCATCTAGTAAATCAATACTATTTACATGTGATGATGAGCTCGATTTCGTCATTGTCCCTTGTACGTTTTCGTCACCGTTGCGTCCTTTTCATCGTCAATTGTAATTAACCCATTTAGGCAGTATCCGTGACAATTATTGTACAAAAAATCCTCGCTTTTCTGCATTCGCACATACCTATGGTACCTATGGCGATTGAACTTTTGTTAATAGATTAAGAGGATTAGAATCTTTAATCTCAATGTTTTCTCCAACATTTTCAGCTGTTTCTATCGGAATGAGGCCAAGTTCTCCAATGCTTCTTGCTGATGAAATTTATATAATTTTACTATATTCTGAGCAGTAATAACATACGTTGTAGAGCTATACATTTAATGCCTCCCATTCTATGAAATGCGTTTAAATCATCATTAGTTGATCCGTTAAAATCGGCGTTGTCGGAAACAAATTGACAAAATGATCCAGCCACAGAGTTTTCGATTGAACTTGGTAGATCGCTGACGTTTCAACAATTGCGCATCATGGTATGAGGAACATAGCCCGAATCGGAAAACAAATTTACCAAATTTTAGATCCATACTTTGTGTAAAAAACACAGCAAGACTAATTTGCACAGGGGCCAACAAACAACACGGTATCCTTGCCGAAATACTTATTCTTCTTCCTTTTTTTACTCTTTGTTTTCATGTTTTCCAGAAACATGTTCCACCCAACTTAATTCCAAGTTAGCAATTCGATGTACCATAGCTTTCAGTTTTGTTCGTTAACGAATAATGACGTTTCTTATTTTGTCTCTGATGCAACACTAAGCATTGCCCTCGCCATCTGTCTTTGAGTTACCTTTGATCTTTGGGCACTTTCATTGGTTAGTGTTGTGATGGTCTCTAGCCCATAATGTTATATTGGTAATATGCAAGAGTTGATGCCCTTCCTTTTTAAACAAAGTAGGATGTCGGGATTCCTTTCAGTAGTTTTTAGTTTGCGAAAAGCACTCCAGCTTAGCCTAATACGTCTTGAAATTTCAGCTGTCTGATTATATTTTCCCAATTCTATTTGATGAGATAGACGTATTCGTCTACAGTGCCTTGGAGCATGTTGCCCAAGTTCATTTCGAGTCCTGTATGTTATGCGACGTGATTTAATATTTATTTTAACATTTCGTATTAATATTCAATTATTGAATTACTAATTGTTTGTAATTCATCGATATCTGAGCTGAAAACCACTAAATCGCAGCGAAGCGAAGGTGATATAAATATTTTTTTACGACCAACCAGAAAATATGCAGTTTCTGGAGAATTTTTTCGTTAGAAATAACGTTTCGCCGTCGAAGATCGGAAAACGGGCACGGTGTTTGGCAATCAGTTACTCAAAACCTATGATATTGAGGAAAAAAATAAAGAAGACGCTTTTTAAGGTAAATTTAACAATCTTCAAGTTTTTTTGTGATAAAAGACGGTTTACAAGATATTTGCGAAAAATTTAAAAAGTCGACAGCTTTTTTCAAGATGGCGGCGGTTCCTCTCCCCAATTGTTTAGGACTTTTTACACATTCAACAGCAGGGCTAGATAAACATTTCTGCCAAATTTTAAAACTTTCCTTTTTTTATTTATTGAAAAGGAGATTTCTATGCTTGGGCTAAAGTGGGAGGATCACGTAACATATTTTGTACCGTCTGATTCTTATTTTAGGCCACCTCGGTGGTTGAGTGGTCTTGTTGTCTGCTCAGCAACCAGGTGGACATGGGTTCAAATCTGGCCGTAGCCGAGAATTTTCTCGGAGCGGCAGTGGATTTGAACTCATTAGTTAAGTTAGATATAAGTGGTTGTGTGTGTGGCATGTTTGCATGCGGGGGAGCGTAGGTAGTGTAAGTGGCGTGCGGCGCATTACCTCCGTTGCACTTCCCGCGAGGTATGAATGGTCCTCGACACCGAAAGGTAAAAGAGGCTATAGATTATGAATGAATGGATAATTCTTATTTTACAAATTTTTGCATCGCAAGGAAGACTAAATTATCATTGCCAGATGGTTTCGTTACGTTTAAGGGTTATATACCAATAAAAACTTGTCATGTTTCAATTAATGAGTTTAAACGAGGGCCTTTTGATAAGATTACTCATTTCTGGCATGGTAGAAAATACCGCAATAATTTGCTATTGTGGCTCTCTAACTTTATTAACTTTTTAGTTTTGCACAGGATATATGACGTAACATATTTATATCACGCGTTTGGAAGTCGCAAATCAAGCAAAAAATCTAAGACAATTTGCTGTTAACTTTTTAATTATAGTAGTTTGCACTGTGTTTTGACTGCGGTTGAGCAATACGTTTAAATAGTATCACTGGTACATAGTTCAACGTGCAAAAGAAAAAACCAAATGTGAAATTTACCATTTCGGTAATTGGTTTATTTGTAATTTAAGCTTTAAAAATATGAACTACAAGCTGCCAGCTGTTACAACATTGTACTGGAGATGGATGGAGTGGAATTATTTTTACACGTTAACAATGAAAGCAGAACAAAAATAGACAGCTCTTAAAGATTGTCAGATTATCATTAATGCTACTTTTGAATATTTTGGTAACCGTTCTAGTTGGTTCATTTATTCACTGTTTTAGTCTGTTGTAAGTCTATATGGGGACTACGGCAAAGAAAGTTTTTTTTTACCAAGGATCTGTATTGCTGAAGTTTATAACTACATACTCACAGCACTTCAGCCGGTCACGCGCCTTCGCTTTCAAGTTAGTGAATTTTACGCGAATAAGCAAGATGCAATGACGAAACGTTAGTTTGTTCACAAAAATAGAAAATGTCAAGTTTCTATATGTCCTTGTATACAACGCTCTCTACCAACACGAGCCAAGGCAGGAGGTTTGTAAGAATTCGTATTGATGGCAAAAACCCTTGTTCATTAGCTAGATGCAAAGCACACAACGCCCACAATTACTTAAGACTGATTTACAACGACAACGCAGGCTATGCCGAATCTTGATTTTAGTTTTGACAATTGGCGCTCTCTACCGGTTTTTAACTTAAATATTATGTAGTGGTTTGCGCATGACATATTTAGCGGCAGTAAAACTGTTTTTGCCGCTCAGCTAGGATCCATAATAACACAGTGTCGATTCGGTTTTACATAACATCGGCCATATAATCTACGGTAAATGGTGCTGTTGGTACGATCGAAGTGGTGGAAATACAAATAAACGTTTGAATCCAAATCCCTTCCGGGAGCAAGTGTGCAATTTTCTTATGAAAATATTCAGAAATCACCCACTTCTATATTGTAGATTCTTCAACTAAATAACAACTTGGAGTAACTATACAACATTAAACACCATAAGCAAAGAAACATTTGCATTATAAATTTTCTAAGAGTTTAATCCAATTTGGTGAATCATTCTTATGCTTGCGTAGAAATAATTTTTTACGTAAGAAATTTCTAAGTATACTCCATGGCCAACAATGTTGACGTTTAGTTCAAGTGCAAATGCTGTCATCTGTTCTTTTAGATAATGGCTTGAGATCAAGGTGTGCTAAAGTTGACGTTTTTAAAATGAAATTCACGGTTGGTTTTTAAATACGTAAATGTTTTTTTAAAGTTTCAGTTTACCCAAAATTGCTAAAATACCATTACGGATAGATATCTACCCTCAAATTCCTTGTATTTTACTGATATTTTTGAATCCTGCTGTATATGCACTAAGGACGTACGACGTACCTTTTTGAAAAATCGATCTGCATATTTGCACTTCTTAGAAAATAACTAACAACTTTAATTTCAAATTTGATATGATCTCATTATCGCCTCAGGGCAATTTTAAAATGTCTTTTCAAAAGACAAAGACGGAAACACCAACAATGCATCAATAACAAAGATATCAGAAGACAGCGTGTTCACATCACGTCAGGGTCACCAATATAATGTTGAATATCAGTACTTATACAAAACATTATGAATTCTAATTATTTAAATTAATATTTCGGAGTAAATGAAATTCGTGTTGATCTCGACTGAGAAATATATTCACTCTTTATATATAAAAATACCAATTTCCAGAAAAATGGCGTATTCTCGAATATACGCAACGCTCCTCGTGGTGTTCGTCTGCAAGAACTTCATTCACACGGACGCCTATCTTAAATGTTGTCCGGGTGAAAACCTTTTAATAAACAGCACGTGCTCGGACGGATCTAACCTGACGGCGCTTCCTTGCGACGTAAAGTATCTGATGGGGCCGTCGCAGGTGTCGCCTTCTGCCATCATGATAGATGAGGACGACACCCTCATCGTAACGGACGAAAATGAAGTTGGAACGCTTCTAGTATACGGCAACAAGTAGGAAACCACCGTAAAGTAATGAGCTGTTCAGGTATTTAAAAGGGTTATCTTTTCTAGCTATTGCATAACAAAACTGTCCGAAAATGGCACTGACGAGGCAGTAGTGTGCGACCTCGTGGGAGTCGTGGGGTCTCCTGGAAGGCAGATTACCACCTACCTGCAGATGGTATGTGCCTTTGTGTCGGCCCTATTTTTCTTGGTTACATTCGTCATATACCTATATCTGCCAGATTTGCAGGATGTAGAGGTATTTATTACATAATGATAGCAGAAGCCATAAAGAGAACTTGCTTATATTTGTTTTAATTTTTAGGGAAAGTGCATCTTAAACTTCGTAGCACCTCTACTTGTAGCTCACATTTTTCTAACCATTCAGAATATAATAATGTACTACGAACCAAAATCATGCGATTTGCTTAGCTTCCTAAACTTCACTGCAGTGATATGTTGCTACAATTGGCTGTCTATACTGTCATTCCACATATGGAGAATTACTCTGTAAGTTGTACAGCAATTTATAATCTGCTATAGAAGGTGTTTCTTAAGTCGACCGTGTGACTTCTGGAGATACATTGTAACGTAAAAAGGAAGCTAAAACTCCTGTAAGATGTTCAGATCCGTGGTTTTCTTATAAAACGGCGCCAAAATTTGTCGTAAGCGGCATTGTTTTAAAAGCAGGTGGGTAACAAAATCCTTAAAATTATTTTTCCGCTGCTGATCATGTAAGTCAGTGATACAGCCTTAGTAACAAAACGTGTAAGTCGGTGATTATATTTCTTTGCTGCTTTTTCTTGATCATTATTATTAAGTTACCTAGGATAATAAAATTAGCAAAGCAAGATGCAGATTTAGACGTTTTGTTTATAAATTGCAAGTGTTTATGTGACATGTGACACTCACAGGTAACAGGACTCACGAAACTAATCCTGGTGACAGGTGACAAACCAAACGATTTTTTCAAAAATCTAGGAAAATTTCAATAAGCAGCGGGGAAAATATAATAAGATAACTCGGAATTTATCGCCTATTAACATTAACACTTCGTCTTGGCTTGTACTTGCCTACCTCAAATGTTAATAGGGCCTTACATTCCTTGTTACTTAAATAGCTATTATCTTCATGGGTTGACACCAATTAATTTGTCGATTCCATTATTGGCAGTTTTCACGGGCATAGAAGCGCCGAGTCGAATAAGCAACTGGCTTTGTAAACTTATATTTGTCGAATGCAGTTTTCTACTTTAGTACAGTTTCATGCAAACTGCAATCTGCCCGCCAAATGCAGTAATTCGTCGCTAGATGGCGATAAAGTTTTGGATCATTTTCGGTCTGCCGTTTTAGAATTTCCTAGGACCAGGTTTTGAGCTTTGTGAATTGCTGGTGATGTCAGGGTAATGCAGAACAATCAATCAAGGCATATTTTGACCCGAAAACTGGCTAAATGAATTGTTTGGGCGATCACATTTTTACCTTCAACCTACGGGCTGCACCGATCAATTTGTTGGGAATGTATCCTCAATAGCAGTCTGGCACACCTCGCCTTTGATTTCCTTGTAAAGATAAGTGCAGGCAGAAGGGTTGGACCAAGCGTCGCTGGAGCCCTCTGGTCGTGCTGCATTTGTTTCCGTGCTGCAGATTACGTCCAGTTTGGTGGTTTGAATCTAATGGCCTTGTATTTATTTGTTTAATCTTATTTGCGATTGATTTAACTTTTATGGCTTCACCGTTTTAACTAATTGCGTATTTTTTATGTGTGTACTGATTTAACGCCAGCTTAGAGCTGAGTGGTTTATTTTAGACTAAATAACATCACCTTGTATGTCGATATTAGCTGAGTGGGTGCTCGCACCGCTTTACGATTGTTCCCCCCTAAATATCTCCCATATTAAGTTTGTTGGCTGGGAAAAACGATCCTAGCATATCACATTGTAATACAAACTACCATATAGATGTGTGTGGAACGCTGTAACGTTTATCATTCATTCAGCAATCGGGCTGTTTCAAAATTAATTGCTTTGGCTACTTAACAATTTAATTTAAACCAGTTAGGAAAATTAGTAGATATTTACTCAGCGAGGGCTGCGTTTAGATGTTGGCATCCACGCACACTGTACCAGGCATGACTTGTGATAATTAATTTTGTGATATAGTATTAACTGTTATTGTTCGTTGATGCCAGTAATTACAATCGATTTTATTTCCCCCTATTATTATCCATTACGTGATTGATTTTTCGAACTGTGGGTTTCATTGATTATATTGTCTGTTGTTACCTTTGGGAATTTAATGGTTCGTTCGCTCAAACGAACAAAGGAACATGGACCTGAATCATTTGGCGCCCCCAGATATTTAGACCTATTAGTTTTGAAGGTAAGTTACCTATCCCTGTTACATTAACAATTGCCGTTCATAAACGGAAGCAGGCCAAGGACTAGCTCACAGGAGAAGGCTGGGTCGAACTTACCTTCCAACTAACAGTAAACCGCAGGGGCGCCAAGCAGTTTGGGACCCGAGCACAGCTTCATATGAATCGTTGAACTCATAAACTAGTAAATTCGCTCAAACTCCAGCAACGGACAACGTAACAATAAAACCCAAAATTCTAATAGTCATATAATGGAGTAAGTTAGATAATTAACATATGAAATACGATCGTAATTACTGGCTTGATGGACAAATAACAAAGACAACTCCCTCTTATTAATTAAATTAAGTAGGCATATAAATATACATAAATAAAGATATATATCACAAGGTATCACATCACAAGGTATCACAGACTAACATAAGGAACCAAAGGTGTGATTCGTCTCCTTCGCTGAGCGCAGGTAAATTTATAGCTAAATCATTCATTATTTCAAAAAAAAACAACTAAATATATAACAGTCCGCTTGCTGAGCCAATCTTATACAACAAATTCCCAGTGCAAAATATTGTAGTGAATCGTTCGGAGATAAAGATCTCTATATTGCTTGCTATAACTCTGCAAGGTAAAAACGCCTCGCTTTTACAAGCCGTTGCATTAATACAGCGGGGAAAGAATTGCAAATCAAACGAAGTACTAGCTCAGCAATTTCAACTAAATGCATGTATCGTATATCGACTAAAGAATAGCTAACTCAGCATCCGGGCTAGACTACTTGAAACACATAAAATATCCTACTCTAGCTGGTGAGGCCAGCAACACAATTTATTTTAACAGCCTATGTGACTAAACCTGAATGTGGGGTAATTAGCTTCTTCGGACTCCTCTGACGAAGATAGATTGTTGAAGACGGGATGCCACTCTAGTCGAACGGGGTCTTCTGAGGTCACTTCGTCAGCCACAACTTCCTCCGACGTGATTGGAGGTGTGCCTAGAGCTACAAACCACAGCACACGGGAGAGAAGCCGCTTCACAGCTACGATAGTTGAGTAACGAGTGATCCCCAGACGAACAGTGGGTTTCGGCCCGTACTTAAACTTTTGGCCCGTACTTGAAAGGCTGCATAATACAGCAGACACAAAAATTAGAATGACTCGCTTTATCAGAATTATTCCTGACTTTCAAATCTCAGAAAATGTGCGACCACAAACAATCTGCATTCATAGGTTATAATTTGCCCAAAGCACAATCCATCTCCAGGCTTGAAATAAATAGGTGGACATATACCCCAGCACTCGAGGAATCCAATCCAACCACCAACGAGAGGTTACTGCTTCACAACGCTTGGATGATTGATGTAGAGAGAAAATTCACTTTTAACACGCCATTCTGATTGCGACGCCGAGAAAGCGGAAGTGCCCAAATTGCCTGACACCATCTAACGGTGACATTTAGCAGATGCAGATGAACAAGTTGCCTAACTTCCCAGGCGAAATTTGCAGTGAATTAAATTGGTATCACCCCTTCTCCCTGAATTAGTCCGAGTGCATGTTCCGATTCGATATCGGCAATTTATAATGTAACATTATTGTTGTTATAAACTATTAACCAAATTAATTTTAGTATCATTAAGAGCTTCTCAGTGCGGTAATGTATAGATATTACAGCACTATATAACAAAATATATTGAACCACAATTTATTGATGAAGATAAAATATTGAACAATTCACGTTTGCTTGTGGCACTTAACGAGACTCGTTTGATTGCCGCAGAACTCGTTCTGGCAATCAAACTCGTTTCATTAAGATGCTCATAATCAAAGTTGTATCGTTAATATCTATAACCTGATTTTATAAAATCATGTTACAAGTGTCAAACAAACGTCACTTTATAAAATCGCGTTAGCTAATTTTAAGTCTTTAAGAAAACTACGGATGTAAGGAAAAATACCTTGAGGAGTTTTAGATTTGTTTTGATGTTGCAACGTTCCTCCAGAAGTCACACGATCGATTTGATAAACCCCCCTTATATACAGTGTCCGCCAAAAAGTCGGCATAATATGGAAACAATTTTGATTTTTGATTTTTCAAAAAAACTTTTTACGTCAATAATTTGTGCTTGTCTAAAAACCTATTTAGCCCCTATCATATACACCGAGTGATTTTTACTTATTTAGAAAATTGAGTGTTTTGAAATTACAAAATCCAAAAAGTGCTATTTTTCGGAAATTAAGTAAGATTTCACTGAGATTTTATTAGAGTGTGTTATTTTTAGCTAACTGAACAATCTTAAGGCCAGAAAACACCAATTTTTTTTTAACTCTAGCTAGAAATTCATTTTTCTATTTCTTAAATATTTTTCAAAATTTCACATACCAAGACCTAATATTAAAATTCAAACTTTTTTATGTGAAGAATTTCAAGATTTATAATTGAAAAAAATAATATAAAATGTTAATTACTTCTTTAGATTTTTCATTATTTACCGAAAAGTAGTATGTTTGCATAATTTTTACGTTTTCTATGCAAGGCGCTTTTTAAGAGAAATATTTTTCAATTCTAATTAATATATATTTAAATGGCTTCTAGAAACTCTGATCTAGCCCTGTTAACGAATTACTGTTACAAAAATCCTGTAAATGTTCTTTTACAGTTGTCTAAATGAGGAGATTTTTTAGAACATGTAAATTGGATAAAGAAAAATCTCCTCATTTACACAAATTTTCTGCAAACTTCAAGAAGTCTTACTTTATAGAAAAATTTGCAACATTCCGATACGTTCTTTCAATTTCAAATAGATACCTCTTTTCAGTGCACATGACGCATATTCTCACTTAGACACGTTTGCCAAGAAAAATTCGAAATTGATTTTTAAGCAGTAGAGGATAAAACGACGGTCAGCATCACCGCTGAGAAATGATTTTAAATATTTAGAGTGTGTGCTGGCAAAATCCACCGTTCGACGACAGGCAACAAATAGCACATTTTATTACATACAATCAATGCTCCTGTCGGTTAGAATAACCGTGCCTTTAAATATAAAAAAATTACTTTACATGCTTTTCACAATTTACTAGCTATTAACGTCTGGTCTAATCAAATTTGGCTTTTAGACGGCCGATATTCCGAAAGCAAATACAATGGTTTGTGGTGTACATGTGTTACGGATACGGTGTTCCTGCAATTTTAATTGTAACTGCTTTACTGCATCATTATATGCAGAACATAGACGCAAGAACAGCAGAGGTTGATTGCTGGTTAAGCGGTACGTGACGAAGTGCGTCAAAAAATCGTTATCGAGTGGCCTTATGTCAAACAGTAAGTCATGTCGTAACTTATTTCATGGATTGCGTATGCACACCTTTGAATAAATAGGACTATTCAACTCACCCCCTTCAAGTTAACTATTCACCAATCATAATTTAGTATTTATGTCATTTGCCACCAATCAGCGTAAAATTGTGCAACAATTCCGCTAGCGGAGTTTTAATGACAATTTTTTCCCTTCCTGTGACATTTCTTTAACTTCCTGTAAAATTAATCAAATATGATGTTAGAAATGTCAAATTTGACAAACAATTTATTTTACGTCAACAGATTTTTATTTTCAAAGAGGACGTGATAAAATTGATTAATTACTAAGAAATGTCAATTTTGTTCGTTGAATAGTCCTTCAAATGCCGCTTGCAGCCGACGAATTGCATGAATTTTTGTCAGTGTTTATTCGTGTTTATTGCTTCAAAATTCGTCTCGTGCTGTCGCACTCGACCAATTTATATCTAAGCAATAAACACTCATACACTTTGACAAAAATTTTCGGCAATTCGTCGACCGCTCGCGGTATTGTATATGACTATTCAATTCACCTGTCATTTGTCAAAAAGTGACCAATGAAAATCCAGAATTCTGACGTTTCTTGACCAATCAAAAAAATATCAGTGGATATATCTTCCTAGAAGGTATTCAAGTGACTATTTTTAACAAATGCGATTTTTATTAGAAAAAGTCAATATTAGTGTTCTGTAAAAATTGCGTAGTTTGTTGCTAGATTTACTGAAAACTAATTTGAAAAAGTAGTTTGGTTCATTAAATAGTCTCTCGAATACCATTCTTAGTCAAAGTTAAGTAGATTATTTTTGCGGTGGTATCACTGCTCATGTCCATTGCGCTTGGGATTAGGACTCGTGCTAGCGCACTCGTCCTAATCGTACCAAAGCGCAATGGACATTCGTGACACCACAGCAAAAATAGTCGACATAACTATGACTACTCATGGTATTATAAGTGAATATTTATTCAAAGATGCACACGACCTCACTTTGACAACTGACAACTCAAGTGATCGAGCGCCTTGAATTCTGGGTAGAGCAATGTAATAATTACCGACCATATAAATATATGTTACCGACATGCAGTCGTAAAACAAAATCTAGTTCAAAGTCGTCTCGATAACGTTTTTCTTTTGAACGCACGTTAAATCAATTAAGAAAATATTAATCGTTTCTCCACAGGTGGTGCAGCAATTTGGACGTATTTTTTTGGCCCCCTTATAATTATGATACTGTTAGGCATAATACTTCTAGCTTGGACGAGCAAAAAACTATGGATGGATATTGACAGAAGAGATAATTCTCAATCTGTGCTACGCCTTCGCAAGAAGTACGTATGATAATACACATTTTGGGAGATCAAAATACGGAGAAAGTTTTATAAACAAATTCTTTAAATACAAATACCCTTTATAAAATACCCTTGCTTCGCCATGGGCACAAAAGACTTGTCCAAAACTTTTTTGGTTTCCTGTGAATGGTCAAGAGCTTCCCGGAAACTTCCTTTAAAGTAGAGCGAATCATTTATCGACTTTTAGCTTCAGATTAGTTCCCAAGTGCTATTCATTAACAAAAATATTAATATTAGTATGTACCTACTTCAAAGTCAATCGAGTAATCGTTAAAGATTCTTAGCTTCATTAGATTTTACTCGTAACACAAACGCGTATCGGTACATGCCTGCGCAGAGTATTTGAAATATGTTTAACGACTTTTAGTTTCACATGGGTTACCAAGTGCTTCTCCGTAACAAAATATACATTTTGGGTTATGCGTTCGCAGGAAATTGAGTCATCGTTAAAGACTCTTAGCTTCATGTGAATACCTAAGATTTTACTCGTAACACAAACTCTTATCGGTACCTGCCTGGAGAGTATTTGAAATATGGTTAACGATTTTTAGTTTCACATGGGTTACCAAGTGCTTCCCCGTTACAAAAATATACATTTTGGCTTATGCGTTCGCAAGAACATGAGTCATCGTTAAAGACTCTTAGCTTCATGTGAATACCTAAGATTTTACTCGTAACACAAACTCTTATCGGTACCTGCCTGGAGAGTATTTGAAATATGGTTAACGATTTTTAGTTTCAAATGGGTTACCAAGTGCTTCTCCGTAACAAAAATATACATTTTGGCTTATGCGTTCGCAAGAAATTGAGTCATCGTTAAATACTCTTACCTTCATGTGAATACCTAAAATTTTACTCGTAACACAATTATCGGTACCTGCCTGGAGAGTATTTGAAATATGGTTAACGATTTTTAGTTTCAAATGGGTTACCAAGTGCTTCTCCGTAACAAAAATATACATTTTGGCTTATGCGTTCGCAAGAAATTGAGTCATCGTTAAAGACTCTTAGCTTCATGTGAATACCTAAGATTTTACTCGTAACACACTTTTATCGGTACATGCCTGGAGAGTATTTGAAATATGGTTAACGACTTTCAGCTTCACATGGGTTACCAAGTACTTCTCCGTAACAAAAATATACATTTTGGCTTATGCGTTCCAGGAAATTGAGTCATCGTTAAAGACTCTTAGCTTCATGTGAATACCTAAGATTTTACTCGTAACACAAATTCTTATCGGTACATGCCTGGAGAGTATTTGAAATATGGTTAACGACTTTCAGCTTCACATGGGTTACCAAGTACTTCTCCCTAACAAAAATATACATTTTGGCTTATGCGTTCGCAGGAAATTGAGTCATCGTTAAAGACTCTTAGCTTCATGTGAATACCTAAGATTTTACTCATAACACAAACTCTTATCGGTACCTGCCTGGAGAGTATTTGAAATATGGTTAACGATTTTTAGTTTCAAATGGGTTACCAAGTGCTTCTCCGTAACAAAAATATACATTTTGGCTTATGCGTTCGCAGGAAATTGAGTCATCGTTAAAGACTCTTAGCTTCATGTGAATACCTAAGATTTTACTCGTAACACAAATTCTTATCGGTACATGCCTGGAGAGTATTTGAAATATGGTTAACGACTTTCAGCTTCACATGGGTTACCAAGTACTTCTCCGTAACAAAAATATACATTTTGGCTTATGCGTTCGCAGGAAATTGAGTCATCGTTAAAGACTCTTAGCTTCATGTGAATACCTAAGATTTTACTCGTAACACAAACTCTTATCGGTACCTGCCTGGAGAGTATTTGAAATATGGTTAACGATTTTTAGTTTCAAATGGGTTACCAAGTGCTTCTCCGTAACAAAAATATACATTTTGGCTTATGCGTTCGCAGGAAATTGACTCATCGTTAAAGACTCTTAGCTTCATGTGGATACCTAAGATTTTACTCATAACACAAACTCTTATCGGTACCTGCCTGGAGAGTATTTGAAATATGGTTAACGATTTTTAGTTTCAAATGGGTTACCAAGTGCTTCTCCGTAACAGAAATATACATTTTGGCTTATGCGTTCGCAAGAAATTGAGTCATCATTAAAGACTCTTAGCTTCATGTGAATACCTAAGATTTTACTCGTAACACACTTTTATCGGTACATGCCTGGAGAGTATTTGAAATGTGGTTAACGACTTTCAGCTTCACATGGGTTACCAAGTACTTCTCCGTAACAAAAATATACATTTTGGCTTATGCGTTTGCAGGAAATTGAGTCATCGTTAAAGACTCTTAGCTTCATGTGAATACCTAAGATTTTACTCGTAACACAAATTCTTATCGGTACATGCCTGGAGAGTATTTGAAATATGGTTAACGACTTTCAGCTTCACATGGGTTACCAAGTACTTCTCCGTAACAAAAATATACATTTTGGCTTATGCGTTCGCAGGAAATTGACTCATCGTTAAAGACTCTTAGCTTCATGTGAATACCTAAGATTTTACTCGTAACACAAACTCTTATCGGTACCTGCCTGGAGAGTATTTGAAATATGGTTAACGATTTTTAGTTTCAAATGGGTTACCAAGTGCTTCTCCGTAACAAAAATATACATTTTGGCTTATGCGTTCGCAAGAAATTGAGTCGTCGTTAAAGACTCTTAGCTTCATGTGAATACCTAAGATTTTACTCGTAACACACTTTTATCGGTACATGCCTGGAGAGTATTTGAAATACGGTTAACGACTTTCAGCTTCACATGGGTTACCAAGTACTTCTCCGTAACAAAAATATACATTTTGGCTTATGCGTTTGCAGGAAATTGAGTCATCGTTAAAGACTCTTAGCTTCATGTGAATACCTAAGATTTTACTCGTAACACAAATTCTTATCGGTACATGCCTGGAGAGTATTTGAAATATGGTTAACGACTTTTAGCTTCAGAGGGGTTTTCAAGTGCTTCTCCATAACAAAGATATAAATTTTGTTTTGTGCCTTCGAAGTAAATTGTGTCGTCGTTAAAGACGAGTAGTTTAATGCGAATTCTCTCGATTTTACCGGTAACGCAAAATCATATTGATACAACGAATATTAGCTTCGGATGAGTTCCGAAATGCTCCTTCGTCACGAGAATAAACATGGAAATGTTCGTACAAGGTAAATTGAACCATTCTAAAGACTCTTACCTTACAGCATAGAGGCTCTTCCAGATCATTCATTTTAAATTATTCACTTAAAAGCAATAAATGTACTGAAACGCCATTCTGCACAAACAATGTTGTCTATAATATTTGAAGGACTTCTTTTACCAGCTAGATATAGTTGTCCGTCGAAGAGAAATGAAACATCCTTCTTATAAAAAATATTCAGCTAGCTAGTTAATATTCTCTTGAATCATAATTCTCTGGAAGAAACTCTCGTGGCTATTACGACAGTAGGTTGCCTGTTTGAAATACTACATATTATAGAGCAATGTGGGTATAATTTCTATTAGAACTGTCCGAAAAGCCCAAAGCTTTTAGACAGTGTTTATTAGACTGTTTTCCGTATTTTGGTTTCGGCCATTAGCACACGAGGCGTGTAAACATTTTTTTTAAGCATACGCATATAAGCTTTGCCTACTAACACACATTTAAAATGTCTAGGTGTCTCATGTATATCTACTTGATGCTAGTAGCAGGATCCGTTGCTTTACTAGACATACTCTACTCAAGGATACCATCGGGCGAGGATGAAGTTATCAATTATTTGTGGTGAGTAGTTATAGACGTTTAAAACTGTGCAGCCAGATGATGAAATTTCGTATTTAAGGGACATTTCCGACTGCAGAAACCTACTGATGGGCACCGTAATATTTTGCATTCTAGTGGTAATGAGAAATAAGGTGCTGAAGGCACTAGCGAAAAGGGGGCTGTGTTGCATGAAGTTTCCACAAAGTTGGAGGAGGCTGGTTGACGAAGAACGTGAGGAATTAGAGAACGATGAAGCAACTCTGACGCAGTACAGCAGCGGTTTATAATTTCATAATTCTGTAAAATTTTATTGGAGAAAATTGAATTTAATTCCAGAACTGTTAGATTGCATGAGGGCTGCTCTGGTAATTGTTAGTTATTAAGAAGGAGATACAGTTTGAGAGAACTTTATTTTACTGTTTTTCAAAGTATTGTCCTCCTACACTAATACATTTGTTCATTCTCTGAAACGATTTTGTAAACCACTCCAAAAATTCATGTTTCTCTAGTATTCTTCGAGTTTTACGTCGCATCATTTTTTAGCAGTTGGAAAAAGAAAAATGGCAAGCGGTTACGCCAGGGATGTAGGGAGAGTGGAGTATCAACTCAGCCCCCCAGATCTTATAACAAATCCAATGTTCTGCCAACAGTGTGGGCTGATGCGTTATCGTGGCGAATTAAGATGTCACGCAAACCACTTCTCTGACGGCCTGTTTTTAATTTCTGAAACAATTACAGTAAAGAGACTTAACAGTACCATTCACAATTAACTGTTCTGCAACCTTGCAGTTGAATAACATCTACACGACCACTTCGGCAGAAAAAGCAGCAATAATTTTCTTGTTCGTGGTCCTACCACGACCAATTTTTGTGGGTAACACTATACCTTGACAAACACAAATACTCGATTATTGGATTTGGGGGACGTAATTGAATATCCAGGATACGTCACCGATTTTGATACTCCCCCGTCATTTTTTAAACATAAATTTCCACCAGTCTACATGAGTCTGTTTTTGTTTTGTAGACAACAAACGGCGTATCATGACAGTAAGATGTTTATGTAAAATAGTATTCACTGCGATGATCCAATGGTTAGTTTTTCTTGAATCTCCCTATACCTAATATTTCGATGGACCTTAACTAAGTTTTCTACACAGACAACATTTTCTAGACTGGCCGCAGCCGCAGGTCTTCCCAGTTGAGCTTCATCCTCTACTAGTTCTCGTCCTCGCCAAAACTCGAAACCAATGAGTAACAGTGGATAATGACGGAGCAGTATCATCAAAAGCAGTCCCTAAATTTTCATGGCTTTGATGATAACTTAACTGCCTTTTGTAGTCGTATAAAGTCATAGCCTAAAGGCAGTTCGTGGAATGTTGAACTGTTGCAACTATTAATCCATGACCTGCTACTAAGTACCATGAGATAAAAAAAATGATTCTGAGCAGGCCTTGATATGTGTTATACGTTTGGCAGTATACTGAAGTGTATTGTCAGTCTATGTCAAATTCGAGATTAAAAGGTTAGGTTTTGTTCGTTGTTTGACACAGACTGACGTAAAACTTAAGCTGCAAATCTCGAATTTGACATAGACTGACAATACACTTCAGTACTGCCAAACGAATAACACATATCAAGGCCTGCTCAGAATCATTTTTTTATCTCATGTTATTAACAGCGCAGCCCTCACAGTCCCGTGTTTAAGCGTTATCAGAGAACCTGCATTTAGAGTAATTATCAATGGTCACTGACGTGTGGCAAATTAGATATGATCCAACAAAGTTGCCGCTAAAAATTTTAAGGCAAGACTGAAATTAACGGTCAAATAAAAAAGTACAGTTAGAATATATAAAATTGATAGTAGTAGAGATGAACAGATTCTGGCATCGTTTCACATGTAAATTTATGTATACAAGCAGGAAAATAAATCGTAAAGTTAAGTGCCGTGAGACAGAAAACAGGTTATAACCTGTTTAACTTTCAAGAAGGCACTGATACTTGTTTAACTATTAAACAAATATTTTCAGCCACTCAACACGTCCATATGAACACTTAATACTTGCAAATATTCACTTAAAACCAGGCCAGGTTCTGCCATATCTATAAACCGTTTTTGATGGTGCCTAAAATTTAAGTTATCTGTAACTCAGTTAAGACAACAATTCTAATATCTGAAGTATAGAATGATTTTGATGTAAAAAATACAATACGTATTAATAGTAGAAATAAAGGCATTTTCTAGAATATCTTCTTTTTATCTTAAAAAGACAAAACATGTAACCAACATACGAAATAGTCATATTTGTATTGCGTCAAATGGCAATTATAAACATGATGCTACCAACAGCCAATACAATGTAACAATCAGCCCCTAATCAAAATTTCTCAATGACTAACTAGATTCAAATCGTACCAAACAAACGTTCAGGCTACATGGAGATATGGGAGGGCCGACTAGCTACAGTGGACACGGCGTGCGGTTCTTTTTCTATAAATAGCAAATGGCATTCAGAAATACCAGGGTGCGCCAAAGAGTTTTTTACACAACCGACAAGTCTAATACTTTACGAGAACTCTTAAACTCACTAAGGTACTATGCGCAGCCAATTTGCTACGACCTGAAACAGACTTCAAATGGAATCGATACCTCAATAGCTTGCATTAGCCATATATAAAATCATAGTAAACATGAACAAAGTTTATATTAATTAATGACAATACATATAATACAGATGGTTACACCAATTTAATGTCAGTACTCCCATGAAATACAGAGGAGTGACTTCATAGCATGGGTCAAAAGTTACAAGCACAGTGCACACTATTACGGCCATTGATTGCAGGAGTTCCAATTTTAATAATATCAAATTACAATGATGTTGCAGACAAGCAAAATAAAGTATGCTAATTACAAAGAACCGGTGATGTTGCAGGCAAGTAAGTTAGAATACGCTACCACGTTCATAGAAATTTAAAGTGTTCTAATAAAAGCGCCAGTAATTTCTGACAAATTCGCAGGTAATGCAGAAGTAGTAGGAAGCTTACGGAAACGAGAATAATGCACAAATTTGTTTTTACCGTGTACGACAGAAGGTCGTGTCTTTAACATTCCCAGAAACAAACAACAGCGGACTGCATAATCAGCAACCTGTGGGAACAAAGTTAAGACTACTAGAGACAATCACTAACCGATTAAGCAAAGCGGGGGCCACAACTAGGACTCAGCAACAAACGGAAAACTTAACAATGATTACAAATTCGGCTGCCAAATTCACAGCAGGTCGGTTCGTAAAGGCATAAGACGAGTGCCAAATTACAACAAAGTACAAGAAAGAGAAAGCGCGATATGCTTAAAAACTCGCAGCTCTAGGGCTCAATCGAGGACGCTGATTTGAATCCGCATCTAAGTGTTGGGCAATCAAAACCCGATAATATTTGTTGCGACCCAAACCTTACGGGCACACCGAAATACCGGCGGAGAATCACGCAAGTCGTCGCGGTCGTGAATGATTGAACACAACGAATATAATTGTAATAACACTTTATTTACAATATATACACCAATGTAACACTAAGAACGATAAAAGCGGACTGTCTAATTACAAATTTAAAATTGCCGGTACGGAATATAGAGATGTATATCTCTCGGTGTCTTAAACGTGACTCTGGTCGTGTCTGTCTCTTCGAGCCCACGAAAACTCGGACACTCGTTAAACCACCCCTTTAGGGGTAGGGGGAAGGACATGCTTGACCATCGCAAGAGAAAGCTGCATTTTGCCGAAAGCTCTAACAATAAACTAATGACATCCGTCTTAAATTGCAGATGGTATTTACAAATGACATGCAAATCCAAGATTAGAATCTTAAGTATGATAGATTGCTGGACAGCGGGAGATGAGCAAGACTTAAATTAACCTGGCTGTAGCTCCTAATGCCACGAACAATTTCTAGGATTATTCTCGAGTAAATATTAAATATGATGCTTCAACAATATTATTTAGATGAATGTGGCCCATTAGGTTCCGCAACACGTGTCAATCAAAAGGACACCACTCTTACCCATTCCAATCACTCAAACTCACGTTAGATACGACAGTAAGCGTGCGATAGGCTCAAAAGATGGTAGCAGAAGCAACCAACGCGCGAATGAAAACAAAAAATACACTATACCAGGGGTGGCAAACCATTGGCACGCGTGCCATTGATGGCACGCCACAACATAATTTGGACACGGCAGTAATTAAGGAATTTAGGTACCTAATCGAAACAATTTATATTTAACAATGGATTGAACATAAAGCTTCAAGGCCCAAATAAAACAATTATTGTTATGATAGATCTCATTCATGCTTTCGAAGCTAAACTGCAAGTTTTCAGTAACGATATTGTTACCAAAAACTACAAGTATTTCCCAAACTTGAAAAAAATCTCCAGAGATTTGGATTTACATGAAAAACCAGACCAAGCAAAAGTCACTGAAGAGTTTAATTCGGTAATTAATTCTTCAATCAAACAATTTTCAACGAGACTTTCTCAGTTCAAAGAATTATCGGAAACACTGAAATTTATTATATATCCTGATGTAACTTCACTTGGTAAACTGAACTTGGCCAAATTTGATTCCTTGAAAATTGAAGAAATTGAAATGCAGCTGATTGATTTCCAGTCTAGTTCAATATGGATTCAAAAAAATTTCGAAACAAGGAAAGAGTTGGAATTAAATGAAATAGAAAGACTATATGTATCAGGTAATATAAGTAAAAATGCCAATATCAAAATTATGGAAACGTAGAATTCAATTCCAGACACATTTAGCAGTCTGAAGTCTGATATCTTAACAATATACATAGTACTATACGGCGAGAATTTGAAGATGCTCTAAAAGACCTCAAATCGCACAAATCGGAAGGAGTAGACAAAATCATCTAGGGCAATGTCTAGCCCCTTGAGTTCTCTGAAGTATGCCGATTCGCACAAGTTCTGAGCCAAGGTTATTTCAGTTAATCTCAATGTGGCGATTTGCATATCTTCGCACCTGTGGACTGTATATGAAAGAGCCGTGGGAAGCATCTCCTACCGCAGTAAGTAGATACTAAGCGCGATTCGCCGTCTTGATTGTTGAATAAGGACATTTTACTTACTTACTCACTCCTTGGCAATTGTCCGCCCGTTAAGAGCCATGGCCTCTCAGATGAGCTTCCAGATTATTTTTCATTCCTCTCAGGATAGGTTAGTCACTCCTATGCCTGGTCTTTGGCTTCCCTTACTTGTTCTCCTACTTTTCTCCATATTTTTCTATCGCCTGATATTGTTTTCCAGTTTCTCACATCCGCTACTTTTAAGTCGTTTTCAACATTATTTATCCACCGTGATCGCGGACGCCCCCTTGTCCTTGTCCCTTCAAAATTCCCTTCACAGATAGTCTTACACCCTCTTGTTGCACTCATCCTACTCACATGCCCCAACCACCCCACTCTCTTACTTTTTATTTCATTCACACAATCGTTGGCTGGTCATGGAGATTCCTTAGTTCGAAATTATACCTAGCTCCCCATTCCCCGTTTTCCAATATGGGACCATAGATTCTATGCATGATTTTCCTTTTCCAAATATTAAGCGCGTTCTGGGCATTTTAGTCGCTATAATTTGCGTATTTTTTTATAAAAACCATTGAAAGTGAAAGCGTACGGGAAAACGTACAATTCATAGTTTTATCAAACGCTACAGCGTTTTCAACTAGGGATTAACTATTAAGGTATGCTTGTATGTACCCTGTGCAACAACCCTTGTGACCTTGAGTGCCCGGCTTTTCACAAAATCAAATTTCACCAGTTTTGAGAGCCGGTCGAGCGCGCTTTGTTTCTTTAATCTAGCTGAATGGCATTTAGATATCAATGTTATGCCAGTTATTATAACTGTGACTTGGCGTCGAAGTTTTAAGATGTATTGTAAATTGTTTTGAATTCTAGTAATACATATTTTTTGTGTGTTTGATTTAGTTTGACTTCAAAATTAATTATATTTGAGCAGTAGAGCGCCAGGTTTTACCTGAGTTGTGTAACTAATATTTCTTATTTAATTACGATGACTATTTGTTGATATTCAATTCTAGTTGAGTATTTGTACTACGACCCTTCGTGAACATACTCGTGTTCTTCTGAGATTTAGTTTAAAGTAAGAGGCTTACACGGTAGATGGTGATTTGTTCTGGTACCTAGATTTGTGATTATGTTGTGTATAACGACTGGTGTCCATTGTGTATTAATTTTTATAATTTTTTGTAATCTTAAGGACCTCCGCCTGGTCCTTATTCACGCCATACTTCTACCGAGAGTTAGAGCTAGCTAGGGTTGTACTCACCCCTCGTTTAAGGGAGCGGTACAAAGTTAATTTAGAACAAGACCAGTTTGGATTTAGAACAGGCAGAGGTACCAGAGAATCAATAATAAACCTGCGTAGCATAATTGACAAAAACCTTAAGGTAAACAGAAATGTCTACATAGCCTTTGCAGTCATGAAAAATGCTTTTGACAGTGTGAACTGGAATAAAATAATGAATATCCGCAAAACAATAAAAGTAGAGGTCCTAACAGAAATATCACAAAGAAAAATCGATAAAGCCGTATTATCAGAAACAAAAAAGAAAGGAAATGGTAGTGAAGACTTCAAAAACTTTACTCACTGTTATAGTGGAGTGGAGAGAGATATTCTAGGTAAAATAAAAAAGATAGCTGAAACAGAAAGAAACGCCGGAAATAAAGTAAAAATAGGTTATCAAAAGTTGATAATCAACGGTAAAGTATGGAAATGGAATGAAAAAGAAGGCAAAATGGCAATAGTCAATACACCAATAAATGATGAAGGGAAGAATGGGGCAAAAAACTGGTAACTTCTTATCCAGAACGACTGCTGAACAAGACGAACAAGGCAAAGAACAAGGACATGATAACGAAAACTGAAATGAGAAGAACTAAGATCAAAGAAATCGATAAAACACCAAAAACTGACATATTTCTGGGAACATGGAACGTAAGGGGTACTTACAGTGAAGGCGCTTTAAAAAATCTAACAAAGGAACTAAAACGATATCAAATAGATATTATTGCACTACAAGAAACAAAGCAAAAAGGAAGGAGTGTAAACAATTTGGGGGAATACATATTTTTCAACAGCGGGAGTGACAATAGAATCTTCGGCACAGGGTTTATGGTAAATACAAATTTAAAAGGGGCAGTTATAGATTTTAACTCAAAGTCCGACAGATTATGCAGCATAAGAATAAGAGGTAAACACAGGAAAACAACTATAATAAATGCACACGCCCCATCAGAAGATAAAGACGAAGAAATCAAAATTAAGTACTATGAGGAACTCGAAAATCTCTATAAAAGTATACCACGCTATGATATAAAGGTGGTAGTAGGAGATTTCAACGCGAAGGTGGGGAAGGAGGATATGTATAGACCAATTGTAGGTAAATTCAGCAAACACAAACAAAGCAATGATAATGGGAAGAAACTAATTGAATTCGCCACTGAGAGAAATATGAGAATCATGAGCACTTTTTTTCAACATAAAGATATTCATAAAGACACTTGGATGGCCCCTAACGGTATAAGCATAAATCAGATAGATCACGTTCTAATAGAGGCTAAGCATGCAAAACTTATCGAAAACATAAGAAGCTATAGGGGGGCAGACGGGGATAGTGATCACTATATGGTTAGGGCAAAGATAAAGCATGCAAAAGCAAAATACAAAATAAATAACAGTAAGAGAAGAGTTAACTACGACAGAAAGAAAGCAATGCAAGAAGATATTGTACAAGAATATAGAAACAAATTAGAGAAAACATTAAACGAGACAGTAGGAATCCAGGACAACATAGATCAACAGTGGGTAAAAACAGAAAGACTTATAGTAGATGCAGCGGGCAGGATGCGACAGGATAAGGAAGAGGATAAGCGCAAAAACTGGTTTGACGAAGAATGCCGGGATATATTGAGAAAAAGAAATGAAGCTAGAACAATGACTCTTAAAGACAACACAGGCATTAGAAAAGAAAATTATGAAATAGCAAGAAGAGAAGCAAAGAAGCTGTTCAGAAATAAAAAGCGAAAGCATATGGAAAATAATTTAAAGAACATTGAGAGAGCCTTTATTGATAAGGAAATAAGAAACTTCTATAAAGAAGTCAAGCAACAAAAGAAAGGATATCAACCAAAGCTACTGTACTGTAAGAACAAAGAGGGTGAGCTGGTAGGAGAAACACAAGAAGTGTTAGCTAGATGGTCACAACATTTTGAGGAAGTCTTAACGGGTAACGAAATTGAAATAGCTGGAAATTTAAGCAAAGGAGAACTAGAGGACCAGATTGTACAGCAAATAAACAAACCAAGTCTGGAAGAAATCAAAAATAGCATAAAGGAACAAAGGGACAATAAGAGTGCGGGTGAAAACGGAATAATAATAGAACTAATTAAACAAGGGGGGGAAACATTGCACCAGCACATACACCAAATTATATTAAAATGCTGGAGAGAAGAAAGAATCCCAGAAAAATGGTCAGAAGCAGTATTAATACCGATTCACAAAAAAGGCGATGCAACCATCTGCAATAACAACAACAGGGGGTTAAGACAAGGAGACCCAATATCATCAATAATATTCAACTTAGTACTAGAAAAGATTATGAGAGAAAGTAAGATAAACACACAAGGCACAATTCTACATCACCGACACCAAGCTCTAGCGTATGCCGACGACCTAATGATAATCACGAGAACTAAGTATGAGTTGAAAGAAACAGTACAAAGATTAGAAGAAGTAGCACGGAGTAAAGGGTTACACATCAATGAAAAAAAAATACATGTTAGTAAGAAAAGGAAGTACATCTATCGATGCACAATTTAGATATAACTAGCACAGTAGATGGAAAATTTTATTCTTTTGAAAAAGTAGAACAATATACATATTTGGGAGTAGTGTTAACAAACAGTTGTAGTGAAAGTGTGGATATCGATGGAAGATTAAATAAAGGCAACAGAAGTGCAGGGGCGCTATTGAAGGTATTTAAATCAAAAAACGTGTCAAGAAAAACAAAACTGCGAGTTTATCAAACAGTGATTAAACCGGTGGTATTATACGGCAGTGAAACATGGATACTAAATAAAAGTGTAGCGAACAAGATTGAAATATGGGAAAGGAAAATTCTTAGAAGAATTTATGGTGGAAAAAAAGTGAACGAAACCTGGCATAGAAGAACGAATAAAGAACTAACAGAACTTTATGGGCAGCCGAATATTATAGCAACAATTAAAGCCCACAGAATCAGATGGTTAGGTCACGTAGTCAGACTCCCGGAATCCCGAGCTACCAAGAAGATGTTGAAAGGGGGAATAGGAGGGAGAAAGAAGAGAGGCAGACCAAAGAATAAATGGTTAGACAGTGTACAAAAAGACCTGATGGAGTTAAAGGTCACAAACTGGGAACGAAAGGCAACCGATAAGAAAGCATGGAGGGGGATCGTAGAACAAGCCTTGGGTCTTCATGGCCCGTCGAGCTGAACTATATATATATATAGTGGAGTAGATAAGAGTGAAAGAGCCAGAGCAGGGTATCCATTCTAATTAACAAATCATTAAAACAGTACGTTAAAGCGTGGGAGGCTATAAATGAACGTTTAATGAAGCTTACGTTGCAAATAAGAAGTCAAACCATAGTAATTATAGCGGTTTACGCATCAAATGATGACGCTCCAATAACCATCCAAGACAGTTTCGAAAATGACTACAGAGAGGTAATAGAACAAATATCTAATCGATATGAAATTATTATCGCGGGAGACAGGAACAGTAGAGTAGGTAAACAGAGAAATAGTCCAGTAGTGGGCATGTATGGCGAAAATAACATCAATAACAATGGACAACGGCTAGTGGATCTATGTGATCAATATGAACTGAAAATAACAAACACCTTCTTTGCTCACAAGGACATCCACAAGTACACTTGGTACCAACACACCAGAGGCGTAAAGTCTATAATAGATTACCTGATAGTAAAGCAAAAATTCAGTATAAAAGTACAAGACGTTAAGAGTAAAATGAGGGGCAGACTGCGAAAGTGATCACTGTCTTGTAACAGCAAAAGTATATAACCCTTATATAAATAGCAACAGCAAAGCAGAACCAGAAAATACAAATATATCGAAGGTAGAGGGAATAACAAAATGAGAGTACAGCATACCTATATAGAAGAATGTTACAAGAGAAGTTAATAATAGCCGATAGAACAACAGAAGAGGAATATAATCACATTAAAAACTGTTTAAAAGATGCAGCAAAGGAAGCCCTTGGAAACAACAGTCAAAAAACTAAACCATATTGGTGGGACAAAGAGTTGGAAGAAATAATAGAAAAGAAGAAACAATTACACATAAGATACCTGCAGAAGAAGAATGAAGTAAATAAACAGGCATATAAAACAATAAATAAAGAGGTAAAACAGGAAGTCATCAATAAAAATAATTACTCATGGATAAAAAAGTGTGAATATGTTGACCAATTTATTGGAGGTACTAAGAGCTTCGAAGCGTGGAAGACTTTAAAATCTATGAAAACATCAACACAAAATAAAGCTAATTTAATAAACATACCTCACAAGGAATGGACGAAGTATTTCCAACGACTATTACAAGAGCAAAGACAACAGTTTATTAAAACAAAATATAATGGACAAGCTCAGGAAAAGATAGAACTGACACTACAACAAGTGGAAGAAGCTTTAAAAACCACAAAAATAAGAAAATCCCCAGGACCCGGAGGGATTCCTTCAGAACTTGTAAAGTACGGCCCTACAGAGCTAAAGGAAATGCTAAGGAAGCTATATGAAAGATGTAGAAATGGCGAACAGATACCAGAAGAATATCGAACCTACATAACTCCAATACATAAGGATCCCTAAATGACCCAAAGAATTACAGAGGAATAGTAGTGATCTGCACAATCTGTAGAATTTACTCTAAAATCCTGAAAAATCTAATAGAAAAAGATATACATGGCAAACAAGCTGAAGAGCAATCATGTTTCCGAGTAGGTAGATCCACTATCGATACCATCTTCACACTAAAATTAATAATAGAAAAATACCTACAACGAGATAGAGAGACGCATGTCGCATTAAGAGACTTGGAAAAGCGTACGATAGTGTACCTATTGGAGAGTTCTGGAAAGAAATGGAAAGTTTGAATATAAATCCATCGCTAATACAAGTAATAGCTAAACTTTACGAATCTAATTATGCAAGAATAAAAAGAGGTAGAAGCTTAACAGATAAATTTAATACAACAAAAGGTCTCAGGCAAAACTGTTGTCTATCCCCCGCTCTGTTTAAAATATACCTTGACAGAGCCCCTCAAGGGTGGCAAAACAAATGTACAAATATGGGACTAAAGATAGGGGACGACATTCTATACACTTTATACTTTGCCGACAAACGAAATAGTTATTGCAGAGGACCAAGATGATCTAAGCTACATGGGCAGAAAACTACAAGCATGCGACCAAGCAGGCCTAACAATAAATAAAAATAAATACGAATATTTAATAACGGGGAACAAGGACGTAGAAAACCTACCTTTAGAACACGAATATATAAAAGGAGTAGAAAAATGCAAATATGGGAGTTATATTCAATAAGAACGGCAACAGCAACGAAGAAATAACAAGTAGGGTAAACAAAGGCCGAAATATTACCAGATCTATAAATTCCATTTTATGGGATAGGAGCTTGAGGAAAACTACCAAGAAAGTAATATATAAAACTATGATACAGAGCGTTCTTATATACGGAGCAGAAGCGTGGGATGTAAACAAAACAAACAGAAATAAATTACTTGCTACTGAAATGGACTACCTAAGAAGCTGTAAGAAGACAAGGTTAGACAGAGTACGAAACGAAACAATAAGGGAGGTGATGGAAATGGAAAAAGACATTGCGGATGAAGTGCAAAAGCGGCAGTTAGTGTGGTTTGGACACGTGAACAGAATGGAAGATATAAGATGGCCAAAAAAAGTACTGAAATGGATACCACCAGAAAGACTCAAGAGCGGAAGACCGAGACGTAGCTGGAAAAACGACGTAAACGAAGCTATGAAAGCAAGAAACCTGGAAGAAGAAGACTGTTTCGATAGAGTGAACTGGAAACTGGGGGCGGAGAGACGGCGACAGCTGTAAATATGTCATCATCATATTTCATTGACTATTCAACGCTATAACATATAAGCCAATCACATTGCAGACATTTGCTTTTTTCAACCAATAACAGCAGTATACCACTGAATATTGGGCACCATGCAAAATATTCACAAAACAATGTACGTACTCAAAAAATAAATAGCCTTGTTGCGAAGTATCGCTTAGCAACGATGTTCTGTCCTTAATGATATCGCTAGGTTACGTAACACTAAACCCCAACAAACTGTGTGGCTTGTTTTAAAATTTTTAAAATGCTGTGTTTTAGAAGTATTCCGCTGAATTTAATTGAGAATGAATAATTATATTAATTGTTGGATTATTTTTCAATAAGGTTAATCGTTATGTATTAATATTGTTAAATAGTCGTCCCAAATACCACTCGAAGTGGATATATTTTTTTTAAATATTTTGCCATTTCCATAGAAATTATTGCAAATTTCACTCAACAAAATCACATTTAAATGTCACTCGCCTTCGGCTCGTGACATTTTTGATGTGATTTTGTATCGTGAAATTTAAACGCAATAATTTACATGGAAACGACAAATTATTTGTCAAAAATATATCCACTGCTTGTGGTATTACCCTTGACTATTCAACTCACCCCCTTCAAGTTAACTATTCACCAATCATAATTTAGTATTTATGTCATTTGCCACCAATCAGCGTAAGATTGTGCAACAATTCCGCTAGCGGAGTTTTAATGACAATTTTTTTCTCTTACTGTGACATTTATTTAACTTCCTGTAAAATTAATCAAATATGATAATAGGAATGTCAAATTTGACAAACAATTTATTTCACGTCAACAGATTTTTATTTTCAAAGAGGACGTGATAAAATTGATTAATTACTAAGAAATGTCAATTTTGTTCGTTGAATAGTCCTTCAAATGCCGCTTGCAGCCGACGAATTGCATGAATTTTTGTCAAAGTGTTTATTCGTGTTTATTGCTTCAAAATTGGTCTAGTGCTGTCGCACTCGACCAATTTATATCGAAGCAATCAACACTCATACACTTTGACAAAAATTTTCGGCAATTCGTCGACCGCTCGCGGTATTGTATATGAAAATTTTGTTGAGCTCATTAAACTTCAAGAATAGTAGAAATATGAAGTGTAAAGAAGGTTTAGTGAAGGAAATAATTAGTTGGCCGTAAAAATTTCAATAAAAAATTAAAAAACAATTAATTAAAATCAATAATCTCCATCAACACTGTATAACTGAACTTAATCTTTAAATGTAACACTATTTTTCCTATATATTTTTTTAGAAACAAGGGTATTTCACTCTTGGCGCAATCTTAAATGAAATTCGATTTACCGCCAAAACTGCAAAACAATTGAAACAATTTCTAAAACAGGTTTTAAATAAAGCATACACTTTTATAAAGAGTAAACTTTTTTGACGTAAAGGTCAAGCTTGTGTAAATTGAAGCCCAAAATTGAGCCCGGCTGCAGGGAAACATTATATAAGAATAAGAGATTTCATTTTAAATTTCCCGGCATTTTATAAACTGTCAAACATCGACAGTTGGCAACTTACGATTTGAGAAAATGAAACAATATGCGCTACAACAACGCATAGAAATATTGAAAATTTACTGCAAATATGGTTGACATTTCGCGGAGACGTGTTATTTCGCGAAACAGAGACATCAATAATTAATTACTGTTTACCTAATCTCCGATCTGACGCCGATTAACCTATTCTTTTATGGTTACGCGCAGGACAAAGTCTACGCCATACATTTAATATGTACTCTTGTAGTGCAGGTTCCCCACTTCGTCAATGCTCTGGCTTTCCGCGAAAAGAGACAGACTATAAGTTTGTGCCGTAGCGGTACTAAATGTCCTAATGCACATATGCATGTTGTTTTGTTATATATAATAACACGCCGTGTTGCCGGGTCTCGTAAAATTTCATCAGATCCGGTGATTTTATTACCAACCTGATACTTTGGGTCACAGTTTACTGATAACTTAAGCAGAGGGCGGCAATAACGTACAAACACCATGTCGCGGCTTGGCTTCCTTTGGGTATAAAGTTGCCAAATGCTTATTGGATACCACAATTCCGAATGAGCATGCGTTCGTCGTTTAGTACCGAAACGGTGCAGAGCTACCTATTTCTACACCGTTTTAACCGCGGGCGTGTTGGAGCAGAACCCGTAATATAGAAGTATTAAATATAGATATGGTCTACGCTAATAATCCACAAACAATTAAAGGATTCGAAGACAATGTTCGCACTGAATAGAGCCACAATTATGCGAAAACGTGATGTAGAACTTATTCAAAAGGATAACCATTTGTCGCAGAAGCCGAAGACATGTAGTAGTACGGTATGTACTTCGAATTGAAAAAAATTGCATTTAAAAAAAGGTTTTTTTGTTAATTTAAAAAGACACCTCTTAATGGAAAATGCTGAAGAAGAAGCGACGGAGCAACACCAAAAATGAAGAAAAGCGAAATTTACAGAGGAAAAATATTTTCGCCGTAAAAAATAAAATTAAGAAAGTGAGGCTCATTACCTAGATAGAGGAAGTGCATGAAATAAAGTGGGGGGAAAATAAAAATAAATATGTTTCATCACAACTTTATATCTGAACTTAATTTTTACATGTAACCGTATTTTTCCTAGAATTTTTTTTTTAGAAATAGGTAGGTATTTCACTCTTCTCACAGTCTTGCATTAATGACATTTCCTGCAAAACTGTAAAACAATGTATATTCATAAAACTGGTTTTCAATAAAGTAAAAAATTTAAGGGAGTATTTTTTTTAAATCGATGTGTTCCATTTGTTGCAAACTTTTTGGAAGACGCTATATGTATAATTTAGAAAAAATATGAAAACAGTGCAACTTTATTGAAAAAAGCGCATCGAATGATGTCATTAAAAACACGTTAATCGCCGCAATACAAATTCAGAAATGGGTCTCAAGGGCCACTACGTAGAAGAAACAATAAAACATATCTAATATTGAAACGCCTATAAATAGGCAGCCAAATACGCTATCCAAGGGGTAAGGCTGAAAACACACGAAGCGGTTCACGCCGAGTCGGCGGCCGAGTCGGCAGCCGCCTGCGATAAAACACACGAGTCGGCGCCCAGTCGGCAGCCGACTCGGCGGCCGCATGTGATATAAAACACACGCGTCGGCGCCCAGTCGGCAGCCGATTCGGCGGCCGCCTCGATAAGACACACGAGTCGGCTAAAAATTCGCCGCGATAAACATAACGATGACATGTTGCCAGTATTCCTATTGAAGACAATGGATTCGTTTTCGTTTTATTTTATTTGCATAATCAACATGCTGCATGTCCCATATGGCTGGTCTTGCCTCGATTTCCATTATTAATTTTTCGGTTTCGACATTGGAACACATATTTACTACTAAAATTAAATTAGTACATATATAACCTTCAAAACAAATGATCAGTCAGATACTACTCATCTAAGTAAAATATTTTCATATATTACAAAGATATTTGACAACTGCGCCTGATACTCACCGCTTTGAAACCGCTTATCGTGTGTACATTGTCATAAGATAGCACAGACTTGCAGGTATGCTCGAAGCGATAAGAAAACAGTGCTCGGCACATGTTCTGGATGAGCGTACGATCGGCGTACACGCGGCCTACTCGCGGCCTACGCGCGGTCTACGCGCAGCGTACGCGCTACATGACGCAGCGTGTGTTTTGTCCGCTTTAAATACATGGAGTCGGCGGCCGAGTCGGCTGCCGACTCGGCCGCCGACTCGGCGTGAACCGCTTCGTGTGTTTTCAGCCTTAATGTGTTGTTGGGTATAGGAGGCCACGTGCATTAGGCAAAGCATGTAAAGTTACGCACAATGAGAAGCTACCGTGAATCACACGGCCACGAAAACTTTTCAACGTGAGATGCAAGTTAGCATCACACGGCGCTGTAAATAAAAAGATAGAGATGCACGTTAGCTTCACGTGGCGATTAAAGTATCAAACAATTGACAATAAATTAAATTTTTTGGAATTATTCCAAAAATTAAACATTGTTAGGATAGAATATTTGCAATACTGTTTGCTAAACTTATCGAAGTTCTTCTGCCAAAACATTCTTAGAATTGCTGGATAAATAAAACCCGTGTAATGAGAGCCAATCCTGATGTACAAAAAATGTCTACGATTTGTTTTTGTTTGATCTAGTTCTTCTAAAGAAACTTCCGTTGCACGTCATAAACTTTCATGACGTCATATCTGTGCGGTGTTACGGGTATGTTGGCAGAATTTTAACAGTTCACAAATCAGTGTCTTGCGAAATGCGACCTAAGTATAGTGCCATTTTGGGATATCCACGTTTCATCCAAAAACATAAATTGATACTATGCTTCTTGTTTTATGTGTTGATAATGCACCATAGCTTATTTGTTTTAATGAAAAGTCGTTCAATTACATGAAACCCTTCTTGGCATTTAAATCCTATATTTTTTAAGGCCATGTAAAACTTCTCTCATGTTGTCCCAGTTTTTTCTAAAGGGGCTTACACGCTGCTTTAAACAAGATTATGTAAATATGTCCAAATATATCTATTAATACGTTTAAATATTTTATATTGAAAGCATTTGTGCTTACTTTTTTCGTGCATCTCGTAAATGGTATTTTCGAATAGCAACCTTAACGAAGTTATCAACGCAAATAACAGTTTAGGATGTAGCCGTTTTTCGGGTGGAAAAGCCACAATTTCATTTCATTTACACAGATACTAGAACTTACTGTAAAAATATTGTCATTTAATGCTGCCGCAACCCGCTAAGCAAAATTTTATAAATTTGCATTAGCTAATTACAAAGACCAGAAATTACCCTTCTGGCGACAGTCAACGGTATAAAAGGACCTCCATTATGACGTTCCTGTTAGAATAATGTTATCAATGAAGTAACAAGTTTCTTTGCACGAGTTCACCGATGCTTATTCGGCATCACTCAAAAATACATCTTTTGCGCTACCAACGTATTTTTAATTGTTTTAGGGTTCGTTATCTGTGACGAAAAGGTTAACTTCCCGTATGCTTGTTCGTTGGTATGACAACAGCAAAATAACAAGCCCGTTGTGAATATAACGGTCCTAGGACTGTTAAAGAACATTGTTTCGTATTTAATTACTATAGAAACAACAATCACACACTTTATTTAGGCAAACAATATTTGTCATATTCAACGGTATTTTAGTTTTTATTAGTTGATAGAATGATAGCGCAAAAAATGTTACAGGTACGAGACTCGATCGTTAAGTGCTTTACTGGAACAAGCCTCAAAAAATAGCAAAACTCGGCCCTTCGGGCCTCGTTCTTCTAACTTTATTCAGTCTGTTCTAGGGCACTTATCGATCTTGTAACTATACTATAGTTGTCACCTTTGACACTTAATAAAATTTTATAAAAACTGACGATTGTGCAACTGCGCTCAGAGCAGCTAACCTCATTAATTATATGTTTTTATTATACCTGCATCAGAATCGCCGTTTAAAGTACGCCTGAGCGTGCGAAAACAGGCAATTATAGCACGCCGAGCTTTAAAGGTTGTCAAGGAAACAAGGTATATTGGTAACATTATAACTTCATCGCTATCTTTATTTTGGTGACACGACTGAATGCAACAACGGACGTGGACGCGACAAAAACGTAAACATTTCTCGTAACTATAGTAGCAATATTATTATGCCCTCTCGATTTATCACGACAAAAATTATTTCTAAGTTTTTAGTGCGTAATTTATTTCCAGTAGGTATTGCAGGTATAATCAAAATAGCGTAAAGTATTCGTGGATAACTGGTCTTTAAAACACTTGCTGCTCGAAAACTCGCGCGTGTTTTAAAGACCTTGTTATCCACTCATACTTTAATATACTATTTTACCATCTTCAAAAATTTGGTTTTCTATCATTACGATGGCACAGATTTGGACGTCATAATTTTCTACATGCAATGGAAGTTTTCTTCGAAGACTCAAGCACCAAACTTTTGAGAGCCACTGGATCACTGGAGACTGGATGTGTCCCTGCAATTTAATAACAATAATGGCAGCATCCAAACACAATCACACGGTGGGGGTACGACCTTAGGCGGAAGTATGAGTCGGTTTATGACGAATTAGCGTTTTTAAAGACGTTGAAATGGTGGGCGCGACAAATAAAGAGCGCTAGAAATTACAGCGGTCCATAATTAAAGCCTAAAAATAACTTTCGGACCCTTCCGGCCGCGCGAGCGAACCGATGTGTTATGAGGCGAGTAAAAACATGACCAGGTGCGAAGTTTGAATTTTGTTGTTGTACAACAACGTGTTTACGATATTGTGCGGCGCCCTCCGTCGAGGAGTTCAACGGCTGCTTGGCTTCGTGTGCACCGGGAGATCAAATGACACAATCAATGAATAGCTGGAAGCACAACACAAAACCAGCAACTGCACATTCTTGTCTACTATTAGCAGACAAAATTCGGTGCTTGAAAAGCTAACATAACCTCAGAATGTTCCTCAAAGCTCCCCTCTGGCTCCTCGTACTAAACACAGCCCTGGCGAGTGCCACCTTTCAAGACTACATGTCGGACAAGCCACAGGTAAGGGTGAACAAATGCTGCGAGCCCTATGAAATCCTGGCAGACAACCACTGCATCCACATGTCGAAAACGAAGGAGGCAACCTGGCACCCAATTTTCACGAGCGAGGATGGCAAGCCAAACGTGCAAGTGGAGTACATGTAAGATTTGTATAGGTTCGTCACCTTCACAAATTGATGTTTAAATGGCAGGCTCGTACCTGGATCACCTGATTGCGGCTCCAAGCAGCAATGGCCGATCTACCACTACCAGAACTCCACAGACGTGTTGAAATTACTGCCAAGTGGGGTACTACGACACTACTTATACCGACATACCGTGCCTGGTGAAGAGGACGATATTGGGTATGACTCGATCAATGGCAATGAAGTCATGTATCACGATTATCCGCCTGGCAAATATTGTATGGAAAAGGTAAACGGGTTGGGCAACTGCGTGTTTGCTTTGAATGTTCTTAAAGAATGAACATAACAACTGTGCACAGGTTTGGCTTTTGTTTGTGTTTGTTGCCATGGAACAAAACAACTGATAAGATGAATGATTCACAATAATGGTTAAGATCATCTACTCTTTCAATTTGTCTATTATCAAAGCCAACTTAATGTGTCACCACTCTTTAATTTCCTGGTTGATCCGATAACGTTCATATCTATTAAATGAGTTATATGAGATAATTTATTATGCTTTTGTTTTATAGTCGACTACGTCAAAACAACGCAATTAATAAGTAAATAATGAAATATTGTTGATTATCAATTGTTATTTTGTCGGAATAATTTTCTTTGAAATAGAAAAATATGTAATTCATTATCATACCCACTTTGTTTCACAATTTAAAAAAAAAACATAGTTTCTTAAATTTTAAAATTCCTGCTAAGAGTTATCTAACCCATGTGGGACAAATTCCATTCTCTAGCGGATCGAAGACAACCTGGTGAGCGAATATGCTCTGGTTTGTGCGCCCGAACACCACACAGACTGGACGAGCACACCGTTCCTGATGCGCAACATAATCAACCCCATAACGCACTGCATTAGCATGGCTTGCTTTCTGGCGGTGGCAGTGATCTACTTCGTCATGCCCACGCTGCGTGATCTGGTGGGCAACATCGTCACGACGATATGCATCTGTCTAATCATCAGCCAGGCCGCTGACATGATCAGATTACTTTCGGTCTTCACGAGCCACATCAGCATTATCGTCGCAGGTTTGTAGGGCATGCTACCGAGCAGGCAGCCTTTCAAGTGTGCTTACTTTCAGAGACGCTTTGCTACATTGCTTTGCTGGGGGCTTTCTTCTGGCTCAACAGCCTTGGGTACTACATCTGGAAGACCTTCAAGTATGGAGATTTCCCAATGCAGGGTGCCTATTTTCTGTCAGATTGGTGATTTATGTATACAGTGTGGTCTAGAGTTTGTAGCAAATAGGAGGTAGCTTCATACGTTATTGCGAGACGCCTAAAGTCGGGGTAACTGGCAATCCTTTTAATTGAAACACACTCGGACACGAAGACCAAAGCTACTGAGATTAATAAGAACACTTAAGTAGATACAAATACTTGCATTTATTTTTCTGCCGTTTACAGAAACCTTAAGTTTACGTATTTACATCTTCTTATTAACTAACTTAATTCTAAGTCCATTCTGGCCAAGAAAGCTCGGTGGGCGTTTACAAAGTTCCCAATAACCTATCAGAGCTGGTCTAAATTTTGGACATTTGGCATTACGCGGACGTGACCGTTCATAATAGTTCTATGAATTTTTACAAGCTTGAGGATTTCCCACAGTGAAATGTGGCCTGTTCGGACCCTTAGTAAATTACCGCTATAAAGATTTAAATTTCTACTAAAAGCATTTGGTCCCAGCTGCAAATAGTTTTTATGATCGAGTTGCAACCATTGCTTCTTCTAATCACGTACCGGTCATATACATCACTCAATATTTCGGTTTATGAATTAAACGCTGCATAAACTTACTCTAAGCTTATTCGTGAGATTGGAATATCTCCAGCTTCCCAAGCGAAAGGCACGTTTCTAAACATCCGCTTGTTGTAATTTAAATATGACATTTTCCTACGAATTTTACCTTAAATTATTATACAGATGGCTTACAGCTAACTAAAGTACAGTATATTCCTACATAGTTCATTAAATTAAAGAACGCGAATCGTAACAACGTGTAGGCAAAGCTCGTTTTGGAGTTTTATTGTTTCGTTGTGGCAATACTAGGTAAATTAGGCTGTACAGCACTTAAAGTTCTACGCCGGTCACTTTTAATGCAATGGTGGCTTATCATAATTACAAATTTCAGTTTTTTATAACAAAAAATCACAAATTTTCACTTGCAAAGTTAGACGAGATTAGGGCTCATGTAATACCATTTTAGGTCTGTAACACTCGAGGTTCAACTCATCAATTTTTCTTATAATGATAAGTTGTAGAGATGCTCAATCTAATATAGGGGGTGCTGGAAAAATGGCGGATTAACTTCATGGTACATTATTAAGGAACACTTCTTGATTGTTGTGGGTTTTAACTTTTTCCATTACTCTCCTCCAGCTCTTCCTTTCTTACATTTTTTTTTCTTGATTCTAAAGTCCCCGTACTTATGTCCTCAATGACTCAATCCTCCCATTTTATTTTCGGCCTTCCCCTTCATCTATTTCTTTGTAGTTTTCATCCTTGTGAATTTTCTTGACACCGATTTTTCTTCGTTTGTTTTCCTTGCTCCGTAAATTCTCCTTATAATGTCTCTTTCAAATATTCTTAACTTTACTTCATCTCTGTTCGTAAACTACGTTGTTTCCACTACTGAGATTACCGTTAGCCTTATGGTTGCCTTGTACAGGGTCCAGCAATGATCCTGAAGTGGAAGATATTTTTAAAACTATAAGTTACATAAAATTACATGAAATATAAAAGAGGTACTAAAAATAATATTTAGAAGAAACTCGACCCCATTTAAAGACTTGAATCACTTTTTCATAGTGTCGTCAGTGAGAATAGAATCGCCATAAACTGTTGTCCGTCATTTCCGAATAGTGATCAGACGTCTTTCCTGCTTTTCTAAATCTTTATTATCGTTCAATATTCAATTTACTCAAATTTGTTAATACAATTCATGTCACACTTTTAATTATTAAAACTAAACTAATTACACGAAATGAATGAAACTTTGCAGTTGCAGTGTCCTAGATATTCAGGAGCGAATTAATAGTGCCATTTACACGTACACTCCCATCGCGAAGGTTTGGAGCGAACTCCAAACGTGCACGCCGGAGCTCGGGCAAATAATGCACGCGCCAATCGCGTTGTTACCTAAATCGTAACACTCCAGGCGTGCACACTGATCTCCAGTTTTAGAGCGTACAATCCAAAACTTTTAGTGTAAATGCGATTTCGTCAAGTATTGATGTGGCGTGTGGAATTTTAGAAATTCTAAAAGTTTTGGGTTAGCGCTTGGTTGAACCATTTTGCAGAAAGAATTTTTATATTGCAAGAGCCTGGAGTGCGATATTGGCGTGCCTGTTACAACACGTTCTTTGCCTGTACAGTTTTGATGCATTTACATGCGCGCTCTTTGCACTCGGGTTTGGCGCGTCCGCTCCAAACCTGTACGAAAAACCGTGCGTGTAAATGGCACTATTGGAACCTCCCTCGTTATCTATAACTGATAAAATTTTATGTAACTTATATTTTTAGACATTTTTTCCTATTCTATTTTCATAAACATTTTATATCTGTAGTATGCATGTAACCTTGCTCATTTTTGTTGTTTATTATCAGCCGTGGGTACTTAAAGAAATTGTCCACTTCTTCAAATGTGCAATTCCCTATCTCTATCTCTCTTATGTTCTCTGTTTCTTCTGCTTACTCTCATATATTTAGTTTTCTTTTGTTTAATTTCAGTCTTTTGTGCTTCCTCTACTATTTTCAGTAGAACTTCTTTTAGGCTTTTCTTATCTCGTCCAATTATGGTTAACTTGTCCACTTGTATCTCTGTGTTATACTTCCTCCTATGCCAAAGTGTTCCACCATTCCCTCTCTTGCTATATTAAATATTGTTGCCAATAGACCATTTCCTTACCAAACTCACCGCTTTGCCAATTTAAATATACAGTGAAATCTCCCATAAGCAGACACGCACGGTGCCAAACGGTGCTAACAATACAGATAAGAATAATAAAATAATTGAAACAAAGTTATGTAATAGTTGTTACAAAATCTAAAATACTCGTTTGACGTAAGCATAAGGGTTTTCTCCGACCACTTATTATGCTTTCCACCACATGTATTTCTAAATATTTCGAGGGATCGAATACTTTAAAGTCATTACTTTCTTTAGCAAAGCATTTCAAATTTTTCACTGTTAATACTTCCGTCACAGAATAATAATAACCAGAAGGATATCTTCTACACAACCGCATTGATGTCGACGCTGACAACGGGTGACCTCGAACCTTTGTATTCCATGGGCTCTCCCCAAAGCCGCTACCTACACTGACTGCACTGGCCGTTTCAGGTTAGAATTTCAGGGTAGAAACGTCTCAAGGCTATGAGGGGCCGGCGGTCAGGTAATACGAGATATCCTTCTGGTTATTATTATTCTGTGCTTCCGTGCAGGTCTTGATTACATTCTCACAAATTTCTAAGTCACTATCGTTTTCTAATTCTGCCAACTCCACATTAACAGCAGCTGATTCACCTGAAATTTCGGTACATCATCTTACAGGATTATTTTTTTTATCAATGTTTATAAATTCGTCAGGGTCATGTCTTCAATTTCTGGGATATTTCTATACAGTTCAGCAATCACTGATAAGGGTAAATCGTCCTCTGGTTCGAATTGATTACAGTGGCGTAAATTGATACCCACGGACCACGCGGTTGCGGGGGGCTCTGAGCCTAGTTTTCTTATTCTTTCGTTCATAAAAGCAAGCAGGACAACTCTTCCTATTTTTATTTTTATCATAATGGGATGCCCACGTAAAAGGCAAAGTAGTTTGAAAGTGCCGGCCTTTAAAATACAAGAGAGAGTCAAAGTTTAAAAATTGTCGAAAAATGGTGTCCGTGTCCGTTTAATAGAGAAAATTCTATTAGTAAAGTTAATGCAAGCAAGTTGGTTCCCAACAAAATGTCCACTTATTAGAGGTATCCGGTAAGGGAGATTTCACTGTAATTGGATTCCTTTTTCCTGACTCCCACTGTCATTTCGATTGGCCTTACAGTTTTATGTGGACTTCCTGTTTTCGTAGCGTCCTTCAATACTTCCTTTCTCTTCAAACTGTAGAAAGCTTATTTAAGATTTACAAGGAGTATTTATAATTCAAGACCTAAGAGATAGAGTAACAAGGTCAACACATCACGAAGACATACATCAGACACAATGGTTGCTGCGCAAGCACACAGGCTCGCTCCAACAGTGTAACCCGAATCCGAGGCAAGTTGAGCATTGTACCGCGAGAGGCAAGCATATAAAGCACCAGCCTCTACACCGCAAGGTAAATGAGGTTACAGACATACATACATTTGTAATTCAATATCTTGTAAAGAACACTTTTCTATTTATGGCATCTATTGTAGACTTCTCGTCTGAAAATACATTTTGATGTCTCCTGTAGCCCCATCACTCTTTAAGCATTTTTTTTTTCTATATTTGCACTATATTCCCTCTATTCTTTATCATTTCATTGCATAGCTCATCTGGTCCTGCTGCTTTTCTATTCTCTAGGTTCGGAATTATTTCATATTGTTCGTTTCACTTGGTTTCTTCTACTCCTGAATTTTTTCTATGTACTCTTTCTGTTATTTCATTCTCATTTTTTAGTAGCTTCTGGACGTGTTTTGCACACTTAGTATTATGATAAAAACCTGTGCAGTCTTAGAAATCTATGTTTAAGGTTTCTACATAGGGTGTCCCATTTTTCGACCTTAAGTAAGGGGTTCTTGGTTATCTATATGAAGACGGTTTAATTACAGCAAAATTGCATATTTTTTAAGGTAGCACTAAAGATATTTCAAAAAAAAATAATAATATTCGAGTTAACTTGAAAAAAAACTAAGGACTGTCAATTTGGCTAATATCTCGCAAATTATTCACTTGAGAGAAAACAACGTTTGAATAAAAATTGTATGGTTTCAAAATATTAAATGGTGTAACAATTGTGTTTTTACTAGACTGACGCTCAACTTTTGTTTTTCTTACGGATGCCATATTGGATTTTCACATTTTTGAAAGCAATTATATTTTTTTTATTAAGATGTATCTCACATGATGGCTGACACGTCACTATTATTTGCAATAACTTTACCAGGGGACAATTTGGACATACAGTCAGCAGTAGTAGTGTTACGTTGGAACCATACATTAGAAAAAATGTTGGCTAGATGTTAGTCCTGCCCCCTACTGCAGCATTTGTTACATTAAGAAACGGAGAGCTCCCAAGGGAATCAAGTAGTGGTGGTTATTTTAGAGAGTGAATATCGTGATTTGATCAGTTTTTAGTTTCTTACAGATTAAATTTTGTTAGGTTAAGTTAGGTCCCCGTGGAAAACCTCTAACGCCCCAAGACTAGACAACAGGGAGAACTCCAACGTAATTTTCGTTAGATTAGGTTAGGTTAAAAAATATGATACTGTTTGTCAAAAAAATGGGACCATAGCTATAGAATTTCCCCCAAAATATTCAAATTAATTGTTCGCAAGGAAAATTATGGAATTTACTGTTGCGTTTAAATCTTGTTCTCCTCGACAGATAGCACATTTTAGGATTTATCCATGTTATTCCACCCTCCGCACTTCTGTGTTCCGCACTGTGGGATCACCACCACTGGGCGTTCTTGAAAACCCTTTCTCTCCTAGGGGGCAGGACCATAACTGTAGAGTTTCTCAAATGTTGTTGATATAAACTGTGAGAAATGTACTTAAAACTTTCAAGTAGCTATCGGTAGTAAACCGATCTACACATTAACTTCAAAGTGCACTTGCGATCACCATTCTTGATAGTGACAGGGATTTTCAACAGACCAAATATGTAATTGCGGCGATTATTCTTGAATTGGTGAATGTCTGTAATTGCGGCGATTATTCTTGAATTGGTGAACGTGTACCCATCAGTCCATATCAAACTATTAAGAAAATTTGGATTTTCATGTAACTGCTTCATCAGCAGCTACCTGTTGACCATTATCCTCAGGCTGAAAAACTTTGGTAATTTTCAATGTATTTATTGCCATATTTTCGTCTAGACTTATCATTTAATGAAATGTAGGTGTATTTTTTAATTCGTTCCCAATTTTGTTTGTTTAAGTGTTTACATACAAACCAACTGGTACCGAAAAAACATTAAATCAAACAGATATTTAAATTTTTATTCAAATACAACAATTAAATGTGCAAAAAACGTCATCCATGATCTAGTAGTCGGCAAAGCAATCCAACTTTCTTGCAAACAATTTCACAAAAAAAAAGAATTCAGCACAAATGTGTGAATTAAAAATGATTATCGTTTAAAATTAATATTCGTATGAATAAAATAAATAAATTTAACCAATCACTAGATTTACAACCAAATTTTTTAGGCAAAGAATTTAAAATTTCTAACAATTTATCTAAAATATTTCGATTTATTATACAGGGTGATTCATAACTGGTTGAGCAAAATCAGGCGTTTACAGCATGAAGCATGATGTTCTGGTTAAAAAATACGAAATAACATTTTTGCCAATCAGGCTTCGTTTCCGAATTATTAAACCTCAAAAGTTTCCGGTTAAAATTTTAATTTTTAACTTTAACAATACTCGGCCATGATTTATGTGACATAAAAAGTTTATTAAATGTCAACTTCAACTTTTTATGTCACATAAATCATGGGCGGGTATTGTTAAAGTTAAAAATAAAATCTTAACCGGAAACTTTGAGGTCTAATAACTCGGAAACGAAGCCTGATCGGCAAAAATTATTTCGTATTTTTTAATCAGAACATGGTGCTGTAAACGCTTGTTCATTTTATTCAACCAGTTATGAATCACCTACCAAAACTTGCAGAAAAAATTAAAAATGAATTTAAATTTAATCTTGATACTGTTTATATAACAACCATAACACAAAAGATAGCTTTTACAAAATTAAAAGTGAAAACTAAATTAAATTTGCAATCAAAACTAGTATACCAAATTAATTGCATTAATTGCAATAACTGCAATTTTGTATACATAGGTCAAACCAGTTGACTATTAAAAATAATAAAATCACAAATATTCAATTAATGAAAACCATCACAAATTTAATTTTAGTATGCCCACAATATTACCTAAAGAAAATAATTTAATAAAGACTGGAAATGATAGAAATACAAAAAAGCAATTAATTACAGAACCGACGTGGATAATCTAAGTTGACTCTACCACAACCTTTTTAAATAATGTAGTGTCTTTATATTATATGAATTGCAGTTAATTAATTGCTCTTAATAGATTTATTCTTTAGAAAACCTTTAACTTAATACTGTCCTGTGTTCCCATTTTAATATTAATGCTTGAAATTTTTACAGTTTGCGCATTATAGCATACATAAATATGGAAGTAACCTTACTTTTATCAACAGACTTCAATTGCAGTTTCACTTGTTCTTTGTGTTTTAAAATCATTGCTCAAACTTTTACTAAGAAAATAAGATTTAATTATTTAATTGTATTTAAATTTAAATTAAAAACTAAAAATACTTTGTCAGTATTTGCAATTTAATATTTCATTATATGATGGCGCATTTCCACTTGACTGCAATCGTTTTCACTGATCGGCAAAACTGCAGCAGTTTAAACGTCGACTTTGGCCAAGCCGATTGGCACAAAAAGCTGAGCCGAACGAAGCGGTGGAGGTGCAAAACTGACGTCAGAGTAAGGCTTTGATCATACATATTTTATTTTTTTTAAATTTTATTTATTAGTCAAAAGTATTTTGCACATAACGTAGGTTTGTACTCTTGATGAGAATAGGCATATTGTGGCCCCTACAGATACAGGGTGAAAACCTGGCATCAAGCTCTGTTGTCATCATGTCTTTTATAACTCAGTTGTAAGCGAATATAATAAATACGTGCGTTCTTATGGGTGAGAAGTTAAAGTGTCTGGCTAGCAATCGGACTCTGCTAGTTCAAATCCCACTAGCTGCAGAGTTTTTTTATTTGCAATTTGATATAGTGTGCATTACTAAATGTTTCCTTTTACTGTTTCAGTATTATTAGCAACATCAAGGGATTTGTACCTAGTTTATGACAGCGAGGATAGAACACTTTTTGATTTTTTTGAATTAACTCGAATATTACTGACTTTTTCTAGAATCTAAAATAGTATATTGTATGTTAAGAGCTGAAAGTGCATTCTTGCCGCTTGCGCAGGAATATTGCTGGTTGAGACGAAGTCAAAACCAGCAATCATGCAAAAACGGCAAGCGCACTTTTAGCTCGAAACATACATACTATTTTTTCGACGACTGAGCATATTATTAAAGGAAAATGTCAAATTTCGTTTTATCGCAAAAATTAATTGACAATCAAGTTAACATTACTCGCGCAGTCTGACGCATGTGACGCGATTATTTCCACAAATGACGGGCGTTGTCAAGGAAACATTCGGACGTGGCTACCTATTTTGTTCACGCGGAAACCCAAAACGCTCGGCGAGCGGCAAAAAGATGAAAACGCACGCTCAGCGGCAAATATCAACTTTCTGTTGTCAAATGACAGTGAGAAAAATCTATTTTCGATGTCAGTCGTCGAAAAAGGTATTTTTCAGCATACATACTTCAAACAAGTAGAGACACTCATGTCTAATGTTGAAACCTGTCTAGAGTGCCTGGGACAGTAACTCGGGGGGTATTTCTAAGCTTGACTATCAGATGGCAGCACAAAATTCTACCAATCAGAGCCAGTTACTAGCTCTGCTACCAATCATATGTGACAAAGTAGTGGCGCCATCTGTTAGTACCATCGGAAAGTACCCCCCCAGGAACCGTTCCAGGTCATTCAAATCGGTATTTTGATATCAAAGGAAGCGACAGTGAGTGTCTCTACTTGTTTGATTTATGTACGCTGGTATTTTTATTGCTATGTTAAATATGGAATTTTGCATTAATTTAATAGACTTTGTATCGCTTATAACTGAGATCATCAAGTTTAAGGTCGAAAAACAGGCAACCTGTATAATTGTAAGCAACCTTTACCAATAATTCTTTTTTTTTTAAACAAGATCTACATTTAAAAAACATTTTTGATTTAGTTTTGATCGTAGTAGACTAATTGAAAAGGATGAAGACTGAAGAAATGGAACACACTGTATATTGAATTATTGTAAAGAATCTCTCAGGATCCATTGAAATTTCACCGATAGAGCAAATGCAAATAGAAATTTATAAGAAAATAAAAATTAAGTACGATTTTGCTGTCTGAACTTTTACAATAACAAACCCTTACAGTAATTTGAGAGAAAATGGGCACCTGTCTACGTCTCCCAGAACTCAAGCAATATATTTTAGGTCACGCAACGTCTTTCTACGCATAACTGATGGCAAAAAATATTGCTACTACTCTGCCTACGCATGGACCTGCACCATCGTGATGGGCGCCCTGGCCCTCTTCGCACACTTCACAATGGACTACCCGCAGACCGACAACAAGCCCAAGCTCGATCAAGAGCAGGAAACGATAGGTTCGCTGGGAATAATAATATTTTTCGTACCCGTCTCTTTTACAGTATTAGTCAACATCTTCTTCTTTGCCACAACCCTGAAGATCCTGAACCGGATGAACACGTACGGCAGGATACACCACAAGCTGAAGCACAGGTAAGCGCTTGGAGTCCCGAACGTTCGTGCCTAATTCCTCGTTTTCAGTTTCCGCATGTTTCTGTTGTTATTTCTGATAATGACGATAACGTGGCTGTTCTTTTTGTTGTCGTTCGCAAAGTTCGAGGGTCTTGCGTACTGCTACATAATCGTGAACGCTGTGCAAGCGCCCCTATTCCTGCACGTGTGTGTGTTCAACCAAAAGCATGTGTCGTTCCTGGTGCGCAAGACGTGCTGCTATGCCAACTGCGCCTGCTCGTGCTGCCGGCCCGAGCCGGATTGCGAGTGGGGCGACGAGATGACCGCCATGAACACGGGGATGTACTAGCTGCGCATGTTTGTGTACAGTTGGGTGAATGCGTGGACTGTTGGTATGCTTGGATGTGCTTGGTGTGTTAGTACAGTAAGTTGGCTCACTTCTTTACTTAGAGACGAACGTCGTAGGTAGGTTGCTATTGTTTGTTACTTAGTGGCACTGTAATTGTGCCTTTTGTTAACACTATTAGATCTTTTTGATTTAATTTATGTGAGTACTGATATTATTTTTAGAATGATCATTCCATTTTAGACTTTTACGTATCGTGGCTTTATGGTTGCCTTAGATTTTTATGCAATGTGATCACTATACAACGTTTTTTGATGAGATTTAAAAATACAAGGTATCTGAAAGATCGTATTCTCATTATTGGATGTATGTAGCGCTCTACATACAAGAAATACTTATCTCTAGAATATAGGCAGCAAATTTCACTGTCTGAAAATATGCTCTCAATTTCTTGTTTAATAAATTGTACACTGTGTATTATTTATCGAAATTTTTTAGATTTTTCAATTACCAATAATGTTATACGAAAATTCAGGCTTGTATACATTTCTGTGGCCAAATTAGGCTGACGTATAAGACTTTTGTAACTATTGATCTGGCTTTATACATTCCTAGACGAGGTAGCTAAGCAAGTATTAGGAATTTTTATACATAAAATTTACAACTTTGTACCTTATTACACTAAAAATAAAATTTATATGCAAATCTTTTGAAAGTTTTAATTTCTACTAATTACGGCTGCTGATTAAAAAATATACATATAGTTAATCATTCCATTAAATTATGCTAATAATTGTTAACTGTTATGCAATTAATTTAGATATTTGGTATGTAGAAAAGGCTATCAACATAGAGCTCTATATTATAAAAACTAAGATGAGAACCTGATAAAGTGAGTCAAAAAAGTTGGTACGTAACTAGAAATGAAGAAGACAGAGCCACCAACAAAAGAAATTCCATATCAGAACACAAAAGCAAAGAAAGTTCAGGAGAGAACGGAATAGAAGTGATAAAGTATGGCGCAGCAAAGTTACAAGATATGTGAAATAGAGATAAGCACTGTGAGATGAAACAATGCTAAAATACGTCAGATGTCTTCACAGTCGAAAATGGATCGAGACAAGGGACCCACTTTCTACACTAATTTTCAGCATCACTTTAAAACAAGTCATTAGGGAAAGCAACCTTAACACCACAGGCACCACAACAATCATCAGCTTATGGTATATGCAGATGATCTAACCATTATAAAGGCTGTCCAAATTTGAGGTTGGATTTTAATTTAATAAAAATCGCAAATAATTTGAAAATATAAGATATTTTAGTGAGAACTTAAAGCATATACGTAACAATTAAACATGGAAGATAATATCTGACATGAAACCATTTCTTTTTTTCAAATCTTCAACGACATTTAAACATAAACGAGGGTCTATCTCACCAATTACGCGTGTAATTTCAGCCTTTAGGTCTGTAATTGTCTGTAGACTATTGGCATAGACTTTGCTTTTCACATAACCCCAGAGGAAAAAATCCAAAGGCCTCAATTTTCAAGATCTTGATGGCCAATTGACGTCACCATATCGAGAAATAAGTCTACCTCTGAACTTTGATTGCAGTAAAGTTATTGTTTCGCACGCTGTTTGACATGTGGCATCATGCGCTGTATGTTTGACAGAAAGCAAATGTCGCAAAATTCAAAATCCAACCTCAAATTTGGACATCCATTAGCATACACCCATAAAAAATTTAAAAATTGTAAAGAACCTAGACCAGGGGTGGTGAACCAATGGCACGCGTGCCATTGATGGCACGCGGCAAAATAATTTGGGCACGGCCTTAATTAAGGAATTTTAGGTACCTCATCGAAACAATTTATTTTTTCGTCTACATTTGCGGTCATAGTAACAAAGTTGATTGTGAACAAGGCTACCTGTGCCGGAACGGCAATAGACTGCGCGACAGAGATAGGTAGATTTCAGGCGAATTTCTGACCGAATGGATGGGAGTGAGCTAGCGCGGACGACGCGGAGGGATGGCGAGAGGGGCGCTGTTACGCTTAGTTTGTAGTTTGCATGTAGTATTTGAAATAACTAGTTGGATTTTACTTGAAGCATTTATTTTATAAGTTCTCCCCTGAATCGTTAGCCCGCCCTATTCACATTTATTTTTAAATATTGAATAAATTTTTGCGTAGCTAGGCAACCTTATTTTTCTCTTGTGATAACATTTTTCAGCAAATTATAGCTATATTGCTATCAATTTAGACCACTCTTCATTCCAATAGTTTTTCTGGTGGTCCTTTTCCAATTTTTGGGAGATTTTGATAACCTGGGTTGAATTGCGTGTGGTAGTATTTCTCGACCTTGTCTATCCCAGCCTTCGCTTGAATAAGTTGGTTGCACCTCGGCTTCGTGCTTCACCAGCTTATTTATAGCTTGGTTCATTTGTGAAGGAGAATTTGGAAGCAACGAAAGCCCACTGAACGTTAGGATAATTGTTTATGATTGCAATCCTTACGTTCACTACGCTCTTGCTGAATTTTGGTGCCCACTTTCATTGTTTGCACGGCACTCCAGGCTGTCCACCACCTCCAGGTTAGTCTTCTTCAGCTCCCGCCTTTTAGCTCGGTTATGTACCTAGGAATATGTATTTTTAGCCTATTTCTACCTGGCACTATTTGATGGCACGTCATGACCTCATTAACCATTTCTTTAGAAAAAATGGCACGTAGATCAATAAAGGTTCGCCACCCCTGACCTAGACATTAATACAGAGAAGCTAGGACAAAAAATTTACTGATGGGAGACCTTAAGTCGCAAATTGGAAAAGAGGAGTGGATAGAAGAAATAGCATGGAAGCATACCCCACACATGCGAACGAATAACAATGGACAAATGCTGGGCAATCTTGCTGCTGCTAACAACTTGCTCATAATTAGCACGAAATTTAAACACAAACGAGCCCACAAAATCACTTGGATGCATCCAAATGGAAAAGACGGAAGCCAGATTGATCACGTCTTAGTGCAAATCTATTAACAATGTTAGATCTTACAGAGGCGTAAATATAGACTCTGATCACTTCCTAGTGATAACAGACATACAGATAAAAAAATTGATGAAAGAAAGGAGATTAAGAGGAAAAAATGGAATATAGACGAGCTAGAAAACGAGAAAATGCTACAAAAGTACAAAGAGGAGGTGCAGAATAGTTTAACAGCAGGAAAAGAAACAGACAGTATAGAGGAAAACTGGATGCAGATCAAAACAGCAGTGTTAGATGCTGTAAAGAACACTATTGGGGTTAACACGAAAAGAAGAAAGAACCACTGGTTTGACGAGGAATGTGAAAATATCAAAAAAGAGAAAATAAAGATAGAAACGAGTGGATTAGAACAAACAGCAAAGAGGATAAGTTACAATATCAAGAAAGAAGAAAGCAAGCAAACAAAATATGCCAAGAAAAGAAAAAGAAATGGATAGAGAAAGCTCTAGAAGAAATAGAATAGGAAAACAAAAAGAACAATTCTAGATTATTATACCAATATATGAAAAAAAGAAACACAAGAAAATCCAAGACAACAGACGAGAAAGAATGGAAGAAATATTTCAGCAACCTCTACAAAGAAGAGAATAGCATCCCTTCAGATGAGACAAGAGAAATAAATGAACAACCTGAAGGGCTAGAAAAAATACCGGAAGAAGTGGAAGAACATATATCAAAGATGAAAAACAAAAAAGCAGCAGGGTGTGACAGCATAACGGCCGAAATGATAAAATATGGAGGGAAAGAATTACTTAAAAAAATGCATAAGTTAATTGTAAAAATATGGATTAGCGAGGAAATGCCTTCAGAGTGGAGAAGGCGTTTGATAGTACCTATACCAAAAAAAGGAGATAAGTCCAAATGCAAGAATTACAGAGCAATCACCCTACTCAATGCAGCATACAAAGTCCAAGACCAGAATCGCAAAGTATGCAGAAAAAAGCCTAGGAGACTACCAATTGGGATATAGAAAAGACAAATCAACGATCGACGCCATACACACAATTAGACAGATCACGGAAAGAAGTTATGAAAACAACATTAACATACATATTCTCTTCCTTGACTACAAACAAGCTTTTGACAGCTTAATTAGAGCGAAAATGGTAGAGGACCTAAAAGATTTTAAAATTCCTGGTAAACTGATACAACTAATCAAGATGTCAATGAAAGAATCAACGGCGTCGGTACTCCTCAGCCAAGGCCCAACAGAAGAGTTCGAAGTAGGCAAGGGTGTGAGACAGGGAGATGCCTTATCAGCATTGCTGTTCATCATATCCCTTAATATTATCATTAGGGAAGCAAAACACTGTGGAACAATCAACACTAAATCCGTCCAACTAATAGCTTACGCGGATGATATTGCCATAGTGGCAAGAACAAAAGAAGAACTAGTAAGGACATTCAGCATAATAGAACAAAGATCAAAAGATAGAGGATTGGAAATAAATGAGAAAAAAATAAAGTATATGTGCTGCGGCAACAGAAAGAAATTAAGGAAATAAAAATTAACAACTATAAATTCGAAGAAGTAGAAACTTTCAAATACTTAGGTGCGATGATACATAGGAGACATGAAAGATCGTATGTAGAACACAGAATACAACAAGGGAATAGGGCGCTGTACGCAAACAAAAAAGTTCTAAAAGACAAGAAGCTTAGTAGAAACAAGAGTATAAATATACAAAACAATGATACGCCGAATTGCAACATGTGCAGTGGAAACCATGAACCTAACAAAGAAAGAAGAAGAACTATTGAGAATTTTCGAAAGACGAATCATTAGAACAATTATGGGACCCAAAAAAGAACAAGAAGATGAAACGAGACCATTAATGAATTACGAGATTGACAGAATGTTAAAAAAATAAGACATTGTGAGAGTATGTAAGGCTCAAAGAATTAGATGGTATGGCCATATTTACAGGAAAGAAATAAATTCACCACAACAAGTAATTACAGATTGGATACCGCTAATAACAAGACCAAAAGGACGGCCAAAATTAAGATGGAAAAACCAAGTAGAAGATGATATTAAAACAATGAAAATAAAAAATTGGAAGAATATAATAAATAACAGAATAGAATGGAGGAAACTAGTGGAGAAGGCAAAAACTTTCCAGGACCTATAAAGTATAAAGTAAAGAATAAGAAGAGACAATACAACGTGGATTGATCCATCACGTTGATCCACCATGTCAAATGGATCCATGAGTTCTAACGAACAGCTTTTATTTCCACGGAAATGCACAGCTTCAATCAAAGAACCTAGACATTAATGCAGAGAAGCTAGGACAAAAAATTTACTGATGGGAGACCTTAAGTCGCAAATTGGAAAAGAGGAGTGGATAGAAGAAATAGCATGGAAGCATACCCCACACATGCGAACGAATAACAATGGACAAATGCTGGGCAATCTTGCTGCTGCTAACAACTTGCTCATAATTAGCACGAAATTTAAACACAAACGAGCCCACAAAATCACTTGGATGCATCCAAATGGAAAAGACGGAAGCCAGATTGATCACGTCTTAGTGCAAATCTATTAACAATGTTAGATCTTACAGAGGCGTAAATATAGACTCTGATCACTTCCTAGTGATAACAGACATACAGATAAAAAAATTGATGAAAGAAAGGAGATTAAGAGGAAAAAATGGAATATAGACGAGCTAGAAAACGAGAAAATGCTACAAAAGTACAAAGAGGAGGTGCAGAATAGTTTAACAGCAGGAAAAGAAACAGACAGTATAGAGGAAAACTGGATGCAGATCAAAACAGCAGTGTTAGATGCTGTAAAGAACACTATTGGGGTTAACACGAAAAGAAGAAAGAACCACTGGCTTGACGAGGAATGTGAAAATATCAAAAAAGAGAAAATAAAGATAGAAACGAGTGGATTAGAACAAACAGCAAAGAGGATAAGTTACAATATCAAGAAAGAAGAAAGCAAGCAAACAAAATATGCCAAGAAAAGAAAAAGAAATGGACATGTGCAGTGGAAACCATGAACCTAACAAAGAAAGAAGAAGAACTATTGAGAATTTTCGAAAGACGAATCATTAGAACAATTATGGGACCCAAAAAAGAACAAGAAGATGAAACGAGACCATTAATGAATTACGAGATTGACAGAATGTTAAAAAAATAAGACATTGTGAGAGTATGTAAGGCTCAAAGAATTAGATGGTATGGCCATATTTACAGGAAAGAAATAAATTCACCACAACAAGTAATTACAGATTGGATACCGCTAATAACAAGACCAAAAGGACGGCCAAAATTAAGATGGAAAAACCAAGTAGAAGATGATATTAAAACAATGAAAATAAAAAATTGGAAGAATATAATAAATAACAGAATAGAATGGAGGAAACTAGTGGAGAAGGCAAAAACTTTCCAGGACCTATAAAGTATAAAGTAAAGAATAAGAAGAGACAATACAACGTGGATTGATCCATCACGTTGATCCACCATGTCAAATGGATCCATGAGTTCTAACGAACAGCTTTTATTTCCACGGAAATGCACAGCTTCAATCAAAGAACCTAGACATTAATGCAGAGAAGCTAGGACAAAAAATTAAACCAAAAAAAGTAATTTCTTTAATGTGCAAAGTAAAAGGCGAGTGCCCTGCTGCTGGAATCTCTAAAATTGGTTAGTTGTAAGAGGTGGTTTAAGACATTAAAGACCTCACCATATGAATTATACAAGTACGAGGGCCAAGCTATAATTAATGAGAATATAACAATCTACTAGACTGTGAAAAACAAAACGTACAGTATTATTTAGAGTAACTCTTCATCTGCCATTTAAGGTTTAGTTCTTGAAGTTACGTTAGTTAGAATCCGAGTTCTTAATTTTTTAAAATAGCATTAAAAGTCAAAAAATTGAATTAACCAAAGATCATCGTCGACTCATGATTTATTATGACTTTAAAAGATGTTTAAGCGCTTATGAGTGCAAAGAGCATTTAGACTCGGCTTTTAGTAAATACGCATCTGCTTTTGTTACAATTTACCATGGTATAAAGAATTTTAACTCGAAAGGAACCTTGTTCAACATCAAAAAGGAGCAGAGCGTGCTTCTGCTACCGCTACCGAAAAAAACATTGCTACTATTAAGAAAATAATTGAAGAGGGTGATACAGGCACTTATGCGGCAATAGAGCATCAACTCAAGATTAGATCCTCAGCTGTTAACACAAGCATACACTATCGCCAACATTTAAAAAAAATATCAATCGTTTTGTGCCGCATTGGCTTTCTGATTCCTAAAAAACTGAGCGTTTCAGAAAGTATGAAATTCAAAACCTTAAAGGCATAATCGAAACTAAAGTAGTTGGAAACCAAACCAATTATGCAACAATAACCAAATTGAATAAACCAGAATCAGCTATAGTGATAAAGCCAAAAAAGATAGGTCAACAACACAATGATATAGTCCAGTCGTTGAAGGTTTTCCGCTCCGAATTCTTTGAACCTTGACCGATTGACGTGAAATTTGGTGAGTGGTTAGGGGATGGCTCAAGGAGCAAAAGTGACATAGCGCCGATGTCCGCTTTTACCCTGAGAGTGGATGCCACCTCTTCTCGGGGGTGAAAATGTGTTCACTGAAAATAACTCCGGAAATGAACAGAAGGATAAATTCTAAGTAAAAAATGTTCTATATAGTTTTTTCGATAGAACGATATTTTTCGAGCTATTCGCGATTGAAAACTTAGATTTTTCGTGATAAAAATGCATGTTTATGGACGTTTTTTCGCGAATAAGTCGAAAACTGCTTTCTATCAAATAAGTTGCAATAACCAAAAATGAAGCTTAAATAACAACAAAGAGATTGTTTTTTTATGAATGCTCAAGGTCCAAAATAAAAGAAGTTATGGCTCGTTGAAGAATATTTTTTTGCAACAACTTGGTTCGAAGTAATCAACGTTAATTAACGAAAAACCGATGCATTTTTCGGGAATAGTATATTGTGTATCTAGGACGAAAAGCGTAACATTCCCAGACGACTGTGAATATTGTTGGGCGAGGCGAAAGCCGAGCCCAACAACACAGGAGTCTGGGAATGTTGCTTTTTGTCCAAGATACACATACTATTTTTCCGCCGATCGATACGAGTAATTAAAAAAAATAGGAAATAGTACTCGAATATTCCCTGCCTAGGCCGGGAATATTATTCCTGTACAGTTGTATTGTAAATTACCTAGCAACGGCTGATGTAATTAAATGTTTGAATGATTCCTGTACAGTTTTATTGTAAATTGCCTAGCAACGGCTGATGTAATGGAATGTTTGACTTTGCTCAACAAAATTGTGTCAATAATGTGACAATTCTAGTACGATTGGCGGAAAAAACTTATACAACATTTTTTGTAGTGATTGAAAATACCTTTCAAATGAGCACTGTTAAAAGTCGATTGCATTATAACTAAGCGAGTTACGATGCAAAAACAGTGGGCCACACGAATTTTTGAAAAAAAAAATGAGCGCTAAAACCCCAGCCATTCCACCAGAATTGATATTGACCATTATCCCTTTACAAATTACTTTATTTTAGTATTACTGATGTAATCCAAAAGTTTGGGTGGGTTAGAATGCGTATTTTTCGAAAAAAATATGATGAAAATGGAAAACGTGTTTTTCAAATTTCTTAAAAAAATACCTTATTTTGAAAATAACTAAAACTAAAGAAAACAACGTAAAAAATAACATAGTACAAAAATGTGGATTTTTCTCAACGAACATTAGTTTTTGTTTTATTTCTGTAGGAAAAAAAATAACGGAAATATAAATGTTAGAAGTTTGCATTATTCAACCCTTTACTTTTTGAATATGCAAAGTCTGAGCATGTCGAAAAACGTTTGGATTACATGAGTAATACTAAAATAAAGTAATTTGTAAAGGGATAATGGTCAATATCAATTCTGGTGGAATGGCTGGGGTTTTAGCACTAATTTTTTTTTCAAAAATTCGTGTGGCCCACTGTTTTTGCATCGTAACTCGCTTAGTTATAATGCAATCGAATTTTAATAGCGCTCATTTTAAAGATCCTTTCAATCACTACAAAAAATGTTCTATAAGTTTTTCCCGAAAAATGCATCTGTTTTTCGTTAATTAACGTTGATTACTTGAACCAAGTTGTTGCAAAAAAAATCTTCTTCAACGAGCCATAACTTCTTTTATTTTGGACCTTGAGCATTCATAAAAAAACAATCTCTTTGTTGTTATTTAAGCTTCATTTTTGGTTATTGCAACTTATTTGATAGAACGCGAAGTTTTCGACTTATTCGCGAAAAACCGTCCAAAAACATGCATTTTTATCACGAAAAATCTAAGTTTTCAATCGCGAATAGCTCGAAAAATATAAATCTATCAAAAAAACTATATAGAACATTTTTTACTTAGAATTTGTCTCTATATCCATTTCCGGGAAAGGGTGGCATCCAATCTCAGGGTAAAAAAGGACATTGGCGCTATGCCACTTTTGCTCCTTGAGCCATCCCCTAACCACTCACCAAATTTCACGTCAATCGGTCAAGGTTCAAAGAATTCTGAGATAATAGCATATTTTTACCTTCAACGACTGGACTAATACCAGGCAAGAAGTTAAAACGCATATCAGCCCTACTGAAATTGCTGTTTCTCAAATGATAAATATAAAGAACGGGGGAGTTGTGTTAGAGTGTAAAAACAAAAATGCAATGGAGAAATTGAAAACGCAAGTCATAAAAAAACTAGGAGATAAATATGAGATCAAAAAAACAACTGCCGAGAATAAAAATAGTAGGCATGACCGAAAACCACACAGCAGAAGAAATGAAACAAAAAATAATGCAGCAAAATGAAGAATATTTTAATGATAAATCAGTATTGACTATTGTGCACATAGCAGAAACGAAAAGACTGAAAACTTACTTTGCCTACGCGGAAGTGGATGGTGAACTATATAGAAAAATTATGGAACGAGGGAAGTTGAATATTGGATGGGATAGGTGCGTCACATATGATGCAAATGAAATTGTGAGATGCTACCAATGTAAAGGATTCAATCACAAGGCGGGGTCCCGAGTGGTGTAGCTTGAACAAGCATCCACGTTCGATCAGCAGAGTTAAGCAACGCTGTCTCTTGTCAGAACTTGGATCGGAGTTCCACGGCTGCATCTCTCGGCGCCTCGTGGTACGGCTGTCACGGAAATAGTTGGTCCCGGCGGTCATACAACATCATGACAGTCGTTAGTGGGGTTGGAAGTCCTCATAGCTGCACAGCGACGCCTATAATTGGCCTAACGGCTGTTGGCTGAGTGCGAATTAAATAAATAAATAAATAAATACTGCAGATTCTCGAAAGACTGTAAAAACCAAGTAGTTTGTATAAAGTGTGGGGAAGAACATAAGGAAGATGATTGCAAATCTGAAAATAACAAAGTTGTATGCCATAATTGTAAACAAGTCGCCAAAACATTGACATTAAAAATTAACTGCAGTCACCATACTTTGAGTAAAGAATGTCCAACCTACCTTAGAAAACTGGAAAGAAAAAAGAAAGAGACCCACTTCCTCCACTAAACCATAGTACAAATAATCGTTGAATATTATACACCTCAATATAAGATCCCTTAATTCAAAATTTTTTATTTTTCAAAGTATAATACTTACATATGGCTTCAACATTGTCTTAGTGAGACATGGTTGGATGAAAAAATACAGGATGATAACATAAGAATTCCAGGATACAGTTTATACAGGAAAGACAGGATTGATCATGGCGGTGGAGTTGCAATATACGCAAAAAATGAGCTACGAACCAAAGAAGCCAATGAACAACCTAGATATGAGCCAGTGGAGCAAATCTGGATAGAGTTGATCTCTGGAAAACAAAAGATATACATTGGTAGTATACAGTGTGTAAAAAAAGTCTGGAATATAGCAAATATTTCAAAAACTAGCAGAGATGAATTTTTCAAAATTTCCAGACTTATATAGGTAAAAACGGCGCATCTAGGAAGGACAAAACCGTTTCTGTAACTATACAGGGTTAGTCAGAAAAAATACCAACTTTTGTATTTTAAATTGGACACCCTGTATATTAACGAGGAATCAAATAGTCCTTCAAAAGACAAATTCAACGATATAGGGTTTGACGGACTTATCTGTCAAAATGACAGATGTGGGGTGACTTAAAGAATAAGGTTTACAACAATAGACCGGTTAATATTGAAGCTTTAAAGGATCATATTAGAAATGAGATACCTCAAATTCGATCGGATACTGTCTTTAAATTCTCGTAAGACGTTGTCAAAAGTATCCCATCGAATTTGAGGTATCTCATTTCTAATATGATCCTTTAAAGCTTCAATATTAACCGGTCTATTGTTGTAAACCTTATTCTTTAAGTCACCCCACATCTGTCATTTTGACAGATAAGTCCGTCAAACCCTATATCGTTGAATTTGTCTTTTGAAGGACTATTTGATTCCTCGTTAATATACAGGGTGTCCAATTTAAAATACAAAAGTTGGTATTTTTTCTGACTCACCCTGTACAGTTACAGAAACGGTTTTGTCCTTCCTAGATGCGCCGTTTTTACCTATATAAGTCTGGAAATTTTGAAAAATTCATCTTCGGTAGTTTTTGAAATATTTGCTATATTCCAGACTTTTTTTACACCCTGTATACATTCCCTACGAGTTACCACTTTATCAGATGGAACTACTTGAAGAAATGTTTCTTGAACTAATGCCAAAGTCTGACCACTTAATCTGCATGGGTGACCTCAATATAGATATGCTGATAGAAACTTCCGTTTCTAAGCGTTTAAAAGAAATACTTGAGATGTTCAAATTAGAACAACTGATAACTGAACCGACTCGTATCACCGAACACTCCAGTTCCCTCATTGATCTAATTATTACCAATTGTAGGGATAGAGGTACTACATCAGGAAGTAAAGAGTTCTCAGAGCTGAAAATTGATCACAGCCTGGTATTCTGTAAACTTTGTGTAGAAAAGGCAACATCAGAGCTTGAAATAAAAAAGGTTAGGTCTTACTACAAAATAGATATCGAGAAACTATATAATGATGCAGAAAAAGGGAATTGGACTGATAGATACAGCAGTGAATCTATCGATGAAAAGGTAGACATTTGCAATAGAATTATACTCACATTATATGACAAGCATGCACTCTTAAGGCCTATAAAAATTAACCCCAAGCGGAAAAACTTACCCTATATAACTTTCACTATTAAATGTTTATGAAAGAACGAGATAAATCAAAGGAAGAATACCTTAGAGAAAAACCAATGAGGCTAGACAATTTTATAATGAAATGAGAAGAGTTGTTCGGCAAGCAATACAGAGGGGGAAAGAAGCATATTATAACAGCAAATTACAAGGAAAAAATCAGAGTGACATATGGGACAAAGCTAAAAAATTGGGTCTTTGGACTCAAGAAAATAAGAAGATTCCGGAATCCCTAGCAGATCCAGACAAAATTAGCAATTTTTTTCAAACATCAATACCACAGGTAGCTATTGACAAAAATAAAATAAATAAATATAAATATGATACCTATTGTGCTAACTTCGAACTTAGAATGGCCACACCAGAAGAAATAAAACGAATTATGTACAGTATAAAATCTAAAGCCGTAGGAATAGGTGGAATATCCATGAGAATGTTACTTTTGTTGATACCATACTGCTTACTGCCACTGACACACAATAAAAACACATCACTCGAAATTGGCGTCCTACCAACTATGTGGAAAACAACCATAATAGAACCAATTCCAAAAACGAATAAACCTAGGGAATTAAAAGACCTGAAGCCAATATCCATACTTCCAGTACAATCAAAACTTTTAGAAAAAGTTGTAAATGCACAGTTAACCGAACATCTTCAACATCACAACGTGCTGCGCCAACCAACTAATCAGGTTTTCGCAAAGGATACAGTACAGCAACAGCATTAGCCTCTATTGTGGATGATATTGTAAAAGCAAGAGATACGGGTAAAGCAACACTATTGGTGTTAGTCGACATGTCAAAAGCATTTGATACGGTTAACTTTGAGCTCTTACTATCCAAGTTACAATATTATGGTGTCAGAAACGTCACACTAAAATGGTTCACCAGTTATTTAAACCAGAGGAGTAGCTCAACCCGAGTAAGTACCCAAAATGTTAATCTACAATCAAGTAAAGAAGCTGTGAAGTCAGGAGTTCCACAAGGATCCATATTGGGGCCAGTTTTGTTTTACATATTTACTGCAGATGTTCCAACCGTAATCAAGAATGGTACAATATACATGTATGCGGATGATATGCAGTACTTATATTTTATTGACCCAAAAGATGTAGGATCAGCTATCAATTCTATTAATCTAGAGGTCGATAACATCGTGAATTGGTGTCAGGATAATGGACTATCTGTAAATCCAAATAAAACGCAAGTGATAGTATTTGGGTCAACACTTTCTGTAGCGCGCAAGTGATAGTATTTGGGTCAACACTTTCTGTAGCGCATGTATAGGAAAGTGGAAATATCATAATAAAAAATGTTGCTGTACCGTACTCAACTTGTGTTAATAATATGGGTCTACGAATGGATGAACAGCTCTCATTTGAAGAACATGTAAAAACTAAATTCCAAAGTGCTTTTATAAAACTTAAACAATTGTATCAGCATAAAGATATGTTGCCTGCGGAAGCTAAAATAACTTTTACAGACTCATTAGTACTGTCTGTGTTTAATTATTGTGACTGTGTGTATGCTGCTTTCCTGGCTGAAAGAAACAAAGCTAAAATACAAAGAGTGCAAAACGCCTGTGCCCGCTATTGCCTGCGATTATCACGGCGAGAATCTACCAGTCAACACATTAAACACATGGGTTGGTTGAGGATGAGTGAGAGGAGAGAACTTCACCTTGCGTGCTTCGTGTATAGTGTTTTTATATCAAAGAGACCAGAATATCTGTATCAAAGGCTAAAACATCGAAGTGAAATTCATGAACGAGATACACGCTACCAATATAAACTGGACATACCTCAGCATAATACAAAAACATTTGAGTGTGGATTCTCTTATGTTGCACCAAAGATCCTAAATAAACATGCAGTAATAAAGAAATCTCTGCAGAAAAATTAAAAAAAATGGTTAAGTCTAAATTGTGATTGGATTACCTATTTTGTTTGTGCCATATCGCATATTTTATTTTATATTGTGTACTTTTTTTTTGTTTTGCTTATCTGAATGTGATATTGTCAATTTTTCTTATCTAAATGTAGTGCTAGTGTAGTATATGTATGTGATTGTGTGGGTAGGGTTGAGAATTGTCATGTAGATGAACCCCACCTTTTATACTACCAGAGGTATAATAAATATTATTATTATTACTTTGAGCACATTTAAAATAAAATCCTAAAAAATTTTAATCGTTTTCTTTATTCTCAATAATTGTAGCTTGGCCCGCGTATACTCAATTTTAAAGCTCATCATTGGGATTTTAATAAGAAAGTTGCATACTCTAATTCAGAATAATAATAATAAAAAAATTAATAGGAACTAGCCACTTTAGTTTTCGAGTTTCATTCAAAAACTAACGATTTTAGATTTTTGTTTTTTCGTATATAATACAAGTGGTGTGTGATGAAAATCTGCATGAGCAGACTGCTCGTGCAGATTTTCCAAAAATAACAGCTACGAGTAAGGTCTGAATGACAAATATTGAAGAAATAATCAGACCACGAATTGTATTCAGCAAGATAATCCCCAATGAAATGAATCAAGAAAATTATTTTTAAAATGTAAGAAATTGAGTAAGCTTATAGCATTACCATGACGACTATAACTAGAAGCAAATACTTTACTATTATAATACTGGCAACTCAAAGCGGAAATTGGCGAAAAAACGCCACAACCGCTTGAGGTGTAACTAAAGTACCCTTTCTTGCCCCTCTCCTCCCCCTTGCATCCATAAGTTTGAGGGAACTTATTTGCTTTGGTTTTAGCTGTCAGTTGTTTCGTGTGAGGTTAGGTTATTTTCGTGTTATTTTAGCATTCATGGTTCATTAATATGAAAGTATTGTGTTTTAATAAATTCTACTAAAGTGGTTTGGAACCATTTGTTACCACCGCTGTGACAGTAAAAGGAGAAAAGCAAAGGCAACAGACTTCTCAGTTGGAGCTGGTCGTGGATCAAACAAAAGACTCTAATCTTAAGCTGTAACTGACAAATAAAATAATATGGGCGCCAAGTAGCAGCTAACCTGTCACTTTGCCAATTAAAAAGATACCTGGCGGTAGGTGCTACTAATCAATCCTGAAAGACAATAGAGGTAACGGCCAAGGTAGTACATATACAACAATAAAAAATAAACAAACAGCAATTACATCATAAATAATCAGCGTAAGTAACACAGGTAAAATATCACAGAGTAGTTTAGAAACTCACCAAAACATTTATATATAATTTAATTAATTAAAGTGTGAATGTAATATTTAATGTAAATAAAGAAATTACAAATTGACTATAAAATTGGCAATTTGCACTACCAGAAAGTTGTTGGTAGCACGGATGACTACGACAAAATTATTACAGATTAAATTTTGGGTGTCGAGCTGAATTCGAACCTAAACCCACTAAAACAAGAGCATTCAGATGTTAACAGTAACAGTAACAAAATCCCTCTCACAGACTCAAGATCTTGTTTCTGATTATAAGGCGCTTCATAACCCGGAATATAACTTGTGGTTGATTTACATCTCATCAGTCTTCAATGTGTCGCATAGTAGTATTTAAGCAAATTCTTGCAAGTGCGGGTTTAATCATAAGTCCGATTCAACCAAATTCTTGTTCACTAATCTGACGTGAAAGCCGAAATCAAATAAAGTTTTCATGAAGTTGCCTTACAGGTCCAAATTACAATTAAAATTCACGTGAGTGGTGCGTGTGACACTTCCGCTCCAGATTTTTAGTTTGACACATAATGGGTTCGGAAGTAAACAAACGCCTCAACCTGGATTAACTTAATAATTTTGTGCTATTTAGGTTAAGTGCTCTTTTTACATTAAATTAATTTAATTACGAGGGCAATTTAATGTTTGCTGAAGGAAAATCAGGGTAACGTAACCACAAAATAAGACATTAAAAACGGGTTCCAAACAGTAGGTGATATCGGTGGCCACTAGTTGACATCTCAATGCAGGGGCAAGCAGACCTTATGCGGTGAATTCCCCAGGTAGCAAACACACGTATTGGAAGTCCTATTCAACAGCGTCGAGAAGGTCAGGCGACCATGCTGCAAATTCGAACAGCAGGTTAATTTTCGAAAATGGGGTAGAATCCTCATGTGCACGAGTCCCATACGAACAATCTGCAGTTACCCATGGAACAAACAATCCTTGCTCCATGCCGTAAATCCAGCGTGAAATGTGCTGAGTGCAGACCATATCCCAAACCAATGTTTGATCTTGGAAAATCACAAAGTAACTTCACAGGAACATTATTACAATATCTCGAAAAGAACAGGGCCTACAAATACATTTTCAAGAAAGGATGCTCGTGAACAAATCCGATTAATCGAACGTTTTATTTCAGAAACGCATTTCACAATAGCATGCCTTTCTGCATCAGAACGTGGAGGCGAATGACATGAAAAGGTAATAAGAAAATCCAAAATTTTGGAAAACCTTGAAAGGATGCGGTACAGCCAACCAAAACAGCTTGATGCGTGGAATGCGGCCTAACCGTTAGCAATTTTCATACATTGAAATTTAGAAGATGAAAGTTGAATTGTAGGAAAAATTTAGATTTATTGAAAATAAGGCAAATAATTGCATAAATAGTTAAAAATGATTTTAAACCTGTAATACATTTTTCTGTGGAATTATGATTCACTAATTTGTTTTTTCAAAACGTTTCAACATGTACATTTTGGTGTAGTGTACACCTCGAACCGCTAGATGGCGTAGCGGCGCATTTGTTAAAATTTGTAAGAGGGAATTGCCTATATTATAATAGTCACGTATTTGCTATAACTGGCAAACAAACAATATTTAGTACAACAACAAATGAGTTGCGAATATTTTGTCCAAATTTTGTCGGCTTTTCATAAGTGAATAAAAGTGGTATATTTGCGATTTGGAAATATTATGATGAGTAAGATCAGAAGTGAAACGGAAGCAGCAAAACCTGTAAATACGAAGCATTGCCAAATTTCTGTATGGCAACAATTTAAGAAGTTTTGTGTTGCCCCTGAATTTTCGCTTGAAGCACTGGTCCCAGCGGCAGATTTAAGTAAAATACCGGATGATTGCACCTATAATATGAAGAAATGCTATGGTACGGACTACAACGAAACAAATTTAAAAACAATGTGGAATACCATTGCTAAATCGTTACAAGAATTTTATTTTGACTCATTTAATACAAAAATAAATCCAAATAAATATCCCCCTCTCCATTGAGTTGTGACTGCTCAATGGATTTCACAGGGTTTAGGTTACCCTCGTGTTTGAGCCGTGCGAGGCAACCCATGTCGGTTGGATGAAAGGATCCTGGGGATTGTGCTACCTCTGGAACGGGTACGGGTTTCCTGGAGTGCAGCAACACATCTCTTTGGCCTTAATTTCACCTAGACGGGAAGTTGAGACTAACCCATCTTGATCAATCGGTTACGCTGTCAGGTCAGACCGCCGGTCGAGTGAGCATCTTGCAGGTGAAGGGACATGCAGTGGGTCTCTATAGTTCCCGGGAATCTTGGTTTATAATCTCCTAGGGTTTCTCAGAAAGTGCCTACTCATCTCTGGGAGCTATATCTCCTTAGTATCCTTGGTGGTCGAAGTTCGACGTCCCCTTGTCAGGCTCCGTGGTGGGTGGTGAGCTAGGGAGATGAATATTGTATGCTTTAACATGGAACAAAAGCAAGAAACCGAAACCGAACAGGGTGCATCCTCGGATAACCCCCAACCCGCTCAGCAGCGATAGCTGCAACAAAACTGAAGGAGGAGCAGACTCTTCCGAAGAAAAAGAGAATTTCTGGCTCTGAACAGAAACGCCGGAGGAAGGTTCGCCTAGCTGCAGAGATCAAAAACGCTACTGCCTCCTACAAGTAAGAGGATTAGATCAGATGGAAGCACGTCCTCCACCTCTAATCAAAAGAAGAAGGTTAGATCAAACCAAAATATCACCGAGAAAGCAGGCGGTTACAAAGAGCACTTACCAGGCACCTGCGTGTGGCCATCATCGATCTAAGGAAAATCGTAGACATGATAACACAGGTCCAAGCAGACCTAATAAAAGCCCAGATGTTTTTAATGATTACCTACTTGTTATGATTTGTTTAACAGTTTGGAAATTTAGTTGTTACTGTTATCGTCTAAATTGAAATAAAAGAGCACATTTCTTAAAAAATTGGCTTATTTACAATGCAACTTAACCTGCATAAACATAATTGCGCACAACCATTGCTTGCACTAAGAATGGGTGTTTAAACATAACCCGATAGGTACTTAATCGGCTTACACAATCACAGCTAACTCATTGAATTTGGTACTAATCAGAATAGAAATGATTTAAGGAATTTCATTACTTATTACACGTCAGCGGAAAACCTAACCTAAAAATTATAAACTGAAATCGCAACTGGAAATTTAAAATTTTTTTTAACACATGGTATTAATCATAGCAGTCAATAAAAATTGTTTTTATTGAGAATTATCTATATTTTTAAGAAAGTAGTTCAAGATGAAGATGTAATTTAGTTCTCCCTGACTGATGGTAGTTCATTTGCTACAATGGGTATAGTACAGTAAAACAAGGGTTTAACCAAGGCAGTCTATATTAGCTGCTTTCCTTTCGCGTGCATCAAACCCCGACGGCTAGAAGCCCGAGTCGCTCGGTGCTGCTCGTGAATGGAACGCGATTTAGCGGCATAGCGCACATGTAGCGCGCGCCAAAAGTTTTAAACAGTCACATAACCTTAAAAAGTTATTTTGAGAAATTTTTGTTTGGTGCTGAACAGTAACAAAAAGTCGCTGAAATTCATTTTAATTTTTTGTTATAACCAAAAATATTCCAACACTTTAAGAACTTATAGTATACTGAAAAATTAAATCTATGCACCCACTATTTTACTACAATATCACAAGTGAATTGTCTTCTTCTATCAGTCTTTGTTTTCCTAATAGCAACTGCTTTAGAAAATGAAACAAATTTAGATGTAGGAATGGTAAGCGTTTAATAAAATGTTTAATTAATAACTTAGTTATATAAAATTTAACAAATTCAAAATCCTAACAATTACAAAAAAATTAACACTCCTATAGCTAAAAGTTCTGTTCATGCGCAAAGATGAGGCTTTATTTCAATGATGACATTTTTTCTTCAAAAAATTTGGCATAGCACCTAAAACCAGGGAGAAGTTGCGCCTAACCACAAATGATTTCGCCTTCGCGCCTTTTAAAAATTAAAAGTATGCCATGCTGGCTGGCTGTGGCTTCGCGCCCCGACCAACGAGCTGGTCCTTGAGAGGAAAGGGGAAATAAGCCCAGAGCGACTCCGAGGTTAAACGCCCTTGTGAAAGGAACGAGGTGCGCGAGAGTTTGGAGCCGCTCCGAGCTGCTCCCATGGATGAAAGGAAAGCGCCTATTGTTCCAGGCCATGACACTGGGCCTATAAAGTGACTTTTGGAATGGCCTACCACAATCTGGCAACATGGCTGTGCCAACCTTTAAGAAAAAATTACTAGTTTTGATCACTAAAAATGAACAATCTGTCAGTGCACTATCCCTGACACTGTGATGCATTCCAGTTGGAAAAACTATAAAATCACTGCTATTTACATTGCAGTGCATCACTTCACCGTAATATTCGATTTAAAAACAATTCCTAATGGGTAGATACCTAATTCTCCATTGCAAGTAAATCGTTACTAATTTTGACTTATCTAAAACAGCAATTTCTTCAAAATAACTTGCCTGGAAGCTAGTGATATTGCGGTCAGAACAAGTCTGTTCATCTTATTACCCTTTATATCAGCTCTTTTAAAGTGCTTTTCACACACAACACTAGCCTTTCCAATCTGTCAGTTTTCGAAATGCAAAATGTCTTTCCATTTTGTGCCACCATTTCATTAGATGGAAACTTCAACACGCTAACATATGGAGCAACTGATGAAGCGTAAGTTGACTTGCAGCTTGGTACGTAAAACTTCAAAGGGATTCTTTACGACAGTTCGTTTACATTTAGGTCACATATCAATACTACTGTAAACAGGAGTTTGAAATCTTTGGGTTTTATATTAAGAAACTCCAAATCCTTTACTGTTTTCACAGTACGAATCCTCTATTTAGCATTTGTTCGTTCTATTCTCGCATATGCTTCAACTGCTTGGTCACCTTATTACGACATATGAAGAAATTAGAATCGGTACAAAATAAATTTCTCAGGTACTGTGCTTATAAAATGAACTTTGTCTTTGGAACGTATCACTACAGTGAAATACTTTCATTACTAAATTTGCCAACATTGGAAAACATACATAAAAAGAATGACTTGGTTACTCTACACAAAATTATCTCTGGTACTATCATCTGCCCTGAATTACTTAGTTTAATCTCATTTAGAGTACCAAACAGACATACTCGCTTTTCATCAACATTTAATATACCAACGCACACTACTAACTATGGATACAACAGTTTTCTGCCCAGATCCTTTAGATTAATTAATACTTATAACTGTGATATCACTGGTGTTTCTATACAAGATTTTGTAATACTGTTCTGTGTTCTGTGATCGTTATTATATTCTATATATTAAATTTTCTTGTTGTAGTATATCTTATGTAAAACTTTACAAAATGTTTAGACAGGTTAGTTTTTAAGATTACACTGTTTAAAATTGTAAAATGGGGTTGTCCCGTGTATATATAAGCCGTTCACGACCTTTTTGGGACAGAGTTGGCTATGATTTTTTCTTTTCATGTTGGACTAACTGATTCGATGATGTAGCGGATACAACTTTGTTTTTCTGTCAGTGTCTGTTCGACATTTTCTTGCCACCACATTGCCAGATTTATTATTTTAATATTCGTAAGAAAATAAATGATTTATCAAATGTGTAAAAATAATTTTAATTTCCGTCAAAGGAAAAGTCAAAATGCCCAAAATAATTTTATTACAACAAAAAATTTCCATTGAACGATGCTACTTCCAATTTAAAAAGGACAGACCAAATTTAAAAGAACGCGAGTCGATGTGGAGACTAGAGAATATCCGGCAACAATGTACCAATTCAGAAAATATAACCTTAAACTGAAAACAACCTAACCTAACACAAAAAGTGTCAATTTCCATGAGGGAGTTTAGTTGCAACAGAGGTTCTGCCAACAAAATTACTAGATGGTCATAGCCTCACCTGACCCAAAAAGATCGTGAACGGCTTATATTTAAATAAATAAATAAATAAAATAAATAAATATTAGGGAGTTTTTGCAAAACGTCACGTAAAAAATTGAAAAATTTAATTTGGATTGGCTCTATCCTTGACGTTGCTAGGTGACTAAGCTTTAATGAGACGTCATTTTATCGAAATGACGCAAAAACGACTGAATACACACTTGAAGGTCAGTTGCCATAGTAACGTCGGCCATATTATGTCAAACGCCCGTCAAACCCAAGGACGGCGGGGACGGCAACATTTTTTATTTTTTTGGCCAAACAGAAACTATTCTTAGCCCCTCCATATCTTCGTAACCCTTGACTGGAGCGCAAAAATTCATACTTTATTGTAAATTAAATGTAGATTAACTTTGTATAAGATAAAGTTTGCAGTAAACCTCATAGTTAACGAGATGTTTGCGAAAAACTGTTGAAACATACCATTTTACCACCTTTCCACCCCCCTTCCGCCTAAACCTGATGCGCGGGGTCGTGTGACTTTTTACCACTTACTAAGAGGAGGTTACTAAACAGTTTGCTGCTGGGTAGAACTTTTTTTTTGGATGTTTGAGTTTTGACAATTTTTGAGCTATCTTTACTGTACTAGTAGGTATGTATCAAGTTACGGCAAACTTCAATTTGATCATGGCATGCTGCAAATGAGTTTATTTTTAAACACACGATACAATAAGATCATTGTGGTAGCGTTACTAAACAGTTGACAGGTCCTAATTATAAATGCTAATACTCTATAGGCTTTTTGTGTAATGCAGTCAATGTGTATGTTAATAAATCTCAGTTTGTTATTCAATATAATACCTAGATCCTTGATGCTGAGCGTATTGTTTATATTTGCATTGTGAATTTGATAAGTACAATTTATTCTGTTGTGATATCTTGTAAGCTGTATGCAATTACACTTATCAAGATTTAATACTAAGCAATGGCTTACTGTACTGACCTTAGAAATCATCGCCGTACAGTAAAAACTTTGAATATTGAAAACTGTGAGAAATATTTAGAAACAGAATAAAAAACAAAAGTCCTAGATGCGATCGTTGGGGAACTTCAGATGTTATATTAGCAGTGTCCGACACATAACCATTGACTGTTACACACTGGCTTCTATTACTTAAATATGAAATAATCGACCTCAACAGATTTGACACCGATATCGAGTAATTTTTTAATTAGTAGTGAATGATTAATTATGTCTCATGTTTTACTGAAATCGGTGCACATGGACTTCTGAACGTTCATTCATAGATTTATTAAAAAAGTTGGTATAAACAAGCAAGTCTGACACAACCGATCTCTTGGAGTAAAAATCATATTGCTCAGGAATAATATTTTCTTTGTTAAGTATGAAATATTACGTTGTATATTAGTTTTTCCAGGACTTTATTAAATACACAAAGTTTCGAAATTGGGCGATATATATTTATTTGGCTTTTGTTGCCAGATTTACGTACAGAAGCTATAAGAACCCTTTTCCACGCAGATAGAGATTTATTATGGACTAGTGAATCACCCGAGCTACGCTTCAGTTCGCTAATTTAAGAGATTCATTAATATAAATTAAAAAAAAGCTTGCATCGGCCGAGAGTTGAACTCGGGCCGCCCCCCCTGGACCAACATGGCTTGGTTGAATAGAGCGGTGCTATAATGGTATATGAATATAATGAATCACCCGACCTAACAGCTCATGGCTGTAGCTGTCTCACCGCAGCCCACGGCGACAGACGCGTCGCTCTGCTGCTTAGAGGATTTAAAGTTAAACTTTTTCAACTTTCTTTGAAAATGAAAACCGGCCTACGATCTTCTAAAAATTAGCAAAATTTTCAGCCATCATATAACTTAATCGGTCCAGTATTTTCGGAGGAGATAGCAAACAAAGAAACATACAAACAAAGAGACCAACGATTTTATGTTATAGGATAATAGTTAACGACTCCGATAATGATATTGAGCAATTTTTAACACATGTTGGAATATTATCGGGTCCAGCCCCCTTGCTTACACCCAGGCTATTTAGTAATTCCTGTACTTCAGCAATAGTAAATACGCAAGTTCCTAAGACATTATTTGTTTTTATGCAGTAGAGATTTACAAGTTCTAATTCAGAGTTCGGAGTGTTGACTGAGCTAAAAGATTTAGAAAATATATTAGATATTTCTAGTCGAATTCAGGTTTTCACGGCCATTGTCCATAATGGGTTATGCCATGCCATACGCCATAACCGGGAAAAACCTACCATTATAGATATTTGTATACCGCTATTAGCAACAGTGCCATTTAATTGCATACTAAATGGAATAACGTTTGATTTTTTTGTTCTTTTATGTAAGACCACAGCTTTTTGGTATTAGAACAGATTATAGATTTGGTGGTTTTAATATAGGTTCTAAAGAACTACTTTACTAAAACCTTTAAGTGTTTCCTAAGTAAACTAAAGCTATTATAGCCAACAGGATATATATATCCTTTATATTTTTGATGGGCTCTCGCTTTCTCCCTCATCGCTTGAAAACCAGACAGGAAAACAATCTGATCGCTTATTAAACAGTGGTACATGTTCTGATTCCAAATTAGATCAAATTTATTAACACAGCTTTTGGTGTTAAAGCGATTTAAGTTCAACATTCCAGTCGTAAGATAGTAATTTGGTATTAATGACATTATAATCAGCTTTTGAGAAATTACGAAAATCTTGAGCAACTGCAATAAGTAGTTCTGTAGATTTATATTTCAAATATATTTCTAAAGACGGAGGTTTTGATCTACAACAGTAAGGACGCTTTGCATTGAATAACCTCTGTGTCTTCGTTGTTAGATAATACAAAGTCTAGAATCCTTGAATTGATAGTTTTAACATAATTAAACTCGGTTCGAATCACGCGGGTTCAGAATTTTTCCGTAGTGTTGGCAATTGGAATCGGGCTCAGTGAGACCATTCACAGTTGGGCACCAAATTAACTGTGCTCTACTGAGAATAACAGACCTAAGAGATAGAGTAACAAGGTCAGCACGTCACCAAGACACACATCTCACACAATGGGTGCTGTGCAAGCACCAAAGGCGCGCTCCAACTCTGTATCCCGAATCCGGGACAGGTTGAGCATTGTACCGCCAGATACCAGCGCATAAAGCACCAGCCTTTACACCGCAAGGTAAAACGAGGTTACAGATTATACATACATACGTATGTATATAAACTGCATAATTCCACTTTCAGATATACAATCCACAAATAAATTAGCATTATTGTCGAACGTTGCAGCTGATCGGAGGCCACGCTCATCGTCATTCATAACCCAATTTATGTTGTGCAAGTTGAAATTACCAGAAATAAGAATAACATCACTATCTTTAAGCAATTAACAATAATTGAAAGTTTATCAATAAAACATTGTGATCTTTTCCTGAAGATATGTAAATACATCAAATGTTGAATCCATTTTTGAAGATGATGGAATTCCTATCCAGATATCTTCGGATCTGCTACACCATTAATTTTTCACAAAATATGCACTAATAATGTCACCTCTGTGTTTAAAAGTCCGGCATTTACACTTATATTGAGACAAACATGGTAATAAATTCTTAAGATAAATGTGAAGGCTTAGTTAATTATGAATGTTAACAAATGAATTATTAATAGCTCCTGTCTCTACGTCTTAGTATGAGGAACATAAATGTATACAAAGAAATTTGATCTGCTTCTAAGTTAACTGTCATCAAAATTGGTTAAGTTATCCCAAATGGGATAAAATCAGTTAGCCGGATATTTTTTTGTAATCACAAACATTTTAAATTGTCAAATTACTACAAACTAGTATTTAAAAAATCCTACCTGTTTAAAAAGATGTCCTTCCCCTCTCTGTATAAGTGTAGACAATTGGCACCGCACTACCAAATGGCAGTCATCCAGCACCGTATTGAAAAATCGCCGTGTGGGTAGCAACGCCTCCAAATCCGTCACCAGTTCGAGAAACCTTTCACAATAGTGGATCTGCAAAAACACACTGTAGCAACTGCCAGTCAAACCAACCCTCCTACCTTATCCTCATACACAAACTCATCACGGGGAATGGTGTCGAGTATGCTCATAAACCTTAGCATTAGTCTGTGCAGGAACGTTCGTTCCCACTTCAGCTTTTCGACCTGGTCTGGTTGGTCTTTTTTCTGTATTGCCCTCCAGTACTTCTTCCACCTCGGGAATACTTTAAACTCATAGTCGCGGCGAGCCGGTTGTAGCGACATCCACATCGACAGCGAAACTAACCGTTTGACTTGGTCCCGACACAGGGCAACCTCCATGCTGTTGAAGCAGTGGTTGAGAAACACTAGCAGGGCGGTTTGTTCCCGCAAGGTGACTACCAACTCGTCTTCGAGGCAGGCGTGCAGGACTTGTTGGAAGAAGTCTGGGAAACACTGGTTGTTCTTTTTGAAAGCCTCCCAAGCCTGCACTCGTTCCCTGAACTTTTCGTTCAGCATTATAACTATGGACATCATATGTGAATGGGAGGCTCCAGGATGGTAGTTTGGCCACAAGAAGTTTTCCAAGTACTGGCTGAATTCTAACACCATGATTCGACGAATGGAAAAGCTATAAAAGTTAATCTATTTAGAAAATTTTTAAGTTGGGTTATGACAAGTTACGTACTTGCTGCCTCTAATGTCCTGCATGTAAATGTCTTCCACGACGTTTGGATCGAAAGGGAGGTGATCTGCGGCAGAATGCGGGGCCCAGTACTTCTCGGCCAGCTGAAAACGTTTCGTTTCGTAAAAAGTTGAGGTTATAATATTTGATTGCCGGCACCTCTGTTATTCGATCTGCATTTAGTTGTTCTACAGTTGGGGCCACAACTCGGGCAGGGGCTTCGGTAGTTGCGCTCATTGCTTCGGTTTGGGCGCAAGTTGTCTTGATATTTGGGCTAAAGTTATTCTGTGATTTAAACTCTGCACAACATTGCCCAGGCTATTTGAACTAATCTACTCAAGAGTAATTTATGAAGGTTGCTCTGCCTTTGAAATAGTAAAGTGCAGGAGAAATATAAACTTGAAATAAAATTCTAGACTATTGCTCTGCAGTGCTATACATTTTCTTTTATGACAAGAAAACTTTATATATTTGATTGTAGTAGATATTTGCACTTGCAATATTTACTGGCGCTTGACTAGTCCTTATCTCACCTTACATTATTATGTCTCTCATTTATTAGATAAATTATGTATTTCTTCCATATATGTATTACTTCACGTTTTCCTAAAAAACATTTGTATTCCCATCTATCCTGTTTCAGTAATGCTCTGCAAGTTAACGAAATATTTTCCTGTTCAATCAATTTAATCTCTGTCCATATCATTCTACCTTTTGCAATGCTAGTGGACCTAGATTATATACTTAGAAAGAAATATTCAAGTTTTATCTTGTTTGATATAAATACTATTACTTTTTACTTCAAGCTTATGACGTTTGGTAACCTTGGGAGAGAGTAGTTCTATTAATTAAAAATGTAGCTGCGTTAGTTCAAATCCTTACACTAGTGCATATATATAATACACATATATTGCTAGTAGGACCTGGAAACGTCTGAAAACATTACGGCGCCGACATAGTCTCACTTAGAGTATAACGCGTCTCGTGCGCATGCGTAAGAATTCGAACTCTGCCTTTAGAAGCGAATTTTAAACTTGACCACTTCCCCATTGGCCGGACGACGCCGCCGCGCTTGTGCACAGCTCACCATTATACATTGAAGAGTTGGTTGTCTCTCTCACTTCCTTGGTGAGTTTCCCACTCATAGCCGCTAGCAATATAGTAAGTATTAGATATATGCACTAGTGTTGCATGTAGAAGTTCAAATTCAACAATTTGTAATCAGAAATCCTCAAAAGTTTTCTCGACCTATCTTTAATGGTTTAGTATTTTTTCTACGATCGTGTCAAAATGACAACTTTTTGCACAGTTTCTAGTGTCAAAAGTGACGTTTGTATAGGGCATTCAGTAAACACACAAACATTTAAATTTTTTTGACGTTGGCATGTGCATATATTATTTTTCTACTGGGGATTCTGTATTTTGTTTTGCAAAGGTTTGCACTGATACTGGCAGATTTGAATTTAGAAATGACATTTAATATTTCTCATTATCAGTGTCAAAGTAGATATTTTTCTAGAAATTTTAACCTGAAGTTTAATAAAATGCATTAAAGATACACATTAGTAAACGCTACGTCAATAGTACCCAACACAGTATTTTGTATAATATCCTTAAAAGTAGTTAATTACAACATTTATGACAGATGGGGAGTAAATGTCACACCCTTAACCTATTTGCTTTAGTAACTTTTTCTAAATACATTCCTAGACAAAGGTGAATTTTGTAGGTACACACATGAAATTTTGTAAATCAAAGGCCACTTTGTGTTTTTATGTTTACTGAACAGTTGCCATTGGTGGCGTGTTTTAATATTATATTAAAACACGCTTTGCCGTAAATTTGAATGTCAACATAATGTAGAATATCTAACACAATGTGACGGAAAAAGTGTCATCAAACTAAGTTTTTATATTTCTGTTAGGATCGTAGAAAAAATAGCGTATGATACACGTGTGCCATTAAAGTACTAGCGACACAAGTATCATAATATACTATTATCTACTTTTCATTCGTACTGAGGCTATTACGTACCGTAATAGACAAAAGCGATGCTATAATAGGAATACTAAAAACAGAGTAATTTTTGTTTAAAAAGTGGCAATGTAAATAAAATACTGTATGATACCTGGTTTATAAGGCATTTTGTCGCACTTACCCCTTTAGGGCACTCCTTGCTTCGCTCGTCGTACCCTAAACCTGTGCGTGCTACAAAATGCTTCTTATAAAATTCGTATCATAATATGCTATTACAGTTCACGTCTAAATTGCAACGTATAATTCATTCACAATGTTTCCTTCTCCCAGTAGGCTATGTTAGGGTGATATTTTTGTTGGTACGCATGCGAAATAACTCGATACGGCAAAATTGGGTTATGTTGTTTTTAATTTTTGATTGTGATATCTGAAGGCTTGCACTGTTGCCAGTTACATTTTTGTCTCCTTCCGTAAATTTTTCAGTATTTTGACATTGAAATCGCAGCATTGCCAATAAAATAGTTTTAAAAATGTCATAGTTTTTTCATGTCACAGTCATGGTGTAAAGAATACAAGGGGAAACGTTCTCGGGATGGGCAGTCGTACAGAAAGTAGAGGGGAGAAATCAACCAATCCCCAATGGGCCTACTCAGGAAAACCATCATGACCGCGATCGTATATTGTTGCTGACACTGTCAGTCGATGTCAAATTCGAGGTTAGCAGGTTAGGTTTTTCTTCAGTCTGACACAAACTGACGCCAAACCTAACGTCGAATTTAACGTAGACAGCGTCACCAACAATGCACTTCAGTAGTGCCAAACATATAACAAAAGTCACAACACTTGGTGCATTTCTTATTGGTTGAATTTGAGGCTCCGGTTACAATGCCGCCGTTCTGCGGAACGTTACACCTTTCATTCTTTACACTAGTGATGCAACATAAAAAAAAACCGTTCGTTTTTTTTAAAAAAAACCTGTTTTTTTTGTAAAAAAAACCAAGCGGTCGGGTTTTTTATTTAAATGCGTTTTTTTTCAGAATTAAAGTGTAGTGAATAACAACAAGTAATTTGTTAGGAAAAAAAAAACAGATATTTTTAAATAAAAATAATACATTTCGTAGGTAAAGTGAATTATAGAATTTATAATAACCAAAAAAAAGCAAATATTTCTAAAGAAAAATAGAAACATAGCCAAAGTGGATATACAGGGTGTTAGGGAAGTCGACTGAATAATTTCTAGAGGTGAATCCTTGGCCCAAAATATGATGATTTAACTCAACTTACCTATATACAAAGTTGCTTAGTTTAGCCTCTAGAGGGCTTTAAAGATGATTAGCTTTTTTTAATTTTTTCAAATAAGTCGAAAAATCGTTGATGAATTTTATTCATTTTTTGGCCATGCGTTTTTACCAGTAAACTTAAACATTTTGTGGCATAAACCCTAATTTCAAAAATTACAGGGTGTTTAAAAACTTTGTCACAATTAATTATCCATATGGTCCCGAGTGGTGTAGCTTGAACAAGCGTCCACGTTCGATCAGCAGAGTTAAGCAACGCTGTCTCTGATCAGAACTTGGATGGGAGTTCCACGGCTGCATTTCTCGGCGCCTAGTGGTACGGCTATCACTGAAAAAAGTTGGTCCCGGCGGTCATACAACATCATGGCAGTCGTTAGTGGGGTTGGAAGTCCTCATAACTGCACAGCGACGCCTGTAATTGGCCTAACGGCTGTTGGCTGAGTGCAAATTAAAAATAAAAAAAAATAAAAATCTAATGTTTTTTTATGGATAGCTACTTTGATTTATAAGCTATTTCCTCTCTTAAAAAAATTTAGTTGGGTAAACGGTTTAGCCACACAAAATATTTTATAAATCCCTACAAGGCTGAATCTGTAATTTTAACTTAGCACTAGGCTTTTGTAGAGATTTAGAAAATATTTTTTTGTTGCTAAACCGTTTACCCAACTAAAATTTTTTTAAGAGAGTGAATAGCTTCTAAATTAAAGTAACTGTCCAGAAAAAAAATTGGTAGTGATTATACAGGGGGTTAAAACATTTAAAAAAGCTAGTCGCTTTAAATAATTGGGGACCTGCGTTCGAAGGAATAATGGGTAGTCATGCGGTTGTCTAATGCGTGATGCTCACCACATCACCACGTGTCATGAATTTGACACGCGACAGCCGGGTGTGAGAGCGAGAATATGGAAGCTCTGACCTTCCGCCTTGCAGGCCAAGCTCCTTCATGGGGTGTTAGTGCCTCACCATTATTATTATTAATAATTTTTAAAGCCCTCTAGCGGCTAAACTAAGCAACTTTGTATATAGGTAAGTTGAGTTAAATCATCATATTTTGGGACAAGGATACACCCCTAGAAATTTTTCCGTCGACTTCCTTAACTCCCTGTAGAAATTCTAATAATGCAAAAATTACTCTCTAACAGACATGGCTGACTCCTCAACTGACTCGGAGTCAGTATCCATGCAGTTTACGTCGCCCATGTCACTGTCTGATGAATCGCTAACGTAACTTGATTCGTCGATCAAGTCGACCGTTTCAGAGCTGGGTCCAGCTTAAAGCAACTTCCAATAGGGGTGGGTACCTACCAAAACATGCCGCCAATTACAAAAATGAATAAAAAACAAAAAAAAAACAAAAAAACCGTTTTTTTCTGTTTTTTTCTAGGTTTTTTATTCGATTTAAAAAAACGCGTTTTTTTACATCACTACTTTACACCATGGTCACAGTTTCACTTCTATCACAATTCAAGCGTGCAACCTAATAAAAATATATAGGTAGTCTGCTGGGTAGAAAAAACATTCACAATGGATTATACAGAGTGTCTATAAAGAACTGTCTGGCCAAGAGGTCTTTAAAAGATGTAATGAGCAATTTTGCCATAATATTGTTTTATGATGGCCAATACTAAGGCTGCCAACTATTGAAAGTGTCAATGCGGGACATGGTTATTCTGCGGGGTACAGGGAATAACGGGGGGGTTAACAAATATATCCATAACAACATTAAGTTTATTTCCAAAAATAAAATAAAAGTAATAATTTTTATAAAAACGCATCATAAATCAGTTTAAAGGAAATTAAATGGCAATCAAATGACTTCTATAGGGAGACCGTTGCTCTTCTATACCACCTAGCAAAATAACCGAAATCAATATAATCAAAACACTAAAAATACTAAAAAAAACAATCTATATTTTTTTATTGCACACTATTATGTTTAAAGTCTTATTTGTTTACGCTAAGACAGTAAGACACTTTTTCACTAGTTCTGGGTTTTCCTTTAATGTTTGGTAGACGTTTTCACAGCTTCCCATGTTAAATTTTACAATTAACATTGCGCGCATTGTCTCTAATTTTAAAGATGTTTTTTCAGATGTCCACATTGCATTCATTAATGAAAAAACTCGCTCCGTGGATGCATTGGTCCCTGGCATGCACAGAAGATACTGTACGAGCACGAGGCAGTTTTTGTATGGTATTGAGTCAACCATCTTTTCTCAGTACCGAAACCCTCTTCTTCCCATCTCTTTAATACTCTATCATCCACATAATTTGATACATAGGATATTTCATCAAATAAACTATCTTCTGTTGTAGGACCAGTATATAAACGTATTATTTTGTCCGCGTTTAATAAGATTTGTTCCGTGTACGAAGGACGCTCAACGTTGTACGCTCAAGGTTAACCATTTTGAGCCGAGCTCTCTTTTCTCTGTTTACCAGGGCATGTCTGCTATTTGATATACTTTTGCTGTATTGTTTACTCGACCTATTAAGGTTTTGGACACCGTTGTTTATTAACTAAGGCAGCTTCAAATGTTATACATTGGTTTATGTTGCACATTTGCATTTACGCTGTATATTTTCTGTTTTGTAACCCCAGTAATTTAAAGGCATATACACTTCACTTGTAAGCTACATATTTGGCTTCTTTAAGTAAAAGTACCAGAATGTAAGCAGTAAGAAACCGTGCCCTTCAGGCAAGTTAAATTGTTGTGCTTAGTAATTTATTGGACAATTATTAAGAGAGTGTAAATGAAAGTTGAACAGCAGCAGCTAAAGCAATTAGATTTTTACTTGACAAGCAGTTAAGCATCCATGTACTTATTTTGTACTAGACCTGCGGCTTCAAGCCATGCAGCTACGGGATGAATGTCACGGTGGCGCCTTAGCATTTTTCGTCCCAATATTTACTATTCTAAAACATGAAGGACATGAACTACAAACATCCAGGAGCTAGCTGCGCACGATTGGGGGCTTTAGCACCGTTGCCTTCCAACGCAAACCAACCTATAGTATGTGCGGTCTGGTGTTGTCATAAAATCTCGTTTATATCGTAATAAAGCTGACAACAAATTCTTAACGGAATTTCGTATGTTGCCTCCGCCACTGGAAAACCCTGTATCAATCACCAACTCTCATACAAGAAGACACGAGTAGTGATTATTTGCTCTTTTGATATCGCATCAGACCTGAATTTTTGTTAAGTTTACTTTAAAATTGACATAAAAAATATTACAACGTTTAAAGGAAGAAATGTCTTAGAAAACAATTCAACAAGTCAATAATATTACTACGGTATCACATATTTACTCTTTTTTTGATATTGTATATTTACATCGAAGTGACAGCACCCATAATGAACCACAGCAACGTCTCTCGCAGAGGTTTATCGTTAGTGGTGGTTTTTCCTAAGCGTCGTTCGTGTTGGTAGTACGGTAGTACCCTATATATGAACTGACTTTGTAGTTCATATTGCTAGTAGCTCAGACATATTAGACACATTTTGAGGAAAACCTGAAAAATGTATTGTTGATTTTTGGCAGCAATGTTCCTGTGTGTCCTAGGAGAGACCCATTAAAAGTTCCCGTCTCTGGGGTGTCGGCGTCATAGTTTTTTTTTGGAGCAAGAAGTAGAAAAATCACGTGTTTAAGAATCACAATAAAGTACCTTATAAGTTCATATTACAGAAAAATGCTATTAGAAAAAGTTGTAGCCGGCTGTAAAGTTTCAGAAATATTCGCCTACATTTATGAAACCGTGTGTGTTAATGAATTGTTTGCAGTTTCTTCTAAAAAGGTGTGGACACACAAATAACCTGACCATGCCGGGGCCGGCCGAGTGAACGCGGTCGTCCGGTGGATGAATTGCACAATGAAAATATACGGTACCCTCCACCCCAGAAAAGCGCCCTTCGGTGCTTTCCAAGAATACTTTGACACTCAGTATCACTCCGTTTCACTAGTACAAGGAAATATTATGAACCAGTTATTTATCATAAAAATTATCGATACGCACTTCACTCCGCTTCACAGTTCAATGTTATGAATCAGTCTATTGTTAGACGTCTATTGTTGATACGCCCCCTTCGGTGATTTCCAAGAATACTTCGACACCTTATCTTTGCGTTATCAAATTGAATGTGTTGTTGATGAGTGTATTTAAGAAATCAGTTGAATGCTGTAAAAATGCTGTTCGTTATATCATGTAAAAAATAAAAAACAAAAATGTATTGTACAGCTTAACCAAAAAAAATAATTAAATAATTGAGTCCAATCAAATTTTAACAAAAACAAAAAATCAATTCATAAAATTAACTTAAATACTAAAAATTGGCAATTCTAATCAATTCAGCTTTGTATGTGTTGTGTGCGATTCTTAAGAAACCGTCATGACAAAAATACTTTTGAACAAGTTTAATTAAATTAAAAACATTTTTTGCAATTATCATCATCATCATCAGTGGATTTGTCCTATATATTTACATGTGATTATTATTAATGAAAATAACAACAACCAAACGTATACGAACGTTTTGAGGGCTGGCAACTATTGTTTAGCTCATGGCACGTGGTTCACACCCATAGCACGTGGTTTACACCCATGGCACGTGGGTCACACCCATGGCATGTGGGTCATACGTGGAAACTTAGAATAGGTTAACGGTCATTTTTGAATTGATGTCGGTATATCGAGATTTTTATTTATATGTCGGTTTAGAGAGGTTTTAGTGTTGCATGGAAAAGATCAGAAAGTGCCATATCTTTGGATTTTTGCCTTCGACCATACCTCAAAAGTTGACGTTACTTCATTTTCGGACGACCTATCGTATGAAAAAGATCCAAGACGTCAGGAAGGTTCCTGGCGACCGGAATCGTGTACACATACGAACATACGTACACCGCACAGCACGTTCAACAACCCCCCCCCCCCCTCCCCCCAATACAAAGGAGGGATCTAGTGGACTGGGGTCTTCACCAAAAGATCCGGACAGCCGATGCGGAGATTTTGTATAGTGGATTCATTAGTCGGTTGTTGACACGAAATTTTAGAGATATTTGACTCAGCATGGTTTTCGGTATGAGGGAATTTTAATACTTCGTGTCGAAGTAATTAAATGCCCGGTCCCGGGGATAATATAGTTTTGCTTACCTTTTTACGGTCATGGTCCGGTCTAGGTTGTAGTTTAGATCAAGGTTTCTCAACTTGGGGATTACGACTTCCAAGGGAATGGCGAGGGATGTGTCAAGGGGTCGCAAATGTTCTAATAATAATATTTATATATAATCGATCAATAATATGCGTTGTTTAGACCTCATTTTCAGGCGTAAAGTAAGTCTTTTTCGCTCTTGAGCGACAAAATTCGTTTACGCCTGCTGACGTGATGTTAGTTATTAGTTATTATGTACCTATAAACACATATTAAGGAAAACCGCACCTAGATATAAAGGTACTATTCAGCTAAAATAATTGTCAGAATTGCCCTGTTTTCATTTCACAACATTTTAAATAATATGGATCTGCCTTTTTGAAATTTCGATCATACATTGAATTTTATATGCACCTTAGGCGTAACCAGAATTTTTGGCTCCGCACTTCGTACTATAAAATTCACTTCTTGTACCGAAAATGTCGGTTGCACGTCCTTGATACATAAAGCTATTTTACCTCATAAATAAACACTTTATTTAAATACGTAATTTAATACATGACACAGATTTTAAAAAAATACTAAACATGGATCAGAGAAAACCTAAATACATGTAAAATTTTTTGGTGCGAAAAAATAAAAATCAGTGCCAAACTTGAGAATGCAGACTTGCAGAGGAATTCCAATGTTTTATCCAAAAAAATTCTATTCTTAATCTTTGCTTATACATAGACGGCCACCAAGTTACATCAGCTCATGAAATAGACGTTGCCCGTACAAAAAAGTTTAGATGTACTTTCGCGCAAGTTGCTTTGTGTGTTTATTTTTATCGCAGCTTTTGAACTAACCAACATTTTAATGACTATAATAGGTTTGAAAGTTCTGAGTACTCCTTGGCTAGGCTAATAAAGGGTACAAGAATGTACAGAACAAGAACAGAGCTAGGAAGAAAATTGAGACAATCTTCCCGTATATTTTTAACCGGCCACATCAAAGAATTCGAGACAGACTAGCAAAGTTTCCGAGTCACCCCAATTGCCGGAACACGGACATGTATGGTTTCTAGATGAACAGGCCAAGAGACAATCGTATTACACGGTCCGGTAATGTGTGTTTTTATAAAAGTCAATCGATACCTTTGAAATTCTGAGTGAGTTCGTTATTTTCGAATAGGAACAACGTTTCTTAATGTTTTGTCGTGTTTAGAACAAAAACGGTACTTCACCTGAACAAAAGATGTTTTTAAACTACTGTCAATGCCTCTTTGAGACAACGCCGGCACCCCAGAAGCGAAGAATTTTAAGGGGTTGCTTCTAGAGTACTATGGAACATTTGTAGAAAAAATCAGAACTAATATTTTTTGAGGTAGATAACTTGAACAGAACGATTTTGTAATACAATGTAATAGTGCTATTGTAATAAAATCAAACTTAAAGAATTTCTAGTAATTGCTTTCCTCTTTTGGTTTGACTTGGGTAGCATCAGAAGCCAAGAGTTCGTTTAATTATTCTATCGAAGACAGAATAAGAACTACATAAACAAAAATACATATATTTGCATTTCTCTGTACAAATTAAAACAAATTGTGTATAATGGATCCAAAAATTAAGAATATCTTCTGGATTTTCGAAATTGCTCGAACGTCTGCCATGTTAGGCGACCAATTTAACATCGGGGGCTCTGTGGGCAGAGCAGTGCAGTGCTTTTAACACTATGTAACACCCTCGAATATGTTCTTTCTAGTGTTTGCATATCATGTTCTTGCTTTGATTTGTATTTGGCCAATCCATGTAGCTGGAGGAGCGGCAGAGACGGATGGTTTTTATCTTTAAGGGCAGTCCGGTTAGAGAAGCGAACATTGCCGGGCGGACTCTTGATTTGTGGTCTTACACCTCAATCGACTGACAGGACTCGTTTCCGATATAGTTGGAGTAACTCCCCCGTCTCGGATACTAGGCAGTATTGCTATTACAGTCCGACACCTCAAACGAAGGCCCCGCTTTTACCAAGCCGATCCGTCTCTTTTTGCTCAACAAGTTGGAACAACTCCGCCTTGGAGAGCCAAGGGTACGGTCTTGAGAGCATGAGTTGTGTAGAAATCAGAGAACTCATGCGCCCGTACCTGCTCCTCTGGGTCGTCCTTGTGCCGTTTGAAAATGGGTATTTCCTTGGTGTGTGGGTAGGGATACACACACCCTCAAGCCAGTAACCTGAGGTCAAGACGCCAATTGTGGCTGGAGTAGGCTACGTGCAAAGTCGAACTTTTGCATCTGTGGGAATTCGCTGTGACCTGATGGCCTTCCGCCAAATGTGACCAAAGTTGAAATCCTAACGCACTAATAGCGTTCTAAAATTAATTAATTAATACTATCAAGCGTTTAAATAAAAGTTGTGGTGGGCTGGTTTAGTATTATGTTACATATTGTAAAATATTGTGCATGACAGTTAATATAAATTATTAAAAAATTAAGCACTGGTAGCGCCAGCTAACAAATACATAATTTTCTTTTTTCTGCATTCTTGGTACTCTGAATATTAACTGATCTTGCCATAATGAACTTTTTATCTTATAGATTAGCATCTCTGCCGTTCAGGCGACTACCCTTATGAGTCAGCCATGCTTTAGGCGTGCAATGGGGCTTTAGCTCTCTAAAATTCGCTCCTTCCAAGCTGAATACTCGCGTTACCTTCATGTCGTATTGTTAACAGTGCATTACTTTAATATCTACATATTTACTGCCTTATTCGGAGAGCCCTACACAACTGGTATGCTTGGTACGTTTATATCGCTTTGTTATAGTAGCTAGAGCTACTCCCTTTCAGAAAGGGTAATGAATCTAGTTACTATACAATGGATTGTGACTAGCCTGTTAAGTTTTATAAACCACAGTTTGTAACTGTTACGTCACAGTTGAGACCATTTTTTCAGATAAGAGTAAATTGAATAGCGTTTTTTGTATTTCCTACAACTGCATGAAAGTGATTTTCTGAGCAAATTACACGTTAATAGGTGGATGCAAGGTAAGTATGCAGCTTTATCGATTTAAACTCTTCTGGGTTAGGGAACGTCAACAATCTCCTGGGGGAGAATTCATAATCCAGTGGCACCCGACAAATTATTATTACCCACTGTAGCTAGTTGGATGTACTTTTGCTTGATTATTTGTAAATTTATTTTAGAGTATAACAGTTGTAACATATCTCAGACGAATGTTCCGCGTTTATATTAAACGTAAAAATATATCTGAGAGCTCGCAACGCAGTTAATGCCGAGATACTCAATTTGTTTGCCTTAGTCAAGGTAATAATGTATTTATTTCTTACACATTACAATTCTAAAAACAGCAAAAGTGAAGAATGCGGACGTTAACAAAATTTCGTTGCTTTGGTGAGTTAAAACGGCATTACAATTATTGGTGTTTTGTACATTTTCAATACAATTGTGAAGCAGTTAAGTTCTTCAATTTGCTTTAAATTTGATCGTGTAGAAACCATTCTTTTCCGAGCAATCCTCTTGTGATTTTATTCTGCCTCAGTGTCTTTCCAATACATTTTCAGTAGAAGAGCTAGACATGAGTAGGACCATTGCAGGATCTATGGGGAGGTTTGAATCAGTATAAGCTCTTTCAAGCCGAGTCTTACTTACAGAAGTGAAAGCAGTTAGTGACAGTTTGGAAAGCTTCATCGTAGTTATTGTGAGTGGCCTCTTAGATCTCTCCATTATTATGAAAAGGTACTTTCGCACTTCCACCCCGCTGTTGTACCAGTTAAACGTATAGCAGGCTTCTCTTAGATTTTCGCTCTAAAAAGGCAATTATAAGAATGTTCAACTTAAAGCCGTTATTCTCGCACCTTCAAAAGCACTTCGTTGCCAAACCAGCAATACATGAACAGCTCCGTCACCATGACCATAAAATAATTAACCAGCAAGAAAAATTGTCCGTTTATGGTAGATATCTAGAAAGGAAAAAAGGGCTTTATTGCAAAATATCCATAAAAATCAAACGAATGGGCTCATCTTACCAGCACAATGTGAAATACCGTATTACAAATAATCATTACACTTGTTACGAATTGAACCAGAAGGCCAAAGGTGAACAAACTTTCGACAGATTCGATGAAACTGCAAACAGAAATTTTTTAAATACAACTTGATTACATTAAAATTCGTGTGCACTGAAAGAGTAAAGGATAATCCTTTTGCATTATCGGAGGGGTGGTTCCAGTACCTAAAAAATTAACGAAGGGCGCATCATGGCTTAAATGACATTTTTCAAAATGATGAAGACTTTTGAACATGCTATTAATGAAACCTTAATACTTCGTTTAACGGATAGAATATTTCTTATTATGATACAAATTGGTGATGATCACATTTTCTATTTATTCACGCATTACGAACATATACAGCTTTAAACATAAAAATGTTGTTCAATTAGAGACCCAAAGTTATTGTTTTCAACTCTGTCAGTAAATCGTTTTTATTTGTTACAGAAAAATGGTTCAGGACTTCGTTATCCCAAATATGTCGTTGTGGTTTACAAACAGTAGTATCTAGACAATAATCCACAATTAATGAGAAGAAAATAATTAAATAAATACTTCATAAAGTCGTCATAGATGTACTAAAGTAATAAATTAGCACATTGTATATGCTGTAGTAATAAAACAATCAATTTAGGAAATAAAATGCTACGCCGATGATTGCTGACGACTTGGAAGCGAGGTTCAAGCTAACCTTATCCCATTGAAAAATCATTTTATAACGATTATACCGCTCCCTATAACATCAACCAACGGAAAACGGTAAAAATACATAGTTACGCATGTACTAACTTTTAATAATGCACTAGCAACTGTGATAATCATATACTTTCGTGACTAATAACAAATAGTCAAATACCTTCTCAAACATCGCGTTATTTGCTGAAAGTACAATCGTTATAGCGACCACACTAACTGTACTTTTAATATTTATAAATAAATTGTTCAAACGTTGTTTATTGACTCTTGATATAATCTAGCCGAATGCAACTCCTGTCTTCTTGATTAAGTATCAAATAATTTATGTTTCCACTCGATAGGCAATCACACTCGTCCTTCGGACTCGCGTAATTACCAAACAATATATCTCGTGTAAACAGAAATGATTATTTGGGAATCAAGGACCCACTAGTTGCATTATATATGATTATATAATTCATAATGCACAAAATCCCTGTTATCGTTTTGGTGTTTTCAATTTTGAGCTGTCAGCTGTCAATGTCATGCCATTTACAAGTTTTTTAGGATACGCATTGTTAGTGTAATTCCTTTATTGATATTCATTGTATTATCTAATCAAATACCCACTCGACCACTTTACGAATTACGAAATACTTCTGCTTACAAACTCAACGAGTTACTCTGTAAAAACACCACTCGCCTTCGGCTCGTGTTGTTTCTATTTTGATAATTTACAGTCGTCTCGTGGTATTATTACTGATTATTTCCTTCATATTCATAATAATGCGTAATCACCATGGTTTCTGTCAGTTTAATAATGACTAAAATTCAAACGTCAAAATTTAACCGCGGTTAAATTTATGTCAAAATTTAATCGCTTGTGCATAATTTTAACATGATTATTAAAGGTGCTTCACCAACTGAATTTTATCTATTTATTCAGGAAATAATCACGCCGAACATCCCGCGTGCATGTAAACTAGCCTGAATAAATTTTGACGATTTTCTGTCAAAATGTTTTGCTCTGAAGAAATATATCTCGTAAATTTTCCGCTTCTAAATCCCTCGTGCTACGCACTCGGGATTCTTGTTGAGCGGCAAATTTACTTGACAAATTTCTTAGCAAAACATTCTGACAGAAAACGTCAAAATTTAATCGGCTATTTTAATGCACTTGGGATATTACTGTTGATTATACCACTCCCTATAACATTAAACAATGAAAAACGGTTAAAATGCATAGTTACGCATGTACTAACTTTTGATAATGTACAAAACAACGGTGATAATCATATACCTGCTTGACTAATAACTGATAGTCAAACACCGTCACAAACATCGCGTTATCTGCTGAATACTGAATACTTTTAATATTTATAAATAAACTGTTCAAACGTTGTTTATTGACTGATATATTCTAGCCGAATGCAACTCGTGTTTTCTTGATTATCAAATCATTTCTGTTTCCACTTCATATATTGCTTTAGGCAATCAAGCTCGTCTTTCGGACTTGAGTGATTGCCAAGAATATATCTCGCGTAAACTGAAATAATTATTTGATAATCAAGAACCCACTTGTTGCATTATATATGGCAACAGTAAGTTCTGGCCACGAAATTCGTCGTTCATTACGAGATATATTTTTTATTTACTAACGTGAATATTACAGACAGCAAGCGAAGGAGCATCCAAGGATAACCTGCAAACCCAAAACCATAAAACCAGAGATTCAAACAAAAAAGAAGAAGATCTCCGGTGCCAAACCGAAAAGAAAACACAAAATCTGCCTAGATAATCTGGCTAAGGTAGACTCTTCAGGTCAGGGCAAGGAACCTTTTTAAAGCCCAAAATTTCCAATTCTTCTCAGATGCTGACTTAAAGAGCTAACTATGAGTTGGTGGCGGAAAGATCAAAGGCATCATCAGTATCTAACAGAAGAAGATCAGATCTGATTATCGCGCGACAGGAACGATTTGTAAATGAGCACTGATCAAGAGCATAGATAAATAAATATTCTCACTATCACCAGGTGCTATTTCTCACTTCTTCAGTACGCAGGAGATTTCTTAGGATAACTTATGCAGATGACCAGTCTCTGAACGGAATGAAAGATAAAGTAGGAAAAGATAGTTTATGTCGACAAACTCTTGTAAAGACACCATTGTAGATCTCAAGGGGGTCTGGGAAAACACATTTTAGTAAAAAAGCTAGCGATGCAAAATTAAAGGGTAACGTAAACTGATGATATATCTTCAACGATGCCGCCAAAAAGGCTACTACCGTTTTTCGCCCAAATATCAAATTCCAGAAAACTAACGAGGCAGCGCCAAAGCAAACAATGTCGTTTACCGATGGACCTTTTGGCCAAGCAGAACCGAGCTAGATCGAAAACCCCGAATCGTCTCCAATGGACTATGAAGAGTCCATGAAAACGAACGAAGAGAAAGAATTAAAGTGTCTTGCTTGAAAGTTTGAGTGAAAGCTCGCTAAGCTCATACGGCTGATACCATAGCTCAACCACTCTCGCTAATACAGGTGAATCTGCTACACTGTCCGGCGGCGACTGCTATCCTGCGTTGACAGCATCGCTCTGACTCAAGAATCCTGGATTCTAACATTTACGATAGCCGATTCAGGCAATAATTTCGAAAAAACCTGCACACGCACAGGTACTTCATCTGGCAAAACCAGGATACGTATTTGTGTTCTAGAACAATTAAAAACCATTCTCTTCCAGCTTTATTTTGAGCTCTGATCTAGGGAATAGCGAAGGAGATGTCATTATGGTATCAGGCTGCCATTGATTTCCTTGATGATGAGGTGAAGAGGTACTAGTTTATCGATTTCTGGAAACAAGTAAATTGACTTCTTTTTGGGCCCGTTGGCTGTTGGCGTCCATTTTGATCGCTTCGTAAATTATTTGGTTTTGTGCAAAATCTTCAGACATGGATGCAATTTTGCTTGTTGTCTCAAATTCGAACGAATTTCGTTAACACCTTGCGTCTGGTAGGTAACCTTTTTGTTTCCTTAAATGTGATTCTAAACTGTGAACTTCTTCGAGTTTCGACTCGTCTTTTCGAGTTGCAATTTCGATTGCAATCTCGAGTAGCTCAGCTTTAAATGTGCCGAATCGCATGTGCAAATTGCTGATGGATCGCTGGATGTTATGGGTTATTAATTAGGCCATAACCACCCTTGTCGAAGTTTTGGTTCATGCTGGAATTCGCCGGCCAGGTTGCTGCCTGCTGAAGAGGCTTCCAGCTATTATTTTCGAAGAGCTTGGTTACATTCATGTTGGAATTTACTTGCCAGGTTGCTGTCGTTGAATAGGCTTTCTGATGCTTTCGAAGAGTTTTGTTACCGTATCATGGTACAGTCAAATTAAGGTGCTGTAAAATTATTATTATGTACTTTTTTTGTGCTGCCCCTTGCGGTCGAGTTCAGGAGTGCAGCTGAATTTTTGGCATCGTGCATCTCGTACAGGAGTTACATAGTTCAAGGGCTTTATTCGGAAATTTGCCTTCGAGTATCATGTCCCGTGATCCATTTAATTGTAGCGTCGAGAGCATTCGACTGCAACTTTGTTGCATATAAATTTCATTTAAAATTGTAGCGTCGAGAGCATTCGACTGCAACTTTGTTGCATGTAAATTTCTTTTAACCTTTTTAGTGGTATTTATAATTGATGTTGTTAACAAGTTTAACTTATTTTGAAGCATCCTAGTAATGTGGCCAATTTAATTGTGATTTAATTATTTAAATTTTATTATTAATTGCTGTATAAGTTTGTAAGTACAGTAAAAGCATTTTCGCCGTGTATGAGGTGAGCATACAAATTTGCGTAACACCCAAAGGGTGTATTTACGCCGTTCGAGTATTTTAGATCGTCAGCCGAAGGAGCCGAACCCGCTTACTGTGTAAGGTAATTTACTCATAGTCATCGAGTTGGTCGGCGCCATTCAGGGCCAATCTAATATACAAGTCTGCCATTCCTAGACATCGATGGTCTGTATCTGAGTCGTATAAATTGCGTGAGTTAAAGAACGCGTTTAACTACGCGAATTGTGAGGACTTAATGCACGCAAATCTGAGCAGGACCGAACTAAAATAGTATCGGCTTAATGAGTTTTTAATGTTGCGATTTTGGATCACATTTATCTTGATTCCGTTTCAAAGGACAAATATTTTAACACTATTTTTGATATTATTTTATGTATATTGTGTACGTACACGTGCGTAGCATCAGCTATCTCGCATATAGGTTTATCTAGAAGCAAATCCTAGTTTTCTTTGATTTTCTTTATGTTCTTATATATTTTTTGAAGTCGAGAGATTTGTATAAACAAATTAGCGTTTCTTGTGAATCGCTTGAAGTCAGTTTTAGCCCAAAATATGTACACACAGGGCCATATTTGTTTAGCATAGATACGAAGTGGGGTATTTTAGAGTTTTATGTTTGCTGAGCTAGCAAAGTAAACACAAAGGGCACATAATTATTAAAATATTAAAGCGATGGGTTTTATTCAAATTTAAAGTATTTGCTTGAAAAGTCACGTCTGGGTTCCCCAATTACAACTATTAGAGCCTTTGGGGCGTCTTATCGTATATAAATACGCTTAAATATACTTGGGAATAATACACATGTTGTTTCAAGATTCAAATATAATAAACTACATAAACTTTGTTTTTTGGATCGTTGCCTACACAATATCAACGGCAACTCTCATCCATTCGTAACACTACTTTACGCACCGTTACACACCTACGAAAAGACTACTGAGTGCTGAACATATACTTTGTCATCATTGTTCAGCACTCACTTGTATCACAGCATCCATATTAAAGGAATTCTTTCCTGATCTGGCTAGTAATAACACCACACCTGTCGACACCTTCAAGTTCATTTAAAATCCAGAACGTAATCTCGAATCTCCCACAGCAACGTGCAGGTGTATAAAAAAATTAATAGCGTATTCCACACAAAAGCAGAAGTCTTCTTCTAAAGGTGCCTATCTTCTATTGATGTTGGCGATCACATTGACCCATCTGACTTTATTTACCGCGGCTCTAAATAACTCACTCGATGTTAGACCTGTCCATGTCCTCAAGTTAGCCAGCCAGGAGATGCGTCTTCGTCCAAGGCCTCTTTTGCCGTTAGTTTTGCCTTCTAGGATTAGCTGTTGTAATCTATACTTCGGGTTACGCAAGATATGTCCGAAATACTTGATTTTTCTGTTTTTTTTATTGCGGTGAGAATTTCCTTTTCTTTCTGCAGTCGTTCGAGAATCGTGGCATTAGAAATTCTTAACATCCTCCGATAACACCACATTTCAAATGCTTCCAGGCGATTGCAAGCAGCATCTGTAAGGCTCCAGCTCTCTGATCCGTAGAGGAGTACGGAGAAGATGTAGGTCTTCAAAACTCTGATCCGAATGTTGATGTTTAGTGTTAGATTACATAGGGATTTCTTTAATCGGTTAAAAGCACCTCTTGCCTTTTCAATACGAGCTCTTATTTCGCAAGTGTGATCCCAGTTATTATTTATGATACATCCTAGGTAGCTAAGCGTCTCTACTTTATCTAGTATCGTATTGTTCACTGTAAAATTGCCAGTTGCATTGGTATTTTTGCTAATTATCATAATTTTTGTTTTTTTAGAGTTTAACTTAATTCCATACTCATCACATGCTGCCACTACGTTATTTATCGATCTCTGGAGGCCCTCAGCATTGTCTGCCAATAGTACGGTATCATCAACATACCTAAGATTGCTAATCATTTCTCCATTTACCATAACACCATCCTCAGTCGTACCCAAAGCTTTTTTAAAAATGATCTCAGAATAAGCGTTAAAAAGTATTGGCGATAATACACATCCTTGGCGAACCCCTCGGTTGACAGTGAAGCACTCTGACAATTTATTTTCGAAGCGAACTACTGCTTTTTGTTCTAGGTAGAGATTCGAGATAATCCGAATATCTTTGCTGTCTATACCGGAGGATTGTAAGACTTCGATAAGTTTGTTATGTGGGACTGTGTCGAACGCCTTTTCGAAGTCGATGAAGTAGACGAATATGTCGCAATTAACATCTCAAGCTCGTTGTACCAGAACTTGCAGGCTAAAAAGAGCCTTTCTAGTGACGAATCCATTTCTGAAGCCAAACTGTTCTTCTCCTCTAGCACGTGACTCATTAGGCTCACTGACCTGTGGTTCTCGCATTTCCGAGCGTTTGGCTTTTTGGGATTGGTATGAATATTGATATCAACCAGTCCTTCGGCAGATATCCTGTTTCGTAGATTTTGTTAAACAGGTCAGCCAGCATTTTAACTTGTGAGTTCTCCAGTACATCTCCGTTAATCTCATCAGGTCCTGGTGCTTTGTTGTCCTTAAGCCGTTTTATTGCTGATCTAACCTCGTCATGGGTTATGTCTGAACCATGGAGGTCGTGTATTAACGGTGCCGCTCGTGTAGTGTCATCAAACAATTTCTCCATATACTGCTTCTATCTATGTAACTTTTTGTCTGTGTCAATTATAATCTGACCTTCAGCATCCAAGATTAATCCACTTCTTTTTTGGTTGTTCCCACTTGCCATCTCTCTAATTTTTTTGTGCAGAAGTAAAAAAATGCTGATATTGTATTCTACTTATACAGTGACAAAAAATGTCAATGGTAATTAGGCCTTAACTGGCCCACGAAGAAAATATGCAAGTAAAATAACTCACTGGTTTTGAATCCAAATATACATATTGGAGTTGACTCTATGCTTAAATCAGTTCTACGACAACTTATAGTGTATCTATTTCTCGCTTCACAGAAACCGACGCAATAACGAGGAAAACTTTCCAAGCAAGACAGGTATCCAAAGAATTGCTAAAATGTTGAGCTCAAATCCTAAGTTTTCTTGTGAAAAATGTTTTTAGAATTGAAAAACCAACTTTAATTGTTAACCCTCTGATATGAAAGTAACTTTATTCGCAACCATATATGTAATAAGGTGATTACTGACTTTTAAAAAGTTGGAAAATGAGCTATTATCAACTTTTAAACCAAAATAGTAGTTGGAGAACTTAAACTTTTGTAAGTACTGGGACCACCTCTAAAATGGTAAAAAAAATCATGCCTTATCCTTATCCCCCCAGTCCATTTAGGTTCAGGACCTATAGAATTACGGAACAATTACTTACAAAATAATGGCCGAATGATGCTCGACACATTGTTTAAGTTTCTTTATAATAATAGCGTCTGCTTTGCTATCATGTTCACAGTTTCCTTCGCCAAGCTCGTCGTGTTTAATGCCACTAATTTTTCCACAAAGTATATCTAACTGTGCGGACGCTATGCCCATTAGGCCAGTCGTTAGGGTGTCCATGCAGGAGTTATTCCAGGCGCAAGTACCCTCACCAATAATCTCAAAGATGTACATAGCCGCTCTATAATTGCCAACGTCGTAGGGAAAAGGGAACGGCAGCTGCTTGTGGTCTGCAAGCGGGTAAACCAAGTACAAGGTCACACATCCGGCAACTAGATATCGATAGATGTTAGCCAGCAAGGTTGAGTACTTCACCGCCTTTGCCATGTGGTGGTCCAAATCGTCGGGGTACGATACAAAAACTGGGTCTTTCAAGAACTCTAGTATCTTGAGGAACTTCTTTTTCTGAAGTACAAATGCCGCAAGTTTCAAGATGGTCGCTATTACGGCCATCTCGATGTAGAGGATTTCAGATAGCTTGGTGTAGTCGTTGAGGTCGTTGACGACCTCGATGCCCATTATGAGGAAAAGACCTAAGGAGAAAAACCAGGAGGCTATTCCTTTGAGTTTGTATAAGGTACTTGGGTTTGCCTTGGGCCAGACGCCGGTGGCGGTCATCATATCTTGCTGAATCCTAAAATTGTTCGCATTGTTGGTCTTGGGCATCTGAAAACGTTTAGAATCAATATTAGACAAAAATCTATAAATGCTATAATGTATTTTTCTTGTTTTGGAGATGTTTCGCAAAATTTACTTTTGGTTGGCCATGGTTGAATTTCGTCGGAAATAAATTAACTGATCGTGCTAATAGAACAATATAAGTGAACTTACAAAGTGTTATCGTTAAAAATCTGTGAATAAAGATAAACATTTATTGATGGAATAATATAAAATAATTTGTAGCTCACGATCTAGAGAATCATGAACGATAATAAATACATTCAGGAAATATACAACTGTAGCAAACCGTGTTAAGTTAAGTTTAATTTCTAACGCCACTAGTCGCCGTCCATTTAGTTTTAAGCCTTTTTGAACAAAACCGTCCCTGTCCGCTCGTTTTCGCGAAATCAAGGGCGTAATATTAGCTTACCGCAGGGAAGCGCTTGCTCAGGCAGCCAGCGCCTGCATGTTGGTTGGACATTTCTTTCTGCCGTTAAATTCCGCTCGCGAGCGGGAAGACTGCATTTCCTGCAATTAACGTCTACATAGTTGTGTAGGGAATTGTTTTTCTGCCGTTATGCCTTGCAAAAGAAGAATCAGGAAGCCGGCGTGCAGTAAATTTTGTTTTTGGCCGGTAGTCAGAATTTAATATAAAGCCCTCATGTGTGGCGCTCTAGTCCCCAAGCTGCCGCTGAGGAAAATTAGTAATTTATCGAAAACCATTCGAAGGCGTTCCATTGTATGAAAATAAAAATTGCCTCAGGTGCTAACGCTGGTATTTGTCAGCATAACATTATCGGTCGTGGGGCACTCGATTTAATTAGGATTTATTCAGTAGAATTGTTCATACTTAAATAAATATTTGAGATTACCGTGCTTTGGTGTGCTCTTACCGTGGGTTTCCATAAAGATAGATATTATATCGTATAAGATATGACCTGTCTGCAAATTACTTATGATCATTTCTCGCTGGCCTGGCAATCACACCTTCTTTTCTATTTTTCTACGTGCATCGTACATCTGGTGAGCGAACTTCTAGCGCTGCCTTCCGTCCGTGGCTAAAGCTATTGTAACAAATTATAAATGTCCGCTATACGTATTCACCATAACGGTAGATGGGAATTGATTATATACAGTGTCCGCCAAAAAGTCGGCATAATATGGGAAACATTTTTATTTTTGATTTTTCAAAAAAACTTTTTACGTCAATAATTTGTGCTTGTCTAAAAACCTATTTAGCCCCTATCATATACTGGGTGCCCGAATTTCGTAGGGACAACGTGGGTAACTTTTGTATTTGAAGCCATAGAGAGATGGTTGAATTAGCAAAAAGGTGCAGCTTTGAGAGCTCATTAAGAATCCATCTTCAAATTTTACTTGTCTTGGCCCACTTGTCTAAAATTAAAAAAAATCTCCTAATTTCTTTTATTTGCCGTAACTTTTTTGTAACTTAAGATATTGAGATGCGATTTAAACTAATTTGCATGGTAATTTAAATACATTTATTGGCACTTAATAAAACCAATTTTATTTGTGCAAATTTTAGTAATCTAACCTAACCTCAAAATTTTAAGTTGGTACAGTGCAATTTTTTTAATCCAATTACATGTTTTAAACAATTTTCTCATTTAGACAACTGTAAAAGAACATTTACAGCATTTTTGTAACAGTAATTCATTAACAGGGTTAGATTAGAGTTTCTTGAAGCCATTTAAATCGATATTAATTAGAATTGAAAAATATTTCTCCTAAAAAGCGCCTTGCATATAAAACGTAAAAATTATGCAAACATACTACTTTTCGGTAAATAATAAAAAATCTAAAGAAGTAATTAATATTTTATATTATATTCATCAATTATAATTCTTTAAAGCGTTCACATGAAAAAATTGAACTTTAATATTAAGTCTTTGTATGTGAAATTTTGAAAAATATTTAAAAAATTGAAAAATTAATTTTCAGCTAAAGTTAAAAAAAATTAGGGGTTTTCTTGAGATTGTTTAGTTAGCTAAAAGTAACACACTCTCAAAAAATCTCATTGAAATATTGCTTAATTTCCGAAAAATAGCACTTTCTGGATTTTGACAATTTCGAAAAACTCCATTTTCTAAATAAGTAAAAATCACTGGGTATATATGATAGCGGCTAAATAGGTTTTTAGACAAGCACAAATTATTGACGTAAAAAGTTTTTTAGAAAAATCAAAAATAAATTTTTTTTCCATATTATGCCGACTTTTTGGCGGACACTGTATATTGCAATAAACACATTTTAAGCCATAATATAATATAATTAATATAGCAATTAATATCATTTCAAGAATTTCAAATATTATTTTAAATTCCATAAATGCAAATTGGATTTTGCAATTGTAATAAAATAACATTACCTTGAAATTATTTGTTGTAAAACTGTATTTAAAAGTAGTTTTGGCTTTCATTTGAATATAAAATGTAATCAAGAGCAGGCTTTGAAATCATAAGATCAATATCCGATCGAGGTAAACAAAGACAATTGGAGATAGCTTGGTTGTGTTATGTTGGCTTTCCCTCAAAAGGTTAATTTATACGTGAATAAATACCCGTTTCTCAATCAAGGTGTGTTTTAAATTAGTTCAGTGTCTTTTTGAGCAGGCTGCAGAAAATTTGCCTTTGATTCTTTTCACTTCTACAAAGGTTAAAAGTGTTTTGAATTATGCTTCAAGTAGCTGTATTTCTATATTTGTTTTGTAGGTCTTGGCGGGTTAGTTAGATTCCTGGAAGCTTGATTTAGGCAATAACCCTTCGTGAAAATCAGTGGAGCCGTAAGTGTGGGGCAAGGACCTGATTTTGAAGGAGTTGGAAGGAGCGAGCCGCAGGCGTCAGTTGCCGAAGATATCTGGCTTGTACAGCAGGATAACGAAGAGCCCCATTCGTCGCGAAACTGGCTGGGCCCCTGATTCAAACCCCATCATTAATCCTAGAATTAAAAGTAGTGAATTTTCTGTGGCGTCAGTTTGTGTTTTTACTTCCGGTCAAAGCGTCTCTCCAGTGTTTTGTCAAAGTGGCGTCTGTTTACTTACGTTTTTGTTATCACCTAGACAATGCATTAATATGTAGTGACCGACGAAATTTAAGCCAACTTCTTTTTGATAGAATGTGTGGCTCGATTGCAATATTTCACAATTTGTTCCCATTAGTAAAAAAAATCCATATTATTGTGATCCCAGTAGAGCAATAAGTTGTATTTGATACAATTGCAATTGATAAAAACCCCAATAGGTAATGTATATAAATAGCCAATATATTACAATTAATCATCCAAATCAATATAAAATTTGGTATGATGTAGAAACCCAACCCAATTGAGAAAAGAGTCAATAATTACATCTAAATAAATAAATATAATAGAGTAAGAGCCGAGCAAATAAAAAAATGAGCACCTCTTCGTAATTAACACCAAAAACCAATGTGCAACTTTTGCATGCTGTGTTAATTTTGTGGTTCGTGTCGCCAATTTACCGTCATTTTTGAAGTGCTTGCATACGTAGATTTCTGTTTATGTTCAAAGTGTTACCGTCTAAATTTTGGGATTACTGTATTTACGATTTAGTACCCCATTTAGGGAATTTGAATAACTCCTTGGCTTTCGTTTGCGTGTTTAAAGTCATTTTTTCGTAGTTTGTATTCCCGTGACGTCGCATAAGAAAAAATAGTTGAAATTAGTCTTAAGATTGCTGTACCAGAATTTCGTGTAACTTGGTGTGTTCATTATATTGTTTTAAATATTATTGGGTATTTTTGTTGTAAAGCAAATATGCAAATCGTATTTTTATAACCAAATTAATAGCTTAGGGCAAGGTAAGTAAATATATGTCCATTTTACCATTTTTGTGCGACTCCGTTAATATATTTTTATAGCTGGAAACGTCTAGAAAGCCTGGAGTTTAATGATGCAATCTTGTAGCATTTGACTTAATTAGCATTCTTGCTCCACCCTACTTTGAAGTAGCAGGTTGTCTTTTCTTGGTTTCAAGTACCGTTTTCTCCTGTAACAACCGATTTGAACAAATCGAACGGAGTCAGTGGAAAAACTACCATGAAGAAGTTTTCATCGAGAAACGGAAAGAATATGGATAGGGAAAGTATAAAAAAAGATTTATACGAGTTTTATGATCAAGATGCAAGTCGTGCAGAAATTAAAAAAATTGAATAGTTTCAATAATCAGATGCAAGTGCATGCTAAAATTATACAGTGTGTCCGCGGATTGAGTTCACATAAGGTGTAAATGACAAAACATTTTCGAGTTAAGTAGATGTTAATATTTTAGGAATCGCTCCTGCTTGTTCTCAAACCAAGATTTTGAAAAAATCAATCACATAATTAATATACAGGGTGTTTTTAGAATCGATTTTTAAAAAATAGTCAAGAGTAAACTACCTTTATTAGAAAAGATAACAAAAAAATATTAAGAAAAGTTGTTTAGAATGAAGAGTATTGGCATTCTAACTGGTTGATGAACTAAGATGTTAAAAAAATAATGGAGTACCTCTTACAGCTACGATAAAGGTATGTTGGTATAAAAAACCAAAAAAATTTAAAAAATCAAAGTAGGCCGATTTGTCTGAAAATTGAGAGTCTACCATCACTTTTAATTCTAAACCACTTTCCTTAATACTTTTTTACGTAAAATTTCCCAATATTTTTCGCAAAATGAGGGAATAAAAGTGAAAAACGCTTTTTACTTCCTTTTACAATAAAGGAAGTAGGTGTTTACTCTTGTGATTTTTCAGTTTTTTTCGATTTTTTCAAAAACTGCTCTAACGATTTTTTTCAAACTTTTCATTTTTATTACATTTTTAATGTGTATTGATGTGAAATAGGTGATTTTCCAGTTGAATACTTCTAAAATGGGTTTCTTTTGTTTTTTTCTAGATTTTTATTAACTCCTATTTTAAATAGGACACCCGGTATATTATTACATTTTTGAATTCAGCTTAAAATTCTAGAGAAAAATTTTCTCTTTACCTAACGCTCTATTTTGCACCGTTTTTGTAGAATTTGTAATTTTTTTTAATTTTTGACAAATGCTTAAAGATTTAAAATCAAATTTTTGGCCAATTATAAGATCACTGTAAAAGGAAGTTGTGTGCATGTATCACACCAGATTTTTTATGATTAGTTACATGACAAATAAAGTGAACGACGTCAGTACAAAAGTATTTGTCGCAAATCACTGAAGATAAAATTTTAACATTTAACATTTCTTTGTTTATTCAACCAACAACTAACTTTTAGTAAATTGTGTGTCCTTCTCGATAATTAACAAGTGCCCTACACCGTCTCTGTATACTTAAAATTAAATTATTAAACTCTTCTTGGAGAATGTCCTACCAAGCTTGCTGAAGAGGAGCGAAGAGTTCCCTTTGATTGTTGCGGACATCACCATTACGCAGAGTCTTTCTTTGAAGCATGTCCCATGCGTGCTGAATGAGATTTATGTCAGGGATCTGCGAGGGCCAAGGTAAAACCTTTACATTGGGCTCCTGGAGAAAATTTCTAACAAGCCCGCCGTATGGGGACGGGCGTTGTCCTGTTGGAGGATGAAGTTATCTCCCGTTTCGTGTGTAAACGGAAGGACAAACCTTTCTAGAATTTGATCGCGATATTGAACTGCACTAAAACTCCCATCCACCAAAACGAGAGGCGTTCTTTTTTCAATTGCAATGCCACCCCAGGATATACGACAAAAGGACGCGCGACATAAGGACGCGGACAAAAGGACGTGCGACAATTGGACGCACGCGACAAAAGGTCGCGGCGACAAAAGGACGCGGCGACAAAAGGACGCGGCGACAACGCCCGTCTTTAGGACGCGTCCTTATAAATTACCTGAAATTTTAATTTAGAATAAGACAAAGTTAATTATTAATAATTATTATATTTCAACTTGTTAATATAAATTTAATTTTACATAAAATGATAATACGTACAAAAAGTATTTAAAAATATATATAAATGAACACTTGTAATTGAAAAGGTTACACTTGAAATTGAAAATTGTAGGCAACCCCCCGCAAATACTCTAAAATAGGCCTATTCGGGTAGTCCGCAACTATATTTTTAATTCGTTGGGCAGTGTCTTTATACACCCTCTTTTGTGGTGGCCCCACTCCTGCAATGTGCTGTTCTATCCGTATTCTATTTAAACTATTTTCTTTCTTCAACGGTTTTATAAATTTCCATAAATTTAATGGGAACAACGGTGGTCTCCTTCGTCCTCTTCTGTCCAGACGACCTACCCAAGTATCCTCAAAGTAATTGGTTATAGGCAACAGTAAATTTTCATTTGCTCTTCATCAGGTCTTCATATGCACTAATGACATCTTCTTCGGGGATGAACGAAAGTGCTGCCAGTTGTCTTAGGCGTAGAGCGAAATCAGCATTTTCCCTGTACTGAGCTTGTAAACCTGCTTCTTGGATATGTCTCCATATACTTTGGGTGAAATGAAAGAAGCACCCACGTATCCTAGCGACGAGGAATTCACTCCAGAAAGCGATAATTGCCGCTCTCTCAAAGTCTACCATGATAGTTTGTCGTCGCAGTCCTGGTTGAAGTCTTTTCAATTCTTGATAAAGACGGGTGTATGTATGCTCTTTTTGTTTGGTAGTAATGCGTACACAGTTGGGATTACATTGCTGTACTGGACTCCATGGATTGTGTACATTTGATTAAACAATAGTGGTGTGGTGTTAAACGTTCCGTCGGCATACCAGTGGTCGCATCGTTGCATAAAGTCCAAATTGCGTTCCGTCGAAAACAAAAGAATCTTTGTTCACCTGGACCACTATCAAAAAGAAGAAAATGTTCTCCATCACTGGTCTCTTTATATTCGCCAGGAAAGTCGAATTCTTCTAAGTTTCTAGGGTTGACATAAGACTAGGGCTAACAAAGCTGTATAAACCAGCCTTAAAAACACATGCCAAGAATTTGTTTTAGCAAAATTCAATTTAAGCGACATCCGATAATAGGTAGATAAGCCCTTTGCTATGTTTAATTAAAACGTATTGTCGTATATCCAGTTAATGTTTTTCATTTTTTACAGAAATAAGTTAACCTAAAATCCCACAAGGTCAAATTCCAAAGATATTTTGCTTTACAACATTTTAATCAAAACGCTTTAAAGGCTATATTTAAAGGTAACACACTAATACTACTACTCTAACAAAGTTTTTAATACTTTTTTTCCATTTAATAATAGAAAATCATGGTTCCGAAGTTTTGAAAGTCCACGTAACATGTCTCGCAAGTTTTCAAACAAATCACTGAAAACTGCTGAAATAACACTTAAAATTTGGCTAAATTCAACAACATTACATCCAACTAAACCACCCGTCTTCCAAATATTTTATTATAATGCATAACCTCATAATAAAAAGTTGGGATTAAAACATCATGTAAATTCATACTTTAATAATAATACCATTACGTAATTCTCTTTCTCTTTGTTTCATTTTTTTAAATCGTTAATTTAAAAATTTTTTTTACTTAAATTAAGAAAATTTTTACCTAAATCATAACCCCATTTAGAAGTTCTTTCATTAATGATCGTTTCAACCATTATACACCTTCAACCCATTTAAGTTTTCTTCATTCGGCAAACAATATGAAGTTTTTAATATTTATTATCTTTTCGTATTATTAAATTATCTTTTCAGGTTGATTGTTCATAAACAATTATGTTTAAATATTATAAAATACCATATAGCAAGTTTTAATATATTAAAGAAAATAATACATAAATGTTATAATGTAATTCAAAAAAATACTGGCTTTAAACAGGTAACTTTTTGTGAGGTTCTATTCTTTCGTCTGTCTATTATTCAACTTTTGTTTCATTACAGATCACCCCACATATGTACTCATTGTTTGTTTTTTAATATGTATGATGAAGTAGATTTAAATCTGCGAAACATTACTATTTCATAAATTTTAATGAAATTTTGTACTAACTAATACTGCTTAATTTTTGAAAAACCCATTTTTTTTATTTAACTCAGTAACTTACTAATTAGAGATCATTGCTGATTCTCTCCTATTGTAATAATATATTATTAATATATTTAAATAAATATTTTACTTATTCCTAAGGACACACACAAGTAAGCTACATCCCTCAACTAGTGCATTCTAGTAGTGCTACGTAATTATTTGCACATGTGAAAATTTAATTTATATTAACACGTCCTAATATAATAATTATGAATAATTAACTTAATCTTATTCTAAATTCAAATTTCAGGATATTTATAAGGACGCGTCTTACATACGCGCGCCCTTTTGTCGCCGCGTTCTTTTGTTGCGTGCGTCCAATTGTAGCACGTCCTTTTGTCCGCGTTCTTATGTCGCACGTCCTTTTTTTCGCGTCTATTTGACGTGACACCGCCAACCCATTCCATAAGAGTTCCCCCTTGAAACTATGGACCTCCTGGACATCTCGGAGTCGATTGTTTCGACCAGGTGCCCTCCACACACGAACTCTCCTGGAATCCGAATGCATTCCGAGACGAGACTCGTCTGAGAAAAGCACCTGGCCTCATTGTTAATTTTGCCACCTGACGTGTTGCTGGGCCCAGTGTAGTCTTACAGTCCGATTGCCCCGTGTAATAAGGGCCTGACACCTCAGAGGTCATGGTCAGGACAGGTCATGTGAGAGTTGTGGGTAATAAGCACAGTAATATTCAACGTAATTTAGGTGACATAAACCTAATTAACGGTCTCTTTATCGATTAAAATCTTAGCATAGATAAACCTAGTTCAGACGTTCTGAGACTTTATGGGAATCATAAGTGTGATACTTTTGAAACATTTAAATTTAGCAATTCTATAAAATCGAATACTTCTGGTAATGGTTGACTCAGTATACTGATGTTACAAATGCGTTGCCATTTTAGACTTCCCTACATAAGCAATATACTTAATACTTGCTTGTTGAAAGGTGACTTTCGAACCCAGTGGAAAACTTCTGTCACACATCCAAAAGTTAATGCTCCAAAGGAATTAAAAGAAATAGGGCTAATTAACATGCTCCCAGTCTTATCTAAGGTATTGGAAAACATTACTGATATTCAAATTAGAATTTATTTGCAAGACAATAAGTTGATACCTAGCTAACAGTGAGAATTTCGAAAAAAATATAGTTGTATGGCTGCATTATTAAAAATTACTAATGATATTACTATGAAATAGAAAGAGTAAATTTTACGTTGTGAATAAGAATAGTGCTGCCTGTGCACGATCTTAGGCTTATTAAAAAGTACGAATATTTTAATGCAAAAATGAACGATTTTGTGCCTTTATTTTATTTTGACTATATGCAATAATATTCGGCTGCTCCGGTTTACATAAATACTCTGTCTCAGGGGTGTTCGTAAAATTAGAAATACTAGGTAGTGCAAACTAATTTTTAGTAGCTCCAATTTAACTCGGATTTTATTTGTGAACGCACCAAAACTAAATCTGAAGTAGTTAACCTCAAAAATTGACATGAAACACAAAGCGGTGTGCACTCGTATAAATCGCAGTAATTAATTTAAATCAATGCCAAAATCAGCAAAGTACCTCAGGTAAGCAATAATTATCCTCGCATAGCAACAGTACTAACGGCTTTTGTTCTAGCGTGACGTACAAGTGACACCAACATTAATTGTTTTAGCTTGCAAACGAATGGACAATTTTCCTTTGAATTCCTACAATTTCTAATGACGCCTCGTCGATTTCTGGGTTTTGGGATGCACTGGATAAACGGAACCTGCGGCAATACGTAGTGGAAACTGCAATCTTGCAGGCCCCAGCAAATAAAAGGGCTCTGGACGATAAAAATTGTACAAAATACCTGGTTTGCAGATCCTTCCGATGCTGATCGCACCAACCCGTTTTCTTGGCTGCTGCTGCCCTGGAGACTCTAATCTCTGCACAAAGTTCTGCGTAGAGGCCTCCTCTAGGTGCTGAAGGCACCAAACTTGGTTCCAACTAGCTGCTACAGACGGTATCGACTCTCGAACGCAGCCCGTACTTGGATCGCACCTGACTGGATTTTTTGACGACAAATAAGCACAAATTACACTACTTGAAGACTGGCAAACTGGTTGCAATTGTGCCCAACACTTTTGTGGTTAAATAAAACCAACACTTGCACTAAATTAATGTGTTTTTATAACAAAATCAAAATTTTCTGGGAGCTAACGTAGAACAATGTTAACAGCTTGGACAATTTCGAAACTCTCTCTGTGGTTGTTAAACAAAAGAAAATCTGGCATCTTAGCAACACAATTGTTTAAAGGAAATACGGTTTGATACTTAAAAGGTTTTGATAACATCTTTAATTCTTGAAGGCTAAATAAGTATCTCTCTTAGGTTATAATGCACTACACTTAATACTCTGCTCTTTCACTGTGTTTTTAACTGCACTGTTATGTTCTGTAGTTTATTATGCACTTAATAATGTCCTTCGTTCTATTTCTTTGCTATACGTAGATTGCTCTTTTGCAACATTTCTTGTCGGTTGCTTCTTGCAACGTTTCTTATCCTCGTACTGCATTGCTATACCCGTCAGTTACTTTGCCATTCTGGTGCTTTCTGACCGATATAATGCTCATAACTTTGTACTTGTGAAAACCATTTTGTACAATAGCTAACATAATATTGGAAAGGTTAACGCTACCATCGTCAGATACAATCTAACTGCATTCGCACTTCCAACACCTCGTCAAATCTGAGCCCAAGAACGTAACCCCATCGGCCATCAGTGCATTTATCTCAATAAAAGTAAGCTAAGCTTGCACTAATTACAATAATTAATTCTGTGCTTCGGTTTTATTTTTAATGCATTCTAGTTCAATTGGCAAGCAGAATTGTAGAGAGCACAAAACCATTGCAATATATTTAAAACTACTAATCACGAGAATCTGATAGTACTTGTCTTGTTAGACGTTTCCAAGGCCTTTAATACCCAAAATCATTAAAAAAATTACTACAATATTGCATTATTATGGTTTTCTTGAAATGGCACTACATGCTTTTAAAACTTACTTATAAAAACAAGAAGCAGTATGTAATATTAGAAAACCAAAAATTTAATACTTGAGGTATTAAATAAAGTGTACCAGAACGTTCAATCATGGATCATTTGCTTTATCCCATATATTATATGCTTCTAGCGTATGTAATTCTATTTTTTCTACTCCTTTATTAGTAAATTGCTCATTAAGCACTGTTTACTTGATTAGTAAATTCGTTGTTACAAACAGTGTTACGTAATGATAATGACTAACACGTAATTTTTTTTATTACGTTACAGTTAGCTTCTGTTGTTTGTACGAAGCGGTGTAGGGATGTGACTGCAGCCGCCTAATTTTTAAAATGGTGTGACAGATGATTTGACAGTTAATAAAATATTTCTTTTTCGTTTAACGAAATGAGTGTGACCGTAGAAAAAGTATAGTACGCAACTCGGGCTATAGAGCAATTACACGCTCGTGGAATTACACACGCGCCGCTACGCGGCTTGTGCGTAACTTTTCCAACTCGCGTGTAATATGCTTCCTACAGCTCTCGTTGTGTAATATACTATTAAAACACTGTTAGTATCATTACTACGCTGATGACAACCAAATTTATCTCTCATTCAAACTACATAATGTTTTAAATGTCTTCAATCAAATAATGAACTCAATAAACTTGAAGCATTGTCAGATCGTCGCGCTTGGCTCAAATGTTCTTAATTATTGCACTTGTTTACGAAGTAATTCATAAACGTAGATCGTTGATTGAGAGGACCAGGTTAATATGATAGTTATTTAATGAAGGGGCATATCCTGTGTGGACCCCATATTCACTATAACACAAATCATGAAGAAAAAAAGAAGCAATGCGAAGATAGCCACACTTAGTATTTATCGCGTTCGATACGGTGCCATTGAAAACATTATGGGAAACGCTGGAAATGAACGTAGAAGACAAAGCTCTATTCAAAGCCGTGAAAAACGTATCTTATGCACAAATTGCGATGGTTAAAATGGGAAAGGATCTGATACAGCCCGTAAAGTGACAAAAGGCCTAAAACAGGTGTTGCTCTTTATCCCCGACTTTGTTCACTAAGAACATGGAAACGAAAATGCAGACATATGGGGGTGAATATAGGAGAAGAAACCTCACATACACCTCAATTTGCAGACGACCAGGTGCTCATAGGACGATGGAGAAGCGTTATATATGATCAGGAAGCTGTACCAGGAATATACTAAATGGGGACTGCAGCTGAATATAAACAAGACAAAATATTTTTGGGAAATCATCAAAACATGTGAAGAATACACGTATATTTAGACTAAAATAACAAAAGAAGGTACCTGTAGAAAGGAGATAGAATATAGAACAAACAAAGAAAAAAATAGGAGCTATCAATGGAATATTGTTGAACAGCAACATAACAAAAGGAACGAAATACCAGATATATAAAACTATCATCCAAAGCACAAGATTGTACGGTTGTAGGAAGTAAGGAACAGCTAAAAGATCTAGAAATGGATGCTTTGAGCAGATCGGCAAGAATATCTAGAATCGAAAGGATTAAGGGCGAAAGGATAAGAGAAATAATGACCAAAGGCGAAACTATTGTAGAGAAAATAGAAAGGACGCAGCTAGAATGGTATGGACAAGTTCAGGGGATGAGAGAAGATAGAATCCCAAAAAAGTGATGAAGTGGATTCCTCGGGAACTACGAAAGAGAGGAAGATCAAATCGAACCTTGATAGCAGGAATAACTAATGCTATGATGTTAACAGACATACCATATGATACATGGATGAATAGAAGACAATGGCGAAATATCTTGGAAGCCGGAAGACGCCGTAATACCGGGAATGATGATGATGATTTAATAAAGAGCTAAAAATTTGTTGAAGGGACAAATAATAATAATAATAATAATAATAATAATAATTTTCATTTCCAAAATATAACATACATTATATACAACCACATTTTTATGTGGAAATTCGAAGACAGCCAGATGATCTCCATAAAGGGGCCTCTGATCTGATGAGTCACAGAGTAATACAGCCAGTCTAATAAAGACCACTAATCTGAGGTTAACTTTAATTAATTGTTAAAATAAATAAAAACACATCAAAATTTGTTTACTAATGAATAAAATGTCATAAGCACTAAGGTTTTGATGCGTTTATGTTTATTTTAACAGCGAATTAAAGTTAACCTCAGATTAGTGGTCTTGATAAACCCGGCCGATAGAGTGTTAATGAGAGTCTTGAAGCCTGATCACTGATCACCCACGAAAAAACAGAAAGCACTCATAAAAACACATGATATATAATAATAATATTAAAAATTATAATAGTAAAATATTTTAAGCAAAATACAGATATGAACAAAGTGGATACTAAGTTTTCTAATGCTGAGGCAACTGGAATCTATGATTTTGTGTGATATATGTTCATGACGTTTGACATCGTGGATAAGGCTCAAACAGGATTTATCAACCAATTGTATTCTTCTGCTAGTTTCTTTATCAATGCAGGCCAATTGACAATATCGCAATAGTTGAATTGTGACAACACGAGAGATTCGCATAAAATCGTTTTCATTTTCTTATATAAAATTGTTTGTTATTATAAATTAATTTAAGGTTTCCGTAAGACTTACGTATACAGTTATTAATATGGTCACGAAATCTAAGTGTATAATCTAGAGTAAGACCCAAATTTAGCGCATTGTCATGAATAGGAATGAGTGTATCATTGATTTTAATTTGGATAAGCGATAATACTGTAGATCTGCTATTTCTAATACTAAATAAAACGACCACGGATTTGGAAGAATTAATTTTAAGAGAATGGGCAACAGCAAATTCTATTAAGTTGTTTAAGTCATCGTTAATAAGGTTACAAGCAGCAATGGCATCAGTATGTTTAAACGAAAGATACAATTGAGTATCATCTGCATACTGATGAGGTACGTAATGTTTTAATACCTTACAAAGGTCAGAAGAATATATTATGTACAGCAATGGACCTGAAATGGAGCATTGCGGCACACCATATTTAATTGTTAAAAAATTTGACCGTTAATTTGTCAAAATTACACACTGTTACCTATTTTTTAAATAATTTTCAAAAAATTGTAAGACTTTAGCATGAAATCCAAAATAATGTAGAATAGTTATCAGAATCTCATGGTTTATTGTATCAAAGGTTTTGGAAAAGTCAAGTAGAATTAATGCATTTCAATTACCTCCATCAAAAGCTTGAATAATGTCATCAGTTACCTTTAGTAGTGCAAAAATACAACTGTGTTTATAGCGAAAACCAGACTGTAAGTCTGAAAATAGTTGATGTGTATTGAAGTATGCTCTGATTTGTAAATCCACCACCTTCTCCCATACCTTTGACAGACTAGGAAAAATGCTGATAGGTCTAAAGATCATTTAATTCGTTAGGTACATTAATTTTACTTATGAGTATTTAATGAGCTATTTTCCATTAGTTTGGAAATACGTCTTCTAAATGACAAAAGTTAATTACATGCGTTGTGAAAGGTAGCAGAAAAAGGCAACACAGATATATCATCAGTATGTTAATGCCATCGCCTCCGGTTGCTTTAGAAGTAATAGAATTTTCTCCTCTGTAACAGCTTCGAACTTAAATTTTTCTGAAACAAGACATTACAGTTTCATAAGATCTAAGAAATCGAGGATTTGGTTGATCAATACCTTGAACTAAATTAACAAAGTACTCATTTACTAAATTTGCATTACTAATAGTAGCGGGAATAGTCGAGCGTGTTTTTTTATCATAGTCATTACAATTTTTCAATTCTCTCTAGAAAAGTTTAGAGCTACTCTGTCTAAATTTATAATTTAAGTACGCTTTCCGCTCGGGCAAATTAATACGACGTTGTTGGAACGCACTCAAAAAAATTTCCGGAAAGAATTAATGCTCTTATGAGATTATATGTGAAAATTTTCCATACCAACGGCGATTATTAATAATCGAAAATTTATTGAAATTTACCGGGAAATTTCCAGTTATGTCACTGTCATCAAAGCATTTAGAGACAACAAAGCTGTGAAAAAACAACAAAGTCAGTAGGCCGATAATGATTGTTGCTATGGGCAACCAAAAGCGACCCCTAAACAAACTAAATGTTAATTAACTGTAGTTTTGACAAAAAATCCTAAAATTTTAGTACTTAGATATTAGTTTTATTATTATTTTTAACAAAAATGTTTTCTTTACTGTGCTTTTTCATTCGTGATATTCACTATGAAAATATAACGCGTGCATAAAAAAATTCCTATGAAAATATTTGCAAAACGTGTTCCTCAGCTACTTTATTTAACAAAAGCATTCCTACATGCCTTCAAGAAATTAGCTCCAGAACATTTCTCCAAATATTTTCAGAAAATTTTCAATCATTTGGTATATTTCTACTGAAAATTGCATAATGTTTTATAATGGTCATAATAGTTTAATAGTCTACATATCATAAAAATTTAAAATGCATACAATCTGCAAACAACATATTATAGAATAATTCATTCACATAAATCAATGGCGTTATAAATTAAATATTTATGCTATTTTGAGAATGAATACTCGTATACTATTTTTAGCCGTATTGCCACGTTGTAGTTAAAGAATAATTACTTATGAAGACCCAATAATGCTAGTTGAAACGTTTACAACGACAAATTAAGCTTACTCGACGTGATGCTAAAACCCAATAAACTATCAATTAACATTGAAAGTAAAAGGTCAATTAAATGACATTTATAAAAGAAATGCATGGTTATATTACATTCGAATTTTTGGTTTTTTATATCGTTATTGTTATTCCTTTTTTTCTTTGTTTACTTCTTGCTGATCTTACATGTTCAAGAAGATTTTCTTTTATTTCATTATAATATTCTGCACTCACAACATTTATGTACATAAAGGTAAGATTCTTATTTGATCAAGTTTTTTGTCTCGTCTAAAACTCTGAGTAATCAATATTATGGTATATTTTAATAAATATTGAACAATTTATTGAAAACTAACAAAAAATCTTCTGCGCCGTACAAAAATAGATACGCTTTGGATTTAAATTCTTATTTACAGTATATGTTGGATGTTAGCTACATGTAAAAACGTATACATATTTCTTTCATTTTTAAATTCAAATTTTTAAAATCTGAATTTCATCGTTTAAGATCATTCTAAATCCTCGTCATGACCAATCACTATAAAATTTCATGTTCTTCTTATTTTCAAAAAAATCACTGCGTAGTAATACGTATTTGTGCGATAGTGTTAGGTATTTTTGGATTTTGTTCATTGGTCTGTGTGTCTGTCTTTTTGTGTGTGTGTCTGTCTGTGAACAGAATATCTCAAAAACGAAAAGAGGTATGACGTTGAAACTTCATATATAAGTTTTGTGTACTATCTAGATGCGACAGCAAGCGATTGAAGAGAATCGCATAACCCGAAGTATGTGTTTACTCTTGTGATTTTTCAGTCTTTTTCGATTTTTTCAAAAGCAGCTCCAACGATTTTTTTTCAAACTTTACAATTTTAATGTGTATTGATGTGAGATAGGCGATTTTCAAGTTGAATACCTATAAAATGGGTTTCTTTTGTTTTTTTCGTTTGTTTTTATTAACTCCTATTTTTAAAATTAAAAAGAAATCATGACTACTATTTCCAAATACAGGGATAATTAAATATATGCAATAAAAGCAAGTGCTTCTTTGTTGTATGGTCACCAGTTGAAATTTCTATAGAAGTAATCTATAGAGATGCTATTTTTTGGAAAAACAAAATGATACCAAAACTACAGCAATTTTATACAATGGCGTTATTACCAGAACTTGTAGATCCCAGAAGCATAAGGAATCTGCCAATTCGGGAAACTTTTTTGAATAACTGACAGTTTTTAAAACATTTTACATTCCAAAGAGATTATTACTTGTTCTGATTCCTATTTTTATCTTAACATTAATTAATTAGGTACTTCTTATTTTTATTTTATTATTAATTTAATTAAATATATAGGTAATTGTGACAATTTATTTCTTTTTATAAATGTATGTGTTTGCATGTTAGTTAATAAAAATTATTTTTTGCATCTATCTGACTCGTACGTTTTGTTTTTATTATAACAACAATAATTTTTGTGCATATTTAAGTGCATATGTTTGCTATTTTACGTGCATATTTTTCAACTTTTAAGTGCATATTTATCCTAAGCCTGGTTATAAATAACTTAACTATTAAACTTCTTTATATTGTAACAATGAATATTTAATTTTCATGATAAAATCGAAATGTTTGTAAATAAATGGTTTGGCGTAACGAAAGCAGAGTATTTGGTGAAAAGTGAAATTTTTAAACAATTATACTGGTGTTGGTATAATTTTACTTCTAAGGAAGCTATAGAGATAAAATTATCCGCAGTAAAAGATTTTAATATAAACCAAAAGTAAATCAATGTAAAATGTAACAGAACAAACCTTTACATTCGAACTGCTAAAGAACGTCTTTTTACCTATTTCTCGGAAGTACTTATGCACTTAGAAGCGGCGTGACACAAACGTCATGTATGAATCATCTCTCAACGCTTAGTTTATAGAAATACACTTGTTTGCTGTGTCAGTGAATTTTTAATTGTGTATCTACAGTTCTCAGTTTGTTATACCGTACCGTGTACATACACAAAAATTTAATTTTCAATAAAATAGAAAAATAATTCATAGTAAGCTAATAATCTAGCTATCTAAGCAGAAAACAGTTATTATAAAACAGGACAGATATTAGAGTCTTATAATGATGTTTCAAACTGATATTAAAATTAATTAAATGATTTCCTGTCACTCAAATTACTTACACATATGCTTGTCTAAAAGTTCATTTTCCTATTTTCTTGTTGGCATCTTGTTATTTATCTTGCATAATTTCTAATCGTGTTTAATGCTGTTCTCGTAGTCTGTAGCAATAGATTTATAATAAAATCTAAATACATCAAAAATAAATAATTTAATTAATAAAATAGATATTTTAATCATGACTATTAATAAATACTATCGTTGGATGAATTTTCAAGAGCAGAAAACTAAAATTGGGCCCAGTTTTAAAATGTCTCAAATAGTATCAATAATATCGAATAAAGTACTAAACTGAACCTTGAAACTTTACTTTCAAAGCACGAAATCACCACCAATTCGTTGTGCCTTCATTTTAATTTAACTGAACTATCAAATCGTATAACGTTACATTTGTTAATTTTTCTATTTAATTTAATTAATTATCGTGTTGACGCCTCTACACTTTTATCACAAATACAATTCCGACTGCCTGATTTAAGGACCAGATCTCAATTTTTATACCCGCTTTCTAGGACCAACGTGCATTTCAAATCGCCTATTTTAGCAATGTCAAATGCGTTCAGTAAATTGGAGGTAAATATTGATATATTTCACTCACAAGTGGTCAATTTCGTGCTGCAATTTCCAACAGAAGTGATTTTGTACTCGGGGAAATTTTTTATTATTATATTATAATATGTGGATTTAGGCGGTGCTTTCATTTTATTTTATTTTATTATTATAGGCACTGTTTCACTGTTGTGGTGTTATGTTATAGTTTAGTTTAGAAGATAATCAGTTATTTTGTTTTATTTGATTTAAGTCTTAGCGACACTAATTTAATTCCTAATTTTTTTATGTTTCATGTAATTGGGAATTTAGTTCCCGTTGGAAATAAATCTATTTATTATTATTCAAATAAACTGCAGTTTTACTTTTAAAATTTTAAACAAACTGTGAGTATAGCCGCTCATTTATTTGATGTTATCTTAATCGGCTTACCTAGCTTAACTGTGGCGAATCATACCTTTTGCTTCCCTCATCTAATGTGGTTAGATGGGTTGCATATCTTTAGAAATAATTTTTTGAATAAGAATGTTTCAGATTGATACAAATTATAAGATTTTGTATTAAGATTAACATTCTTCAAACTTTTTGGTAGCTATCCTGATGGAAAATAACAATCTGAATGCACCGGCAGAGCAAAAATTCTGAAATTTGAATTAGTTGACCTTATAGTTTCAATAATAGTTAAAAACAAATATAATAATTTCTTAAATTCTATTTAACTTTTTCAAAATTTGGGGTCGCGGGGGCATTTATAAGTAATATAGCGACATGTAAAATAGTCGTCATTTATTCCATCTGTAATAACAAAATTGTAATTTTGTTAGAAAGTTATTTCCATTATTGGATAAATACCGGTATACGGCAACTTACTAAATGCAAGTACAAGACTTAGCCGCGCGTTTTAGTTCGGCAGGGGCCATAAACCCCAGTTACCAGGGGTGTAGTCGAGGGGGAACGTGGGGGAACGGTGTTCCCCCACTGGTTTTTTGTTAAGTTTAAAAAAAATAAAGAACGAATTTATGGGATTTACTTATTAGCACAATTCCAGTGTCATTTAAATATAGACTAGTGGTATATGCTATTATTTAGAAATATCACGTCAAACATGTCTTGCTACTTGCTATGAATATGCAAAGTATTAAAAACAGTTTGAATTAGAAAGTTGTAGGCCTGATATTTATGTATTAAGGCTACGAAACTGGCAACATTGTAATACGGAAAAATTGCACCAGAAAACATCAAAACGCATATTTGTGCACCTATACTTTTAAAAAACTTTCGGAAGAGGACCCCCGGACCCCTTTTTTCTGGGGGATATTCCATACCCCTCAGAAGTCTAGCGTTCCCCCACTGGCAGATTTGCCACTACATCACTGCCAGTTACGCACGAGATGCACACAATATTTTATGTACAGACTGGAATAATCCATATCAATTTTGGTACCCTACGATGTCATTGCTTGTTGTAAAGTGACACCTTACGTCCTCAAATATAGGGTATAACGTGAGAATTTCACCCGGTGGAACGTAAAGTAATTTTAGCTTCATCGGTGTTATAAACTTTTAACAAAATTAATTTTTTCTACGACCACTACTAAAAGTAGGCCTTTTAGGGCTAGCTTTTTTCGTAAAAGTGAGGTTTTATAAATCAGCTTGTTAAAAGTAAAATCAGCTGTTTACTTTTAGCCCATGTGCTAAAAGTAAACAGTTGGTGTGGAATTTAGAATTTTGAACTGGAAGTGAGGTTATAAATTTATTCTAGTTACTTCTTTCGTTAGAGGTAAAGTGGTTTTTAAATAATTAAAGCATTATGTAATGAATAAAGTAAAATGTGTACATTTATAATTACCTTTAATAACTAACTTTGACAGCTACTGGCTGCAGAAGCATTCACCTGCGCATCAAAGCCATCTCTTTGTTATGACATAAATTATAAATTATAAATGCAACCCTTTGTTAAATCGGCATTTATGGTATAATAACAGTAGATTTCAGGCTGCAGAAAAAATTTGTGTGCAAACTCGTGCTAAAAGTGTTTATACACGAGAAATGTTTTGAAACTCAGCCTTCGGCTTCGTTTCATAATTTTCTTGTTTCGTGCATAAACGTCCACTTTTAGCACTTGTTGCACAAATAGCTATTTTTACGACGACTACTAAAAGTAGGCCTTTTAGCGCTAGCTTTTTTCACTAAAAATGACGTTTTATAATTTAGCGTGTTAAAAGTGAAATCTGCTGTTTACTTTTAGCCCATGTGCTAAAGTTATTCTAGTTACTTTTTTCGTTAGAGATATAGGGTTTTTTTGAAAATAATTAAAGCATTATCTAATAAATAAAGTAAAATGTGTACATTTATGAATACCTTTGATAACTAACTTTGACAGCTACTGGCTGCAGAAGCAGTCACCTGCGTGTCAAGGCCATCTCTTTACTATGACATAAATTAAAACAATCATAAATGGAAACCTTTGTTAAATCGACCTTTATGGATTAATAACAGTAAATTTAAGGCCGTAGATAAAATATCGTGGACAACTAGTGCTGAAAGTGTTTATGCACGAGACATGTTATGAAACTCAGCCTTCGGCTTCGTTTAATAATTTTCATGTTTCGTGCATAAACGTCCACTTTTAGCACTTGTTGCTCAAATAGCTATTAAAATCGTTACTAGCTTCATTACCGCACTCTTTTTATATAAAAAATACATGGAACCAGAATTTATTGATGAAGATAAAATAATGAACAATACACGTTTGCTTATGGCGCATAACGAGACCCGTTTGATTGCCATAAAACTCGAAAAACCGCCGCTTTGGGAATCAAACTCGTTTCGTTACGATGCTCATAACTAAACTTGTATCGTTAATATTTATTAAACACGCGTATGCCTCTTTATTGCAACGAGTTATGTACCATATCTAAAACTATTATCTAGAACAACATTATTTTCTGCTACTTTAATAGGTACAATTTTGTGGTCACTACTTAAGCATACGTGAGACTAATTTTTCTACCTTTAGCTTGTTGTCAAACACCATTACAACAGATTCAAGTGGGTTTATTACAGTGGCGGTTCGTGATAATTGTATTTGGAAGGCTCTTAATTTTTGACAATTACTAGGTAAGCAAAAAATAATAATTAATGACTCGCCTACACGCTAGCGATGTTTTAATCCAAATATAGCAATGATTTCTAATTTAAATAATCCAAAAAAACATCATCCGAACAGAACAAAAATTATTCAAACACAACATAAAATATACATAAGTGTTGCAAAACACAATGATTTATTTAATAATGGAAAAAACTGAGCACGCAGCATATCCATGAATCAATTTATTTTTCTTGTAGATGTCCACAAAAAATGTCTTGTGAATTTGAAAGTTCCAACTTTATTTTGTAGGTTGAAATTTAATCTAGGTGGTTTTATTTTTACCTTTTCAGCTAACGGTAGGCTTTAAAAATTAATGTTGAGGATACTTGCGCGAGTTATACGAGTACCTAACTCGTGGAAAATATCAGATTTGTGAATATCTGACCACTTCTCGATAGCCGGTCATGGACAGAATATAAATTACTTACTTAGAGTGGTTTGTCTCGCTTTCAGTTGCAGCTCCAACTAGTGCGAACGCTGGCTGTGGAACGCTCCAAATAAAAAATTCCCAAATCATCTGCTGCCAAAATCCTCGGACACGTCGATTTTTATTTTTATTTGGGCATTTTTTGAAATAAAATGCATATATACAGGGTGTCCCGAGTATGAGGTATAGCGTTATCGATGACTTTTTAATGGAAACCCCCTTTTTACTTCCTTTTACGATAAAGGAAGTATTGGATTCACCCCAAAAATTCGAAATTGAGTTTTCAACAGATCTTCACGTTTTAGAGTCCCCTGATCCCAAAAAACATATTTTTTTTCATTGGTCTGTGTGTCTGTCTGTCTGTGTGTCTGTGTGTCTGTCTGTGAACAGAATATCTCAAAAACGAAAAGAAGTATGGCGTTGAAACTTCATATATAAGTTTTGTGTACTATGTAGATGAGACAGCAAGCCTTTTAAAAAAATCGCATAACCGGAAGTAGGTGTTTACTCTTGTGATTTTTTAGTTTTTTTCGATTTTTTTAAAAACGGCTCTAACGATTTTTTTCAAACTTTACATTTTTATTACATTTTTAATGTGCATTAACGTGAGATAGGTGACTTTCCAGTTGAATACTTCTAAAGTGGGTTTCTTTTGTTTTTTTTTCTATTTTTTTTATTAACTCCTATTTTAAATAGAACACCCGGTATATTATTACATTTTTGAATTCTGCTTAAGATTTTAGAGAAAATTTGTCTTTTCAACTAACGCTCTATTTTGTACCGTTTTTGTAAAATTCGTAATTTTTGAAAATTTTTGACAAATGCTTAAAAATTAAAAATTAAATATTTAACTAATTATAAGATCACTGTAAAAGGAAGTTGTGTGAGTGTATCACACCAGATTTTTTATTACGGAATTAGAACAAACGCATCGTTTTACTTACGTTAAGCTAATTTTTGAATATCGATCAGATGATCAAAAATTAAGAAAAAAAAATAAAATTGCAAAATACTAAATTTAGTTGTAATAGTAATTTCAAAAACAACTAGATTAAATGTACAAATTGTGCACCGTTGTCTGCTTGACAGTCTAAGACGACCGATATGTTTTTTATTGATGAAAGCGTAAAATTATACTTCTTAAAATTAAATGTAGTATTTTCTAAATTTAATTTTTTTTTCTTAATTTTTGGTAATGTGACCTATACACAAAAATTACCTTAGCGTAAGTAAAAATATGCTTTCTTTCAGATTCCTTAATAAAAAAGGGGGTTTCCATTAAAAAAACATTGATAACGCCATACCTCATACGAGGGACACCCTGTATGTATGCATTTCAAAAAATGCCCAAATAAAAATAAAAATCGACGGGTCCGAGGATTTTGGCCGCAGATGATCGGGGATTTTTTATTTGGAGCGTTCCACAGCCAACGTTCGCACTTTATTATATTAACTATATGTACCATCGGGGGCAGAAAAATCTGGTACACATTTTGGCACGCACCTGAATCAATGTTCCATCATATTTCAGATATTTTAGTTGCATGAATTAAGCTTATTAACGAATTGTGTTTGTACTGATATGTGAAGGCAGCTGCTACTGTCAAATATTATACATTTTTTAAAGCAAGTTTATTAAATCAACAACATATTTATAAAAACATAAGAGACAAATAATTTTAATATTTTTTCGTCCCACATTTGCTGTCAATTACTTTTTGTAGTCGTTGGGACATTGAAGAGACTAACTGCCTTGGAAAATAAAATTCTCGCCATCTTCGAGACGATCTAACGGCAGCATGGGTTCTTGAAATATTCTTATGTATTCTTGGGAATTTAGTCTCTCTTCTATCACTATGCAGGAGGACTGGACCTCTCGAACCAATGCATACCCAGACTTTTACAGAAAAGTGACCGGCTGCGTTGACCCTCTTCACATATTCTTCATTGTACCGGTTTCCTCTGGGTCTCTCATCTGAGAAAACTACGTTATCCTACAAATCATTTTTATTTTTCACCGTAGATTTTTGCTTGCTTCAGTAAGAAATGCTTTTCGAGCTGCTGATCACGTAGTTTGCTTTCTTTAATTCTGCCGTATGCTGTAAAACGCAAGATAATTTGTAGCAGTAACAGCCTGAGTAGTTGTGTTGAAAGCAATTTCTCTAAGATGATTGACGAGACGATTTTTGGCCTCAGAATCTGATCGTCTAGAAGCGCCAAAAGTCTGTATTTCGCCGTATCATTACCAAACTGATCAATCTCTTTTTCGGGAGCATAATTGTTATTTTACTTACACCAATCTCATCTACAATGTTTCTTATACTTACTCCTTTTTGTAATCTATTGCTTATTATAGCTTTCTAATAATTATCTAATTGTGCCACTTTTAGTTTGTTATTTAATTGATATGGTTTTTAAAATTTAATGTAAGACTTAAACTAATTAAAATAATTTTGCTGATTTTTATTATTATTATTTTACTTGACCCAAATAAATAGTATTATGCCCTTTTTATATTTTATTTATATGCAATTTATTATTGTGACGCTAGCTCGGTAGACAATCAACTCTATTCAAAAGGGGTGAATTCCTAATAATTTGTAACTTTTTACCTAAATTGGTGCGCCACTGGCCACCCGAATTAGTTCCAAATACGTAGTCGCAAATGTATGCACTGCTGTCAAAATTACAAAAATGGTTAGTACTGTGCTGCAAGCGTTGTTGACTTTAAAAATCAAACATTCGAAGAGGTATTTATTTAAATCGTAGTGCTTTGGCGGTTATTATTCTCATTTCTTTCAGGAATTAATTTGTATTATGAAGTCAGAAGCGACGCCGATTGAATTTCTGCAATTGTTTAATCTCCACCTAACCTCACAACTGGACTCTGATTAATAATTTGAAAAGCACTTTCGCTGGAGGCTTGAAGATGCTTAAATCTTGTTCAGTACGATATTGTCTCGCATGCACACAAATTTCTGTATGCTCACACTGATATTTAGTTTATTACAGTACCTTAAACTTTGAGGTGCCTTCGTTCGGTGATCGGAAAGAAGCCCCGCTAGTATTTTCTTCTGCAACGGTTTCCCCCGGTGTTTGTACTGCTGGTCGGTGTAATACACTCCTGCCTGATGCGTCGCAGTGGAAAACGCTGGCTCTGAGCCCTATTTTTGTCTGGAATCCTTCTTCATAATCTTGACGTGGGTGGCAAACGTTTCCTTGGAGATGCTCTTGGTGAAATTATTTATTGTTGCGGAAATTGCCACGAACATTCACATGTGAACTAGACCACTTGCTTAACACAATGATATAATTCTTGTAGATAAAAATGATTATTTATTATGTAAAAATTACAATTAAATATGGAGCACAAATCTACATGACAATCTTATAATTTATTCAATGGTTATCTCCTGAAGTCCGCTATAAACAAATGATAATCAAATACTATACAAACGGAAATCAGCCAAGTTCAAATTAAATACATTTTGAAATAAATTTACTTACAAATGATAGAATTTAAAAATTTCTTATATCTAAAATATTGTCCACATTTTTAATTGTTAAAATGTCTCTTTGCGCCACCACACGTTTTATTTGTTTTGCTCTGTTCACTCGCGTAATTGCACTGATCCTTTTAAAGAGTTTACTTCCATTCCTGACCTCATTTGAGTGGGGGAAGTCGTACATTTCAGCCCGCTACTTCCCGCACTCACTTCCCGCTCAAGTGCGGGAAGTGAGTGCGGGAAGTACATTCCCGACAGCTGAGTAGGTAGGGATACTGGGAATCTTGTTGATCCATTCATGCGCGTCGCAACCTGTCGTATCATAATATAATAATTTTTCCTATTATTGTTTAGAATAAAGTGGTTGCGAATAAAATAGTATACAAACCTCTACAGGAAGTTTTCTTAGTCTCGAGATAACAGCTGATTTCGACGCTTCGCGTCTCAATCAGCTACCTAATCTCTCGACAGTAATGAAACACTTCCCATCTCGGGCTGTAATATACTATTACACAATTTTTACAGATAAACTTAACTTTTACAGGATTTTTAATACCTAACACTAGGTGGTTATGTGTATGAAAAATGCAGGAAATCATTTTGAACAGCTGTAGTTGTTTTTCTTACTAAATTTTTTATGTATTCAACAAAAATGTTTGTATTTGTTAAAATGAAATTTCTGATATAATCTTAAACTGACAGATATAAAATGCCAATGTGACTTTTACCACCACGACTGGCAAACAATTTTTTTTAAATAATCTTACATCTTACCATTGGTTTATTAAACAGAAAATACATAACCACCATTAAAACCCCAAATATCAAACCACAAGATGCAGAAACTTAGTGTTTATCAATAAGAAAAAGTTAAAAAGGCAAAAAGTTATTATTAAGAAAGAGTTAACCAAAACAAGAATGGACATCCTCGAATGGACATACGGTTTTGATAACGTCTGGTGCAAGGACGAAGTGATTTATACTAACAAGGAAAAAATTATAGCGGTAGAAACCATGCAAGAAGCGAGTAACTGATAAATAAGTAGCTATCTTTATACTATATGTTGATCCATAGGCGTGAGATACCAAATGGGTGATTGTTAATTCTTTCTGTACAAATTGACTTCACTGAATTGTATTTATTTTTTCTTTTACAGGTTTTTATAAACAGTTAAGCGTTTACGTCTGCCTAAACAAATGAAAACACTGTTACGATTCATTTGCGCCGCTTTCCAATTTCGCGTTCTGTAGTATTATTTTCGCATTGTTACGCATCTTCTCGCGCGGATGTCTGTGAGTACCCCGTTTGTATTTCAAGCGCTATGCCACGCTTTCTTTCTAGCCTCGCGTAGATAAGTTCTAAGAACTGGCATTTGTTTTGAGACACGTTCTTTCCAGCCTCGCTGGCAAAACGACAATATGCCGGGGTAGCAGTTAGAATTTTGGAGGATTAATTTTGGGCTGCCGTTAGTTTTGATGGTGTTTATGTGAGCCTACATCTTGAAGTGGATTTTCTAGTCCCCGAACTTCGATATGAGGGAAGCTTGATCCTCACGCCGTTGGCGGAATTTTCATGCTGCCACGTGTTTCGCAAGTTGCCTGGAATTTTGTCCGGGGTAAGTAAAAAGTTCGCTTTGAAGTATTATGTAGTCCTTGTATGCTGTCTTCCTCCCTTATAGAACTTCGTGCCGGAGAGCCGAATTGAGGCTTTAGCTACAGATGCTGCTTAAGCACAGAAGAAGATCCGGCAGGGAGGCTTACCTTCAGGTCTGATTTGTCCCACTATTGCAAGGTGAAGTCCACTCTGAGCGACCAGGTTCTGGCTGTCCGAATTTGGGGCCAAGCGATTCCGAAAATTGTGACATTCGGCCGTGAGTTCGCACCTGGAATCGCGTTTCGGTTTTCTCTAAAATCAAGCACTCACAGGATCGCCGTTGTAATTTTTGCCTGTCCTTAAATCTATATTTAATGTGTGCAATGAGGCTATTGCTCTATTGATGTATGTGAGTATTAATTTTAATCCTTGTCTGAGGTACCTCATGTTATTACTGCTAAATTTGCCAAATATAATTAGTTGTAGCAAGTAAATAATATTGTGGCCCTAAGATTCTGATGGTGGATCTATAATTTGTGATAATTATATGTACTGTGATCCTGAATGTTTGGAAATTATACTGTGATTATGTCAACTATGGGGTTTAATTTAGTTACGGCTGCCTATCGTATTTGAAGCTTCTCTTTTAGGAATTGTGTTTGTGCTTAAGCATTTAGAGTTTACGAATTCTCGTTGAAACACGTGGGTGCACTCGCCGTATGTAATACAAAAAAAATCGTTGGCGCACTGGGCATGTATATCTCTCATTTTGTTCTATCGACTATTCTGTTAAAAACCTGTACGCCTCCTTCGACTGAGCTGGCGGCCGGCAATTGCACCCGAGTGTACAAAGTAAATTTTCTAAAAGAATGACCAATGAATTAAATTAGCTAACAACACACATTTTTAAATTCATTATCAAAATGTACGAGGACCTCGAACGAAAGCGGGAGGTTTTTTACAGAAACATGTCTGTGGCAGGATACGATGTGATAGCCTTATCAGATATCTGGCTTGAGCATAGTATATGTAATAATTCTGAGCTATTCAACCATGATTTAGGTATATACAGATGTGAGAGAAATTCGGTTTTCGAGTTTTAATAGCTATACTGAAAAAATATAAATCTAAACTTCTTAATCTCGAAAATATTGGTCTGATTGTATTTGGTTATCTTTAACATTCGTGGTGAAAAATATGCAATAAATGTAGTCTCCTTTGAACATCACTCCACATTACATGTCAATGTAATGTTATTATAGCTGGTGATTTTAATATACCTTTGAAAACTGGAACAAACTCTGCCTGCGGGTGGAATGAGGTTGAATAAACAGCCTTGTTCCGGTCGTTGCCGGTCCCAAGCCCGGAGAAAAGAGGAGGGTTGTGGCGTTAGGATAGCAACCTAACACACATAAAAAGGAAAACAAAGCAGAATGAAAAACTTGTTTAAAGCAAATAGTCTCCGGGTGGGAACCCACACTTCCGATTACGGAAGGAGCCCCATAGGATACGGAGGGGGCAATTCTGCGTTTGTGAATAGTAATGCCAAAAAGTTCAATATTAAGAAACCGGATGGAAGTCGAACACAACGAAAGAACTGGACAATGAATATAGGAACTTGGAATATACAAGGACTAGCAACAAAGACACAAGAAGTATTTGCCGAGATAGAAGAAATGGGAATTGACATAATTGCTCTGACAGAAACAAAAAAGAAAGGAACGGGAATAGAGGAAATAGGACAATACTTACACATGTGGAGCGGAGTCCCAAAAGACCAGAGGGGAAAAAAAGGAGTTTCTATGGTTATTAAGAAGAAATATAGAAAACAAATAAAAAGTTGGGAAGCAGTAGACGAGAGGATTATCAAAGTTAACCTCGAGAGTTTTAGATATAGAGTGACAATATTAGGAATATACGCACCTAACGAAGACGATGGCCCCACGAACAAAGATCAATTCTATAGTAAGTTAGACGATATAATGAATGAATGTGGTACACGAAGAGAAGTTTTGTTACTGGGTGATTTCAATGCGTGGGTAGGATGCAAGACAAACGATAAAGTCGTAGGACAATTTTGTGATGCCAGAAGAAACAGTAATGGAGAAAGGCTTATAGGTTTCTGTGAAAGTAACAACTTAAAAATCCAAAACGGTTTTTATAAGCACAAGAAAATCCATACATATACTTTCGAGGAGCACGCACGACAACGTAGAACAATAATTGATTACGTTATAGCTCGACAGAACTCTACTGGTAGAGTTCAGGATGTTAGAGCTTACAGAGGCCCGACATGTGGAACGAATCACTATTTGGTGAAAGCCAAAATGGTGTTTTTACCCAAAGGACAAAACAAGTTAGTAATACCACAAAAGACAGAAAAAATAGAACAAGTGAGATACAAGTTACAAAGTCTACAACAAATTAGCGTACAATATCTATACAAAAATAGATTGGACCAAAATCTTAACGAACATCTGGAAGGATCAAACACAGAGCTGTACGAACATTTAAAAGCAGGCCTACAACAAGCCGCAAAAGAAGCCTTAGGAGAAGATGTTAGAGAAAGACCAAGAAATTATTGGATAAACGAGGACTTAATGGAGGAAATACGTTACAAAAAAGAACTATATACAAAGTGGTTAAATACTAAAGTAGACGAAGACAGAGTTGCTTATAAGAGCCAACAAACCAGAGTAAGACAATTGATAAAAACTACGAAACAACAAACGTGGGAAAAAAATGTAGCGAGATAGAAATGTACATAGGAGGAAGAAGGACGACAGAGGTATGGAAATTCATAAGGAACGTAAAATCTCCACATCGAGAAAAAACCATAATACAAAATATTCCTGCCGAAGAATGGAAGCAATATTATTCAGAGCTACTTACCGAGAAAAGACCAATATTCCAAGAAACCATGACGAGAGTAGGAAGAACGACAGATATTAACTACATAGAAATACAAGAAGAACAAGTAATTAAAACAATTAAAGAAATGAGAAATGGAAAGGCTCCCGGTCCAGGAAGAATCTCCAGTGAGTTGATAAAAAATGGAACTCCGAAATTATATAAGATGATAACCAAACTTATGAATAAATGTATAAATGAGGGAAATATACCAAAAGAATGGAAAATCGGCTATATATCTCCAATACATAAGAAAGGAAAAAGAGACATCTGCGACAACTATCGAGGTATAGCAGTTACAAGTACATTTAGCAAAATATATGGACGAATTATTCGAGACTTAATTGAACAACAATATCAAACTGAAGAATCGGAAGAACAAAGCGGATTTCGGGCAGGTAGATCATGTTTGGATAACCTCTTTTGTCTAACACAAATTGCGCAGAAAAAACTAGCAACCGGCAGAGAGCTACATCTAGTATTTCTCGACATATCAAAAGCGTATGATAACGTACCCCTAAGGAAACTGTGGAATGTCATGGAGAACAGCAACATCAACAGTACATTAGTCAGGGCTGTGAAAAACCTGTATGACAATCAAACAGCGAGAGTAAAAGTAGGAACTGAACTTACAACAGAATTTAAAGTTACGAAAGGTTTAAGACAGGGTTGCTGCATTTCACCGACGTTATTTAAGATATATATAGAAAAAGCACTCGAACAATGGAAAAGGAAATGTATGGGAATGGGAATACCACTGGACGAGGACACTACATTATACACGTTACAATTTGCCGATGATCAGATTATTATGGCACAAGAAATAGAAGACATTGAATACATGACAAGAAAAGCTATAGAGGAATATGATAAATGGGGGCTTAAAATCAATGTAAATAAGTCAACATATTTAAGTATAGGATATGAGCAAGACGCTTTAACCTTAGAAACAGGAGAAATTATACCGGCATGTGAAGAATACAAATATTTGGGAGCAACAGTAGGAAAGCAAGGATTATATAACACGGAGGTAAAAGAGAGAATAAAACAAGGCCGGAAAGTCATAGGGGCCTTAAATGGTATACTTTGGGATGCAAATATAAGTAAAAAGAATAAAAAACATATTTATTCCTCTATGGTTCAAAGTGTGGCACTATATGGATCCGAAATATGGCAGCTCTCCGAACAACATAAAAACCAACTGAAAGTAATGGAAATGGACTATTGGAGAAGAGCAGCGAGAATATCCCGTAGAGAAAGAGTCAGAAATACAAGAATACGTGAAATAATGGATGCAGAAAGGGACATCTTGGAGGAAATTGAAAAAAGGCAACTCTTGTGGTACGGACATGTCCAAAGAATGGGCAATAACAGGCTCCCAAAAAAAGCAATGGAGTGGCAACCAAGAGAAAGAAGAAAGAGAGGACGACCAAGAAGAGGTTGGAATGAGGAAGTAGAAAGCCTAAAGCAAAAGTGGGATATCCAGCAAGGCGATTGGATGAATAGAAAAGAGTGGAAAAAAATATTGAACTCCGGAAGACCCAGATAGAGGTTAAAATACGGAAAGAAGAGAGAGAAAACTGGAACACAGTTCCATCTTTTATATGGCAATGGAATTACTAAATCACTTCAAAATGTTTTATACGTTAATAGTCTTATTTTATTAAATAGTATATGTATACCTACCTAACATTAATGTCAGAACGTTGGATTTGGTATTGTTGAATTTAAACATAAACATTGAAAATGACGAACACCCCTTAGATGTTTTAGTTCTGCATTTGCGTTATCATTTAAAATAAACGAGTGTTCCACCAAAAATAAATTCAACTTACATAAATCTTTCTTGTTACAATTTTAAAAAAGCTAACTTTTTGAGGCTGTATGAATTACTTAGAAACATGGATTGGGTTGTCCTTAAACATTTTGATGGTGTAAATAAATGCGTAAATAAATTCTACGTACTTTTTTATGAGGCTCTAGACTTGACAGTACCTAAAATGAATTAAACTAATATAAATAAATATCCCATATTTGGTTCTCGGTGGAGGTAAAAGAAATGTTGAGGTTAAAAGAATATCATAGAGTACGTTAAAGTTACTTGAATTATTACTGTCATGAATTTAAAAGACTGCGAGCATTAATAAAAAATAACATATTTAAATAAAGTAGAGCATGGATTAATCAGAGATGTGAACAATTTCTGAAATTTTATCGACAGTGCCAAATCCAGTCGTCAAGTTATTAATGAATATAAATAAAATAATAATAATTTTTGAATGTGTGTATGGTGACGGATCCAAAATATGTAATTAATCGAGATCCAAGTTTGCCAGAAATAAATTTAGATGTGTTAATAATAAATGATCTCTCTGAAGATGAAGTGTTAAAAGCTCTTAAACAGTTCAAGTCCAAGAAATCCGCCGGTCCAGTTAACATTCCTCCGTACATTAATAGGGCCATGCGCTGATAGTTTAGCGTATCCGCTCACTCTCACGTCTCAAGTCCGAAAGTTTGCAGGATATTGAAAACTATCGCCCTGCTGCGCAAAGGTTTATGAACAATTTTTTATAGCAAACTCTTCAACATGTTACACCGAATATTTGTCCTGACCAGCATGGATTTTTCAAATTCAAATCTGTTGAGACAAATCGCGTAATATTTGGAAATCATATTACGGATGAGTTTGAAGCTGCCTGACGGGTTAATGTAATTATACGGATTTTTCTAAAGCCTTCAGATTTTAGTATTTTCCCCCCATAATTTAAGCCCAAATTAAAAGTTTAGTTGTGTTTTCAAACCTAATTCCGGTTATCGCATACAGTAGCGTTTCTCGGCCCATTGCATTTTATATCGCGCCAAGGTTATACACCGAAATTAAGCTTTGTTCCCGTCTGGATGACGCAATCTGCTTTATCGCGTTTTTAATTGTTTATTAAAGCGAGAGAGTCGGCCAAGGCCTGTGGTTTCCCTTCATAAGTGATAATATATTTCATCATAACGACATATTTAGTATAATAATAATAATGTGTTTATTTCAAAAACAGCAGATTACAAATTAACAAAAGGATAGTAAGCTGCTTGAATGAAAAGAAGTCAAGATATACATATGGTAGTAAAATAACAAGTACCTCACTGAACATCATAACACATGAATTCTTCCACACTGTATGGTTCAAGTACAGTATAACCCCATAAGTTCGAGAGAGTGCGAATCTTAAGTAACGCCTGCGCGTTTTCATTTGGTTTTGGGATCTTAGCCCGGAGCATCATTGAACGTTGAGCGTTAAGACTGTCCGCAAGTGGCCGTTGTTTCCCGACGAGGCAAACGCCTCGCTGCGTATGTTGAAATTAGTGAAGCCTGTTGCTATCGTCAATCTCTGCGTTCAGTGGCGCGTTGGTAATGTTTAGCCAAGGGTTCTTTCTGTGTCGCGGAGCAAGGCATCTCCAATTACGCTTGAAGCGGATTGTAAAAGGGAAACCTCGTCTGTGAGCTAAACTATCATTATAATCGAATCACGAATTTTCGTTCCGTAAAACCTGCCAGTCTCACGTGCTTTATTCGTACCCTCCTGGGGATATAATTCCGTTTACACCTGCTTGATTTTCGCCCCTATGGAGTTTCCTGTTGTCCAGTTTGAGGCAATAGCTTGGACGCGTCCTGCAGCTTGAGTTGTACAACGTCACCGGAGCCAATGAATCCCTCCAACAGGTATTTTTAGTTGATAGAATTTGTAAAGCGTATAAATGTACAGTGAACTGATTTCAAAGTGTAGCCATGACACGCAGTGCCATAGTTCGCTTAAATGTTAAGGTGTTTAACAGAAATTACCGCCTTGAAGTAAATTTTGAATATTTGTTGCCAATTTTGATTGTTGTAAAGCAGTTTCTTTGTATAAAGTTGAAGTTATTACCGTTTTCGATGTAGTTATGCCGCTTGTTGTCAATTTTAACGCCTGCGTTTAATTTAAATGTTGTGCAATTAACCTCACTAACCTTTTTCGAGTATTTTTAACTGTAGCAAGTAGTATTTTAATGTTTATTGTCACCTACATATTTTTCTACATTAATATAATAGTTATATTGATGAATTGATGATATTTGCATGTGCATTTTGTGTGTATTTTCCTGATGTACAGGGATTCAGACGGTTGTAAGCAAATGCAAGTCAAGGTAAGCTCGACTTAAGGTGTTTAACAGAAATTACCGCCTTGAAGTAAATTTTGAATATTTGTTGCCAATTTTGATTGTTGTAAAGCAGTTTCTTTGTATAAAGTTGAAGTTATTACCGTTTTCGATGTAGTTATGCCGCTTGTTGTCAATTTTAACGCCTGCGTTTAATTTAAATGTTGTGCAATTAACCTCACTAACCTTTTTCGAGTATTTTTAACTGTAGCAAGTAGTATTTTAATGTTTATTGTCACCTACATATTTTTCTACATTAATATAATAGTTATATTGATGAATTGATGATATTTGCATGTGCATTTTGTGTGTATTTTCCTGATGTACAGGGATTCAGACGGTTGTAAGCAAATGCAAGTCAAGGTAAGCTCGACTTCGTTGTTCTGTTCGCTGCTCAAGCATTGCCAAGTTAGAATTGCAAAGATGGGCTATTTTCTTCCACTTTCCGAATGAGCTCACCTGTGCTGTTTTTCCCGATTTAGACGGAAAGTGGTGGCGCTTAGCAATTAACATCTGTATCACGTTTGCCAGATCGTAGCCCTAATCTAAGATCGCAAAGAATCCTCCTTCTTCACTGCAGCTTAGCCGGTAACCTTTGTTCCAGCCCAATCGATCCGATAATTTACTGATTTTGTATGTAAAAATTTGACGCCTTGTCGTAATATAATTTTTATGTATTAACAAACTGCGTTTTATTTTCAAGAGATTTTATGCTGTAACAACATGTGTACGCTGTTTAAATATTGATGAATTATCAAATCGACTGTGTGTGTGAATTTTACCTGAGGGTTCCACAGCTAATGACCCGGTGTACGGATTATCTGTAAACTTCAATTTTTATAATGCTTGTGCAAACTACCCTGATATGTTTGTATGTTCTTTTAGGAAATTTAAAACTAGGATGTCTAGAATAATTCTTAAAATGAAGTTATTATTTAATTCTACAGCATTAAATATTTAGTTATTACTCATAGTTTATTTTTTAGTTGTTATTTTTTGTTCGGCGTATAAACGCAGACTGCTATATATTAATGAATATGTTTATGTAGTGATAAATTGTTATATTTGGTTCGTCTTTGATGTATACCTGTTATTTACCTAAAATAAAACTAATAATAGTTAACAATAGTTCAGTAGACATAAATAAAAATTAACAACCAATACTGCAATTAGATTTAAAAAATAGTACATTGTGTATCTAGGGCGAAAAGCGTAACATTCCCAAACGACTGTAAACAACACAGGAGTCTGGAAATGTTGCTTTTTGTCCAACATACACATTCTATTTTTCCGCCGATCGATACAGTTAATTAAAAAAAAAATAGGAAATAGTACTCGAATATTACTTGCCTAGGCCGGGAATATTATTCCTGTACAGTTGTATTGTAAATAACCTAGCAACGGCTCATGTAATGGAATGTTTGAATTATTCCTGTACAGTTTTATTGTAAATTACCTAGCAACGGCTGATGTAATGGAATGTTTGACTTTGCTCAACAAAATGTTGTCAATAATGTGACAGTATTCATCTAACTTGTTTTCGTAGGTCTCGATGGTACTGTTTAGTTCTTCTTGCAAACTGATGGGGTTTTTTATTATCTTGCCCATTAACTTGCTGGTCGAGGTTTCCAACAAAGGAATAAGTTGTTTTCTAATAATTTATTGACGACTCTCTGGCCAATAGCATCAACACTATCATCATCTTTCTTATCCTCAGTTTCGGTTTTTGACCGACTTCTGGCAGATACTGACATGTTTAATTGAACTTTTGTATTCATAATGGTATAAACAAAAGCTTATAACTTCTTAACTCTGCAACCACAATCTGTTATTATCGTGTTTGGTAGTCCAAATAAAAGAAAAAATAGTTTTTCTCATAACAGTATTAGAATTAAACAATTTATTTCTAATTCCATATTTTAATTCTGCCCGGAATTTGGGAGTCATTCTTGATAGTAATCTACTGTTTTACAAATCAATGTGCTTTTAAGAATAGTATATTGTTATGGTTGCAGAACAAATCTATTTGTTTGTTGTGGTTAAGGTCTAGACATGCGGAGTACCAGGTACCTTAGACACCAATTGCTGTGGTCATATGGCCGGTAAATCTCCAAATCTTCATTTACTATCACTGAACATTCAAAGTTTATTACCCCACATGGATGAGTTGACCGACTTCGTTGAACATCAAAAACCAGATCTGATTTTGCTGGGGGAAACAAGAACCACAACTGATATTGGCAATGGTGAAATTAATATTGCTGATTATAATTGTATACGGTGCGACTCGGACAACAGACATACAGGTGGAGTGATAATTTATGTCAGAGAAGACCTACAGTTTAGTGTGGATTTAATGGATTGTAAGGTAAATTCTTTCTGGTGTGTTGTAAAAATTCTGTTGGAAAATATATCTTTCTATGTTGGAACATGCTATCGTTCACCTAATTCAGATCATAATCTTTTTATTGATGCAGCTGATGATTGGTGTGAGAAATACAGATCTCAAAAGTTTCTTCTAGCAGGCGATGTAAATATAAACTATCTTAATTCTAATAATATAAGGAATAATTTTGTAAATATGTTTCAAACCTGGGGATTTGAACAGCTCGTCACGGAACCTACGCGATGCACTAATGCTTCCAGTTCATTAATAGATTATGTTATATCAAATTTGAATAATGTGCAAGTCTCTGTATTGAATTCTCCAGCGATAAGTGATCATTCTGTTGTTAATATTTGTTACAAAATGTTAAAGAATACAAAGTGTGAAACAAAAAACAATTATGAGTTTAGAAACTTAAGTGAACAAAAAATTTACTTAATAAATAATCACTTACTCAATTGTACATGGAATCTTGCTTCAACTGATGTAGATGTAATTTATGCGAATATTTCAAAAAATGTAGAACATGTTGTTAATAAAATAGCTCCTTTGGTTAAAAGTAATATCCATAAAAGACGTAGTGTTCCGTGGTTTGATGCTGAGGTAAGAAATGATAGAGACGATTTGTATAAAAAATTTAAAAATTGTGATGTAAATAATGGTCATAGAGAGCTATATTGGACAGAATATAAAAAATGCAGGAACAAAACCACTAATCTTCTACGATTGAAAAAGAAAGTAGGTATACTATGAAAATAAAATTGACAAGCTAAAAAATGACCCAAAAAATATGTGGAAAACAATTAACGGTATAATTAATCCTAATCAAAATCAAGATCTTACTAAAATAAGTAGATATTATATGAATGATAAGTACTTTTTCCCTGCGAATGACAAAGAAAAGGCTGATATGTTCAATCAATACTTTTTAGATAGTATACAAAATATATTAAATAATAATAATTTCACCGCATCTTACAAATCGAATTCGAACGTTAATGTATTAACTGGAAAAGATAAATCACTCTGCAATTTTAATGTAATTGATATTAAGGAATTAAAGGAAATTGTTAATAATCTTGATAATAAATTTAACAATACTGATACATTAAATAATAAAATTATCAAGAGTACTTTTGATGTAACTGGATATGCGATATTACACTTAGTAAATACATCTTTAACTTGTGGTAAAATTCCTGATTTGTTTAAAACTAGTATTGTTACTCCAATTCCGAAAGTAAAAAATACTGATGACATTACTAAATTTAGACCAATTAACTCACTGCCGTGTATTGATAAAATAATTGAAAGGGTTGTATATAATCAGTTGATTAAATATTTTAACGAAAATGATATTCTCATACAGATGCAATCTGGTTTCAGAAAAAACATTTCTTGCTAGAGTGCCTTGCAAATAACACTATGTAACTGGAAAAAAAGCAATAGACTCTGACAAATTTACAGTGGCGGTGTTTTTAGATTTTCAAAGAGCGTTTGAAACAATTAATAGAGATATTCTTATTCAAAAGCGCACAGCTTATGGTATTGGTGGTACTGTTTTGCAGTGGCTGGTTAATTACTTAAACAATAGGTACCAAAGGACAAAAATTAACAATACACTTTCTTCTAAAGTGCCTGTTATACACGGAGTGCCACAAGGTAGTATACTTGGCCCATTACTGTTTATTATTTATATTAACGATATTGCGACAGTAACTGATGATGTTTTTATCAATCTTTTCGCTGACGATACGTTATTATCTTGTACCCACGAAAACCTGGAAACTGCAGTTAATAAAATGAATGTAACTTTAAATAACATTGTAACATACTTAGCTAGGAATAGTCTTAAGTTAAATAAAGAAAAAACGAAGGCTATGATAATCTGCAGTAAAAATAACCTAAAGAAAACTCAAAATTCTAATTTCGCAATTAAAATTGAAGATAGTGAAATTTCTTACGTTGATTCGATAAAATACTTAGGCGTTATAATAGACAAGCACTTGAACCTAAATGAGCACTTTCGATATATATATGGTAAAATTTGCCAAAAATTGTTCTTTTTTTCAAGAAGTACCTTAAACCTATCAATGTGGTCAAAAATTACTATATACAACTGCATTATCAAGCCACACTTTCAGTACTGTCCGTCAATATTGTTTATGCTAAACAAAGGCGAACTCGATAAATTACAAAAATTGCAGAATAAGGCAATGAGAGTTATACTATCTTGTGGTAGACGCACTCATATTATAGATATGCAGTATACGTTGCACTGGTGGCCGGTAAAAATACATTTACATTACTTTACTATGATTTTTATTTATAAAATATTGCACAACCAGCTGCCAAAATACCTAAGCTGTAATATAAATTTTGTGAATGACACCCATAATTATCCTACAAGAGGTAGAAATAATATATATATTGCGACTACCCAACTTCAACAAACCATGTCATCATTGTTTTTTAAAGGCTTTGTGGAGTTCAATAAATTACCAACTTGCATTAAGGAATCTAACACATTACGTAAATTTAAGCTTAAATTGAAAGAAAAAATTAATAGTGATTTTTATATTTAATTTCTTAAGAGCTAGAATAAGTTATTTTTTGTTATCTTGTATCTGTATGTAACAGATTCTTTCTGATTTAAATAAACATTATATTTAAAAAAAAAAGTCCTACTTAGAATTTTTCCGAGACTAAGGAGTTCCAACCCTAGCAAGGAAACTTATACATGCTACACATTGTAGTAATATGGGCCCCATGGCTTCACATAACTTCGAAGTAATTACATTCTGTAAAGATTTTTAACAGATTTATTTTATTTTTACAAACCTCACCGGGACCGGGGGATCGAGGTCGCCACCATTAGATCAGGACATCAGGAGTTAGGATGTTTAACCATTGACCTACCGAGCCCGGCCACAAAAATCTACTTAATAGTTTCAAATGTTATTTTTAGTTGGTAGGTAAATATTATACATTTTATTGATTGAGAAAAGCTTCATAACATTCATATTCTTCATGGCCAGTCTCTTCTCTCTCTACCTATTAATTCACATAAAATATATTTCTATATATGGTATTTATTGCCCTTACATAGCTATTGAGTAGATACTATTGATATAACAATAGTAGAGAGGAGCAAGTGTTTTCTCCTACCAAGAGAAAAAAAAGCTGATTATTATCGTTTTTGGAGGATAATAATAATTTTCTTGTCCATAAAGAAGTATATCACCGGCAAAAATTATTATTATTATTATTATCATCACGGCAACAAGCGCTAAGATGGGAACTAAATACAGTTGGAACAGAATTAAATAAATCGGAGGAGGCAAACAAACAATTCCGAAGGGTCATACAAGGTTTGCAAATCCAAATGGATGAAATGGAGTAAAAGATTCCTACAATCCAAAAGCAATTCGCCTCCGACTACGCAGAGAAAGGGGCACAGAAACAGAATGGAATTTACGAAAGAAAAGGATAAGAATAAGAACACTTCACTTGAAGAATTAAGCAGGTTCGAGTATTGCATAATAAAAATGTTGAAATTGCAAAGAAAATTCCCAAACCACCACCAATTCTATGAGCAAAAGCACTATCAACAACTTTATTTTATTTATTTATTTATTTAGTACTCAGCCAACAGCCGTTAGGCTAATTATAGGCGCCGCTAACATTTTATGGGACTTTCAACCCTACTAACGACTGTCATGATGTCATCATGACATCCGGGACCAACTATTTCCGTGGCAGCCGTACCACGTAACTCTACTGATCGAACGTGGACGCTTGTTCAATCTACACCACCCGGGACCTATCCTGAAGGAACTTGGGCAACACTAGTAGGAAAACAAGATTATCAAATTAAAACTCGAAAAACTTGAACAACCGACTAGCAAGAGGAGAAATACCTAAGTTCGCAATGGCTACTGAAATCAGAATCATAACATGGAATGCAAATTGACTGCGACAACATTTGAACAAACTTCAATCAGTCCTAATCGCCCAAAAAATGGTCATATGTCTCATTTCTGAAACACATTTCATAAAAGAACGTTATTTCAAATTAAAAGGTATACTGCTACTCTGTTGGGTCATATACCTATTAGTTATCCTTTTATGGTAGAAGTTTCTGGTACGAAACATCTGCATTCGTTCTCTGACCAGGAGTTAATATACTGCAATATCATCGTCGACATGGAAAAGCCGCAGCCAATAGTTCATACCTTCCGTGATTTTTCTAATTTTAACTTTGATGATTTTCAGCAATATCTTAGATCACTACCGTGGTATCGCATTTTTGATATTCAATCTATTGACGATAAAATTACTTTATTTAATTATTTTGTTTTGGAAACTCTTAATATTTTGCTCCCTTTAAAACTTCAACTTTTCGTAAGCCAAAGGCTCCATGGTTCACTGACAATATAAGATGTATGATGACACTGAGAGACGCGGCATATATGCGCTTTAAAAGGTCCAAAAGACCGGGGCATTTGGATTATTATAAATCATTAAAAAATCTAGTAACTTTGTCTATTAGGAATGAGAAAAAGGCATACTTAAATTATAAATGCATGAAAGGTAAATCCAAATTTCTCTGGAAAGAACTGAGAAACTTCAATGTATATAATAAAAAACGTCTAATCTGATTGCGCCAGTTATTGGTAGTGCTAATACAATTTATGATTTCTTTCTTAGCTCAGTTCAGGGTCAGGATCAACCGGATCCAAATATCCTTAGACTTTATAATACCGTAAAGTCTAATATTGATATAAAATTTAATTCTCATTCGAAATGAACAATCTGATTACCGAGAAATTAAATATGGCGTTCCGCAAGGATCTATTTTAGGTCCGTTACTTTATATAATTTATTCTTCGGGCTTATGTAATACTTTAAAGGACTGTGTATATCATCAGTATGCAGATGATACGCAGTTATATTATTCGTTCAATCCCAAAGATACTGTAACTGCTTGTAGTCGTATAAATGAAGATCTAGATAATTTAGTTAAATTTTGTTCTGCCCATTCACTTATAATTAATCCTGCAAAATCAGTTGTTATGCTTTTTGGTGGTAGAAATAATAGACTTTTACAATTGCCTCACATTCAGATAATGATTAATGATAATATAATTCCATGTAAAGACGTTGCCCGAAATTTGGGCCTAACCTTAGATTATACATTCAGATTTCGTGAGCATGTAAATATTTGCATTCGTAGAGCTTATGCAAATCTTAAACTTATTTATAATAATAGGCACATTTTGAACAAAAATATCAAGGCGGTTTTATGTAACTCTCTTGTGCTGTTTCAGTTTAAAGAGATTCTTCCGATCTATATTTCGGATCCCGATATCGTTTAGTATTTTCCCGTAGCTACAGTTGAACCGATGCCTCCGCACCTGGAAACCGTGTTCCTAGCTAGCACTTAATTAAGCTCATTTCCTGAAGAATCAGTTTTCTGAGGCGATGCTCCACGAGTGGGGAACTAATACCTGCTAAAAACCTGAACCCAGCGTAGACCTTTGGCCCCAAATTCCGTTGGCAAATAATTGCATCAAAATTTCCTGGAGGATGTTGGCAAACAATTGTATCAAAATTTCCTGGAGGACATATTCGAAACGAGGGTTTAACAACCAGGCCGTTTCATATGTCGATTTCGTAATAATAATTAAATCAGCCGACCAACATAAAATTTGCCCGAACGAGCGTATCAAATTTTATATTATTAAGGGCCGGCACGTAGCCGACCTCCAAGGCCCCAAACGTCGAATTCTGCATTCTTAGTATTTTTACATAGAATAATTCATACTAAAACTTCTCCTTACCTATACTTCAAAATCAAATTTCGTACGGATATTCATAATTTGAATTTGAGACGTAGGGGATTAATATATTGTTGCATGCATCGCTCTGAGTTATTTAAACGTTCTTTCTCTTATAATGTGTCGAAGCTTTATAATTCCATTCCGCCTTCACTGAAAATTCTTCCTTTGACTACTTTCAAAGTTTAAATTAGAAATATGCTATTTAATAATGGTACATAATTTCGGAAACTCTTTTATTAACGGGTGCAACTTGATAACATTGTTACTTTTTATAATTGTGAGTGATTGGGCATTGTATATTGTATATTGTATATTCTAGCTTATATATTATAGATTGGCTATGGCATATGGTATATACTATATTGTATTTTGTACATTTTAGATTGCATTATGTGTATTTTTGTGTATTTTGAGTATTTTTGAGTATTTTTAATGTATTTGGTTTCAGTTATTTTACTAGGTGGTAAGTAAGAGCAGGGGTCTCTTTTACAGAGGTAATCTGATTGCCATCTAATTTCCTATAAATTATTTATAATGCATTTCATAAAAATTACTATTGTTTTACTTTTTGGAAATAAACTTTATTATTATTATTATTATTATTATTACTTGTTATCAAACTGTACATCCACTATGTTAGCTACTTTAATTTTTTGGTCATTTTTTCAGAGAATTACTTTGTACTCTCGGGTGCAATAGCCGGCCGCCAGCTCAGTCGGATGGAGGAGTGCAGGTTTTTAACAGAACAGTCGGTAGAACGAAATAATAGAAATATTGGCCCAGTGCGCCAACGATTTTTTTTTGTATTACAATACGGCGAGTGCACCCAGATGTTCAAGAGAATTCGTAAACCCACAATTCTTAAGCACAAACACAATTCTTGAAAGAGGAGCTTCAAACACAATAGACAGCCGTGACTAAATTAAACCTCCATAATTGACAAAATTACAGTATAATTTTCGCAAATTCGGGATCACAGTACAGGTAAATATCACACAATTATCGATCCACCAGCAGAATCGCAGGTAGCCACAATATTACTTGCTATACTAATTAAGTTTGGCTAATTTAGCAGTAATAGCATGAGGTATCTCAGAAAAAGAATTAAAACTAATATTCACAATTTGTAACGTAACAATAAGGCAATCGCCTTATTTCACACATTAAAATTAGGCTCGGGGCAGGCCTATAGTACAGCGGCGTTTGGTTTCAGAGGAAACACAAAAGCGAGTCATGCAGCGACCTCACGGCCGAATGATATCACGATTCTCGAAATCGTTTTGCCCCAAATTCGGGCGGCCCGAAGCTGATGGTTCAAAGAGGAGTTCACCGTGTGATCCTGGTACAAAATAGACCTGAAAATAAAGCCTCCTTGTTGGATCTTCTCCTGCGCTTAAATGGCGTCTGCAGCAGGGGTCAAGCGGGCCCGAAGATCCAAAATTCCCAGTGCATGGAACGTCCGAATGCGAATAAGACCAGCTGCATTCCAAGCCTCAATTTGGCCCCTGGTACTAGGTGCTATAACGAAGGAATGAATCCACGATAGCATAACAAGACCGACCGAATACAGGAGGATTTTTGAAATTCCAACCCGAAGTGGTGGAAACGGGTATCCTGGTATAATTTACGAATACAACAATTAATTAATAAGTACATATATTTTTGATTTTATCTCATAAAACTATAGTGTTATCAATCTATACAAGGGGAACGACAATTACATACACATTTCCAGGGGGTACGTGAAGCAAAAAGAGTTAAGGAGTACTTTATTCGGAAGAATATTGTTTCCTTTTTACCTACAATACTTTTTACAGACTTTAGTTTATCGTATTGAGTGAGGGGAAAGGGGGACACTCTAAAATTCATTTAAGATTTAGAAGAAAAAACAAACATTTGTAGTTCATACGAAGAACGGGCATCTTGCTAGTTTGTAATATATTATAGTCAAGTTATGACAAAATTCGGCTGCAGACGGAACTAATTGTCATAAAAATTCCTGCGGGAACATTTTCTTAAGGTCTCCAAGAATCGCCAAAAGGATAATTATGGGGAACACCCCTAAAGTATAAAAGATCGTGGGCCACATTGAAACTGCAAACAATTCATGTAGTGTCAGGAAAAATTAGGGGAAAGCTGCATTTAAGCCAGTTGTTAGAGCACTATAAGAAATATATTTTAATAGAACTGCCTCTCGCCCTTGTGCTTTCCTCCCTATGCCCCCTAAACGTTGCATATGCAGATTTCTGAAAGAAACATAGTAGCAAATATTCGAGTAGGCCTGACGCTTATTTTAATTATGACAGATATCAACCAAGCATGCCTACTAAAATAATTTTTTCGTATGGTCATCTCTTTCTTACTTGAGCATTCTATTTTGTTGTTCATGTTATCTAATTGCTGTTATATATAATTATGGCCCCATCGGTATATAACAGCAACGAGATAACATGAACAACAAAATAGAATGCTCGAGTAAGAAAGAGATGACCATACGAAATCATTATTTTAATAGGCATGTTTAGTTGACTTATGTGTAATATAATTGCTGTTATATACAGTGAGAATAATGTAAGACTATACATGTGTGAATTATGCAAAATTAGACGTAATGAATTTACTTTATGTTACCATGGTGTTTGTAAACAAAATAACAACACAGTGATTACAGAAACTAGTTAAAACTGGATTACTTCATTGTAATTTCAAAACCGACAATTGTTACTAGCATGGGTAAATTGATTAATGCGAATAATGTAAGACTGTACATGGCTGAATTATGCATAATTAGACATAGGGAATTTACATAATGTTACCATGGTGTTTGTAAACAAAATAACAACACAGTGACTACAGAAAAAAACCGACAATTGTTACTAGCAGGGGTGAATTGATTAATGCTAAAATAAAGTTGCTAATGTATAGTCTCACATTATTCACACGGTATAATTGTGGCCCCATCGGTATATCCCTAGGTAAGAGTTGGAATGATGTAAACTTCTTTTATTTTAATTCTTAAACAATGTACTAGAAAAAGTTTTCAGTAGAAATATAACAAGTGCTTGAAAAATTTCCGGAAATATTTGGAAATATGTTCTTCAGCTATTTTTTCAATAAGAGCATGAGTGCATGCCAACTGAAAAAATTCCGACTCCGAAGGAGGAGGGATTTTTTCTTGGAGGCATGCACGAATGCTTTTGTTGAAAAAAAAATAGCTGCATAACATATTTCCAAATATTTCCATAGGGAAATTTGTTGAGCACGCGTTATATTTTGATAGAGAATATCACGAATGAAAAAACACAGTAGCAACAATCAGTATCGGCCTACTGACTTTGTTCAGAGCTTCATTGTTTCTAAATACTTTGATGACAGTGACAGAAGTGGAAATTTCCCGGTAAATTTCCGATTATCAATTTTCGCCGTTACCATGGTAACTTTCCAACTAAATTTGCATAAGGGATATTCTCTATTCAATTTTGTTCTAATGCCAGTAATTTTCGAAATAAAAACGTTTACATCGAGTTTCCTTGAAAATGTAAAGCTAAGAAACCGTAAACTATCCCCACACTGGTGAGTTTTAATCAAATACTACAAAATAGTGTAGTTCATTAATATTAAGTAAAATATCAACTTTAATTAAATAATCTCAGATGTTATTGAGATAATTAAAAATCTAATTTTTATGTTTCCCTTTTTAGAGACTGTAACTCGCAAACTGTACATTGTTATGTTAACTTTATTACTTATTTTTGCCTAGAGGGTCAACTTGTAAAATTTGTCGGTATACTTTTTAAACACTGTGTATACTTTCTTTTAAAGATCACCTTACAAATTTTATCGATACATGTTTTGAACATCCTTTAAATCGTTCTATACAGGTATAATAATATCAGGGGGGTACCTATATACTATTTCCTCCAATTCCCATAACTGAAATTATGGTAATTCTTAGATTTCTTAGAAAGGTGGCGATTCCTCAATGCGCGAAGTTGGGTATTTATTTACGTTGCAATTGACGACCTCAAATAGTTATTTAGAGCACAAATGTTAGAAGTGCAACTTTTTTCACAAGTGTGGAGGGTTATTAAACGAGGCGCAGCCGAGTTTAATATTCCCCATGCGTGTTTGCCTTCATTTTAGTCAAGTGCGTTAGTCAGTTCTGGTAACTAAGGACACGTCTATTCATAAGTCATAACTAAGGAAACGTTCAATTAGAATCGTTCATTCCTAAATTAAAAGCACTAAACACACCGAAATTAATTTAAAGAAGACTACTTTTTTAAATAAAATTTTAAAAAAGGCATTGTGCACACTAGAGCGCCAAAAATTTTTGCGGACTACGGCCCGGAACAATATTAATATTCTTGTTTGACGGTTGTAGAAAAAATATTGTTTGTATTACGAGCGCGAAATGTTTTAGAGCTTTCGAATGACTTTTTTGACTCTGTTATCGCCTTGTCAAAAGAAGTAATATTCTCACGTTCTAAACTCATTAATTTCGCGCACTTAATACAAAAATAACATTTTTAAAATTTCATTTAAAAAAGTAGGCTTTTTTTAATTAATTTCGGTGTGTGAAGTGCCACTTTTTTTCACTCAGTGAAAAATAGTGACACTTTGCTTTTAATTTTGAAATGAACGATTCTAATTGGACGTTTCCTTAGTTACCAATAGCCGTTTCCTTAGTTACCAGAACTGACCAACGCACTTGACTAAAATGGAGGCAAATACAATTCTATACAAAATAGGCTTGAGTTGAATATTTAATGAAATTTTAAAAAATCTTATAGACTACTCGTGTTAGCGTGCTTATTTTTCACGCGTGTGGAATATTAAATTCGGCTGCACCTCGTTCAATAACCCTCCACACCTGTGAAAAAAGTTGCACTTCTAACACGTGTGGTCTAACTAACTATTTCCGACTCATACAAATATTGAGGTTTTTCCTAATTAAAATTTGAACTTAATATTTCCAAATAACTTGACACTTGACAGTTTGACACAATGATATTATTAGTTACCAAAGTACACTGTGTTATTTCCTATGGTTTTTTTATTTACAAAAACCACAATTTCTTCGCTAGTGATTAATAGTACTTTATGATAAAAGTGCGTAAAGCTAGTCTTTCGTCACGAGTGGGGCAGAGTTAAAAACCGAGTGAGCGAGCGTTTTAAGTCCCGCGGGTGACTAAAGATGCTTTACGCATGTGTATCTTACAATATTTTATCTACGATAGAATCTACAAAACACAATAAATATAGACTAAGAAAAATATTTAAATGTAAATTGCAAACGCTCGTAATTTTGCGTGGTTAAAAATTTTAAAACCGTTGCTACTGACGACGTGCTGAATGAAATCTTTTGAACACGTTGCTACTGATGACGAAAACTATTGAAAACATGTTATTAAACAGTGGTTTTACAAACTTAAATCTGCCAACCAAATCTCATTTTTACACCGTCGTAGATAAAGTCAATTTTATCCACTATTATCATTAAAGTGTTACTCTAGCAACGTGGCGTTAGTGGATAAAGCATTTACAACTTTATAGGTTGTGTTGGAAAGTAGCTACATATGGCACAAGTGAATAAAGAGACATTTTATCCATAAGGGCAAAAACTTAGCTCACAGACAGCCGAGTGAGATAATCTCCCCGAATGGATAAAATCTATTTATTCATGTGTAGCATATAAAACTTTTACCAATACCTACAATTAATTGTATAAATAAGTTTTAAAATTGAATAAATAATTTTAAATATGTAATCATATTATTGGTTGTGTACTAGTTTTCACGGTAACATGTTTGTATTTTGTAAGTTGCTATGGCTTATGAATTAGTTTATTCACTAATGAATAAAGTAACTCTTTGTCCATCCTCATTATTAAAATGTTGCTTTACCATGAAGATTTGCTCAGATACAATACAGCTTTATAAATAGACATTGGAAAAAGAAAATTACTTCACTACTATAGCGAAATTCTCCTGAGAAAATATATGGAAACAGATAACAAAAACGTAAGTGTATCTAAAAAAATGTAGGCCCCACTCCGAGCTTTCGAGAATCTTACTGGACAAACGCTCCAGAAAAGCCGCGACTTTAAATATTTCCAACAATTTCAAAATTTTCGACTACAATAGATTTTTCAAAATGCATGTTTGCCTAATCTTTTTATTGACTTGTAACCTGACCACGTCAATCCTGTTGCAATAGAGATAATTAAAATTCAACAGTATTCAATTACCACATACATACGTATATGGAAGTATAAGGTCTGCACACTTACTTGGGTGCCTGCACGTCTTCAGCTATGAACTTCAATCTAGCCCGATATTTCTATGAAAATGTGCTTGAAAAGAAGTTGGACGTTATGACCAAAGTCGAAGTTGGGAATTGTGACCAAAATCAAACTTGGGCGTTATGACCAAGTTGGGCGTTGTGACCAGAATCAAAAGTTGGCGTTGTAACCAAGTTGGACGTTGTGGCCAGAATCAATTTGGGCGTTGTGACCAAATTGGGCGTTGTGACCAAAATCTAAATTGGGCGTAGTGACCGAGTTGGGCGTACTGACCAAAATCGAAATTGGGCGTTGTGACTAAAACGGTGGTTTAAGTGGCGTCGATAGCTCTCTCCTATAACAGGCGTCGGTGGGCGTTGCGACCAAGTTGGACGTTGTGACCAATATCGTTTTTCGGCGTTATGACCAAATTGGGCGTTGTGACCAAAATCTAAAATGGGCGTTGTGACCAAGTTGGGCGTTGTGACCCGAATCGAAGTTGGGCGTTATGACCAAATACTGAGTTGGGGTTTGTGACCAGTGGGCGTAATATAAGGCAAAACTTAAACTATTTGCAGAAGTCGATTATGATATAGGTTTTAACATTGTTCGGCAATAATTTTTACAATTTGGCGATTGCATCCATCCTGCGGAAAAAAGAGACAGGCAATTTCGAAGTAATTCTCAGGTGAAATGTTTCACGGAGGTATCGCAAGAGATGCGGTATGTAATGGGCACTTTGGTAGTAGCCTACTAGTTTTGTTTTGGTAAGCCGAGAGTTTCTAATGGTAACCAAGCCCGGTACCATTCCTATGGACTGTGAAAAATTCCGGCTGTTTATTGATTCAAAACGTAGACTTGCTTTGATTACCCCAGCCCTCATACTATCAAGCTACCCGGTATTGTACTTAAAAAATTTATACAACATAGAGACCCTATGCGTGAAGAAAACGATAAGAGATAGAAACTCCGCTAAATTACACGAAATGTACAACTTTACGAGAGCTATTATTTATTATGTCCTATATTTTAATCCCAAAATTCGTATTTCATGCATCCGTTAAATTACGCGAAATGTATAAGCTCACGAGAGCTACTATTTATCATGTTCTATATTTCAATCTCAAAATTTCATGCTTACGAAAAAACTAAAAAGGCATACTCAGTTATTTGTTTTTTTTTTGGATTGGCATTATTGCAGCACATTTTCAGTTAGATCTTGAATTTGAATTTACGTATAGTAGAGTCATTAGCGTTCCATATATACATACATAGATATTATAATATCTATTTATGTTGCAAGTACGAAATTAAGGGCTTTTTGGACGAGCCGCAGTTTATGGGCAAGCGAGCGCAGCGAACGAGGCACATAAAGAAGACGAGTCTAAAAGTTCTCTTTCGTACAAGTAACATACATAATTTTTTGTTCCACTCTTTGGAAGTGTTTTTCCGAAATAAAAATTACAGTTTAGTCGAGGAGGTTGGGAAAATTCGAGGTCAGAATAATATATAAAAAATGGCAAGTTGTAGTATTTTAATTTCGACCAATAGAAGCACACCGTTAGGTTTTGTTGCTATGATTATTACTGTTGAAAAGTAAAAGGTACTAGTACGAAAAAGTGGGTGTTTTCGACCCCTAAACACTGCCGAAATAGATAGCTTTTCGATGCAGTAGAACAAAAAATCTCTCTTACCTTTCGAGATTTATTTAAGTCGCGTATATGCGGATATTTCGTCATATGGTAACCCTATTTTCTTTGCTTTTCCGTGTGCAAGTAATTGAGTTATATGTGAAATCCTACTTTTACATAGTAGGCTCGGGCAAAATATTCAATAGGACAAACGAAAGACAAAAGTACAGTGAAAGAAACAAATGTTTGTTCAAGAGTAACAGAAAGTATTTTTCTAATGTTTTAAAAAGTTATTGTTTATTGATGAAATATAAAGCTGGTCTGAAAATTATAGTTTTTGGTTTATTTATAGCGACGTACGTTGACATAGTGTAGTGAGTCGTATCAGATTTGTATACAAACATTACTTAGTGCTTCTAGGACAGTGGTGCTCATACTTTACTTTGTCCATAAAGGTCTGCTAACAAATTTTTAAACAATCGGAGATCGACAGAAGTTAATGAAGGTTTAGGTATACACACGTAGGTAAATGGATTTATGCTACAGCATTTAATGTTTTTAGCAAAATTAAAGAAAGGAAAATTATTTACAATTTAAAAAAAGAAATGGTACTAGACTTACGTTTAGAAGATAATTTCTTTCATATCAAAGAATTTATTTTCTCTGATTAGGTACTCTACAGAAGTGGTAAGTCTAAATAAATAAATTTAAAGAATTACAACCTCCGTGTATCTCTTTTAAGGGTGCCCCTAATTAATTTATTGTTAAAAACATAATAAATAATATGTAGCAAAAGTTTACCTTCAGCACATGCACTTACTTCGACGGTCGAAGGTGGATAGACAGCCAAGACGGATCCCTGAAGGAGTTGCCGTAGGTCGTTGAATTATTAAAGACAAATCCACAGATAATATCGTATCTGCGCAATTAAATGTATAAAAGTCGGTTAAAACGAGCAATTATCAAAAAAAAGATCTGATCTTTGGAACAATAGACGTTCTCAATTTTTTAATCTACTCGTTAATTTAGGGGAAAATGAGAGGGTAAGATACGGAAATCTCGAATAAAAAACCAGGCCAAGAATGATGACATCACCCAGAAAGTCACTATCAAAAAATCATGCTTCCAATCCACTTCCCAATTTTTATCGTTACATCGGGTGGAACTGAAGTACTTTCTCACGTTTAACTCTTATTTAAGTTTGAATAATTAATTTTTCTACATTTGTATTTGTAAGTCAGCATCACGAATTGCAATCAATTAGACATGCAGACGTATCGTCCCAGATCAATGCTGTACGTTTAAATGTTATGATTAATTAAAGCCTAATTAAAAGTATTTCTCGGGTCAAGTACAAACTCAAAGATGTATACAGGGCGTTAAGTGAAAAGTTAATAGAAAAAACTTGACATTTCATAATTTGAGCTAAAACGAATATATTAAAATTTTAATTAAAGCAAGACTTTTTTAAATAATTAATTATAGGAAAGTCGTGTAGTCGTAACATATTTTAATAAATCATTTCGCCATTTTTATGGTTTCATCAGTTACATTTTAGCAGTATTTAATGACCATTTAGTTCACCTGTCATCTGTCAAAAGTGGACCAATGAAAACGTCAGATTTTGCATTTCATAGCCAACCAAATCAAATTTTAGTGACTATTGTACTAGTATCGAATTGCAACGACTATTGTACTAGTACTCAAGTGACTATTTTGAACCAATTAAAATATTTATTGAAGATATTCGTTACAGCCTAAATCGGCTTTACGACAGAATGAACAATGGCACCACTTGGGGATGCCAGCTTGTTACAGTATGCTCTTTAAGACAAAAACGCCAGCTTGTTACCTCATAAAAACTACATTACGACAAAATCGGGAAAATGATACAGATTCGTTGCCCTAACCCAGTTACGATGGGCTGTAACAACGGTTTCCGGCTAAAACGCTCAGCGAAAAGAGAGGATTCTTTACGACCTCAGATTAGGGCTGCGATCCGGTAAACGAAATACAGATGTTAAATTAGCAATCTGACTTTCGATAGAAAACCCGTTTACGTAAAAGTGGAAACCGTAGACGGAGCTGAAAAAATGTCTGCAGTGCTGAATTTCAACCAGCGGCAGCCTCAATAAACTTACCTTTAGTTAATTTTCTCCAAAACTCCTCTGTATCTCTTACAAAGAAAACAGATTACAAATACTCATGCAACAGGTAATTAACGAAATAATAATGCATAAAGTACTTAATTAAATATAATCTATTGAGTTAAAACATGTGAAATAATTGCATAAACATGAAATCCAATAAATGGGTTAGTAGCGTTAAAATTACTTGATAAAACAAAGTCCAACTACAAGAATGGCATCAGGAATCATGAATTTAACAACAACTTACTACGGCGATATTCCTTGAAAGTTCATTAAAAGCGAAACATAAAATTGTGACGTTAGCGTCGACCGAAATTACTATTTGTACACATTGTAATGCGTGTTAATTTGGGCGTCGCTAATCATCGCCACAATCAGGTAACCGCATCTCCAAGACGCACGAAAAAAGATAATTTAAATTAAGTTTCGCTGTGCATGAGTACACGACCGGCCGAGTTAGACGTATCCCTGTGCAAATACCAGCCTAAATACGGAAGCCTAGAAGTGTATAAAACTAGGTAACCCAGGCGGCTAGAAAAACTTGCGTCCACCGTTCCTGACTAGCTTTTTGCTCTAGGCCCTCTTGTTCCTTGATCCTGAGCCTGTCCGTCCGACTTGATTTCTAAGACCAGAACTTCCTAGAAATAACTAATTTTCCGTTGAAACTTACTATGGGCTGTCGAGATGACACCTGGAGCTTCCCCTTTACTCTCTAAACCTGCTACCCGTTGAAACCCACCGTGGCCTGTCGAATAGACACCTGGGGTTTCGTTCTCTATCACTCTGTGAATGCGCTTCTCATTGAAACTCACTGTGGCCTGTCGAGAAGACACCTGGAGTTTCCTCTTTACTTTCTCACTCTCTGAACCCGCTACCCGTCGAAACCCACTGTGGCCTGTCGAATAGATACCTGGGGTTTCGTACCCTCCTTGAAACCGATGCCCAAAATCGCCCCCTAAAACAATGCACCAGGTCCTTAACTCACCTGCTGGGACGCTATTTTCCAGCCACCAGAAACCTCCTGCAGTGCCCTTGTATCAAAAGTCAAGCTGCAAGAAGCAATTTTGATCCGTAACCTAAACTTAGGTTATTGTTGTAACTTCATGAGAAACATCTAAATTCAATGTTGTAATTTCACCTGATAACACAATCCGGGCACTGCAGTTTATCGCGAGCAAGGCCTGATCTTGCCCCACATAAAATTCAATTAAACGAGTCTTGGATAATCACAACATTTTAACCCGTTGTAATTCGCTATTTCGCAACAAAACTAACATAGTGTTATTTTTGTTTCTAGCACCGGCCGTACAAGGGCGTCACGCTCCACGACGTTTAAATACTCGCATCGTCTACAGTCTGATCTCCGGAGGCGATCGGACGAGAGAGTCAAAGTGAGTTGTCTAACCAACCAGTCCGTTGACCGAATTAAATAATTCTTTATTCATTGTACATTATACAGAACTTTATTATTTTATTTTAGTTGTCTTGTAAATATATAAATTATAAAACCTTAATTTTATATGTACTTGATCTTTATACTTGAGTTTATAAATCGAACCAGGACTTCTGACTACCCGTTAGCAAAGTTTAGTATCAAAGCTTATAATTAAGAGAGCCAGTAAAGAATGAGCAATAATTAATAAGATACAAGCGTTACAAAATCTAAAATTTGGGTACGAATCATACGGTAGCTAAAATTAAGCAAGCACATCTTCTGAACAACATCGCACAAAAGTGTTTAAAATGCACTATAAATAACTAGGAATAAATACCTGGTTTGCAGAATCCAGGGAAGCCAACGTTGATGTCCACTGGAGCTGCCAGCAACTGGTAAACTCAGCAACTGTTTAACAGGGTGTTTTCGAAAGGCGGAAACAGGGCTTTAAAACGATGTTTGCCACGGTCAGGAGTTGAAACGTCAATAATGCCCCACAGGGCAAATGGACGACGAAAACAACGTTTGACTTGCCAGATACGACGTCTGGTTAAGATAGACCTGGTACCTTTGAGAATCCAATGATAAAATCCGCTAATGCGAAAATGAAGGTTTCGCAACCTCCCGGTAAAGATTCTTCAACGACAACTACCTTATTTGCCCCACTTCAACCTCCGACAGCTAGTGCACACATCACGACAAAACACCAAGGGTTTCCATGAAACGAAACGGTTCAACTTCTTCAGAAGGCACAAAAATCAACAAAAAGCACACAGTTAAATTCGACTATTTCAAAGGGCACACAAATCAACGAAAAGCACACAGTTATTGGGACAAAATACAGCGCGAAGCTTCTGGGTACGCGGATTCAAAAGACTTGTTAAATAAACCAAGGCGGGAGCTGCAGTCCGTTGCTCCAAGATGAAATTATAAAACCAAATAAGCTTCTAACTTGGGCTTAAACGAACCAGGAAAATACTACGAGGGCCGTTTTTTTTCAACCTCCGATGGGCCATAATAAAAAGAAAAGTGTATATAAAACAATAATTTTATTACTAAAAGTTATGTACACTTACCTACGGCTACTTTTCGACATAATCACCTAGGAAATTGAGGCAGTTGTCGTCCCTGTGGACTAGCTTTCCAATACCCTCTGCATACAATGTTGCCGCCAATGAATTACAATAAGTTGGGATGTTGTCTTGAAGCTCCTCGTTATTTTGGAAGCGCTACCCTCCTAGCCACTTCTTCAGTTCAGGGAAAACATGGAAGTCACTCGGCGCTCGGTCGGGGATGTATACCGCGTGATCGAAAATATCCCATTGAAATTGGTCAAGGTGCCGTTGCGTTACAGCAGCACTGTATGGGCGTCCCCCCGGCTCCTTGTCCTGGGGTGGTATCACTTATGTCCATTGCGTCTGCAATAGGACTCGTTGCTCCACAACTCGTTCTATTTGTACCCAAACCCAATGGACTTTCGTGATATCTACTACCCCAAAAATAATCGACATAACTTTGAGTACTTATAATATTATAGGTACCGTGCGTCCACGAGACTACGCACCATGGCGCTGGAGTGATGATAGTTTATTCTAAAGATCTACTCTTCCAGTGGCAATTGATAGTCAAACGGTTGCTAAGCATTGACCATTAAAATTGAATTTGCAAGTAACAAATAAAGTGCCTTCGAACGTTTCTGAATGGCCATGGCTATACAACGATGAATAGTATGTTGGTGGTACTGTAAGTCTATGTCAAATTTGAGGTTAGCAGGTTGGGTTTTGCGTCAGTATGTGTCAAAACTGACGCAAAACCTAACCTGCTAGCGTCGAATTTGACACCATACGTCAAGTTGAATACGACTAATCGTATTGCCATAGAAAAATAAATATAATAGGGTTTTTCATTAAGCTGTTTTCGTAAAAGCAAGAGCTGATCTTTGGGATAAATTAACGTTGCTCTGATTCCATGGTGCGAAACCCTGTGGACACACGGTATATGAAAATTTGCAATTATGAAAGAAGAAAATATGTTAGCTAACTCATTTATAATTTCCTTGAATTTGTATACTTCCGAAATATAAAGTAAGTTATTGATAAAACATTAAATTTAGAGAAAATACCTACATTACGACGTTTGTATATTATTAACATTGTTTAATTTATATTAACATACATGTTTCAAATAAAAAGATTAAACATTTAATTATGAACTAGTTTATGATGGAATGCGAAGAAAATGAAATGAAAGCAAGGTTACTTTTATTTCCATGCCTATCGGAAATGCTTAGACTAAAGGAAATTTGAAGCTTGCATTTAAATTTGACTATGCAGGGCTGTATTACAATTAAAAGGCGCCCGTTTTATTAAAAAATACATATAAATTGATTTGTTGCAGAAACGTAAATTTTAGAAACAGCTAAATGGAGCTTAAGTTGTCGGTATCAGTTTTATAATTGATTGTTGTTAGGAGTTTTTGTATTTCAATCATTTCTAAACGCAGCATTTTTTTAAATCGTTTTCGTTATGTAAAACTGTAGGTGTGTTGTTAAAGTTAAATTTATGATGCTTTTTATTGGCATGGTCAGTTAAAGTGGTTTCTTTGTTAAAAGGTGATGCATTATTAATTTTAATAGAGTATTTGTGTTGTTTATTTTAATAGTTGTTTTGTTTGACCTATGTATACAAAATTACAGTTATTGTAATTAATTTGAAAAACCAATATAGATTGTATGTTAAAATCGGTTTTATCTGTTAAATTAGCTCCCACGCTTCTTCTGGGCATCTGTGTTGGTTGGATGGTTAGTATTCGGATACTGATTTTGCCCATGCTTTACGATTTTTAGCAAGAGTTTCCTAGTTACCTACGAGTCTGGCGTCTTTTAGCATTTCATATAGTAAGTCTTTGTATCGTTTTAACTGTCCTCTAACGTTTCTCCGTTTCGCCGTAGGTACACTATAAACTTTGGATATTATTGTATGACAAATAGGTGGTGCTTAGAACAAGCTGAACTGCCTGAATGAATTCATTTAATGGAATATTACTGTATTTCAGTTATTTCTAATAGTCTTTAATCCAAGATCAATTGGTATATTAGCATATAGGAAAACTACGTCAAGTTGAAAAGGGTATGGTTTTTTTCAAATTTAATATTGTCAATATATTCTTTGGGACGTAAGTCGGTTGCTTCACGTCGAACCAAATATGCTGGTAAAGTTTCTAAACAGGGATCAGGAAGACCTGTTACTTGCGCCACAAAGTATTTCGGTTCACTAATCCTGCAATTATCGATAACAGGTAAGATATCTAAGAAAATGTTTGCATACGTTTTGGTTATTTTTTATTAATACCAATTTATTCCGTATTTTTGCTGTATATTTTAACACGACTCGATCCCGTGGCCTCGTTGGAGGGCGGGCGAGGGTTAACTCCTGCTATTGGCGACTGTTGTTGATATTGCCCTGGCAACTCAGTCGGCCAATGGCACTCTCCCCGGTAGACGGGACAGACCTAAGTGCGAGAGCGAGAGAGAGAGAAAAAAAATATATTTACAGAGGTTTTATTTTTCTAATATATACATGGATGGTTAGCTATTTGATTACGACTCAAAGACTCCTGCGGCGCGGGGTCTTCGGATGTCCCCCGGGGTTCTCCCTTTAGCGGCGGGGGGGGGGGATGCGTAAGCCGGGGGCGGCGGCGGACCTGGCGCTGGAGGCGGTGCTGGGAGCTCGGAGCTCGGCCTCGCTGGATCGTCGGGCCGGATGGCTGGGGGTGGGGCGCCTAGGCGGTGCGGCGGACCTGGCGCTGGAGGCGGTGCTGGGAGCTCGGAGCTAGGCCTCGCTGGATCGTCGGGCCGGATGGCTGGGGGTGGGGCGCCTAGGCGGTGGCGACGGGCGACGGCGGTGTCGGCGGTGGCTGGACGGGATGCGTGCCGGAGAGGACCGGAGGGGCGGCCGGGGGCAGTCGCGGAGCTCCTTGTTCAGTCGCAGGTCCCTCCTGCGGTAGTGTGGTGTAACCCTGACCGCGCTTCGGAGCGGTAGGGCCACTTTGGGGAGTTGGGAGCGGCGACTCAGCTCGGTGGAGGAGCAGTACGCCTCCCACAAGGATTGCAATTCCCGCGTCTCCTAGACGCTTAAGTGCAGCTCCAGCTCCACAACCAATTTTCGGGGGCGGCGGAGGACCTGGCGCTGGCGGCGGCGCTGGAGACGGAGGCCTGTCGGTGTCTGGGCGCGCAGGGTTTCCAGTCCCGTGGGCGTGTTGTGGGGTTCAGGCGTCCAGGGACAGGACGGCGATGAGGCGGCGTCTGTCCGAAAGAGGTAGTCCTTCCGGAAGGGGGAGTCTGTCTGGAAGGCGGCGCGGATGGGCGATCCTGAGGGCGACTGCACCTGCAAGCACCGGCGAGCCTTGATGGTTAAAGGCGACTCGGGGTCGGGGGCGCACGTCTTGCAATTTCAATTAATGTCCAGGAGCTCGGGGAGCACCACTGGAGATTAATTTTCCTTTGTTGGTTCAATTTCGCTAAGTTCCAGGAGCTCGGTGGGCACCCCTGGAGACTAAGTCAGATTGTTTACTGGTGCAAATTTTCCTAAGTCCCCAAGAGCTCGGTGAGCACCACTGGTTAGGTGATTTTTCGCATCCTAAGGTGGCTGATGTTTTTAATTTAATTAATCCTCGGGATGTGGTTTTTCATTGTTCCTTGAGTTGACCGCGGGTTTACACCTGGATCTATTCTAGACTACCCGATGCCGACTTTTATTGGTGCCCTTTGGTTTTATTTTAGAAACTGCATATTTCGCTGTTTGCTGCAAGTTCCGAAAAGCTTTTACTGTTTTATGGCTTTGTTGTTTTGCCAATTCGCGTTCTTTCATACTCGCGGGGCTTATGTTTTCGCGTTTCCTTATAGAAAAACAACAGCACCTAAATTCGTGTAATCGGGGTTTCTGTATTCGTTGCGGCGGCTTGCATTCGAGGGCAGATTGGTGTTCGGCGCATTTATTTTGTAGAGCTGTCGTCTTTATAGTGATGTGTTTATGAGGGTCTCGGACCGGGCGGTCTTGATGGAGCCTTGTAATCTTTAACGCTGCTTCTGTTATGCAGCTGTAAAACTGCGTCCTTTTGGTTTGCGATCTATTAATTAATGCTGTGTATTGATCCTTATTGCACGACGAGGGCGTAACATAAGTACATGTGATAATGGAGGCCCTTGCGTGTCTCCGGATCATATCAATTTTAATAAATTTATGAACATGTAATAATACATATATATATATATTTTAATTTTCCTCTAGGTCTTCAAGATCATTGAGGCACGTCTTACGGTTATCCAATTGGTTATAAATTTTACAAGGCTTTTATTTTTTCTGTTTGGAAAAATATTAAAAGGGTGAGATCGTCAGAATTTAAAAAATCTATATAAATAAAGACCACCCTTGAGTAAAGACAGCTTTAAAATAAATAATAGAAAATGTTTTCTCTAATACAATTGCGGATAAATAAATTGTCTACCTCAGCCTGTTGTTAGTAGGTACCTCTTCTGTTAATAATTTTAAAAACAAACTTGATGCCTATTAAAAGAATTCTAAGGATAGTGTTTCGAATTAATAATTATGTTGTTATATGTTGGTGCATAACAACTGTACTCTATGATTACGGTTAAAAAGCTTCTGCCGTGCATTAAAATAAATTATTTTAGTTTTTTTGATATTTTTCAATAATTTTTTTCTAAATTTTGGTTGTTTAACCTCCTTTTGACAAGATTTTTGTTGAAACAATGACATTTACTTGGTAAATAAACACAGATTTTGTTAAAAAAAGTTACTACTTTATTATTGTATGGTTAATTGTGCCTTAACTTATTGAATTTATTGATTTTACAAGTTTCAGCCATATACAGAGTGTAAAGTTTTAATAATATTAATGAATTTTCTATATGAGAATATTTTGTGTTGCAGTTCAAAATTCAGCTAAAAATAACAGCGTACGTGTTTAAAAACGAAGCTACATGACAGGTAAAGAGTGTCCCAAAAAAATTTGGCTGAAACAACAAACAGACACACAAAAGTTGGAGAAGGTTTCTTAGGTAGAAACCAAGCATAAATATTCCTGTATCATGGTAATACAATCTCTAATAGCAATTTTATTTTTAAATTCGAGTATAGTGTAACGTCTAATTAAATATGAGTGACAGCAAGTGTATTTTTAACTTTAAATTTGCTTGTGAAAAAAAAGTTCAAAACTTTCCGTTGCTGGTGCCCAGCACATAAAAACTTATAAAGTGCAGTAAAGTGTATGAAGATCATAAATTTGAAGAACTTGAAGATATGTTTATCGCTAGGAAATGCTGTTACCGAAGCGGGAACTTCAACAACGAAAATACACAGGCAACCAGAAGTGCCAAATTTCAATTTTAAAAATGACTGTATTGTGGACAAAAGTGCAAAGTGCGAAAAGAATAAAAAGAACCCCCATCGATGGCGACCGCCCTATCAATTCCTAGCTTTAGAATAAAAGGTAAAGACAATTTTAAACAAGGAAGCCATTTTGCAAACGTGCGTGGAAAGAAACGATACCTGGGCTGCTGAAATTAGATTAAGATTAGCTGGCTGTGTGGCAGACCTATCTGCTGTAGATGCCAGATATCATATGGACTGTCCTAATAAATTCATGGGTCAAATAGCTGTGCTCTCAGCAAAACGACAGTCTAGTCAGGATACCGAGGAAGAAGATAATCCTTACGAGGAAACAGTAAAAGAAATATTGACCGATAAAGAAAGAATTTGGAATGCGATAGATATAAACAATATATACTCGGATCGCGGAGGACATAAACTTACTCGAGGTAATTTAATGAAAACCCTCAAGAAACAGTTTGATAAACTGATAGTACTTTCTGCCCCAGGATATGCAAATATAATAACATTCCCTAACAAAGTCGCGGCGACCTTAAGAATAAGTCGTGTTGAGAATGACGCTGATGATATTGAGACTGCAATTGGTAAAATAACAAAAGAAATAAAACGCGAAGTTGCTGATGTAAAGAAAAATAAAGAGAAATATAAGTTACACGTAAAATACGAAACAGTGTTAGCGGATTGCAGTAAAACTCTATTAAAATTTTGCTAGTCGCTATCGCCTAATTTGGACAAAACTTTACCGGCACTTTTAATTGGGAGTATCGTCTCATCGAGAACTAGTGAATATTTTGAACCAATTTAAAATATCATGCACGTATGATGAGCCGTTAAGGTTCAAAAAGACTGCCGCTTTTGAGGTGGTTAAAAATGTAAATTTAACTGGAATTACTAAAGGAAATAATGCTACACTAACCCAGGTTATTGTTGACAATTTTGACACAGAAATCTCATCGCAAAATGGCAAAACCAGTACTCATTCGCTAGCTGTCCTTGCCGCTCAAACTACGTCAGAAGGAGAATTTTTAATATAATAATATACTTTTGAAACACCCTGTATTTAAAATTTTTTGTTTTTATTTTATATAAACCTTATTATGAGAATCAAACCATTTGTAAAAAACTCGTTTATTTATGTAAAATTTACAAATAATTGAAAAAGAGTGATATTTCACCTACTTACTTATCGAACACCCCGTATCTGGAGTTGCTCAAGAATGACGCTTTGTCATCACTTGGATATCAAAAGTAGGAGACCCGTAGACCCCAAATCCGTTTTGAAAAAAACTTAATACGAAATGGTTGGGTTTTACCCGTGGCTGCCGGCCTAAATCTACCAAAGGATGTTTACCAAATTTCGACCATTTGATAATATGTATATCAAAATTCACTTAATAATTGCGATATAGAAGTTATAAATATAAAAAATATAAGAATTACTAATAAACTGTGTTTTCACTAGTCCCTTTATACCTTAAGTTTGAAATTCGCCCTATATTTGAGGGCACATCATTGGCGCCGCCATTTTGGAGACAAAATTCGCCTCAACCAATCAGGCCAGCGACGGTCAATGGCCAGTCTCTCATTTCTAGGGTCTCTAGTGAGTTTTAGTGTACCTGTATAATACTTTAGTAAGAGTCGAACAAACAGTTTTGACACAGGCTAACGCAAAACTGAGGTTACATCCGTGATTTTACGTGAAGGGGGAAAATATTGTTAGTTGTGGACAATTATAAATTTTGTAAAGCACACGTCAGTAAATATGCTAAAATTCGTTGTAGATGTTCCAATAAACGATGCGCGTGCGTAATACATACAAATGATGCAAATGGAAACATAATAGTGGAGAAAATTGCCAATCACAACCACGAAGAGTCAAAAACCATTCCAAGACAGGCTTTGAGCAACACCACCAAGAGGGAAGACGTGGAGAATATATCAGAAAGGCCAGCAAAGCTAGAGTGGATATGGAATTGAAAGAAAAGACATTTTAGGTGCTAAATAGAGCGAATAACTTTCTTCTGCAAGATCAAAACCCAACCTCCCAAAAAAGCAATGCCATATGTAACTAGAGATTGAAAGTATACATGGTATACTGCTAGTGTTGTTTTTAGATTTGATATGTGACATAATTCACAATGAGTAACAAGATTTCTTTAATTTTTTATTTATATGACCCTCCGCAGATAATGTTTTGACAATAATAAGACCAGACACTTTAAGGCATCAGTCGAACTAACATTGTTGTATGAGAATTCATCACTACACAAGTCAAGAGAGATGTTAATAAAATGTGTTTTATCGAAATTTAAGATGAGGTTATTTCCTACACACCAACAATTTAATTTGTCTATAGACTATCTTGCTAACCGTTTAAAGGATTCCCAGCTGTTGCTTCTTATTATAAAATTAGCGTCATTGCAACAAGCACATCTTTTGATTCGGAAATAGTATCTGGAAGATAACATATAAGTGATGCTAGTTACTCCCTGTTGTATTTGTTTGCTAATCCGTTACTTTTCACGTCGTCTCCCAACTAACTGACGCAATTATCGAACCTCATACTGTCGTGGTCCAACTGACCGTCAACGATTCTTTGAATTTCCAAGAGTCTTGAATGCTAAATTTATTGGTAAAAGTTTAGTATACGGTCCGGTAAATTGCTCATGCCCAAAAATTTAACAGTGAACATAAAAAAGTAACGTTGAATATACTCTCTTCTCGTATTTTTTCTCTAAAAAAATCATTAAGACCTATCAACTAACCTAAACCGCTAATCTGAACCGCCGAGGGCGCAATAACATTGCTTTAAACATTACGAGACGATAGCGGCACTCCCAACATTTTTACGTACGCTGATCGAACTATAAAACATACTCCACTCCCAGCGTATGTGCTATAGACCGGAGCGTGTACTAAACTTGACCCAATTTATTAAGTGATGTTACATTAGTTAGAATATTTGGTAGATATTTAGACAAGTTAGAAGTTGGGCTCATGTAAGATGCATCAATTGGTTTTAATGGTATATTTTCTTTATGTAATTTAGGTATCCCGTATATTTTAGTTGGAAGACCATTATGTGAAATTAAGGTTTTATTAGTAAAGTTGTCAATAGTAATATAACAAGGGCGAGACATACTTACCGATAATTTTGCCAAGGCTCGAGTGCTGGTTGCAATGAAAACCGAGGACTTGGCCGACGGCAGTTTTCTTTTGTGGACGTTGGATGTGGACTCCACCCATTTCTTTCATTCTTTCCTGTCCTCTGCGATCATTATCATTTTCTCCACTGTTTTGCCTCTCTCCCTCCCCAGTTTTTCCATTCTGCCCATCAAGTTCTTCCTCGGTCTTCTTGCTCTTCTCTTTTTTATTCCCCTCACCTGTGTTACTTTCTGTGGTTCTAGACCAGGGGTCGGCAAGTAGTTTTAAGACGGGTCCGAATATTTTTGAATAAAATTTAGAGGTCCAGAGAAAAAACTCATATCGCTTATTATTTTTTATTTTCACTGGGAACATACTATAAAAAATCTGGTGTGATACAAGCACACAACTTCCTTTTACAGTGACCTTATAATTAGCCAAAAATTTGATTTTTATGTTCAAGCATTTGTAAAAAATTTTCAAAAATTACAAATTCTACAGAAACCGTTGGTTCGAGAGACAAAATTTAAGCTGAATTGAAAAATGTAATAATATGCCGGGTGTTCTATTTGAAATAGGAGTTAATAAAAAAAATAGAAAAAAAACAAAAGAAACCCATTTTAGAGGTATTCAACTGGAAAATCACCTAGTTTACATCAATACACATTAAAAATGTAAAGTTTGAAAAAAATCGTTATATCCGTTTTTGAAAAAATCGAAAAAAACTGAAAAATCACAAGAGTAAACACCATAATTCCGGTTATGCGATTTTCTTCAAAAGCTTGATGTCGCATCTGGATAGTACACAAAACTTATATATGAATTTTCAACGCCATACCTTTTTTTTGTTTTTGAGATATTCTGTTCACAGACAAACAGACCGATGACCAATAAACAAAAACATGTTTTTTGGGTTCAAGGGACTCTAAAACGTGAAGATTTGTTGAAAACTCAATTACGATTTTTTGGGGTTAATCCAATACTTCCTTTATCGTCAAAGGAAGTAAAAATCAACCGAGTCGCGCTATTACTTGTAACATAATAACAAATTAGAAACATTGATAAGGAACAAACATATTATTATCTGTAGAAAAATATTTATAAATCATTTATTTAAATTGAATAAGTTAATTGTTATACCAGGTTACAAAAAAAAAAACTTTTGGCGGTCCTATTTTCGACCTTCCGCGGTCCGGACTTGGACCGCGGTCCGCCAGTTGCCGACCGTTGTTCTAGACCATATTTCTGCAGCCAGGTCTCCCCAAGCTTCCAGGTCTCGCCTGCGGCTCGCCCTGTAATCTACTTGGGTCGACCTGCAAAACACTACTTTCCGGTCTCGTAACGTAAATTACTATTGCATCTAGCACAAATTTACTAAGAGTGCAAACGCAGAGTTTTGCATCTAATGGGTTCATATATACTTGCGGCGTGGGTTTTAATTTATAAGTCTAATCGCTTCATTGCGAATTCAAACCAAGAACGAAATCAAGTATGAATTGTGGATTCGCTCTTTTTAAATGTTCGCCTCTATGTGATGGCTGCAAGCGTTTCTCGTGGTTAATATTCTCGTTCACGGGGACAGAACCATGTGAGAGAAGATTGTGTGTACGTTCAGAGTATTTTTGGTAAACTGCGTGGTGTGCAGTGTTGGTTAATAATGGCCGATTCTTTGGCATTTTGACTTCTGTCATATACGACAATTAGGATGCAGAAGACATGATTTTGATTTGCCAGGCGAACACCGTTGAATTGAAGGGGTCTTCATGATTGATGTATGGTCAGGTAATTGGGTTGCTACTCTGCATATGTTGGTCGCTATCCGGCAGTAACAAAAAATATTCTGCGTATTACTCCAAGCGATGATATGCCTATGTCCTACATACAAGACTTTGCCGTTATATGCTATGTTTATTAGATTGCAGTTCCACTGGATCGCTGCCTTCCATGGACGACTATTAACTAAACTTTCAGCAAGCACAATTTCCTGCTACCAGTCGCACTCAGCTACCGCGAGCCGTCCAGTATCCTAAAACGACGACCGCCAGTGTAAAAATTCCAACCTGTTCAAATTTTGGTGGACGTTGGAAGTCCCCAGATTTTCCCGTAAACTCCTAAATATATATTTTTTTTCAAGAGTAGTAAATGGCTAAATCCTTTTAATCATTAAATTAAAACTTTCTGAATCGGAATTTTCCGAAGAAAGCATCTAATTTTAAAGGAACTTGGGCAATGTAAACCACAATAAATCTGATTTTCGCACATATTGGCTAGGAAATTAGAACTACTTGATGGCCACTACTCGATTCAGTGAGACTGCAGAAGATTGTTTTACTCTCTAGCGGTAGATGGCTGTTGATTGTAGTGGGTGGTGGTAGTTGTAGTAAGACTGTAGCCTAGTGTTGTATGTTGTGAGCAGTCACCGTCAGAATATTGGAAATTATAACGTAGTTAAGGCAATAACTGTCTTCCGTAGACAAAAGTTTTCTGACTATTCACTTGTGTTTATATAGAATTAGTACAGGCGCCAGGGAAATCGTTAATAGGGCTTTAGGTGCAATTCTTGGTAACAGCATTTTGGGTTAATGGGTGGGTGGAGGGGGGCTGTGCTCTGAGTCTAACTTTAAGTTTTCGGATCGATCAGGGAAATTGTTTTTCCGCAATATCGGAAGAAGTGTTGAAAACGGTTTTTAGCAATTTCTCGTTTCCTGTTGTTCTGACGCTGAAATTGCATCAATACAAGTTTGTAGTTTATGAAATTCGTCACAACTTTTGGAAATACCTTTTTCTCGTGCGCTCAACAATTCAAAAGTTGTTACCCCATAAAGCCAAGAAATTAAGGGTTGAAATGGGTTTTACTTAAATATATCTCTTTCACTTAATTCTACGATAAAAAATACTTTTATATTTTTTGTAGTACAACTAATTAGCATAAAATTTGTGTATGAGTATTTTTCCAATTGGATAATTATTTACCGTTCTACAGCGCCGCAAATGTCGCAAGTCACGTAAACCGTACATTTAGTGTGCACTTTCGAACGGTCCTTTTCCTTCGAGTGTGTCGCATCAACTGTTTTCAACACCACCTTTGAGGTACAGCTTGTGGCGCGTTTCTTTTTACGTGGTCTCCCCTATAGGCCTAATCCACGAAGTATATTTCTATATTTCCCTTGGTCTTTTTGATGGGCCGGGTTCTACATCGTCAATTCCAATCATTGCAGAATCGTCGATTTTGTCGCCCTTGTTAAGTTGTGTTTCCCTTGAAACGAACTCGGAAAGAGAAAATATGTCATCGTCGTAGCTGGTGTGGTATTCGTGTTCGTCTGTAGCAAGCATTCTGGAGATCTCTTGCATGTTCTCACAGGATTCCCCGGCGCATATGAAGCAAATGGCGGTGCACTTTAAACCCACTTTGTGGCAGCCACAAGCCTATCCACATTTGGTTTTACACCCGCATGAAATTAATATAATTTTTGCAGTAGGCGCGGGAGGCTCAGTGCTAGGCACCGGTGTAAACGTACGGCCACGTTTCTTCCAGCCCCATCTTTACGCTGGTAGAGTGTCATTTCCAAGCCAGGATTGAACTTGATGGTATGTCCGGAATGCGTGCATCCTGGCCGTGTCTTTTGTAGGTGGCAGGGATTCCAGATTAAACTTTGACTTCGCAAGGGATTTCGCGAAGTGTTTGTATCGCAGCAAGTTGATTGACTTGTCGTTATGGATGTCTCCACCGTACAACGCAATAAAAAATTGCTCTCCCGCTAATACGATGATATCCGGGTCTACATCTTTCTGTACAAAGTGATTCGCTGCAGATTCCAAAGTAGGTGTTTTTTCTAGGGTTTTAAGAAATTTCACTTTGCCCATACCGTAAACAGCCGATGTTGCGCCACAACCAGAAAATGCATGCAAGACCAAGATATGCTTTGATACAGCATCGCCGTGTTTCACGCATGATGTAGAGTAATGCTATTCCTTCATATTCAGTTTTCCGGGCTTGCAAAGAAAATCGCTTGCACAGTTCCGTCCTAGTGCCGCCAGAAGGACCAATATGTCGATGTCCTCGGCGACAATGGTTACAGGTGTCTAGAACTGAGCCTCCCGCGCCTCTTGCAATAATTAAATTAATTTCATGCGGGTGCAAGACCAAATGTGGAAAGGCCTATGGCTGTCGCAAAGCAGGTTCAAAGTGCACCGCCATGTGCTTCCCGCCGGAGAATTTTGTGAGAACGTGCAGGAATTCTTCAGAATGCTTACTACAAATGTTAACGAATATCACATCAACTACGACAACGAAATATTTTCTCTTTCCGAGTTCTTTTCAAATGAAACACAACTTGACAAGGGTGATAAAATCAACGATTCTGCAATGAGTGGGATCAACGATGCAGAACCCAGTCCATCAAAAAGACCATGGGAAGTGTGAGACTGTTAGAAATACACTTCGTGGAGTAGGCATACCGGGGAGACCACATAAAAAGACGCGCTACAAACTGTACCTCAAAGGAACAGTGTCGTTCGAAAGTGCACACTAAATGTACGGTTTACGTAACTTGCGACATTTGCGGCGCTGTAGAACAGTAAATAATTGTTCAAATAGAAAAATACTCATATACAAATTTTATGCAAATTAGTTGTTCTACAAAAAATATAAGAATATTTTTTATCGTAGGATTAACTGAAAGCGATATATTTACATAAAACACATTTCAACCCTAATTTCTTGACTTTATGGGGTAACAACTTTTGAATTGTTGAGCGCACGAGAAATAGGCATTTCCAAAAGTTGTGAGGAATTTCATAAACTACAAACTTGTATTGATGCAATTCCAGTGCCAGAGCAACAGGAAACGAGAAATTGCTGAAAAACCGTTTTCAACACTTCTTCCGATATTGCGGAAAAACAATTTCTCCGATCGATCCGAAAACTTAAAGTTAGACTCAGAGCACAGCCCCCCACCCAGGCATTAACACAAAATGCTGTTACCAAGAATTGCATGTGAAAATTCCCTGGCGCCTGCACTAAATGCGTTTGCGGTGTTATTAAGCTCCTTAAACCTAGCGCCTGGGACTGTTCCACGAGAAGTAATTATTTAAACATAAGTATTTCTTTATGTAAAGATAGGTGACATCACGATTATAGACAGTTTATAGGTCTCAAGTACAATGAAATTATGTTCAAATAATATAGTAGTTCTCTGCATTAATGCGCTGTAATTTCATTGTAACGCAGAATGCGGATTCGCGAATCTCACATTAGAGGTAAAGATTTTAGAGAAAAAGGTGAGTCGTTCTTTGAGGCTGATTAATATTTTCGTAGCCGAGGAAAAATCCTTTTCTTTTGAAAAGTTTGCTACGACAGCTTCAGGCTTAGACAATAAGTGGCGTCTAAAAAAATGTCTCGAATTTTTTCGAACCGCGGCCTATTTTCGCCTGTTTTTCCATGAGCTATCATTGGCAATTTTAGTCTTCTCACTGTGTCTTAACCATACGTTGCACTGTAACAATATGCATTCAAACGTATTATGCAGCTCGGGTTCAAGGCGCAGTTATAATTTCCTTCACTGCGCTTCCACAGTAAGCTTTCTCGATAAAGGGAGGCCCAACATTATGTAAAAGCAGCGAAGTTCTACAGCCACGCTTGATCCCCGCAGAAGGATCGAGTTGCAGCCTGGTCATTTGCAAATTCCTCCTTACCTAGTTTAAACCATTTTCGAGACCATCCTGATTACTCACCGGCTCATCGTTAGTGACGTTCCTAATCACCACTCGCACCTTCTCTTAAGATCAAGGTGGCGCCGTTTTGGTGCTTGTTAAGTGATTTTGACGTCATTAAGCTATCCTTGTTATCAATTCCACGATTGGGTATTATTAGTGCATTTAAGCTGAAATTAGTCTAGTTAAGATTTCTGAAGACGGCCCTGTTTAAAGTTCAACCCTGGATCTTAAAGCTACATGTTAAATTCCTTTTGGCCCAAACAATAATGCGTTCACGATCCGTAGAATTCGTCTTAGCAAGCATTCTTCGTTCAGTGCACAAAGTGCGTATTTGTTTCTACAATCAAGCGCTGAACGCCTAAATAAATCAAATTCTTTATGTTGAGCAGTAACGAAATTCAGGCCTTGGAGTTTAGTGTTTCCTGTCAACAACTTCTAAAAGTTCTTGGAAAATAATCTTTGAAATTCGACACCCTGGGATTCGTTGCAACAGCAAGAAATTTCTTCTAGAACGTTCTAGGGGCGAGTGAAATAAGTTTCGATAAACCCTTAGTTAACCATACATATAGAATTAGTGGTTTCGGAGTTCTAAACTCTTTTCCGTCGTGTTCTTCACGGAGAGCCCAATTTGAAATTGGAATTCAGTATTCGACACTCACAGAAGTCAGTTGTGTGAAGTTTTGCACCCCCCCGGCCTTCGGAAGCCGAGGGATGCGCGAATTTGCGCTTAGTAGTTTTGGAGAATCTTGTGAAGCCACTAACCGTGTTCTTGTGGATTTTTAAGTGCAGTCCGAGCCTTTGAAGTTATCATTTTGTGAGTGTTTAAAAGTTCGCGCGGCGAAGCATGTAGTGAGAAGTGAAGTTAAGTAGCCGGCGTCGTTACGATAGGCAGTGGCGTCAATATAGTTTTGCTTCCCGGAGGATGCTTTTGGCTTTTATTTGCCGATTTGTTAAGATACGTCATCTTGAAGCCTTCAATAACTTTTCCTGTTAGGTGTGGAAAACCATTGCTTTATGCAAATTTTAAGTATCAACGCCGTGCCTGAATTAAATAGAGTGCTCGCCTCGGGAGACTCGTTTTCTGTCATTTTGCTGGCTGCCGTTCTTCTTCTACCACCTTTGATGGGTTCCTGCCCACCGGTCTGCCCTTCTTGGAGTTTTTCGCAGCACCACCACCACGTCTTGCCAAGCTTCCCCGAGGACGAGTTTATAGCAGAAACTAGCGACGTGCTTACAGCTACCAGGTAGGAGCTATGTATTACACCAGTTGTGTTCTTGTGCCTAATTAAGGGCGACTATATTTGTTATGTGCTTTCCGGGAGTTCGTAAATATTGCGCCCGTTCACTTAAAGCTTAAGTCCATGTTTTGATTTGCTTGTTGTTAACCAGGGGCTTCACCCCTGTTATCTATTTCGTTTTGTCCGTTGTGTAACCACATATTTAGACCATAAGGTAACTTTGCGTGGGACCCCTTATATATTCATATAGGGTGTGTCTTTTCTTTTTATTAAGCTTGAATTCACCTCCGGGTGATTACTATCAATGTAAAGATTTGTGTAAACTTTAATTCTTTAAATAATAAACCCATTGAAGTCAATTTGATTATTTGTTGAGTTCTGAACCCCTTCTGGGTCATTAATTAATCCAGTGTGGCAAAGGCCGAGTGTAATTTGCAATGTAAAGCTGAAAGTACGCCTTTTTGATAAGCAAGCCCCAAGCCCTGGGCCATTCAGTGTTCTTTTGTTATTCTTTAGTGACGGTGGCCTTGAAGGTAAGTGATTTAACGACAAGGTCACCCGGCTACTCGGAGGAGGCTTGGTGAACAACAGGCGGAGGTGTTCAGCAACGTACTTGGAGGACTTCTACATAGGCTACGTGTATTGTTCTTGGTTCTAGACACGTCAGCCACCCCTAATCAGAACCAAGTGGCGCTCAGGCATTTCTTTTTCTGCTAAGCAATCCATCAGGGTAAGTGCCGCCGGTTTTTCTTTGAGCTTTCGAACCACGCTGTTACGATACTTTTGGAGTGCCCCCCGTAGCATTGAACTTTCGCTAGCTGAATTCTGAACTTGAATATTTATGGTTGGCTTTTGTCAATTTTTGCAAGCTTTAAACTAGGTATATTTAGCTGTATCTTATTTTTAATTATTTGCCTATAATTATCAAGCAGTTTGGTAAGCAACTCTTCGAATAATTACCCATATTCTACTAATTAAATTTATTTTGGTCATATTCCTACAGATATTTGTATATGGCGTTTAGGCAACCCCTGCTACAAATTATTCTGCACTATTCTATTTTGTTGCTAGATAAAGGATATCACTTGTTGCAGTCACAATTTTTCAGGCTGTTTTTTTCGCATCTACTGGCCCAAAAATTTTGGAAAGTTTTGATAACTGGAAGCTGGTGGAATTTTTGAGGTCTTTCCCATTTTAAACTTGGTGCAGGCTGCTAGTGCCTCGGCCGTGTGCTTAAATTTTTGAGCTAATTAGTATAGCTCAGCTCCGTCTTGATTTTTCGGAGGATCTGAAAAAGCACATGTGCCCTTAAGACGTTCGTATTTGATTTGGTTGTACTTACGTCCTTTCGCTTTTGCGGATTCGTTTGAGGTCAGCATTGCTTCTGCCCTTTCTTCTGGCTCAATTCCAGCGTGAGGTAAGATAAGACCAGTTTCTTCTTATTTTGGGACTTATTTGGGCATTGTGCGTTATAGCCTTTCCCTGTGGGACTCGATTTCCTGTCGGATACGATTTACTGTGGACTTCGACTTACTGTGGGATCCATTTCCTGTCGGCTACGACCTTGGGAGAGTTCGGACGCTTCCTGCGAGAGGTTGAACTTCCCCCTGAAGAGGCTTAGCACTCCTTGTTCAGCTGCACTCTGCTAGCATCCAAACCGTCGATTTGGGCCCCTGAAACCATCGAATTGTCAAGGAGCTCGACAAATTCCCTGGTAGCTACGCTGGAGGAGTAGCACTGCACTCACCTGTGATACAATCACCGCCTCCTAGGGCCGCTGGGCCTCCCGTCGTGTCTGCCGGAACCCCATTGCTTCTGCCGTCTTCGGCCCCCGCAAGCCACAGGTTAGAAGCCGGCATGTTTTTACTACAGGCAAGAATCTGATATAGCTATTTGCGCCTGGTGTATTTTATAGTCAGTTAATAGTATCTCGTCTCGTTAATAGTTAGGACATGTGCGATAATTTTTGGCATAGCAACGCTTCGTCTAGTTAAGTTATTAGTGCATGTTTTTGTATAGATCTGATGCGTTATTATAATAGGGCTTTTGCAAATTTCGAGCATCCATTTTGTGCATTTGAGTGAGCCTTATCGAATCATTAATCAAGCTTACCTGACTTTGTGAAGGCAGCTCTGCGGTTTGTTCAATATACAGATATTTATATTCACTTTCGCCGGCCGCCGCGCCCCATCGAGCTCCCCTGCAAATCGTATGTTAGATCTTTCGTTGAATTACTTCAGATTTAGGGTTGTACTCACGGCTCGCTGCCTGCGGTTTGTTTAATATACAGATATTTTTATATTTATTTTCGTCGCCATTTGCTGTCAGCCGTCTGACGTTAGCCGCGTGTTTCGATGTTGATATAGTGGCTAGAGTAGCGACTCGGTAGTCGATTGCTTCTGCAGCTTCAGTTCATGACTGATTAATCTCGGGTTAGTAGCGATTGCGTCACAAGGCCCGCCGCCGGTAGAATAATTGTCAATTCCGCGTTATTGTACTTTATTTGCGAGTCCCTACGTAGGTACAAGTTTGCCGTAGGTTTATTCAAGCGATTGCTTTAGCGTTCATTTATGTACCTGATGTATTTCCATTAATAAAACTGCTCTGTGAACTATATGGCCATATATCCTCGTAGTTTTGACATTAGAAATTTTGGATTAATTACTTTAGGATCTTACTGAGCTGATATTCGGGGTCTCACATCAGCTGAGCGCTTGCATAACCTGGTTCTGCTTTGCCCTGCCTCACGGGGTCTATTCTAGTTTTTTTTTTTTTTTTTTGTAAGTCAATATTCGATGCGCTCCCTCTAAACCTCGCGTTATTTTGTTTTTATGCTCGAAATGTTTTAGTGCGTTAGCCTACTTATATATATTAATAGCCCCCTTTATTGTCTTTTTTTTATGTACTTGTATTTAGTTTATATTTTTGAGAATCTAGTATTGTCGATGATTAGCAATATTCTTTTTTCTTTATCTATACTTATATGTTTGCGGGTTTGCGATGCACTATAGTACGTACCAACATATTTAGAATAAAGCTGTGATCTATTCATTGGTAGATTTGTTTATTTTTGACTTGCTGGTTTTTATCTTCGACCTTGTGTAAGGTCCGGCACGAGGAATTGGATCTGAGACTAGGACCTGGCGCCCACTCCTTTTTTTCTGTATTCTCTTTTAGCATAGCTGAAACCCTGCGACCCTCGCGGCGAGCTAGCCCAATTAGGCCGATAGTTACCAGCCGGCAAAATAACTAATATAACTTTCGCCAAAAGGTAAGGCCGACCGTCTATCTTCCCTGACAAGAAGATTTTGACGCCCAACGCTTTGGGGCCTTGAAAGGATTTTTGACTACGTCGTTATTAGGGTACTTGGTGGTACTATAGTGCATATCGAATTGTTAGGGTGTTAGAATTTATTATTGGCTAGGTGATTTACATTTGGTATTATTTATTGTCGATACTTGTTGGGTATTTACAATTGATTATTGCTAGTTATAGGTTTGTTTATTGCATGCTTAATTACAGGTTTTTGCTTGGGTTAGTTATAAGCCTAGTTTAAATAAGTTTTTGTGATCATCTTGTCCTGTTGGAACAGCAAGATGGTATTTCGTTTAGATGTTAATCGACTGCTCGTCGATGAACTCGATTATGAGCTTCGAGTTAGAGACATTGCCATTCAGGGCAACGTCCAAGACAAACGTAAATTACTCCGTGCTCGTATGAAGATAGATCTTCTTATGAATGTCACTTTCACTCCCGTGTCTTTCGACGCTACTGAAGAACTTGCGATCTGTGAAGACAAACTTTCTATTTTAGCTGCCGAAATTGATAGTTGCACCTCTAGGAACCTGGACAATGATGCCCAACGATTAGGTACTCGCCTTCTTCATGTTCAAGGTCGTCTAGGTCATATTCTAGCAGAACCAGATTCCACTTCTAGGTTGGAGTCCTTGAAGGATAGATGCAAACAATTAATTGCCGCCTTGGAAGCGAAACTTCAGCTTCACGTTGATACCCAAGCTCGCAACGACACAACAGCTGCACCGAGTGATTCAAGCTCGGAGGATGGTTCGTTAGTTTTATCTTCGGAAACCCAAATTCGCCCCCATAGCTCTGCTGTCACTACGTCTCAGGAAGATGCTGCCTTGCCTGTTCGTTCGACTGCTAATTCGGTTACGTGGAGTCACCCTTTGTTCACTTCACAGTTCTTTGCCCCTCAGCCTATTCCTAGTAGCTCAGCCATGCAGCCTGGCATGTACTTGGATTATCCGCCCTTTGCTGATGCTGTCAATCGTCGTTCTTCTGCTGCCGAAGATGTCAACCAGTCTGCGTCGCATAGACACACTTCGACTGCCAACTACTTAGCCATCAACAAATGGAGGATCACCTTCGATGGAGGAAATGGCTTAACTAGCTTTTTAGAGGAAATTGAAGAAACTCGCATAGCTCGAAACGTATCCAAGGATCAACTTTTTGCCGCTGCCATCGAATTGTTCACTGGCAACGCTCGAATTTGGTTTCGTTCCGTTCGCAACACGATTCGTTCTTGGGATGAATTGATCATCGCCTTGAAAGCCGCTTTCCTGCCTTGTGATTATGAAATCAGTCTATGGGATGAGATCCGTAGTAGAACCCAAGGACCCGATGAGCCCGTGACGGTCTATGTTGCTATTATGGAGAACCTTTTTAGTCGCCTTTCTCGTTTACCTGTAGAAATGGAGCGCATAGAGATTATGCGTAGGAACTTGCAACCATACTTACAGGCACAACTGGCTCTCTACTCTCCAACGAGTATCGCTCAGCTTAGACAACTTGCAAACTGATTGAGGATGCTAAGGTGCGATCTTCGAGGTTCAAGAATCCACCTCCGCCTTATCAAGCCCTCGAACCTGACTTGGCTTATCACAAGCCCCGTTTTGGTGCTAGAGCTGCTGCCATTGAGGAAACTAGTTCCACTCCTAGTCCCTCTGCCGAAGAACAAGTCTGCGATGTTACAGCCGCTCGACCCTATGGTGTGTGCTGGAACTGTGGGAAGCCCGACCATCGCGTAGCTCAGTGTCCATCGCCGCGCAAATTGAAATGCTATCGCTGCGGTAAAGCCGACGTCACAATTCGTACCTGCCCTTCCTGCTCGGGAAACGGGAACGGAAGGCGTTAAGAGGCCGATTAGCGTCTTCTCCTGTCACCATTTCTGAGGCCAATGTCGTCTCCCAATCTTGGGAAACGGATCACATACCTACCGAACATCGCATTCTGCTCGATTTCATCTTAGATCACGCCAACAAAGATGAGAGGCCCTATCTTCGAGTGTCTATTTTTGGAAAGGAACTTCTTAGTTTGTTAGACTCCGGCGCGAGCCGTACCATTTTAGGTCGCCAAGGTTGGAACGTATTGAAGAACTCCTGCAAATTAAGCTCCGTTAAACCCACTACCTGCAGTGTTGCCAACGGCGAGAAATGTCAGAGCATTGGTACACTTACCATCCCCATCGTCTTGAGGGACCGGGTGAGAACCTTTGAAGTCCTGGTTGTCCCCTCGTTACCACATACACTCATTTTGGGCACCGACTTCTGGAAGAGGATGGCCCTTGTGCCAGATCTTCGCCATGGGGAATGGACCTTCTCCAAAGCCTCGGCTGATGAGCAAATCGCTGCGATCCGTTCAACTGAACACCTCACGAACGACGAACAAGCTGTGCTTGATCAGACTATCAGCGAAGCTTTTTCTTTGATAGGAGATGGTGTAGGATGTACCCATTTAGTGGAACACGTAATCAAGACGGATGCTGAACCAATTAAGCAGCGCTATTATCCAATCTCGCCTGCTTTACAACAGCACGTGAATCAAGAGCTCGACAATATGTTAGAAAAGGGCATTGTGGAACCCTCAACATCCGCATGGTCATCGCCCATCGTTATGATAAAGAAGAAGGATGGTTCTTACCGCTTCTGTGTGGACTATCGGAAGCTCAACAAGGTTAGCCAACCTGATGCCTATCCACTCCCGTACATCAGCAACATTTTGGACAAGTTACGGGATGCACAATACCTGACCACGTTAGATGTCAAGTCAGCTTACTTTCAGGTGCCGGTTTCTGTCGCTAGCCGCCCGCTAACTGCTTTCACTGTCCCTAATCGTGGGTTGTATCAATTTTGTCGCCTCCCGTTCGGTCTTCATACCGCCCGGCGACTTGGCAACGTCTTATCGACCGAGTTATTGGTGCCGACCTAAAACCTTACGCTTTCACATACTTGGATGACGTTATTATCTGCACTCCTACCTTCGAAAAACACCTGGAGGTCTTGAAAGAAGTCATATCTAGGATCGCCAAGGCTGGCCTAACTTTGAACCGGGAGAAGTGTCACTTTTGTAAGCCCGAATTGAAGTACCTGGGGTACGTAGTCAACTCCAATGGTCTGCTTGTCGACCCGGAAAAGGTCGCAGCCATCTTGAACATCCCTAACCCCAAGACGGTCCCAGAGGTTAGAAGAATATTGGGAATGGCATCTTGGTACCGGCGCTTTGTGCCTAACTTTTCTTCAGTTGTGTCACCTATGACTCGCCTGCTTCGCAAGAACCAGAAGTTTGTTTGGTCTGAGGAATGTCAAACCGCATTTGACACCATTAAAGACTGCCTCGTCTCGGCCCCTGTGCTCTCTTGCCCAGATTTTAGTCGGCCCTTCACTATCCAGACGGACGCCTCTGGCTATGGACTCGGAGCCGTCTTGTCCCAGACATACCCTGAGGGAGAGAAGGTCGTCTGCTATATAAGCCGTTCGCTCACGAGGAATGAGCGGAAGTTCAGCACAACGGAACGTGAATGTCTCGCGGTACTCTTCGCCATCGAGAAACTTCGCCCGTACATCGAGGGAACTAAGTTCGACGTCGTGACCGACCACTACGCCCTCAAGTGGTTGCATAATATGTTATCCATCGCAAAGGCAAAGACAATGTCGTACCTGACGCTCTATCCAGGTCCGTACCTATTGTCGATGAGGTCACTGAGGACGATGATGTTCAAGACCGTTGGTATGCTCGGATGCGCCTAAAAATCCGAAACGATCCACAGCACTATCCTGCTTGGCGCGAGTCGAATTTGCAACTTTATAAACATGTTAGGAGCCCGTATCCAGAACTCATGCAGGCCAATGAAGATTGGAAAATGGTTCTACCTAAGGACAAACGTTCAGAAATACTACGACGTAATCATGATGATCCTACCTCAGGACATCTTGGCGTTTCGAAAACCGTAGGTCGCATAGCTCAGAAGTACTACTGGCCCAAGATGCGAACGGACGTTCTGCGCTACATTCGCAACTGCAAGGTGTGTTCCCGCACTAAGCCTGACCAACGACCACCCGCTGGACATATGGGGGGTCACACAAACATCTCGAAGCCCTGGGAGGTCATCTGTATGGACCTCATAGGACCTCTACCTCGTTCTTCTCGGGGATATCAGTATATACTTGTAGTGGCTGATTGCTTCACTAAACTTCCTCTTGTATTTCCCCTTCGTAAGGCTACGGCCGCTGCAGTCGTACGTCACGTTGAAGAAAACGTGTTTTTACTGTTTGGCGCTCCGAAGAGAATTATCTGCGACAATGGTGTCCAGTTCAAGAGTCGCGAATTTACTGCCTTGGCTAGGAACTATGGCTGCAGAATAGCGTTTACAGCGTTGTATCACCCTCAGGCAAATCCAACGGAACGCATCAATCGTGTTCTGAAAACAATGCTTACAGCGTACGTGTCCGACAAACAACGTGAGTGGGATAAATACTTACAACAAGTCGCTTGTGCCATAAGAACCTCCAAGCATGATGTCACTGGTCATAGCCCCTACTTTTTGAATTTTGGCCGAGAAATTACACTCGACGGGAATCCTGAAGAAAGACCTGAAGATGAAGGTCCCGAACTTCGTGTCATCAGGGATGAAAACCCCAATATAAGAGCCCAAGCGCTGCAACGGTTGTACAAAGAAGTAAAAGTTCGTCTTGCTAGGGCCTACGATCGTTCGAAGGTCTACTACAACCTGCAAAGACGACCTGATGAATATCAGGTAGGCAACTCCGTTTGGAGAAGAAACTTCACGCAATCGGATGCTGCTAACCACTATACTGCTAAATTGGCACCCAAGTTCATTGGACCCTTTATAGTTCATAAGAAATTGTCTCGCTTCATCTATCAACTTAAGGATCCGGACGGTCGTTTGCGTGGGAATTGGCATGCCAAAGACTTGAAGCTCAACAACGCTGTCGACGATAATGATGATTTGGTTTAGTCTACGTCTTTTTGGGAGGTTGGTTTGGGGACGTCGGACGGAACCTTTGGGACCCAACTCACCTTTCCTTTTTCTCGAATTGGAGTCCCGACCTAAACATCTGGTCCCTTCATTTCTCGCATCTTTCTCTTTCTCATTTTTTTTTCTTGTTTGCAAGGGATGTTCCCTCTTTTTGCTGTGTTCGTTCTCTTTATACTTCGTGTTATTTTGGATATCCGTTCTATCTTCCGTCATTTGGAGATAGCTTCAGTGCTGTAGGTCGATCCTGGGCCTAAGTACTTAACCCTTGGTTGAGGTTGGTTTTCCTTTCCCTTCCTTCTTCTGTGTCGTTCGCTTTCCTGTCTCCCACTCCGCCTCTTTCCGAGGTGTTTGCGTTTCGGGTGCATCTTTGCTGCAACCTGACGGAACCTTCCCTTCCACCGGCGCAGCTCACGTCATCTTGCAGCGACGGAAGAGGTTGGTGTCTAGTTGTCTTCGATGATGTGCTTGAACTCTTACATCCTCTCTTCCTGTCTACTTCTTTAGATCCTCTGTTTCTTCCCTTTGCATTTCTCTCCAGCAGGCATCGTTTTTTTTTTGGGGCAATTCGGTTTTGATGGCATTTGTATGGTCGGGTAAATCTGGAGTGATTTACCCTCCCTTTTGTTGGGGGAGGATTTGTTACGATACTTTTGGAGTGCCCCCCGTAGCATTGCACTTTCGCTAGCTGAATTCTGAACTTGAATATTTATGGTTGGCTTTTGTCAATTTTTGCAAGCTTTAAACTAGGTATATTTAGCTGTATCTTATTTTTAATTATTTGCCTATAATTATCAAGCAGTTTGGTAAGCAACTCTTCGAATAATTACCCATATTCTACTAATTAAATTTATTTTGGTCATATTCCTACAGATATTTGTATATGGCGTTTAGGCAACCCCTGCTACAAATTATTCTGCACTATTCTATTTTGTTGCTAGATAAAGGATATCACTTGTTGCAGTCACAATTTTTCAGGCTGTTTTTTTCGCATCTACTGGCCCAAAAATTTTGGAAAGTTTTGATAACTGGAAGCTGGTGGAATTTTTGTGGTCTTTCCCATTTTAAACTTGGTGCAGGCTGCTAGTGCCTCGGCCGTGTGCTTAAATTTTTGAGCTAATTAGTATAGCTCAGCTCCGTCTTGATTTTTTGGAGGATCTGAAAAAGCACATGTGCCCTTAAGACGTTCGTATTTGATTTGGTTGTACTTACGTCCTTTCGCTTTTGCGGATTCGTTTGAGGTCAGCATTGCTTCTGCCCTTTCTTCTGGCTCAATTCCAGCGTGAGGTAAGATAAGACCAGTTTCTTCTTATTTTGGGACTTATTTGGGCATTGTGCGTTATAGCCTTTCCCTGTGGGACTCGATTTCCTGTCGGATACGATTTACTGTGGACTTCGACTTACTGTGGGATCCATTTTCTGTCGGCTACGACCTTGGGAGAGTTCGGACGCTTCCTGCGAGAGGTTGAACTTCCCCCTGAAGAGGCTTAGCACTCCTTGTTCAGCTGCACTCTGCTAGCATCCAAACCGTCGATTTGGGCCCCTGAAACCATCGAATTGTCAAGGAGCTCGACAAATTCCCTGGTAGCTACGCTGGAGGAGTAGCACTGCACTCACCTGTGATACAATCACCGCCTCCTAGGGCCGCTGGGCCTCCCGTCGTGTCTGCCGGAACCCCATTGCTTCTGCCGTCTTCGGCCCCCGCAAGCCACAGGTTAGAAGCCGGCATGTTTTTACTACAGGCAAGAATCTGATATAGCTATTTGCGCCTGGTGTATTTTATAGTCAGTTAATAGTATCTCGTCTCGTTAATAGTTAGGACATGTGCGATAATTTTTGGCATAGCAACGCTTCGTCTAGTTAAGTTATTAGTGCATGTTTTTGTATAGATCTGATGCGTTATTATAATAGGGCTTTTGCAAATTTCGAGCATCCATTTTGTGCATTTGAGTGAGCCTTATCGAATCATTAATCAAGCTTACCTGACTTTGTGAAGGCAGCTCTGCGGTTTGTTCAATATACAGATATTTATATTCACTTTCGCCGGCCGCCGCGCCCCATCGAGCTCCCCTGCAAATCGTATGTTAGATCTTTCGTTGAATTACTTCAGATTTAGGGTTGTACTCACGGCTCGCTGCCTGCGGTTTGTTTAATATACAGATATTTTTATATTTATTTTCGTCGCCATTTGCTGTCAGCCGTCTGACGTTAGCCGCGTGTTTCGATGTTGATATAGTGGCTAGAGTAGCGACTCGGTAGTCGATTGCTTCTGCAGCTTCAGTTCATGACTGATTAATCTCGGGTTAGTAGCGATTGCGTCACAAGGCCCGCCGCCGGTAGAATAATTGTCAATTCCGCGTTATTGTACTTTATTTGCGAGTCCCTACGTAGGTACAAGTTTGCCGTAGGTTTATTCAAGCGATTGCTTTAGCGTTCATTTATGTACCTGATGTATTTCCATTAATAAAACTGCTCTGTGAACTATATGGCCATATATCCTCGTAGTTTTGACATTAGAAATTTTGGATTAATTACTTTAGGATCTTACTGAGCTGATATTCGGGGTCTCACATCAGCTGAGCGCTTGCATAACCTGGTTCTGCTTTGCCCTGCCTCACGGGGTCTATTCTAGTTTTTTTTTTTTTTTTTTGTAAGTCAATATTCGATGCGCTCCCTCTAAACCTCGCGTTATTTTGTTTTTATGCTCGAAATGTTTTAGTGCGTTAGCCTACTTATATATATTAATAGCCCCCTTTATTGTCTTTTTTTTTATGTACTTGTATTTAGTTTATATTTTTGAGAATCTAGTATTGTCGATGATTAGCAATATTCTTTTTTCTTTATCTATACTTATATGTTTGCGGGTTTGCGATGCACTATAGTACGTACCAACGTATTTAGAATAAAGCTGTGATCTATTCATTGGTAGATTTGTTTATTTTTGACTTGCTGGTTTTTATCTTCGACCTTGTGTAAGGTCCGGCACGAGGAATTGGATCTGAGACTAGGACCTGGCGCCCACTCCTTTTTTTCTGTATTCTCTTTTAGCATAGCTGGAACCCTGCGACCCTCGCGGCGAGCTAGCCCAATTAGGCCGATAGTTACCAGCCGGCAAAATAACTAATATAACTTTCGCCAAAAGGTAAGGCCGACCGTCTATCTTCCCTGACAACGCCTTCCCGACTGAGTTAAGTGCGAGTAACCGGAGCAACAAAATCTGCTCCAGCACATTAAGATCTGTGTTCTTTTTAGTAAAGCCGGCGAACCCTGTAGTTTGTACCCGTTTTTGAACAATCAATACGACCTATGTCGATCTGATGAAATAATACCGTAACAGATAAACTGGCTATCCCAACGTGTGGCTTTGTTTTTGCCGATAACGCCCTTAGGGCATTGTTTTTGTGTTTCTTTTCTTGTCATACAGCTTTATTTTAGTGTTTGGCATTAACGTCATATAGTTTTTTCCAGTATTTTGCATGAAAACTTGACTTTTTAAGACTTTGAAATTCGGAAACGTGTTTTTTTCATATCAGGACGCGTATTCTATATGTTTTCTTTTATTAAATGAGTTCCTTGCTATCCCTTTGACAGACCAAACATTGTTTTTCCCGGGATTTTTCGCGGGATTTTTGTGTTTTTTCGTGTTCAACATTTCAACATTTTCTTTTTTCGTGCTAAGGCACATTTTAGGGCCATTCTTTTTGGTGCTATTGTTTATTCTAGTAAGGATCATTAAGTAAACCGTGTTTTTTAGTCTTTTTCGTGAAAACTCTGAAAGTTTTGGAAGGTATCGAACTTTTTTTGAATTCGTTTATTGTTGATTGTGTTTAGCCTTCAGCTAATTTGAAATTTTATTGTGCTATCCTGAATTTAAGTTGAAGTTAGTAAAGTTTATCGACATTGACGCATTTAGATTACCGATGTTGACTTTTGTTGTTGTTATCCTTTGATGTGGTGCCGCATTGTTGTTTGTTGACGAGTTGGAAATCATTTCGTTTTCTTTATTCTTTATTGGTTCGTTGTTAGGATGTGGTTTTGTGCTGGTGTGTTTGTGAGATCCGCTTTACGCGAATTTGTAATATCTCTCAAACCATCTTCTTAGTTGGATCGGCGTAGTATTTTTTTGATGGACTCTTATTTCGTTTTCATTTCTATAGTGTATCGCCCAACTTCGTTTACTGATTTCATCGCGTGCATCAACACTTGTCGTAGTGTCCTGCACACTTTTTGTCGTACCCCTTTCGTTTATTGACTTAGTTGTTTACCGTGTTGAAGGATGTTGCGATTTAGTCGCCTGTTGTCGTTTTGTTTAAGTGACTTATTTATGGACGATCTGTCGTCGCCTACCGAATTTTGTTTTGATGACTTTAGGTTGTCACTTGAGGTGTCTTTGCCCTTTGGATTTTGGGAAAGACTTTTTCGTTGAAGACTTTTGATGGCTTTAGGCCATGCATCGTATTCCTGCCCTTTGGACTTTGGGAGAAGCGATTTTGTTGTTAGCTTTTGAGCTTCATGTGACACCAGGGCCCGGTGTTCGCACGTTGTGTCTTTAGTGAATTTTATGGTTGACATTTGCTGGAGACTTTGTTTTTCCGGATTTTCTTTTGGTGTTCGGTGTTGGAGTCATTTTCGGTCTCGCATTTTGCGAATTCATGGACGACTTGGCTTTCGGCATCGTCATCAATTGAGGATTTCGGTGGACTTAGTTTTCTTTTATATTACTCCCGATTAATGACCATTTTTGACAATTTCTGTCACAACCTTTTGTCTTTTCTTTCTCTGTTGGTGTTCCTGCTGTGGAATTTACACAATGCGCTGATCCCGTGACGCGCAGCGTGCCCTCTTCAGATTTACCTTTGGGGTTAGATCTTGGACTTCTTCTTCTTTCTTTTTTTATGTGTTTGTAGTTCTTACAAATACTCCCCGAGTTCCATTGGCCGGTTGGAAGGAACTGCTCTCGGGCGTAAGACACCAGTACTGGTTCAGGATACGCGGCCAGCTTCCCCGCAGGGCCCTTGTGTATGAATACTCCACCTGGTAAGCGAACGCACCATCGCCAGCGTGCCCGAGCTATTAGGGAGCTCAGCTGCTGTAACTGGCGGGCGGCCTATCGAGTGGCTTTAAAAATTTGATACCGGAACTACTGCTGTGGTAGTAGGAAAAGTAAGGCAGTCGTCGAAGGCGTGATGCTAACCACATCACCCAGTACGCCGTTAACGGTGTGCCAGGTGACCATATTCCTACATGTGGGATGAAGCGTTCTGAATTTTACTTTAAGGGAACACACCAGCTCCTAGCGAAATTCCAGGGCCCGAGCGCAATGCGTGTGCAATTTGTTGTAACTCGAAAGTAATCCTACTTTAAAGCGCCGCTTGATTCCTAGAAATGCAATAACTCCTCGCATGTATGGTCTACATAAGGAGGGCGTGCCATTGAGACCAATATATTGTTAGCACGATCAATTCTGCTACACATTCTTTGGCAAGACATCTCACCAGTATACTACAGCCTCCAACTGGTAAAACAAACTCTTTTGTCAAGGATTCTGCAGATTTTATCCAGAAACTAAAAAACATAAAGTTAAACAAAGATGATCTCTTAGTCCGTTTCGAAGTAAGTCTCACTCTTCAAGAAAGTGCCGGTTGATGAGGTGCTAGCAATGCTCAAAGATCTCTTGCCTACAGACCAAGTTAAACTTGTTGAAATTTGCCTGAAAACACTTACTTCAGTTAGAATAATAAAATATACGAACAAGTTGAAGGAGCGGCTATGGGTTCACCGCTATCACCTGTTATCGTTAATATTTACATGGAGGCATTTGAAATAAAGGCTCTCGAACAAGCGTAGCTAAAACCGACCTGCTGGTTGAGATATGTAGATGATACCTTTGTCATATGGTCACACGGACGCCAGACATTGAATCTGTTTCTAAAACACCTGAATTTTGTACATCCCAAAATACAATTCACAATGGAAGTAGAGCGAAATTGCAGTATTCCGTTTCTAGACGTCCTGGTGAAACGTAAATCAGATGGTAGTTTAGGACAGTCTATAGAAAGAAAACACACACGGACAGATATCTAAAGGCTAACTGACACCATCATACAATGCAAAAAGCAACGGTTCGCCAGACTTTGGCGACAAGAGCCGTTGGGATCTCAGATGCAGAAAATCTAGAGAGAGACAAGCTACATCTGTTTGACTCTTTACAAAAGAACCGATACGCAACTACCGCCATACGAAAAGCACTAGACAAGGCTATGACACAAAAAGCTAAAGAAGAATCCCCACCTTTGGAACACTTAGCACTTCTACCTTTCGTTAAGGAAACTTTGGGTAACGGCCTCAGATCAGTAAAAGACAAAATTCCAAGTAAATACCGCTGGCGTTTCTTGTTCTTGCGGCTCGAGTTACATAGGACAGACTGGTCGTTCCGTTGATCTAAGGCTTCAAGAACATAAAGGCGATTGCAAACACACACGCATTACAAAATCAGCCGTAGCTGAGCATACGTTTACAAATGGGCATTTTAGAGAATTGGAGCACGCCAGAATACTTTCCAGAATACCTCACTACTTCCCGCGAGTGACACGTGAAGCCATAGAAATAGAAAAGCATCCAAATACTATAAACAGGGAACATGGTTTTAAGCTTAGTAAAACGTGGACTTCTGTGATATACGATCTAAAGCATTACGATCACTGTGCGTCATACGGCCACGGTCCACGGATTACGTTGCACTCGAACTGCCAATCAGCGTTACGCCATTCCGCGCGTCTGACATAGAGGACTATAAAAAGCTCCACACCGACCTACACTTCATACAGTCACAGTCTAAGAACTTGCGCGTGTTGCATGCTTAGATCCTAATTCTTTGTAAATTTCGGCCTTTAGTGCACGCAAGAGTGAGGGACGCCTTACTCGCCGCTGCTATTGGCCATTTGCGCCGTTTTTAACAACTATTCAGTGTTACTAATTTGGATTTATATTTTTTAGGTCTCTCTATCCATTCTGTTGCCGGTGCGTGTGCTTTTGATATACCACCTTGCATCAAGAGTTCTGTGAGGTGTTGTTCCTCCCCCTCTCACGCTTGCACCGTGCTGCGTAGACGGGGGCCCGACTGCCAAGATGCCGCCCACACGCCCTGTCCAGCCGAAGCCTTTATCGTCGACGTCCCACCAGCCGAAACCCCCGACCTATGCTACCCTCCAAAAGGTTACTCCGCCCGATGCAGCAGCTAAAAAGAAGATTGCGAAACCTCCAACTGGCGCCTCATAGCGCGCCCCACCTTCCAATTCTGACACCATCTCCTTAAGGCGTACGCGTTCAACTGTCTCAATAATTAATTAGTATTCCAGGTCTCCGGTTTCCTCTCCCGCCGAAGAAGTCACCGCATCTCCTCTTGCCTCGATTCAAGACGAATCTCCCGCCTCCAACCCCTGGACTGTCGCCTCCAGCAGGCGGCGTACCAGCTCCACGTCTTCCAATAGCTCCACTGGCCCAATTACCAATAAAACCCGCCTAATTTCTGGTCTCCCGAAGGATGCTTGCACCCCAAAAGGCCTTGAAACCCAACTCAGGAAAATTTCCGGGTTTATTATCAGCTCCATCTCCGTTTTCAACAACGGCACTCCACGAGTCAGCTCTCCATGCCCAGACCTCAACACAAAACTTCAGTCCCTTGCCCACCACGTTGGCCGTCCTTTAAAAATGTCTCCTCACTCCAGCCCAGATCGCCGCAACATTGCTTCCCGTCTTCTTACTTTCTCCTGCATCCTGCGAGGAGTAAAGTTAGACGTCTCCGCCGAAGACGTACAGAAAACCCTCCACCAAGTTGGCCTTGAATTCAATAATACCTGGCTCATCCGTTCCAAGGCCACTGACCAAGAAACCAGGTTGTTCCGAATTGTCACCAGCTCCCAATCCACCTTGTACACTCTCCTCTCCAGCGGTTTACAAATGTTTCACCATTCTTACCCTGCAGAACCCTCCAATCCTCCCAAACTTCAACCAGTCCAATGTGGCCGATGCCTCAAATTCGACCATGCAACCTCCAGCTGCCAAGAGAGGAAGTCTGTTTGTGGTGTCTGTGGTGGGGACCACAACACTTCCTCCTGCAAACCCCATGCCACGCCGAAGTGCGGAAACTGCAACGGTGACCACGTTGCCTTTTCCGCGAAATGCCCCAATCGCCCTACTGAGGCCGCAACGGTCGACTCCACTGCTTGGCTGATGCCCCCCTCTCTGAGGATTTCTTTAAGGCTGACGATCCCACTGTTCGCTTCTTTATGAACACTCTCGCCAACTTATTCCCCGACCTGCGCGGTAGAATTAAGCAGGTCTTAAAGCCCATAATCTTCCGATTCTTTAACCTGCAGTTCGCGGCTTCCTATGCTGTCAACTCGCTGCACGTATCCATGGTATAAACTGCTTCTTCTCCATGTCCACCTATCACATCGATTTCGTTTATGGATCTACAAATCGCGACGATTAACACCAACGGCTGGACCAGGAAACGTCCTCTTATCGAGAACCTGGTTCAAGCCGAGAACATTCACGTCCTCTCCGTCACAAAGACCCATTTGAAGCCCTCGCAATCTCTAACTCTTTTCAGATTCCAGATCTTTCGCAAAAATGGCCCCAGAGGAAGAGCAGGCGTCGCTCTTCCATCGATGATCGTCTTCCATCTTCGTCCCTAAAACTTCCAGAGGAATTTTCAGACCTTTATTGCTGCGCGGCGATTCTCCACACGCCGCTAGGCCCTATCCACGTCTTCAGTCTGTACGTCCACCCTAATGATCCCTTCCAGAAAACCTTCTGGAATTCGCCGCCGCCCACCGTAGATCCATTATCATGAGAGATTTTAACCCCAGAAACACTGCTTTCGGCGACTCTTCTACGAACATCAAAGGGGTCGAACCTGTAAATTGTCTTCTTCTTCTGGACCTCTTCAGAATTCCCAACCAAGCTGATCGACTGGCACCTCACTTCACTGCCGCTGCCTTTATAGGCACTTCTGTCACCAGCGACCACCTCCCTCTGGTAGCATCCACAGACATCATGGTTTCTCCACTTCCTCTCCAGGGTTTCAGAACTATTCGGGACCGGAACAACGCTCGTTGGGATGACTTTCGGAAGTTTCTGAAAGATCGCCTCCAAAACATTCCCTCCCCCACCAACACCCAAGAAGTTGATGCCACTGTCGACCTTCTCTCCACTACCATCCAAGAAGCTGTTTATCAATCGGTCCTTAGTAAAGCTATCAACATCAGCCGTCCAGATTTTCCACCCTAAGTCATCGCCCTCATCCGCGAAAAGCGGCGCCTTTATCGGCTTTTTACTTGTACCATAGACCCCCAAATCAAAACTCATTGGAATCGCCTCAACGCCATCGTTCGTCTCCAAACCACCAGATTTCGGAAACAGCGTTGGAGGACAATCTGCTCTGGTCTCGACTATCGTGAAGGGGCGCGACTCTGGAGGAAGCTGAAAGGCCTCACGGGGCAGCGACGCTCTTCTGGGGTTCCGCTCCACCATGGTGGCGAGGTTGTGGTAGACCCTCAACGACAGTCCGACATCTTTGCCGACACCTTGGAACAGGTTCATCAAGTTCCGAACGACCCCAACTTCTACCATGTCAGCTATGTACAAGTTCATCGAACCAGGCCATTCCTGACATTAACCTTCTTTCCAGGGAGGAGCAGGAAGTCCTCGACGCCCTGGCCTCTGGAAAGAACACCTCCACCGGGAGCAACGGGCTCACCCTCCGAACTCTTCGTCAACTTCCCGCTGTAGCTATCACCCTCCTCACTCTGCTTTTTAACTTCTGCCTCCGTTCCGTCCACTTTCCTCCAGCTTGGAAAACAGCCAACGTGGTGATGCTACCGAAGCCCCGCAAGGATCCCACCTTTCCTCATCGTATCGCCCAATCGCCCTTCTCAATATACTGGGCAAAACCTTTGAAAAGATCCTTGCTTCCAGGCTTCGACAATTTCTGGAGGGTCAGAACGTCATTCCCGACTTCCAATATGGTTTTCGCTCTCAACGAAGCACCACCAACCTTCTGCTTCAACTCCAAACTGACGCTACTCTCGCCATCATTTCCGGTCAATGCCTGCTCGCCGTCATGCTGGACATTGAGAGAGCTTTTGACTCAGTCTGGCACGCCGTACTGCTGAAAAAGCTTTTGGACTTTCACGTCCATCCTTTTTTTGTCCGTATTATCAACAGTTACCTATCCTTTCTCCAACACCAGGTCACAGTCTGTTCTCCCCCAGAGCCGGGGTTCCTCAAGGCTCGATTCTCGCCCATCCGCCCTTCTGCGACGACGTTCCTTTACCGCCCAATCTAAGAGTCCAACTTTTTAGTACGGAGATGACACCTCCATCTGGGTCAAAGGGGCGCTGCTGATGGCCCGTGCCTCCAACCTTCTGTTCCCGTCACTTCTGATCCTCGAACGCTGGAGAATCTAACTCAATCCGAACAAAACCCTGGCCATCTTGTTTAAAAACCCAATGCATCACAGCAGACCTTCACTGGACCCCAACAACGTCGCCTTGACATTATGGAACTCTAGGCTAGAGCTCTCCACTTCAGTAATTTATCTGGGGGTCCATTTTACTTCCACCCTGAGCTGGCTCCCCGAGCTTCAAAGATGCCGCGACTCTATTCAGAGAAGAAGTGCCATTCTCTCCGTGCTCCGAGGCAGCTTTAGAGGCTGTCGCCTTCGCACCTTCGTCCACACCTACAAGACATTTATTCAACCCCTTATTGATTACCGCTTTATCTGTTTCAGCGCTCTACCTCGCTCCAGCATGAAGAGGCTAAGCGCAAAGGAGAGGGCCGTCGCCAGGAAGATGCTGCACCTGAACTGGTTTCATCCCGCTCACTAGGTTTGCGACCTTGCAGGCATCCCCCATATAGACGGCAGACTCTCCAAACTCCGAGGCCGATTCGTGCAACGAGCGATAGAGCAGGACCATCAGCACACTGTCACCATTCTCAGGATTCCAGCATTCCAAACCAGGAGACCCAGGACGAAGAAGAGGTTTCCCCCCGCCATCCTTCTCGGCGACGCCGAAGATCTTCCCGAGGAGCTCCAGGACATCTTAGAAAACGTTCCCCTCAACCTCCGATGATCCCGACGCCATTGTAAATTTACATAAAAATCCAATATCTTAAGACCAAATTCTGTAAAATGCAATAATATCTTAAGTTTAATTTTTATTTCGTAAGCATGCAATGACATATCTTAAGTTTAAAAATAATATTTACAAACATGCAATATCTTAAGTTAACCTAAAATGAAATGTTCTTTTTAAGTCCAAATAATTCTTGTACAAAGCCGAAGAAGGATAGTCCCCTAAACGGTAGTACGTTATGTTTATTATAATTAGATATTGTACAGAACTAGCTGAATAAACTTTGAAAATTCAAATTCCTACACTTCAGTCACAGTCTAAAGACTTGAGCGTGTTGCATGCTTCGAGCCGAATTCTTTGACCGTTGTTGCTAACTTTGGCCTTTAGTGCGCGCAAGAGTGAGGGACGCCTAACTCGCCGCTGCTATTGGCAATTTGTGCCATTTTTTACACAATTGTTCAGTATTATTAATTTAATTTAAGTAATAACTGTCTTCTGAGTAGAATGACTGCTAAGAAATGAAGTTTGTCGAAAAAGTGATGGGTACGTTTGAGTCCAGGCGGCCGAGGCTCCTATTGGTGGCCTGGAGAAGATGTCATATTTGTAGGCTTCACCCCAAAATCTGAAGTTCGACGGCTGCACCCGGTAACACTCCATCCATTCTGCAGTCGGTACGTGTGGTGCTATACCTTTATCAAAAGTGTTTTAGTTGTTCTTCCTCCCCCTCTCACGCCTGCACCGCACAGCCTATACGGGGGCTCAACTACCAAGATGCCGCTCACACACCCGGCCCAGCCGAAAACGTCTTTATCGACGTCCCATTTGAAGCCCCGGACCACTGTTACCCTCCAAAAGGTTTACGTCCGATGCAGCAGCAAAGAAGAAATCCGCAAAACCCGCAACTGTCGCCTCACAGCTAGCCCCGCTTACCTTCGCCGATGCAATATCCTTCAGGCATACTCGTTCTTAAGTCACTATCATCGACGAGCATTCCAGGTCTCCGGTTTCCTCCCCGCCGAAGAAGTCACCGTATCTCCTCCTGTCTCGACTCAAGACGCCTCCCAGCCCGTCTCCAACCTCTGGACTATCACCTAAGGCTAAGGGCAAAGGAGAGGGCTATCGCCAGGGATATGCTGCACATGAATTGGTTTCGTCCCTCTCCCCTATAGACGGCAAACTCTCCGATCTCCGCGGCCGATTCGTGCAACGAGGGGTAAAGCAAAACCACCGTCACAATCCTCAGGACTCCAAACTAGGAGACCCAGGACGAAAAAGTGGTTTCCCCCAGCCATCCTTCTCGGCCACGCGGAAGATCTTTTCGAGGAGTTCCAGGACATCTTAGAAAACGTCAACCTCCGACGATCCCGACTCCACTGTAACGTATGCTTGTAAACTTATAAAAATCCAATATATTAAGACCAAATTCTGTAAAATGCAACATCTTAAGTTCCCTTCTTTTGTAAGCATGCAGTATCTTAAGTTAAAAAACCAATTTTTTTTGTAAACATGCAGTATCGTAAATTTAAACTAAAATGAAAATATTTCATATAGAAAGCCGAAGAGGGGTAGTCTCCTAAACGGTAGTAGGTTAGGTTTAATATGATTAGCTGTTGTATAGACCTAAATCAACTTTGAACATTCTTCATTTCTTCAGTTCTACAGAACTTTGTAGAGTAGTGGTTAGCACATCTACTTGGCATTCGGGAGGTCGCGGGTTCGATTACCCTGGCCTGCTCTGATTCAGGTTTTTAGGTGGTTTTTCTGAGTCAACAGAGTACCTTCTCTGAGGCGAATGCCGGGGCAGTACTTCTCCCTCTTTCCTGGCCTCTCTTCCATTCTCCACCCCTCCTTTCTCTCACCCATCCTCTAATTTCCGTTCTTGGTTGAAGAGGGACGCAAGGTCCCTATAGCAGCCCGCCCCCAGTTGGCGGAATTGAAATAACCCTGAACCATTACGTTTTTACCCTTCAGTTCTTAGTGCGACTTTCACTCTGATGATGCAAGCTGCAAAGTCTTGCGAAACGTAAGTGAATATAGAAGTGTCGTCATTCTCAAGATACTCAAACAACACGAGCCACCACAAAGCATGGCCATCGCGAGGGTTTTTGTTCGAGTTCACAAGGTGCAAGGCACATTAATTCAGAGAATGCTGGATGTTCATCTACAAATACTACGCGGTCCAAGCCAAAATTCTATGTTAAGAAGAATAATTCGAGTAACCGCAAAAGCCTCAAACAGTATAGTTTAGAATATTACATGGTGTATTTATTTTATTTATTTATTTGGATTGTTTAAGCTGGTGCCAACAGTGCTTACGCACTAAAATTAGGCCACAGCGTACATTAACGATACACATATTGCCTAATATAAAATGGCAAAACCGCTATAAATTAAATTCAACTGCTAGTACTAGTACAGCAAACCGTAACTACACACCACACAAACTAAACTTGAATATTTTCATTAAAACAGAAATCATAACAAAGTGATAGTAATAATAATTAATAACAATGGGAAACATAACACAACTATAAAGAAATAAATCCATATAACTTAACAAGAAACAGGAAGCGGTCCAAGCAGTGCACAGAAGCAGTTAGTTTTGAATGCTTTAATGTTTCCATTAAAAATATCGGTTTCATCGATAAGTTTGTTAGCCAAATCACAGGTTGTGTATAAAGGTGAGTACCGTAGTATATTAGTTCTCGGTTTATCTAAGTAGAAATAAGCCCGAAAACGAGCTGTATGTCTTGGTACAAAAAAATTTAGTTGCATCAAAATTGAAGGGCAACAATCAATTCTGTAATGAATTACACGGTGTAAGAAAATAAGGCGGGAAATATTCCGACGTATTTCTAACGTATGAAATTTATATGTATTTAATAACTGCATGTAAGAAGGTTCCATTAAAGGATATATTCCAGTGGCCTTATAATGTAGAAATCTCATAAAACGTTTTTGAACTTTTTCTATTTGCTCCTTATAAATACTGTATGCTGGAGACCATACAACAGTAGAGAACTCTAGCCTCGATCGAACATAGGCATTATAAAGTTTAATTAATGTAGAAGTATTTTTGAAATTTAAACTATTTCGTATTAGAAAACCTAACATTTTCAGAGCACTATTTACAGATATGGTGATATGTTTAGAAAATGTTAGTGAACTGTCAAACGTAACACCTAGATCTAAGACATCATTTTTGACTGAAAGCAAATTGTTACCTATACTGTAAGGATATCTAATAAAAAATTTCTTTCTGGTGAACGTCATGGTTGAACATTTGTTAACATTGAAGTAGAGCTTATTCTCTTGGCTCCATTGATAAATATTTTCAATATCTTTTTGAAGTAATTGGCAGTCGTTAACAGATTCTATTACGTTCCATACTTTAAGATCATCTGCGAACAGAGCATGTTTTGAGTATTTTAAGACAGCTGGTAAGTCGTTTATAAACAAAAGAAATAATAACGGTCCCAAATTTGCACCCTGAGGAACACCCGATGATGAATTATATTCTTTAGATACACAGCTTTTATAAACTACACGTTGCCTTCTATTGTTAAGATAAGAAGTGAAAAACAGTGTTAATTCTTTTGAAAATCCAAAGGAGTATAATTTTTTAATTAAGATTTTGTGATCCACTTTATCAAAAGCCTTGGCGAAATCGGTGTACACAACATCAACTTGCAAATTATCGTCCAAGGTTTTAGATATTTCTTGAGTGAAAGCATATAAATTAGTGACAGTTGATCGATTGGGTATGAATCCATGCTGAGTAACTGATATGTCTGGTTTTACTAAGGAAAATATTTTTTTATATAAGATGGTTTCAAATACTTTGGATATCGATTGTAATATGGATATAGGTCTGTAATTTAGTATATTGGTTTTATCTCCTTTTTTGAAAATTGGACATACTTTGGCAATTTTCCAATCATCTGGGTATGTACAAGTGTGCAACGAAAGATTGAATAAGGCTGTTATAGGAGAAGCTAAAAATTCAGAGCATGCCTTGTATATGTAAACCGGAATACCATCAAAACCAGTCGCAGTTTTTGGTTTCATAGATCTTAAAGCTAGGATCGTATCTTCAACAGTTATATGGTCAATATGAAATATAGCATTGACGCACATTTGCTCCTCCAAGTCCATAACTGAATCATCCCGGGTATAAACCGATTCAAAATAATCAGCAAAAGCATCTGCTGCTTCTGTGTTATTACTAAAATATAAATTATTAACGTGCATGTTCTCTGCAATTGAGTTTGCTGATTGTTTAGTTTTTATAAACGACCAAAACTTTCCGGGTTCATTCAGAATCGACTCTTCGGCGGACGTACAAAATTCATTAAAAGCGTGAAAAATATCCTTCTTAACTTTTTTGCGAAGCTCTATATGTTGACGATGTAGGTGATTATCGTACGGCTTTTTTTTAAATTTTTTGTGCAAGCGATTTTTCTTTTTAATATTTTTTATAATATTTAACGTAAACCACGGAGGATATTTGTGGTTTATTGGTTTTGTTTTTGGTACTGAACCAGTGAGAGCTAAATTAAAAAGTTCGTAGAACTTTTGAACAGCTAAATTGATGTCGGTAAAATTATTTAAAATGTCCCAGTTAGTGTTCCGCAATTTGTGATAAAGCATTAGAAAGTCGGCTTTTTTGTAATTGTATTGCTCACCCCCAAATACATGTTCAGATTTTATTGTTGTGCACTGCAAGGAGCACTCAAGTGACGGATGAAGTACATCCTCATTAACTAACGGATTATTACATTTAACAACATACAGTGGTATATTAGACAGAACAAAATCTAAAATCCTACCCATCGCATTAATTACAGTGTTATACTGCATCAAATTAAAAAAATTTACGAAATTTAAATAATCACTATGAGCTGTATTATATCTAATACCTACATTAGGGTATACATGAGGCAAATTAAAATCACCAAATAACAGAAGCTTATGTTGGATGATATCTATGTGTGACTCAAAAGAGTTATATAACACCATATAATCAGCGTATGTAGTTGAAGGTGGAAAGTACACAGCGCATATGTAAAAAGTACTCTTTCCGCATTTAACTTTTACCCACAAATCTTCTAGATTAGTTTCAAATTGTGTTAACCTAACACTTACGTACTTGTTCTTAATTGCCACTAAGACACCACCTCCATCACTTTTACCTGTGCGTTGTAGGTTTCTGTCACGGCGGAACACAACATACCTATCATCCAAAATTTCGCTATCGTTGATGTTAGAATTAAGCCATGTTTCTGTTAATATTAGTACATCAAAGTTTTCTGAGAGAGCACTATTTAAGAGTAAATTAGTTTTTGTTCTAATTCCACGTACATTTTGATAATAAATATTTATATCCGTGGTGTTAGTGGACATCCTTGAAATCTTCCACCGATTTAATTACGAAAACTCTGCTCTCTTCAGTTGCCCTCATAAGAATCTTGCCATTACGACACCAAAGGAATTTAATTTTGTTATCGCGTTTAAACTCGCGCGCTTTCGAGAAGAGGTACCTGTTTTGTTGAGTGAGTGATTCATTCACGTAAACTTGATTACTTTGCCCAGGTATTTCTTTGAGTGAAAGATCACTTACACTAAGAGTTCTTTTAACTTTTTTGAGACGAAGAAATTCCTCTTTATCCGATCTGCGAACAAACTTTAAAATAATCCCTTTGGGCTGATCTGGACGGCTAGAGTTCGCACCTAAACGGTGCACTGCATCTATCATGTTGTTTTCCAAATCGAAACCAATTGCATTGCTTACAGATTTCACCACCGTATAGATATTTTCGCCCTTAACTTCAGGGATGCCTTGAATTTCTAGGCAATTAATCCTAGAATATTGCTCTAGATCATTAACGCGATTCTTTAAAAGATCGTTTTCGGCCTTTAAGCTATTATTTTTTGTTTCCAAAGTTTCAATTTTAGCGAAACATTCGGTAATTAGTAGTTATTTTTTGTTTCCAAAGTTTCAATTTTAGCGAAACATTCGGTAATTAGTAGTTGTTGAGCCTTTAACAACTCGTTTGTTTCATCAATTTTAGTATGACATAATTCAACCGACGTCGTAACAGCCGATAGTTCAGTAAGAACGCTGTTCAGCTTCTTCATAATTCCAGATAAAGTTGCAGTTTCTGGTTCAGGATCACTACACATCTTACAAATCCAGGAGCCCTTGCTAATGAGCGATGATACCTCAGATTGCGACATACCCACACATGCACTGTGATAGAGTTTGTTGCAGGCATTGCATTTTATTTTGGTGGCTGTTCTTGCAATCACAGCACCACATGCTCCACAATTATCAACCATTTTGATAAGCAGGTAGTATTGACCTCGATCACACAGCAAAATGTGTACAACTTTAAAGCTATTGACAAAAGAATGTACAAGAATACGAGTTATTTCACTAATTAACCGCCACTTCTAATCACTGAAAATCTTATTAACGAAGTCAATAAGACTACTACTATCACCACTCGAATAAATTTTTAATTATAAAGTAGTTTTCAGCAGGAATTTAACTTATTTTGTAGAGCAATATTTAATGCGACTGTTACAGTTCTTGCCAATATTGCCAATTTATTGATGTATTCTACATTGTATTGTAATAAAATAATTATCTTTGAGTGTACTCTTCAACCAACATTTGACTCGAGCTACCCAGGGACAATATAACGGCAAAACCAGAATCAACTACCCCGTTGAGTTACAAGCAAACTGCAAAACTTTTCCAAAGATTTCGTATCGGATTTTCGCTCCTCTGTTGCGCTGATTCGGTGCTTGAGGGAAACTTACCTGGGAGCTTCTGTATATAATAGTCTTTTCTAAAATCCTGCCAATCTCTCCTGAGACCGCTGTACCTCCGACGGAGAAAACGTGACAAATTTACCCGAAAGCCCCTGCAAATGAATCCTCTTCTTGGCCTCCAACGAAGTCAGAAGCCCAAACATCGAGCTCGTTGCAAGCCCCAAGTCCAGGAAAATCCCGCATTCGATAGTCTAAGAGTCGCGACCTAAAATACGAGGCCCACAATACGTGTATAAAGTTAAAGAAATAGTTTGAAACCCACATAAGCCAATCCACCTGCGAAACCTAAGCCAAACCACAATAATAACCAGCGCCTATAATTCCCTATTACCACTAGAATTTTGTACAACCAGTAACTGCCGTTTGTTTAGAGAGTATATAGATATTTTTATTTACACGGATCTTTTATTATTAGTAAAAAAATAAATTTAGGATACCGGTAAAAGAAGTAAAATAAACTAAAAAAGTTATTTATAGCAGTAAAATAGAAATAATACATATATAAACTTGCTGAAAAAATTTGAACTAGAAGAAGATGCACAGAAAAATATAGATGAAACGTAAAAGGTATTAATTAATATTATAGTAAAAATTGTAACGAAAATATGTGGAATAAGCAGAAATGACACACGTTTTAAAAGAATGAAATGGTAAAATGCAACCGTAAAAGAAACAGTTAAAATGAATAAACAGGCATGGAAAAAGTATATGATAACAAAAAAAAAAGAACAATATAATTAATATTACATATTTAAAAGAAACAAAGCGAAAGATACAGTAAAAACAGCTAAGAGAACAACTTGGAAAGCGTTTGGTATGGAAATAGAATAGTATTACAGGGTGAACCGAGACAATTATGTCACACAATTAAGAAAATTAAAGGTAAGAAAACACATCGAACTAGAAGCATAAAGAATAAAAAACAACAAACCCATTACAAGCAAGAAAGGAATAGCAGCACGATTGAAAATATACTACAAAGGTACAGCTAGTAAAAACGACACAACACCTGAATTAGTCAAGATTGGAGTCAACCAAATAACGAAACCGTTAACGGAGATATTTAGAACGGCCCTGAAAGAGAAACCAGTCCCGAAAGAATGGAAACATATAATATTACCGTTATATGAAAAAGAAAGTACTAATTTGTACAATAAATACAGAGCTTTGTGCTTATCTATGTATATAATACTGAAAGTCCTGACTCATTCATTTATTCACTCACTCACTCATCAACGCCCAGCCCAAACCCTTGGACCTAGAAAGCAGAAATTTTGCACAAAGATTCCCTTTATGATGTATACAAGGAATAAGAAAGGATATTTCGAAATTCAACCCCTAAAGGGGTAAAATGGGGGTTACAATTTTGTATGGAAAAATAATATTAAATAGACATTTTCACTTGAAACTTCGTAGAAGTACTCCTAAAAACAAATGAGCAAACCCGTAAGAAGGTGAAATGGGGTAAATAAACCTAAAAATCGATATGGGTGTCGTTATTGAGGTTTTTTGGGACGTTGATTGCAAAAACGGCATTTGAAATTTGGCAGGCAGATTTATCATAGAAAGTAGGCATCCGCTAAGAAAGGATTTTTGAAAATGCAACCTCTAAAGGGGTAACAAAGGGGTTGGAATTTTGTAAGATCAAATTTTGAACTAAGTCATTCAAAGTTTTTGGAAATTTGTCCCCTGAAGGTAAATAGGAGATGACGGGACGGGACGGGACGGGAAGGGACGGGACTAGACGGGAAGGAATGGAAATGGATGGAAGGGGAGAGGAGGGAACGGGGCTGAACGGGACGGGAAGGAAAGGGATGGGATGGGATGGCAGGGGGGAAGGGAACGGGGCGAGACGGGACGGGAAGCGATGGAAGGAAAGGGATGGGATGGGATGGGAGAAGAGGAAGGGACGGGACGGGACGGGAAGAGGCAGGACGAGACTGGACGGGAAAATAAAGGAAGGGATGGGGTAGGATAAGAGAGGAGGGGAGGGAACGAGGCGGCACAGGACGGGACGGGAAGGGAAGGGATGGGAGGAGATGGGAGGGGTGGAGAGGGAACGGGGCGGGACGGGAAGGAAAGGGATGGGATGGGATGGCAGGGGGGAAGGGAACGGGGCGAGACGGGACGGGACGCGATGGGAAGGAAAGGGATGGGATGGGATGGGAGAAGAGGAAGGGACGGGACGGGACGGGAAGGGGCAGGACGGGACTGGACGGGAAAATAAAGGAAGGAATGGGGTGGGATAAGAGAGGAGGAGAGGGAACGAGGCGACACAGGACGGGACGGGAAGGGAAGGGATGGGAGGAGATGGGAGAGGTGGGGAGGGAACGGGGCGGGACGGGAAGGAAAGGGATGGGATGGAATAGGGGGGTGGAGAAAAAGGGGCGGGGCGGGACGGGACGGGACAGGAAGGGATGGGACGGGACGGGATGGGACGGGAGCGAAAAAAGGAACGGGGACGGAAAAAGGAGCGGGGACGGGGCGACGGGGCGGGGACGGGGCGACGGGGCGGGGACGGAAACGGAGACAGGGATTTTTAAAAATTCAACCCCTAAAGGGGTAAAAAAGAGGTTGGAATTTTGTAAGTTCAAATTTTGAACTGTCATTCAAAGTTTTTGGAAATTTGTCCCCTGAAGGTGAAAATAGAAGATGACGGGACGGGACGGAAAGGGACAGGACGGAACGGGACTAGACGAAAAGGTATGGGAATGGATGGGAGGGGAGAGGAAGGAACGGGGCGGGACGGGACGAAAAGGTAAGGAATGGGATGGGATGGCTGGGGGGGAAGGAAACGGGGCGAGACGGGACGAGACACGATGGGAAGGAAAGGGATGGAATGGGATGGGAGAGGGAAAGGGACGGCACGGGACGGGACGGAACGGGAAGGGATGGAATGGGAAGGGAAGGTAGGAAACGGGGCGGGACAGGACGGGAAGGAAAGGAATGAGCTGGGATGGGAGGGGAGGGGAGGAAACGGAGCGGGACGGGACGAGACGGGAAGGGAAGAGACGGGACGGAAAGAAAAAGAATGGGACGGGAAGGAAAAGGATGGAATGAAATAGGGGGGGGGGACGGAGCGGAACGGGACGGGGCGGGACGGGACGGGGCCGGAAGAAGAGACGGAGACGAGAAAAGGGACGGGGACGGGGGACGAGGACGGGAACGAAAACGGAGACGGAGACGGGGATGGGATGGGATGGGATGACAGAAAATAATTAGTCGTTATTTAATACACAAATAACGAACCTCGCGCGTACGAAGTCGCGGGTAACAGCTAGTCAGCTATAAAACTGAAAATATATTCAAAAATACTGGAAAAATAAGAGGAGAAGTTGTAGGAGCAAAAGCCTAAAAACACATTAAAGCCTGGGAAGTAAAATGCAACCCAACCCACCAGAGAAAATTCTATCCTGCAAATGAGCTCCAGAAAACTAAACGAGAACAGACAAGAATCTAATCAACTTAAAAAATATGTGGGTACATATTTATATCACAAGAGAAAGTAACCACCATTAACACCCTTACCAACAAAACCCTAAGATAGTGTGGACATAGTGTTCGTTCTGCAAGAAAATATTGCCTACCCTGCAGTGCACTACCAAACCACCCAATATAAAGTACGCAACATAAACTAAGCAGAAACTAACATCTTAACAGTAATAAAAATTCGAAACGTAACATATGGTTAAGTACAGTTTGCAGAAAATTCCTCTTGACATTTTTTGGTTGCCTTTGTATTTCTGCAGAAGTTATTAATATTGAAGTTATTGCTTTATTGCAGTCTCAAGCAAACATATCTAACGGGTGTTCATAAATAGTGGTCATCCCAGTTGCTTTGAAAAACAAAATGTTATGTCTTTGATTAATTCGTGCAACACAATGAAACGTCATTGACTACTGTCATAGCCCATTTTTTCTCAATTTTAATAGACATACGTTTCTGAAGTCAAAACCTATTGGGATGACGACTGTTTATGAACACCCGTTATTAAAGGAAAACAATGCATTGATCTACTTCGTCAGTTAAATATTTAGTTTGTAGAAGAACGATCAATTTTCCTCTGTAAGACAGGTGATGCTCAAACAAGACTTGTATAGTACAAGTCCATATTTTCTTTTTGTATGATTGTAGTTCTTGTTACTCCATTTGTTAAGCAAGCGTTTAATTTAATTAGAGGAGCAACGTTGCAATGTAAAGATTCGAGAGATAAACAACTAATAAGGATCGCAGGCTAACTGTTAGAGTTAAACTCTTTGATAGTTCAAATTTTAATAACTTTTCATGCCATTTCGAAATATTTTGAACTCTAGCATGTCAACAACAATCTTGACAAATATATTAGGCGTGAAGTCATGATTCCTTGTTTTGGAGACCCAGACACACGTGCAACCATTGCACCGTGTAGAGTGTCAGCAATGGAATTCAGGATCAGGCAAAACGTTCGGTGCTGTGACAAGGGCGCGACATATATTGTGAAAGTGGGTTGATTTGCGTATTTGTTGACGTATGCCCTTATGCGATTGTACGATTATGGGAACCAATACGTAATGTGATAAGTTGCAACAATGTGAAGCCAATTTGTGAGCTCTGCCATGCATATCCTTTGGTAGTGAATTAGATAGTAGCTAGTGTAGAATGTACGTACTATCGTAATCCTCTCAATGATGTTTGGTAGCATTTTGGCACGTACAGCAGATGATAGACGTCAGAGGTTCTTGCTCGTGATGTATAATTATATGATAATAGAGTGTGGATCCCTTCAACGCATGTCGTTCCTACTAGTATAATGTAATAATGTAAGCCCGCGGAAGCATGTCGTTCCGCAGTGGGTAGCAGTAAAACACAATTTACGGTAATCGTTTTACTGTGATAGACCAGTAGCCATCAAGGTCTTACCGACTCTATATGAGATGTAACAATAGTTAATTTAGCGGATTACTATTGGGTAGTACTAGTGAAAAGTGCCAACGGTTAATCCAACTAGTAAAGGTAGCGTGGAGGCGGTAAAGGGTTGATGTTAACTGACGCAAAGCCAAGTATATTCAAGTGGCTGTCAGAATTACGGAGAGGCCTGGAGGGCGGCCATCCCTGGTTGAATACAATTATTATTATTATCATCGATGGGATTTAAAGGTTAGTAAGTTTATATTTTTTTACATTTAACCTCTGCCTCCGTCACTAGGCCAAGGCAGGCCCACCTTTGCATTGTTTGTGTCCCGTTGCCGCCTTGTGGCCATGGGTGCCTTGCATCCACCATTTTGACATATTTCAAAAGTATCGAAATTTGAGTTTCAAGGTAACATACAAAATTGCGTCTTACATAACAATAGTATGTGTATCATCATAGGCTACATTGCCAATGGTAAGGCTTTAACTACCGTAAGAACTCAAAGCGTAATAGAAAAAAATATGAATATTAATTTAATAAATTGTCTTTACTAATAGTTGAATTATAATAGAATTCCAGACTGACAAACATGTTATTAATTTGTTAATTTCTATATTTCCTGGTAGCTCGCGCGATTAAAAATTAATCATGCCAAGGTCGTACTGCAAATCCGATATCTACACAATTTCGTGTTGTTTCATATACGTACAAAGGAGCAGAAGTTCCTGTATGCATATAGGCTAATCAATCTTAATCATAGGAAGCACGAGATAATAAAACTTTCAGTGTCATATGTGAATGTCCCACGTGCGCATAATTACTAAATGTTAACAGTCAATATTCGTATTAGATGCTTCTGATGACAGATATAGGAATTGGAAAAAAGTGTTATTACAGTTGTGACTTTAATATAATAATGCAATATCAGATCAGTGGGTTAGACCATTTTTTTATTACTTCTAAACTCTACTACTACTATTACTTAATATAATATAAAAACGGGCACCAATCTTTATTCTCCTTTTAACTGGTTGATCAGGTCAAACCCAGTGATTAACTGTATACAATTTTCGTGAGATTCTTAGTGTACTAACAATGAATTGCAACGAAGTAGCCTGAGGAGTTTTTCTTTCTTAGTCTCAGACAAGTGCGGTATGCGGACTATAGTAACATGTCAATAGATTCGAATTCCGTGATTGTAAGGGAGCATTAAAGGTTTTATAATTTGAAGAGTGGCAATTAGAAAGGGCCTAAGTGCCATTTTTTCCAAAATTTAGGTGTTGACATAGAAATGTTCTATGTACCATGCTTTATGTGTTATGAAAGGTACTAAAAGCCAATTTTCAATATTAAGGTTTCAAGAGTTACTGACAGAGGTGTGTGTGTATGTGCGCACTGTAGCCCCTCTATTTACAAATAGTAGCGACATCGTGGGGCAAACCTGATGCAAACATTAAAATACAAAAAGTTACTAAACTATACGAGCAACCGCGGGATATTTAAAATTTCAGTGTAAGCAGTGAAAAAATAACAGTTTAATCATTATAATTTTTTACTCAGAAAAACTACTATATACATTTTTTGGTAGAATCTTTGAGTCTTTAACAACAAAATTCATTCGTGTGCGAATATAACAATTTAAATTTTTTTTTAAATTCCACTACAATTACCAAAGTTAACAACCAGATTCAACTGTAGAATCTAGTTTTCTAGTGCTTGCATATGAGTGTAATTTATTTATTTATTGCAGAAACATTAGTTTTAAAAATTGCCTCAATTTTACCGGGGTATCAAGAATAGAACACGAGATACGACGCAGAATGGATGCCCAAGACAGCGTGACGGATAAGATCGATAGACGAAGCCTCAAATGGTTCGGACATTTATTAAGAATGAACGATCAAAGATGGCCAAAAAGAATTTTTGGCTGGACTCCACCTGGGAACAGAAAAAGAGGCCGACCCAGAAGATCCTGGAATAACGGAATAAAAGAATCAATGACTTCCTATCGCTTGCAAGAAGAAGATGCCTTTAATAGAGACGCATTAGAAAAAATATTTTCTAGCATTGATTTCAACTGCTTTTCACACTCTTCCTTTGCTAAAGTCACTTTTCTTTGTGCCTCTTCCAAAATCCTTTTCAACATTTCAAGTTCACATTCTTCGGGAAGTACATACATTATTTACAGTTGCTACCAATACAAATTATCAGCAGTTAGTAGTCATACAACACTCAAATACTCACATTGATTGAAATCCTGCAAAACACAATTGAGTTGACACATTCGCCATTTTGGGGACAACTGCCAACATTTCGCTAGTGGAATCTAGTTACTTCCGGTAAATGGCCAGTCTCTCATTTCTAGGGTCTCTAGTGCGCACCAAGGCCTACTAAATCTATATGAACAAAGTCCTCGTTTGTTTTTATAGATTTAGTTAGCCTTGGTGTGCAAGCGTTTTCTTTAGAAAGGTCGTAAGTCCAGCATTATATTGTCAGTTTAGTCTAGATGTGTGCACGTGTTTGCTGTAAATTTTGTGGTGTCCTGCAACTTGATTTCTATATATTAAAATGAAAGATACGCAGATAAAAAGAAGAAGGAAAGGCAGTGGTTTATTCAGTAGGTAGTGAACAGAAGCGTTTAAAATCAAGTGGAAAGTCATACAAAACATATAAATAGAAGATAGTACTTGCAAAAGATTATCCCAACGCGCAGGTTTGGAATACAAAATTAATGTTTTCTTTTCCGGTTGTAACTTTGTGTTTTTTTGGTAAATTACATGCAAATGCCAGTTGGGCTGTAAGATTTTACTTATGAAAGACGACGTTCTCTTTTTGAAAAGTACTACGCACAAGATGCCAAAACACAAGGTACTTTTCTAATGGTACTTATGAGTAGTTGCGCTATTCAAAGAAGGCGACATGGTTCGGCTGAAGATGCGCAAAATAGCCTACGTCAAGCAACAATATGCTATTCCCTTTCTGATGGTGATAGAAAATGTGTTCGGGTATGTAAGAAAACCTTTCAAGATACATTTGCTGTTAACAATAAGAAATTACGTGTGAGTTGGACATTATGCAAGAGCTAAATCCGAAAAGGAGTACATTAGTCCTGATTTCATCAAAGATTTCCATAGACCACGAGTCGATATGTGCAGCACATGTGATAAACTTGACTGTCAAATTAAAGCAAACATTGAATCAAGTCGATCTGCCAAAACTCAGCTAGAGCTCCATCACCACCAGGCCGAAAGAGCCAGAGAGGTGTTAAAGCAAGATACGATTGAGTCTCAAGATCCCGAAAGCACGAAGTGTTGTTTATCGATGGATTTACAGCAGGTGCTGTTTGTTCCATCATTGACCCACAGCGACACGTTTCACAGCTATCCCGCTACAACTTAGGAGTTCATATTGGTGATACGAGTGAAGCCTACATGTGTATGTGGCATGAGGCAGTAGCGTCTCGTGGAGCTAACAAAATTGCATCATGTCTTCTCCATATTATTAATCGCGGACTGACTCTTAATAGCTATTTTTGTATGTAGAATGCAAAATGCTACTTTTGCGTTTAAGAATGGAAGTTATTTTGCCGAGCTTTAGCGAGGAAAAATACCCATTCGAGAACGCAAAAGCATTTCGCATTCGAGATGCAAACAATGAATTTTCGAAAACTGCATTAAAACTAGTATGAGAATTTAAAAAAATAAATAAGGTAACTGTCGACGTTAATTGACAATTTTATATTTTATAAACAATTAATTTATGTTTGAACCACGGTCTGCTGAATTGTTTGACAAACGTCAAAGTGACGTATAAATTTAACTTACTGCAATATCGGCACTTTCAATTTACATGTAGTACAAGATAAATTATAATCATGTTTATAATAGTTATTAGTAAGTATCTATTGAAATTTTAAATTACTTAATAAAAAACTAATGTAGGTTACTTTAAAATCACAAATAAGTTCATAAAAAATGACAATTTTTTTGACATTTCTTTTATGTTCTAGAACGCTAAAGAATTTTGCATTCTAGAACATAAAAGTATTTCGCAGTTAAGTGACAAAAAAGAATCACTTTTCTTACTGAGAATTTAACGAAAATGTCAACAGTTTTCGAAAAAAACATTTGGTAATGTGGTGTGATAATTGATGGGGTCAAAATAAGAATTGGTAACCAATGGTATTTTCCAAACTATTGCATAGAAATAAGCGGGCCTAGTTTCATGCCCTGCGACAGAGACTTTGCGTTGGTAGAAAAATGCAAGAAAAAGCATATGTACCCTCAGACCTCCACGCAGTAGTTAAATCAGCAAGGTATACGCCACCTTTTAATATTGTTGACATGCCAACTTATGGCTTTTGTAACCTAAAACAAGCTACAGTGATAACATTTGAAGCGGTGAATCCTCATTTTGTTAAGATAAAAACTGCATTTTCTGATCTTCAAGAAGCCGTACAAGTTACTGTTTTAAAGAGAGAAAAAACTTTAGCTGACCTCAGACAGGCTAAAATAAGCAAGCTGGCTTCAGAAAGTAAGGTGTCAGAAAATAAAAAGGCAGTCTCTTAGAAGCATGATTCCTTACCTACAGAATCCGGAACACCAACGATTCTATAAACAACTACTTCAGATTGAAGAAATTCGTTTAGAAGATCAAAAAACCCTTGACATGTGTCTCATGAAAGTTCTTTTTCTAGAAACGGCCTACGGCGTTTAAGCCTTTTCTTAATTTTGTTTCTTTAAATATTTTTATTTTTGTTATAAGAAGTTGCTTTGTTAATAATTTTTGTGAAAGTGTTTTCCGTTTTGTGTTAAATGTATGTGACTATATCTGCATTATTGTGTACTAGCTGAAACCCGCGGCATATGCCGCATTTAAAATGTACGACGAATTTAATAACTTTTGTTGTACTAAAGAAAGTTTTAAAAGCACGCTAGAGATTGGCAGTAAGGAAAAGTTCCAAAAAATATTTTTTCAAATGGAAAGTCTCTGGAAAGGAAACGCTCGCCTCTGGAAGGCGTCCTAATTAATACGACGTTGTTGGAACGCAGTAAAAAAAAATTATGGAAAGAATTGTTATACAAGTTAAGAAAAGTGAGAGTTTTCCAGTGAATGTAAAAGTTTTACGTGAGCATGGAAGAATGACGTCGTAGCCCACGGCACATGCCGCATTTAAAGTTTTGGGCGTTAGATAGATATACTTTGTTTGTGACATTACAAAAAAAAATCTTTTACACACGTCTACTATGGCAAATACTATACCAAATACATACAATATATACAGTTCACATTTAATTATATATATTTATTCCTAATTCAGTACGTAAAACATGCTTAGAGCCATGTTTTTGATAACGGTGATAAAACTTAGATTACATTTAGATTTTAGTTTATTGGCATACATGTTTAACGTCAGCATACAAACAATTTCCAGAGTATTTTATACCACATTGAATATTATGTATCATCGGATGAAACATTTTATTATTTGGCCTGAACGAGATCAGGTGATTAAATCAATGCCAGAATGCTTCAAGGTAGCATTTGGCAACAAGATTTCAGTAATAATCGATTGTTTTGAGATGAGAGTGGAAAAATCAAGTAGCCTTGAAGTACAATGTACTACATGATCTACGTACAAACAACATAATACGGTAAAGGTACTAATAGGCATCACTCCTCCTGGATCAATATCATTTGTATCAAATGGATATGGTGGCAGAATAAGCGATAAAGGTCTAACAGAGGATTATGGGATTTTAAACAATCTCTTGCCAGAAGATTTTGTATTGGCAGATCGTGGCGTTTTAATAAAAGACTCCGTAGGACTACATATGGCCACAGTGATTACGCTTCTGCTTTTCTAAAAGGGAAACGGCAACTCGATCCAAGGGATATAGCATCAACCAGGAATATAGCAAGCGTGAGGTAGTGCAAGTATATTGTTACAATAATTATCTTAATTATATCTTTTTTTCAGAATACACGTCCCAACGCGTTATTGGTGTCCTTCGTCAAAAAAATACAGTTCTTCATGAAACGATGCCCATGTTCCTGGCAAAAAAGAAAGCTGACGATGTTGCTGTGGTAGATCAGATATTAACAGTTTCTTCTGCACTCGTAAATTTATGCTCTCCTATAATTGTATAATTATGAAATAAATTGTATTAACAAAGTTAATCTAATTATTTTTACTTTAATAATAATAATAATATCTACAAAATTATTAAAATTAGTTAATTAAGGATCTAACGTTAATACTATCCACCACCATTTATTATATAATGTAAAATTATTTGATTATCTTTTTCTGCATGTGGCCAATAATTAATAAAAAGCAAAATTACAATATCACATAGCAAAAATGATTAAATAGTACCTATACGATAAGAAACATAAAGATATTTCGAAACTATGTAAGCTACATTAACAATCAATAAAATTACACATGCTGTCTACACAACATAAAAGAATAATTAATGTCTAAATTAAGTATGAAAAATAATTTTTTCGTTGACCGCTTTTAATTTCAATATTAATGAATTATTTTTCCTAAAAAAGTATGGATTAATAAACGCCATTAATACACTGTTTTTGATTAATCCACTCTTTTTCATTAATTAACTGTTTTTGTGATTTTGACGTTTTGATGATATTTTGCATGGAGGTTAGTTCTATTAATCAAATTTTTCGTCACAAAAAAAGATTTTGTGGTCAACAAAAAAATTTTGTAATCAACTCGTTTGTTAATGGGCGATTAATAATCTCAACTATTAAAGGCACTCACTCGCTATCGCTCGTTCGTGCTTTAAACAGTTTCGATTATTAATCGCCTTCATTAACACACTTGTTGGTTAAATAACTATTAATGCATAAAGCATAACGGATATTTTGAAGCTATTTAATATTTATTTATTGTGGCATCTCTAACAGGTGTTACCCTTATTACAAGAGATGCAGTGTAGATATATTCTGCTATATGCAGGTATGAGCGTTATAGCATGTACGAGGGTAAATTGAAAAGTCTCCGGCCTAGACAAGAAAATAAACGAAAATCATGTAAACAGTAATTTTATTTTTCAACGTAATCCCCGTCAAGTTCAATGCACTTGGTCCACCTATATTCAAGTGCTCTTATTTCATCCCTATAAGCCCTTTCATCCAATTGGTCAAAATAGACATTTGTGACAGCAATCACATCTTCACCGGACTCGTACTTCTTTCCAGCATGACATTTTTCAAGTTTGGAAATAAACTAAAATCTGAGGAAGCTAAGTCCGGCGAGTAGGGGACATGGGGTACCAATTCAAACAGCAATTCATTAATTTTTGCCATGGCAATAACTGACTTGTGACAGGGCTCATTATCCCGATGATACAGAATTTTTTTCTTTACTAACCCGCGTCGTTTTTCAAGATTTTTTTCGCGGCACCCATCGCGCATACAACTTTCTCATCCCCAAAACTTCAGTTAGGATATAATATGTCAGCTCTGTTGAAATGCCCATAGTATCTGCTATCTCCATCAACTTCAATCGCCGGTCATTCAAGACAATTTTATGAACTTTTTCGATGTTTTTGATCTTCCTGAACGCGGTGCGGTGCATTTTCTGTACTCCTGCGACCACGTTTAAAGTCCGCAACCCAAGTTTTAACTGTGCTGTATGAAGGGGAAGATTTGCATAATGTGCCGTCTAGTTCATCTTTTATTTCTTTTGGAGCTAAACCCTTAATATGAAAATATTTAATAGCTGCACGAATTTCAACTTGCTCCATGCTTACAGCATGCAAAACCTTAGCAACTTTGACAGTCTGTCAAACAATTATTATTTTCCAGAAAGTTTTGCTATTCCAGAGCCAGACTGATAAATCTTGAAGCAATATAACGCCGTAAAAACATTACGCAAATTTGTATCCTATCTAAGTGTTAGGCCGGGGACTTTTCAATTTATCCTCGTAAATTAAAATTAAAATAATCATCCTAACTAAAATAAACTTTAATCATGGTTGCAGGAGATGGATCGATGCCGTAACTTGCTACTATGACTTCCCGTACTGATTGGTAAATTTAAATCTTAAAAATTTGTTACATCAATAGTTCATTTTGTTTCATTTTAGTTATAATAATACTTTTTTACAACAGATGCAAACATACGGTATGGAGCTGACAAATCAATGTTGAGCAGTATGTAAATTTAATTCACAAGCTTTAATATATCAGTAATCGGAATTCTGGTATAAAAAGAAGGTACAAAGAATAACGGTGAGAAACGAACAAGCCTAGCGTGTACTCTTAAAGTTAATAGCGAAAGCAGCTTGCTATCATTAATCTTATTATTCCATAATTTATAACAAAATTTTAATGAATTTAAGGTACATAAACAATCAAAATATTTACATAACAGTACAAAATAACAGAATAACTAATGTCTAAATTAAGTATGAAAAAGAATTGCAATGGATAAAGTATAAAGGATCAACATATTTACAAATTCTATCAACAGAGAATAACAAAATAATTCTATTTATATACTGCTTCACAAATGTACTGGACCACCCATAAAAATGTATTTATTACATTACGTCACAATATATATATATATACAGTGTGTCCCCGGATAGGTGAAACAACTCTTGTGAAAGGTAAAAAATTCTCGATTTAAATTTTTATTTTTTGGGGTTCAGCCCTGCTTCGTTAAAGGCGAATTTCTAACATCATTTCCGTTTTGAAAAATTAAGTATGCCTTGGAAATTTTTTAAAAATCTATTTTTCTGTAAGGTAAAGTACCCTTTATGTGGCAAATACGACAAAAAGTTATAAAGAAAAGTTGTTTAGAATCAACATCTAGGCCCCTCTACCAAATTTCAAAATCCGCGGCCAACTTTGATTTCTCACATTTCCTTTCAAGTTTATTTCCCAAATCAATGAATTTTATTTTTACAAAGTTTTTTTATTATGAAATAAAAAACCTTGTTAAAAGTAAAATTCTAAACATAAAACGAAATTGTGAGATCAAAGTTGGCTGAGGATTTTGAAATTTGGTATAGAGGCCTGTGTGTTGATTCTAAACAACTTTTTGTCGTATTTGCCACATAAAAGGTACTTTATTTCATACTGCATCGTAAAACCCATGTTTAAGTTAATGATTTTAGTCCGGAAAATGAGGCTTTACGGTATCAGGTCCGGTAAAACATTTTACCGGACTCAAATGAAATAAACCGGTCCGGTAAAACATTTTACCGGACTCAAATAAAATAAACAGGTCCGGTAAAACATTTTACCGGACTCAAATGAAATAAATCAATAATCAAACTATTTATTATTTTCAATTGAAAAATTTTTTTTTTGTAGTTTTAAGTAAAAATCTAATAATTGAGTATGAAATAAAACGCATTACGACATACGTCCGGTAAACTTTTACAGTTGCGTTTACCGGACTTATACGTATTTTACTATTACCTCACAGAAAAATAGGTTTTTTAAAATTTCCAAGGCATACTTGATTTTTCAAAACTGAAATTATGTTGGAAATTCGCCTTTAACCAGCAGGGCTGAACCCCAAAAAATGAAAATTTAAATCGAGAATTTTTTACCTTTCACAAGAGTCGTTTCACCTATCCAGGGACACACTGTATATAAAAGCTTTTGTTTTATAGTATACTCATATTAAGCATATTTAATTTCACTATTCTCAAATATCAACTGAACAATTAACAAAATCATATTAATAAAATTAAAAAATTATGAAACTATAAAAAACTATATTTCACAAAAATAAGAGGAATCACAAAAAAAGGTTAATTAATAGTTCTTTGAGTCTCTCCAGAACGTTTAAAAATCTTTGGCAACAATTCAGCATACTTTGTATGCAATGTGCTATCAATATTTGGGCAAAATTGAAAATTTTAAAATGATGATATTTTATCAATGGACTTCGTTTTCTTTAAACAGAATTATGAAAAGAAATGCTTTTTATAGTGACACAATCATGAAAGGTTACCAAAAATTTCATGACTGCCCTTTTGGAAAATATTTTTAAAAATTGCACCAATATATGCAAATGGTCCAGTTTATTTGTGGAGCAGTATATTTACAGAGTTCACATAACCACTTTCCTTTAGGAATTTTTTTAATTGTAGGCATGCTGAATGGTACCATTTTATTATACATTTTCTGTCATAACATTTTACCATTTGTTCGCCGTCGTCTGGTTTCCTACAGTGACACCATAGCTGCAATCCATAATTAAAATAGGTACATAACATTGTAACAGATAATTCACAAAAATACAAACCTCTTCATCATATATGCCTATTACGATGTCACTGGAAATTGAACCAACATCTATAGCTCACATGTCCATGGGGATGTCGTCTGAACTTGATCCAGCACTCGTAGATGGCATATCCATGGCGATGTCACTACAACTTGAATCCAAACCAGTGGTCATAGATGGCAGAACTAATGTTAGAATCTAGTAATTTCCAAGTTTTGTATTGGTAACACTTTTGACATCTATCATATTGACATTAAATTGTTAACCTTGTTTAAGCTAAACTTAATAGTGTGTTATTTACTGAACGGTTAGTTGTATGTAAAAAAACTATACAGGGTGTATACGAATTCGACCGACAAACTTCGAGGGTGTATTTACTGCCTAAAGATATACCTAAATTGTTCGTATACTTATAACCAATCTCCTTTCATTTCAAAGTTAGAACCTCTTTTGTGACTTGTCTTTTAATCTAACATTGAAATGAACATGAACATGAAATTTTACTCAAATATGGAACTATACTGATTAATTAATGACATTAGGTACATATGAAACATGACATTTAATTAATCAGACTACCAGTAAAAATAAAATATTCAAGTTTGGAGATTTGAATGCGTGTAATGAGTAGGAACACTAATTTTTAATTGTTTTTGAAAGTCCAGAATTCTTGAAAGATGATAGCTAGGCCATAGCTGATAATAAATGTTATTCTTAATAATCAAGCTAATGGATTTCTGATAATTTTTATTTTATTTAACAAGATAAATCTTGAAAAATTCATAGTGTTTTTTCGAAGTGTTTTGACCTGTGCAGAGTTTATCTTGCAGATAAGGATCAAGGTTGTCTAATCTTTTAGGCTGTATTTAGTGAGAGAAATATGCTCCCAAAGTTTGTCGGTCGAATTCGTATACACCCTGTATAATCTTTTTTGTAGAGAATTTCCTAGCATTCATTTTTTGTAATAACTAAAAAAGTCATACGACCCATAGAAAGCGAGATATTTGCGAAAAACTTATTTCTGTGACATTTGACCTTGAATAACTCAAAACGCAAGCGCGATATCGATGGGGACTTTTGAGACATTATTTGTAATGTCAAAGGTGTATGCAAAATCTCAGCTCACTTGGATTTTTTCGGCAGGCCGATCCTACTGTAGCTGGGCTAAGAGATTTTTGTAGGTATAGATTATAGTACAAAACGCCACCATAACGATGCAATAAGTGTAAAATTGTGGGTTGAAGATACGAAAAGTCTATGTGAGGAGTGTCCAGTATTGTTATACCGGGTGGCCATAAATATCTGAGATCTCGGTAGCCATGGAATTAGCTACTTATAAATGTTGGGTTAGTATTATATTTCAATTACAATAAGTATTGGTACCTATGTAATGTAATAAAATGCAATAACAGGAGGAGAATGTGCCCTGGATTCTGCAGTTTAGCCTACGACTCGATTATAAAAATCTCCTGTTCTATCTCCATTACTTATTGCAATCTGTAATAATTCTTGACAGATAGGAATTTTAGTTGTCATGACATTAATGACATTTAGTTTAGTTGGATTCATCGCTTTAATAAAGCGGTGTTGATTCCAAAAGTAATGTGATACCAGATATTTATGGCCACCCGGTATAAAGAACAAGATGTTGGAAGTGATTTAGGGCTTCTTGATATCAACGATTTTGCTTTGAAAATAATGACGTCTTTTCAAATTCAACAGTTGCTACAATTTGGTTACAACAAAATAGAAGCAAATTAAAGACGTATCAAAATTTAATAAACCAACAATTGTTGAAGAAAAAAATATAATGGATGGCCTTTTGAATAAAACCGATGCTACTGAAAACATTAGCACGAGGTTTGACCACACATAGACTTCGTAGTTCGTTTTTATTAAAATTTGTGATAATTTGTAATTTGTTTTATATAATAATAATAATAAATCCATTTATTGAATACCAAAGAGGTATACAAACCGAGGGGGTTTGGCAAAGCCAGTCTTCCACCCTCCCGGGGCATCACACAAATATAAGCAAATGCTGTACACACACAAACTTAATATAAGACAATACAGTACATGCTAGCAACAAAACAATCCCTCGAGGGATTAGGTGCTATATGTATTGTATGTATGTATTATCTGTAACCTCATTTACCTTGCGGTGTCGAGGCTGGTGCTATATGTTTAATTTATAAATGTACATATTATTATTTGTATTCTGATATCAATAAATTTATTATTATTATTATTATTATTATTATCTTAAATCGTGTTACTAACTAATTCTAACAAGGCACTCTTAATAGAAAGTGGCTGCTCTGGAAACATATCAAAGAACTTATTTAACAATGTGGGAGCCATATATAGAAAACAGCCCTCAAATTTAGCTGTTCGATGTTGTGGTATTGTATAACTATTGTACCTGATATTTACATTGTGAACTTCTGATCTTTTGCTCAACAAGTCGTACAAATATCTTGGCGTTTTAGTACAGATCAGAGTATACAAAAACATACAATACCTACAGATTAGAGGTGGGGCGATTCATGAACGAATCGTTCATTTGAACGACTCCGACCAAAGAATCGTCTGAATCGGTTCTTTCCTGTCTCGATTCGTCGTTCAATTGATTCGAAGTTACGTTTTGTACGACGCTGCGCAGCGTGATTTAAATCTGAATAAAGAATCGTGAATCCTATGAATCGGTTTCTTCTTGTCTCGGTTCGTCGTTTGTATTAGATTTTGATCGTACGACGCAATGCGCGATTCAAAAATTGAAACCCGAACGCGAACGGGACGAACTAAACGAAACCGAATCTTAAACTTGGTTGGTGCCACTGTTTCATAAGTAATACCTGCAACTGCAATGCAATTAAACTGATAACTGACCAAGCGGCAAGCGCATTTTAGCAAGCATAGCAAAGATAGTATGGAAGGTTCATGATTCATACATAGACATTCCGTCGGGTTTCAAGAATACAGACGCGCTCGGTGCAAAACCTAAAATTCAGGGGGACCTAACCGAACGAAACTGAATCGTTCAAATGAACGAATCGAATGAATCGATTCATGTTGATTGATTGAATCGTAAGAATCGACTCCCAAAAATGAATCGGATTGTCCACCTCTACTACAGATACATACTACGTTGTTTTACACTGAGCTCTTTGTATGTAATGTTACAGACAAATCTTACGCAAGCGTTTTGTACTCGCTGTAGTTTAGTTTTGTTGAATTATGTGAGATTTGGAAAAAATACCATAGTGCAATAGTATAAATGCGCATAAAAAAGCGCCTTAACTAACATGAGTTTGGTTTTTTCGTCTAATAAATATTTTAAGCTATACAAAGTACGTAATTTCATAAATGACATATGGTAAATATGTCTCACATGCAATTCGAATGATAATTTATCGTCTATTATAATACCTAGGTTTTTGCATGACTACTCCACTGTACTACTTCACTATTTACTACAATGTTATGATTTTAAGTTATATAATCACCAGTTCTTTTATCGGAGGTTATGCAAATTGCCTGCGACTTTTTCTGTACGAAAATCTCTTGCGATATTGTGCAAGTCTTTCTTCTATAAAGGTAGGATTTGTTGTGATTCCTCTTTCGTCAATCCAGCATCACGAATATCATTTAATATGTGCTCAAAAGTTACACCTTGTTTTAATTTGCCTAGAACACACAAAAAGTTTACAGAGCGAAGACAGTTGTAATATTGTTTCTTACTGCCATCCGCCAGCAATTTAGATGAAGTGTGAAGTCCATACGATGACAAAGTGCGTCCTTCAATTTGGTCTTTCCACTGGTGAAATGCTGGAAAGCTGAAGAAGAATTACTCCAATTCATTATTTCGAAACTTTAACCACACTTCCAAACATAAACGGCAAAGATCGGTTACGTCACCGCTGGCATCGGTAGGTCGGCACCACTCGGGTCAGAATATGCAGGGTTGCCAGACTGAATGCATGCGCGTTTTAAAAATGTACTTTTGCAGAAACGGTTTCAGAATGTACCAGATTCGTAGAATTGTACCAGGTCTGGCAACGCTGCTAATATCAAGACAACGCCCACAATCGTAACTACACATAGACCACGCGCATGCATGTTTGACCTTGGGAAGTGTTCTGCTTTATTATAGAGTTATGATTCAACATAGTTATGAAAATGTAACCCCTTGTCCTTGCTATGAAATATTAAATTGTTGTATTTGTTTATGAACACTGACGATTAAATTACTGTTAGAATTATTTTCACATCGAGTTCTATATCAGTAGTATTATTATGCATAAATTAATTTGACATATGATGTTTTAACATCGCAGTGTTTGCTAACAAAATTAAAATGTTTGACTTTAAAAGGCTCTAATACTTTGTGACCTGTTAATAACATAGCAATATATACATACAGAGAGATTTTCTTTGCTACGAATACGACAGACGATATGACGAATTTACAAATGACGAATTTACAAATGACGAAAATTTGACGTTCACATTTCGCTAAATTCTGTCAACAGATAATATCTGCTACAATTTCTCTTTTAAAATGGAGAACCATGAAGTACCGGGAAAAGTGAAAATTGTAAAATGATATTATCAGGGTCAAACGTTCCGAGAAAATTTCTTTTACAACAGCATTTGAAAATCCATCATTATCAACGTTGCACAGAATTATTTCAAATTTTGAAAAGTTTGGATGTGTTTCTCCCCAAAAGCACAAAAAGGCTAGTGTTCCCAACGAAGACAAGGATTTAAAGGAATTGATAGTTTGTACTACCGCTAATGACAATACAGATTATTCCCTTAAGCAGATTTCGGAAGTAGTAGATTTAGGTGTTTCCACTGTTAGAATTATTTTACGGAAAAATGGTTATCGGTCCTACAAGCTGCAAAAGACACACGAAATTCTTCTGGATGATCATTTCAGACGTATGAAATTTTATGAAATTGTAACAGAAATGGCGAATAACGACGAAAACTTCCTCCGGAAAGTAATTTTTACTGATGAATCAACATTTCCAGTGCATGGTCGCCATAACCCACAAAATGTGCGTTACGTTGAATTCCGGACACAGAACCCCCAAAAATTAAATGTTTGGGTAGGAATGCTTTTTTATTGATGGAACTCTAACCGGTCCTAAATACCTCGAACTACTGCAGCAGCAATCATTCCAGAAATTCGATGTATAACGGGTGAAAGATTTAATGAACTGTGGGTCCAGCAGGATGGCTGCCCCGCTCACAACACTGTTTTATTTAGTTCAAGAATATCTGGGCAGTGTATTTCCAAATATATTGTTGACTGTACGAGAAACCATTTTGTGGCCAGCTAAATTTACATATCTCTCTCCCACTGATTACTTCCTATGGGGCTACATAAAATCGAAAATTTATGCTTTTCAGGATAACAGAGCCAACAATTTGGGAGAACTGAGTTTAAAAATTGAAGAGGCATTTGAGGGTATTAGCCCTAATATATTAGCCATGCTGCGTTTTTATGATCGCCTAGGTTATTGCTTATCGCAAGAAGGAGGGCTTTTTGAACACGAGCTAATTTAAACTTTCTATATTTTGTTGTTTTAATTAATAATAGTTACTTTTGTTTACTATTTTTTACTACGATTTAATTTGTTCAGATTAAATTGTTTATTTCTTTAGAATGCTTTGTGAATGATCTTGTTTTACTTAACTATTAACCTCTAAGAATAATGTTCTTCAACTCTGAATTTATCATCTAAATTTAATAACCGAATAACACAATATATCATATAACCTTAAATACGTTTCTTTTCCTATAAAAATTTTCAAGGCGAAGATAAAATTGGCAAAACTGCTTTTTTTAAATTATAAGAACATTTATTTTTGTCAGGTTTTTCTGTAAACGACTTGTGTCATTTTGACATTTAAAATTAAATTGTCAGCTTTTCTGTTTTGAAAATGAATATGCGTATAACGGAATCTTTTAAAATTAAATGCAAAAAAAGCAATTCTGAAGTGTGCAGAAGAACTGTTAGATTTGCAGCCTAACGTATTAGAAGAAGAAGTTTAAGAAGATTACCTAAAAACAAAACTCCTTTAATGCCAGATTTTAAATTTCCCACCGATTTTTAGTTCTAAAAGTTACTAAAACAAATTCTACCAACATATATTTTTAAATGAATTTAAGTAATGCCAACATAAACCCTAAATTCTTTGACCTTCAAAATTTTTATAGAAAAAAACGTACTTTATCTGTGATACTCGTATAATAATTCATTTACAAAAATTATACTACGGGTGGATGCGTCTGCGTTGAAGTACAAAAGTATGGCTGCCTTTGATACCGTATTTTTTTAAAATTAGGCAAAATAAATTGTATTTATTAAAAATGATGGTTTAATCTAAGTAGATAGATCTTCTTGAAATGTTGTATAGGGCCATAATTTATTATTCTGAACAACTTTTCTTTGTAAAATTTTTCCGTATCATAAACAGAAAGGGTAGTTTACTTGAAAAGAAAATAGTTTTTGCTTCATTGTGAAGGCCGACCTGGTTTTTCAAAAACTGAAAATATTCTTAAAATTATCTTCAGACCAAGCAGGACCTAATCCCACAATCTTATAATAAAATTCAAAAATTTTTAGTCCATCTCACTTCTTGTAACATCAATCCTGAGACACACTGTATATTTATTTAGTTATTTATTTATGTTGTTTAGGCTGGTACCAACAGTGCTTATGCACTGAAATTAGGCCACAGCGTTATATATGTTGACAGTAATACAATATATGGCAAAACCAGGCCGTCATTAGACCGTCACATATAAACTAGCAAAGAAAAATATCAAAGTGTAGATATGACCAGTCATATTTTCAATAAGGGGTATAGGATCTAATTGATGACACATAAGTATAGCTAAAAGTGTTGCCTAGCAGGATATACTTTCTGTATCGGTAAGAGAAATGTGAACTCTAATGACAGATTTTGGTATTAAAAATAATGACTTTGAAGACGGTACAGAAAATAGTAATTTATTATACAAGACGATAAAGTTAAATTTTATCCACGAGTGAATCGTTTAACGTGGAGATGAAGTCGAGACGTTAATGATTCAAGAGTGGATAGAAATAACTTTATTTCATACTGATGTCAAAAATTACATTTTTCGGATTATTTTTGGTACAAAAAATGGAACATTAAAATCCTAGTACTTTAAAGTAAAATTTTAAAGTTCAAGTTGTTACGGTTATTTTGTTACTCCCTGTAGTTCTGCATTGCTAGTTTTACGCCTTCGTTAATTTGCGATTTCTGTGGGGCTGTTATCGTTATCGTTCAGGCATGATTTTGGCCTTGCTCGACAGCGTGAGGTCGGAGCGCTCTCGAGGCCGCATTCTTTTGGCTGAGCGCGTCCCTTTTGGTTTGACGGAACGCGGCGAAGATGTTTTATGCTGGCTTTGGTGATCCGCTTTGTCTTGCCGCTACATTTTGTTAGTTATGGGAGCGTTGGGGCCTCGCTGCAAAGCGAAGCATGTGAGATTTTATTCTACGCCACGCCGCATCTAGCCTTCGATGCTCGTTTGCCCAGTTCACCCGGGCAAGCCGTCTGGGGCACAATTCGAACAAGCCGTCTTGGGCGGAATTCGAACAAGCAGCCGTGGGCGAAAATTCGAGTAATCTGTCTGGGCAATTCAGTCTTGGTTAAATCAGTCTACATAAGCAGTTTTGGGCAATTCAGTTCGAGTGTGCAGTTTTTCTGAATTTCAAGGAGGCAGCTGTCGCCGCCGCTATCTTCGATGTGCGACCTTGGCTTGCTGCGTGTTCTCAGGGAGATCTTCAGCACGCCTGGACTCTTGATAAGCATGCTGAAAGTGCTCGACGGAAGCCGCTAACAGGTTGTACTTTAGACTGTATTTAGTTAATTATTTTATGACATGTCCGTTCGCGAGTGTGCGCTGCCGCTTCTCGGCTTGCGGAAATTTAAGTTCTGATTTTCCGTAACGTCCGCTCAACCATTATTTTTGTTGTTATGCAGATATTGGTAAATTGTGACACATTCATATTAAGAGTTATGCTTTGTCGATTGTATTGTGATATTTTAAATGCCAATTATACTGTGATATTTTATTGTGTTTATTTATTATTTGTTACTGCTACCGATGTTTGAGTTGTGCTTTCTTTCAGATTGTTTGTGCTACTGAGTTTACGGATTCTCGTTCTACTGCCTGGATACACTTGCTTATTTTGTTAAAAATACCGTTGGCGCCCGTTTTGCATATTTCGTTCATAGAACTGTCACGCCGTCTTCGTACTGAGCTGGTCGGCAGGCAATTGTATCCAAGTAGCTATGTTAGGTTCGATTTTGAGAGATTAGCCAACGGTAACTCCTTTTGATGATAATAAAGTACTTTAAAACTTATTTATTGTACAAAAAATGGAACATTAAAGTCCTAGTACTTTAAAGTAAAATTTCAAAGTTCAAGTACTTTAAAATTATACGTCAGCTGTTGACATGAAATTTGAAATGATTTACAACTTTTTATTTAAAATTCATTAAACTTGCAGTATGAAATAAACCGTTGTATTCACCACGAACGAAAAGTGTTTTTACAGGTCCTCGCAAGTAATTCCGTTCTCGGCTAACGCCTCGGACGTAAACAACTTTCTCGTCTTTAAAATGCCACTTTTCGTTCTAGATAAATAAACTACTATTATCGTCGTGTATAATACAATATTTTTTTCTATAGCAAGAACTTTAACAATTTCAAAAGAAAATGACAGTCAATCACATTTCAAAATGTCAGTAGCTAGATTGGGTTGCTACGATAATACGAAGCTGTCATATTTAATTTAAACAAAAGTTAGAAAATGAAATTACTTTATCTATCCTTGATGTTAAAGTGCTACTTTATCTACCCTTGTTGTTAAAATAAAACTTAACCTTTTGTTTTGAGTTGATAAGAGCACACTTTAACATGCGCTACAGACAAAACAATATATTTTTTTTGCGCCAGCGGCAGTAAATAGTATATTATGATAGTAGTGTATAAGTACGCCTTTAAAGCACGTGCGACAAGTATAAAAGCACGACGCCCTAGCAGAGTGCTTTTAACGTCGCTAGTGCTTTAATGGTTCTTATACACGTGTATCATACGCTATTTTTCTAAGATCGTAACAGAAATATAAAAACTTAGTTCGGTGACACTTTTTCCCTCACATTGTGTTAGATATTCTAGGTTATGTTGACATTCAAACTTACGACAAAGCGAGTTTTAATAAATTATTAAAACGCGCCTCCAATGGCAACGTGTTAAAACGACGTAATTCGAGCGCTAATGTTAAGAGTGCTAAAACGTCACTTTTGACACTAGAAACTGTGCAAAAAGTTGTCACTTTGACACGCTCGTAGAAAAAAGTAGTTTTTGCAGACGTGTATGCTAACATTTTTTGTGCAACCTTTTAGAAAAGTTTACGCCGCGACAGTTGTTATTAGTAACGGGTGCGAAAATGAATTTTAAAGCCGTAATTACGTCCATGAAAATAAACTTCTCGGCACGATTGCAACAAAATTTACCTTTTTGCATTCGTTATCTATGCATGGATTCATTATACACCTATTACTTAAACTGGATTTGTCACGCCCTATCCACAGAGAAATTTAATAATAATGGAAGGAGTAGGATTTTTATTAGAAAAATTATAGTAAACACACATAAGGTACGCCTGACGGAGACAGGCTTAAATTCTAGTACCTAGTACCAATAACATGTAAAATTTCGCGTGGCAAGGGAGCATTTATTCAATTTTAAGAAATGTAATCTAATTCACATGAAATTAACTTTCAAACTATTTATTTCACCAAAAATGTTTTAGCTTAAACTTGTAGAGAATTTGATCTTCCACAATATTAATAATAACTATTTCTGTTGAGGAGATATAAAAAAACTGATTTTGGACGCTATCTATCCAAGATTTTTTCAGCATAGCTTACATTGCTATAGATTAAATTTGATTGTACAACTTCAGCCATTAATTTTTCATAAAACCAGCACGGTTTCATTTATACATTAAAAAAATAAAGAAGAAGAAGGGGAAAATAGTTATCCGCAGACTGTACTTCTAATTTATTCCGTTTCTGTAATCTACGTTGCACCATTGCGCAATAGTTTAGGCAGCACTAAGTTTTATTAAAAATACTACTGTATTCAATGCACAAACGCAACATTATGTTAAACAATCTATAAAATTACTTGTTTTTCCTATATACAACAGTTTTTTTATTGCCATGACTGCTTTAAGTGATTTTTACGCTTCGCTAGATTAATTCTTTATCTGCAGGTTTGGTTTTGTATTTTCTACAGAGCGACTATAAATAAATTGCAGGTCCAGAGCGTATGGGAAAAATATTTTTTTTCTATTTTATTGCATTTGTTTTAGTAGAAAAAGTAGTAAATTGAAATGAGAAGAGGGCTCACTTGACATGTGCGCAGTAGCGTTCCAGCTGGCGGACGAATCCAACATGCCGAACAAGGCTTGGCCTTGTAGATGACATCTAGGAATCAGTAGCGTAATGTTTAAACGGGGTGCTATTTAATTATTAGCAGCTTTCATTTTATTTTAAGCTTCTACCACATTTTGTAGGGTGAAGCACAGTCGAAAGACGCTTGTTGTTACTTTCACTTATTGTTTGTTCTTGTACAGTGTCCAGCCTCCATTTTAATTAAAAATTTCGCCGCCACTGATAATTCTACGGCGGCGCATATGACGTCATGCTGTGCCTTCTTCTCATTGCAATCCACCTATACTAAAGTACGTTTTTTTCCTATAAAAATTTTCAAGGTCAAATAATTTAGGGTTTATGTTGGCATAACTTGGATTCCTTTAAAAAATATATGTTGGCAAAATTTGTTTTAGTAACTTTATAGAACTAAAAATTGGTGGGAAATTTAAAATCTGGCATTAAAGTTCTATGTACATCAAAAGCTCTTGCTAATCTTTCGTAAACGTCTTCTTCTGGTGTGTTAAGATGCAGATCCAACAGTTCCTCTGCACACTTCACTACATTTAATTTTAAAAGATTCCGTTTTTTACAGGTATTTAGTTTCAAAAAAGAAAAACTGACAATTTAATTTTAAATGTCAAAGTGACAAAAGTCGTTTACAGAACAACCTGACGAAAATAAATTTTCTAATAATTTAAAAAAAGCAGTTTTGCCAATTTTATCTTGACCTTGAAAATTTTTATAGGAAAAAAACGTACTATATTAAACTATACACGGCTGTCAGACATTTTGACATGTTAAAATTTTATTGTTACTGCAGTGCAAGAATATAGGTATCATTTTTATAACTCTAAAATACTGATTCGTGCTACAAGCGTGTCATGTAATGTAACCTTTCACACTTCTGTGTTTATAGAGTTTATATTGCATAGACGTACCAGAAACAAATATAATAGAGCGACAATAGCATTAAAACGGGAATCTTCAACGTACTCTGGACCTACAATTATTTATAATCATAAGGAATAACGGAATTTTATTAAGACCAACCCTGGTATCAGTGGAGTACAACTGCGTGAACAAACACGAAATTATTTTGCTGTTATTAAAACTCAATTATGACGCGAAAGCAGTAATTATGGACAGCGTTGACCTGACAAATCTCGCTTTGAGGCCGCTGTTGGTTGAAAACTGAAATTTAGTGTCCCCAATTTGCTAAATAATTGATCTATTTCTAACACGCAATCAAAACTAGAGAACTGTGTTGATATACTTGAGGCATTTTAAATTGTATTGTTTTATATGCATATACTAGCTGCCATATCATTCGTTTGACTACATCTTTTGCGTCTATCATGGATAGTTTGTCACTAGCAAGAAAACAATTAGATTCAATACTCAATCAAACAAATCATATTTAAACAAACGTTAAAGGTATGTGGACACATGTCTGTGAAGTTGGCCAAACCCAGACAAAAATTTAGTAATACGTCAAAGGGAATCGTTTGTTTATCGTTTGTTTACGTTTGTTTAGCTATTTTTAGCGTTTGTTTACATCTCTGTATACTACAACCAGCACCTCTATTTGGGTCTGGCCAACTTCACGGCAGCCAAACCCAAAATGATAAATTGACAATTTCTTGGAGGGAATCGTTTGTTTATCGTTTGTTTACGTTTGTTTAGTTATTTTCAGCGTTTGTTTACACCTCTGTATACTATAACCAGTATCCCTATTTGGGTCGCGCCAACTTCACGGCAGCCAAACCCAAAATGATAAATTGACAATTTCTTGGTGGGAATCGTTTGTTTATCGTTTGTTTACGTTTGTTTAGCTATTTTCAGCGTTTGTTTACACCTCTGTATACTATAACCAGCACCCCTATTTGGGTCGGGCCAACTTCATGGCAGCCAAACCCAAAATGATAAATTGACAATTTCTTGGTGGGAATCGTTTGTTTATCGTTTGTTTACGTTTGTTTAGCTATTTTCAGCGTTTGTTTACACCTCTGTATACTATAACCAGCACCCCTATTTGGGTCGGGCCAACTTCGCGGCAGCCAAACCCAAAATAATAAATTGACAATTTCTTGGTGGGAATCGTTTGTTTATCATTTGTTTACGTTTGTTTATCTATTTTCAGCGTTTGTTTACACCTCTGTATACGATAACCAGCACCCCTATTTGAATCGGGCCAACTTCACGGCAGCCAAACCCAAAATGATAAATTGACAATTTCTTGGTGGGAATCGTTTGTTTATGGTTTGTTTACGTTTTTTTAGCTATTCTCAGCGTTTGTTTACACCTTTGTATACTATAACCAGCACCCCTATTTGGGTCGGGCCAACTTCACGGCAGCCAAACCCAAAATAATAAATTGACAATTTCTTGGTGGGAATCGTTTGTTTATCGTTTGTTTACGTTTTTTTATCTATTTTCACCGTTTGTTTACACCTCTGTATACGATAACCAGCGCCCCTATTTGAATCGGGCCAACTTCACGGCAGCCAAACCCAAAATGATAAATTGACAATTTCTTGGTGGGAATCGTTTGTTTGTCGTTTGTTTACGATTGTTTAGATATTTTCAGCGTTTGTTTACATTTATGTATACTATAACCTGCACCCCTATTTGGGTCGGGCTAAACCCAAAATTATAATTTGACCATGTCTTAGTGGGAATCGTTTTTTAGCGTTTGTTTATATTTTTTTAGTTATTTTCAGCATTGGTTTACACATCTCTATATTATAGGTAAAACCCCTGTTTGGAACGGGCCAACTTCACAACAGCCAAACCCAAAATGATAAATTTTAATACGAAAATTTTCATTATGTGATTAACATCTTGAACAATGAAATTCTATTATTACATGCAATAATAACACAGATTGGTTTACTTTACAATGACTATACTGACAGAAAGGACGTATTGTTTTTTTTCTGGCGCAATTAGTTGAGATTCCATGAAAGACGCTTCTTTTACATGATTATGAAATTGTTTGGTTAAATAGTTTCTTAGAAAACTTTAAATTGAGAATTGAATACAGTTTTTAATACTAAAGCTGCTTTTAATGTTAGATCTTTAGTTTAACCCAATCAGAAGATCGAGTTTTCGCATGTGCTGGATTTAACATGAGATTCCCTATACACCATAGACAACTCGACATCTGGTGTATATATGTATGTATATGTATATATGTATATATACAGTGTGTCTGTTTAAGTTCGCACCATATAGAAAACTTTTTTATTATTAATTTTACGAAAAAAAGTTATTCTTTATAAAAAGTTCTGCATAGTCCAGAACTTAAAATTCAATCATCAGATATCAATTTTTTAAGCCGTATACGAGGAATGTCAAAAAATATGAATTCTCCTCAAGAGTAAAGTACCTTTATTTGTGACAATATCGAAAATTATTATTAAGAAAAGTTGAGTAGAATCGAAAACTACGTTCAAATATAGAATTATACCTATGTACGATAAAAATCAGGTTTTGTTATTTTTCACATTTTTTTGAGTTTTCATATGGAAAACTTTATTTTTGACAATATCGGAAACTTTTTTCAGTTATCTCATTATTCGTTAAAATTTTGATAACCTTTACGTCTCGTAACCTCTATGTTGCATTATTTTGATGATTTTCCATATGAAACAACTTAAAGAAAATGTGAAAAATAACAACACCTGATTTTCATCGTAGATAGGTGTAATTGGATATTTGAACGTAGTTTTCGATCCTAATCAACTTTTTTTAATAACAATTTTCGATATTGTTACAAATAAAGGTACTTTACTCTAGAGCAGAATTCATATTTTTTGACATTCCTCGTATACGGCTTAAAAAAATTTATATCTGATGATTGAATTTTAAGTTTTGGACCATGCATAACTTTTTATAAAGCATAACTTTTTTTCGTAAAATTAATAATAAAAAGTTTTCCATATGGTGCGAACTTAAGCAAACACACTGTATACAGTGTATCCCAGGATTGATGTTACAAGAGGTGAGATGGACTGAACATTTTCGGCCTTGACAGTGAAGCGAAAACTATTTTCTCTTCAGGTGAACTACCCTTTCTGTTTATCATACGACAAAATTTTACCAAGAAAAGTTGTTCAGAATAATAAACTATGGCCCTATACAACATTTCAGGAAGTTCTACCTACTTAGATCAAACCGTTTTAATAAATACAATTTTAACGGTTTAATTTAAGTCATATCTCTTTCTGAAATTTTGTATCTGAATTGATGAATTTTATGCGTACATTGCATTTACAAGCTTATTTTTGAATATTTCTCAATGCTCTCTCAAAGCTTATCTTTTTGGATTTAGGTGTCAAATTAATCACGAAATTATTTTTAACCAATGATACAGAAATTGTTTAACCCTTGTGTCTATGCGAAATTTTCTATACGATATGATATGTTTTTCGGACTTTTTCCACTGTCTAGGGTGTAAATCACACAACGTTTCGGGAGTTTTGATCTACTCCCGTCTTCAGGTGTTCTTGGTTAGTCTATATAACCGCCCTGGTGGCCTAGTGGTTAGAGTGGCAGACTAGCGATCAGCGGTCCCGGGTTCAAACCTCGGGGGTGGCACAAATTTACGTAGAAAAACGTATAATATCAGTCCTACTCAGAACTAACCAAGAACACCTGAAGACGGGAGTAGATCAAAACTCCCGAAACGTTGTGTGATTTACACCCTAGACAGTGGAAAAAGTCCGAAAAACTTATCATAATAGACCACTGCCAAAAAATGACATTCAGAGAACAACTTCTATAGGCTAGTCTATACCCGGGGAACCCGGGTACCTACGGCCATTTTAGATGAATGCTCTGTATTTATGTTTATAAACGTTTTTCTACTAAATTAGCCATTGAATGTATGATCGGCAAGCAACTGCTAACTACTGCGACAGCTACTAATTCAGGATGATCAAATCGAGATCCCACTGGACGTCTAAAAGTGGTTGGAAATTGCTATCTATGTCTATCTATGGAGAACAAAAGGCGCCTCAAAACACAAAATTTATGTGACACTTGTGAGCGCCCCTCATGAAATGAACAAGAAGTAGTTATAAATAAATGTCAACAATGTAATTGAACTTATTATATTGTGTGTCTAATATATTTGGGTATTCATTTTGGTAGTTTTATTATATAGTTACCCAGGTACCACGGGTATAGACTTGAAGGTGTTTTAACTTTACACTAAAATTTTAAATAACTTAATTGATATTTTTTGAAAGATAATAGTGCAAATCGAATGTACTTGAACTATTTGAAGATAAACTAAACGATAGCTGCAAACTTTAATGAGAAATGTAAAATTAATTACAATTACATGAAAATGTGGACACACTGGACAAAACAGTTAATTGGTGAATAGTTTGTAATTGGTACATGTATTAGTGAAGAAATATATATTCTGATACATTTAAAAATTGTGTAGTTGTATTCTCTGACCCCAAATATGTATATTTAGTTTGTGATCCTAAGTGATTTAGAAGTCGAGATAGTGATAATATACTATTATATTTCAAAATGGCAGTTATAAAATCCGAGTTGGTTCCTATCAAAAATTGAAGGCTAAGTACCAAAGTAAAGCGTGTTTTTTTTGAGTGGGAGAACTTTAAATTGAAATAAAACACAGAAAAATGTTTTTAATATCCATGAAATTGGCTTTATTTAAAAAATAATTTTATGGCATTTATGTTTGAATATGATTTCGAGCATGTGACCGCCGCGGCTGGCGTGTACATGGCGTAATCTGGAGGTCCAATTTTCACACACTCTTCGCAGTAAATCAGGCTGTATTTCGGCAATAACGCGTCGAATGTTGGCTTCCAAGTGCTCAATTGTTTCCGGTTTATCGACGTAGACATGCGACTTTACATATCCTCAAAGAAAATAACCTAACGGCGTCAAATTGCACGAAAGAGGTGGCCAATTAACAGATCCACAAAATGGATTCACGAAATGGATCTGTTAGCCAATTTCATACGCGGAAGTATGCCTTTATGTGCAATAGTTTTCAAAATACGTTGATGATGAAATTTATACCGCGCATTCCCGGTAAGTTTTGTTTAAACAATTTCTGTAGCATTTGTTAAAAATAACTTCGTGATTAATTTGACATCATCTGAATCCAGAAATAATAAGCTTTCCCTTGGTTTAAAAATCATTAAGGAATATTCAAAAAGAAGCTAGTAAATGCAATGTACACATTAAATTCATAAATTATCAGTAATAAAAAATCCGAAAGTATTTTTTTGGTGTTTTGCAATTGCAAATAGAATGGGTTCCTTCACATTTATATCCACAAGGTCATTCCAAAGAGTGTATTTTTTATCTATATCTTCGAGTGCACACCCTACGATTGAATTCCTAATTCATTAGCAGCCTTATTTTAAATTGGCGTTTATGTGTCGACTTTTCAATAAGGTTTAATAGTGTATTACATAAAAAGCCAGTAAATACGCTTTCCTGACGTATTATGTATACTATTTTTTTGAAACCGTTTATATTAAAAAAACATCGTTACTCATTAATCACAAATGATTCAAGATGTTTCAATTTGGATGGATTAATAATAATTTACCCTATATTACTATTACTGCCAAGAATAAATACTGAGCTAATTTAGTTTTGTACTTATTTATTTGAGCCCGGTAGGGTATTTTTCTGACTAGTCAGAAAATTAACTACTACCCTGCCTTAAATGAGTTAGGAAAGTAGACAATTTCATGCCGCTTTCAGAAATACCTAATTTGTTTTGATATAACTTTATGTGCTTAAAAAATTGTTGCAAAACGGGGTGGTCATGGTTTAAACAACCTCTGCAGAGCATAGCGAAACAAACATTAACAAACAATTCACAATAAGAAATAGTCAATTTATCATTTCGGGTTTGGCTGCCGTGAATTTGGCGCGACCCAAATAGGGGTGCTGGTTATAGTATACAGAGATGTAAACAAACGCTGAAAAGAGCTCAACAAACGTAAACAAACGATAAACAAACGATTCCCACCAAGAAATTGTCAATTTATCATTTTGGGTTTGGCTGCCGTGAAGTTGGCCCGACCCAAATAGGGGTGCTGGTTATAGTATACACAAATGTAAACAAACGCTGGAAATAGCTAAACAAACGTAAACAAACGATAAACAAACGATTCCCTTTGACGTATTACTAAATCTTTGCCTGGGTTTGGCCAACTTCACAGACATTGTGGACACATCAGAGGGTTGATCAGGTATAGTGAAGATGGCGTGAGTTTTTTTCTAAATTATTAAATGCAGTTCAAACTACCAGGAGACCCCAAAGAGTCTTTAAATACAATTGATATGTCCATTTGTCCATTAGCTTACTTAAACTATTATGTTCATTCAAATTTGCGTAGTCGTATTTGATACAAGCTGAAACAAACTCAAAAAGGTTTGCTACATAAATTACTTGCATTAGACAGACATAAAACCAAAGGAGTGTGAAAATAATTATAATGAAATTTCGGCTTAGACCGCATCGTCTTTGTAGATAAACGCCTAGCAGTTGTTGGCTTAATGTGCCTAACACTTTGTGAACTCAAGCAAGGGTTTGTATAACAGTTATGTTTTTTGGTAGCTCGACAACTTTTACATGTCACCCATTATTTGGCCCGTGTTATTAAAGTACCTTGTGAACAAAGATACTAAGCAATATTTGGCCTTTTTACTGTCTGTGCACCTTTATAAACTAACGTTTCGCAAGACATTGAAACATGTATAACAATCAGAGTTGCTCTGAGCTATTTTGACTCTGATCACATAACAAGTTATACGTATACATGTTCGATCTATGTATTTACTCATACGTGGATTATATACAGCAAAATAAATAAGTTCAAATAAACATCATACATTTTACCAAAACAGTCGAAGTCGATGTAAAAATACTGTGTAAAATCGCTTTTACAAACGTTGACAACAATTTCATTAAATGAATTTATTTACTAAGTAAACTACTTCTACAACAATGGGCAACCACAAATTTACTAATATCTGTCAACATGTTTAAAGTTTAGTCATACATTTATTTAATCTGTCGAAGCTTTATGTCTTGTAAAGAGATGTGTAAAGCTCTTGTTTTCGACGCTTGTGCAACTTAAAATAACATTACATATAATGAACATATAAACTAGCGAACACCCTAGGGTAATTCAGAAAGCCAGGGTTCGAAACAAAATTCAAGTATATAGACTAAGAACTCATTAAAGAAAAAGTATATATTGTTCTGTATGTTACAAGTTAAATTTTCTTAGAATAGAATTACTTATACAATGTATGTACAGTGTGAAACAATAAAACAGAACGCACTCGGGCGGATGCTGCAGAACTCGGCTTGGACAGGGCTGCAACCCACGATATTTGAAATATACTTGGTAGCCCTTGGTAGTATCACTGAAGAGTATTCGCCTAACGCTACGCTCTGTATTTTAAAACGGAAGATTCTGGAATTAAACATTAAAGCACCTAACGGCTGCGTTGTTTATGTTTAGTGTCATATCAATATGCTAAATTTCGACAATCATCTCTGGTTGCTTAGGTTATATTTGACGGTCTGCAAAGTGCAGCGATATGTTTAACTTTTACCTTGCAAAACTGACTGTGCTGACTGTGCTCTAACAACTCGCCAATGAACAGAAAAGTAATTTTGTACCGGTAGGCCGTGCCCTTAATCAATTCTGGAGGTGAATTTACTTGGTGTACGATTATCGCCTAGTGATCGGTGCTTTCAGTGCCTCTTCAGAGGAGTACTATTGTCGAAGTCCTGGCCCAAAGGGATGCAGGGTTGGTTTAAGGGATGATTTTGATATCAAGCCGGCGACCACAAATACGGCGTAAAGCGATTTAAAGGAGATGGGGGGACCGGGGACCAAACAAACATATGAAGGGCTTATTGGGATTGCTCAGGCAGGTCTAGGTGTCGGGCTAGCGGTGACTGATCTTTCGGGGAAAGACATAGTCCGGATCCGCCAATAAGAGCTGGATAGGCTGGCCGCTGGACTCGAGCGTTTTCGAACAAGCCGGGCGCTTTCTTTTTATATTTAAGCGCCGATTGAGGCGCATTAGCGACATACAAATTCTAAGCATAGTATTTATTCAAAAAAAAAAAAATTATGCAGGTGCTAACGTCACATACTTACACACGTTTTTAAGTACAATATAGTGCTAGATATTGCAGATACTTTATTGTTGGAGTGCTTTACAGCAAAACAAATTATTTCTGCTAAAGTACTATTGTGCTATTTAAGTATCTAAATTTTGTGAATTTCTGGTGACAATCCGATTATCAATTATACTACTTTAGATTGCTTCTGATACATCTTCAATAGAAGTGCTAGGAACGAATAGGACCACTGCAGTATCTGCAAATGAAAATTCTGGTTAGCAGCCTTTGATCAAACAGTTTTTTGCATACAGAGGTAAGAGAAGTCAGCGACAATTTGGAAAATTTCATTGCCGTTATCGTGAGCGGTCTTTTGGACCGCTCCATAATTATGAACAGGTACTTCCTTACGTCATTCCCGCTCTTGTACCAGTTGAAAGTGTAACAAGCTTCACCCAGCTTCTCGCTCTAAAAAACGGTTTTAGAAACTGGCTAGTAATGTTGGGACTGCTACCTTCAACATAATTTCGTTGCCATACCAGCAGTACATAAAGAGCTGAACCATTAGGATGACGAAGTAGTCGACCAGCATGAAGAACTGAATGTTTATTGTAGATATCTAGAACGCAGAAATTGATTATGGTCGAATAATAAATAAAAATAAATGCTTTCATCTTTGCAAGAAATAAAAAGTTAAAGGAAAAGGGATAAAAGTAGAATATTAGAAATAAAAATAACTGGAAAATAATATGAATGAAACCAAAATATGAAATGAGTGCAAGTTAGAAAAATATGCAAAGCACAAAACTAGAAGAGATTGGGTTGGCTGGAGAAACAAATACAACCTCTACCAAAGAATATAGCTCTACTATAAATGAAAGGAATACGATTAAGAAATAGAGTGACAGGAAAGCCAAAAATATAACAATGCCAGGCTATTGGATTGGCTGGATAACAAAAAAAAAACACATGCCGAGAACTCTTTCTAAAGTAGGGTAGTGAATCCTGGATTCTATCGAAGTGGTAAAAAGCTAAATTTCAAGTGTGTTAAATGAAACAGATGTCGGACATTGTCAGAATTGTAACCAAAGTGTGGAAATCGGTGGTACCACGGAGAATACTTTCAGAAAGCCCCAAAAATTGGAACAGCTACACATCGACTGTTTTTTCTAGAAACGATCTCAATTGTAGAACTGCAGAGCCCAGAAATAGGAATAAATAAAAAAATATTCACACAGGTAAAACATGAGACCCAGTAGAAAATATTAGAGGTATGTCAATACAAAATTTATGTTCATAGACATTGTTTTACCATGCCACATCTGTGTTTTGATAGATGTCTAATCCTATATTAAAAAGGTACAACAAGATATACAAGAGCACAATGGGGAAAGAAGGGGTACTTCTGTATTTTGTTTGCTCGTTGTACATTAAAATAACGTCCTACCATCGAGATCCATCTGTGACAAATTTGTTATCTGCTATCTAATGCTTAAGCCTGGGATAGAGAAGTCTTCCAGTAGAATAAGGACTCTTCTCGCAACTACGAAAATGCTGGCCGGCCAAGGAACAAACTTACCTGGTATTTGCAATGTTTATGCTTTAATCTGAAATTCACGTTGCCTTCGTTCAGCTTCAAAAACAAGATAGAACTTGTCAAAGTAAATAATTGGTATGTTAAATAGACCTCCCCTGGTCCTAATCAGAAAGAATGTTGAGAAATGCCTAGGGCGTGACGTCATGTCAATATAAAACAAAAAATGCGTAATTACTTATCGTGGTGCAATCCACGACTGGAAAATGTTGGCTGGCCCCAAACAGGATCCAAGAATGGCTCGTCTGGAAGAATTTGCTGTTGTGAGTGTGAGCCATGGCGATGTGAGAGTGTGAGGGTGATAAAAAACTGGTGATCGGCTCGAAAAAATGCAAAACGAATCCGATTGTAACCCATAGAAAAGGGTCTTCAATTAACTCACTGATGGGGCACGCTAAGGCTTGAAGATGTGTTCAATTAATCCCCTTGCTTGTACCCGACTTTTGCAACAGCGGTTAATAGAGATAAACTCAGACGCGGTGGTAGATGAACGAATATCTGAACACTTACCAGTACAATATGAAACACTGTGTTGCAAATAACCATTATGCTTGCCATAAACTGAGCTAGAAGTCCAATAGTGAATACAGTTTCGACCGATTCGATAAATCTACAATATGTCGAAATGAAATATTTGGTTGTACTTTTTGAATTAAATTGCCTAACATAATAATTGCGTTGTGATGCTCTATGCATTGTTTCAGCTTCTTTGAGATAATATGGTCTACCTTTCCATTATGTTCGCCACTTCCTTCTCCAAGCTGTTCATGCTTAATATCAACAATCTTTCCGTATAGAATGTCTAATTGTGCAGCTGCTATTCCCATCAGGCTTATAGCTAAGGTGTCAAGAGAGGAGTTGTTCCAAGCGGCGTAGCCCTCTCCAATAATTTGAAAAACAAACATCAGCAGCGTATATTTACCTAAATCATAGGGAAAAGGGAACGGCAGCGGTTTGTGGTCGACAACCGGGTAAACTATGTACAGAAGCACACAGACGCCGACGATATATCTATAAAAGTTTGCAATAAAGGTAGAATATTTTACAGTCTTTGCCATATAGTGGTCCAAATGGTCAGAGTAGGAGACAAACAGTGGGTCCTTTAGAAGTTCTACTATTTTCATGACTTCCTTCTTGTGATAGGTAAATGAAGTGAGTTTGACAACATACGCTGTTATGGTCACTGCAATGTACAGAATCTCGGAAAGCCTGGTGTAGTCGGTAATATCGTAGGCGACTTCCATTAACATACTCAATAAAAGGCCTAAGGCAAATATCCAGGACGACAGTGCTTTTAGGTGATATTTTCTGTTTGGGTTTATTTGGGGCCACACTCCAGAAGTGGACATCATTTCATACTGGATTTTAAATGCGTCTGCGTTATTGCTCCTGGTCATCTAAAAAATCGACTAACGATTATTGAAAAAATAAGGTTCTTACTCTAATATTTAATCATATGTCAAAATAAGTGGTATCAAAAGGTATCAGAAATTCTGGCCAAATTCTTAGGCGCCACATATTGTCTAAGCTTGGGGATGTCATAGTAAACCCTTTAAGAGGAGAATGCTTTTCATTTACTACGTAAAGGAGGCTTAAAAGTACACAAAGGGCGCCTTAAATAAACACAGCAGAAAATGCACAAAACGTTGGTCCACTAAAGACGGCTAACTTCTTAATTATGTTATCAGTACCTAATTCGGACGGTAAATGTTTACAATAAGTACACATAAATCATATAACACGAGCATATAATAATTTAAATGACGAGTGCAGAGTGGAAATAGTGTATTTTGGATTTTTGTGATCATATTTTACAAATGTCGAAATGCCATGGAATCGGCCATTGTTACCCAGGAGTGCTGCACACCTGACCTGCACGTCTGCGGCTAAAAATACCTACCACGAAAAAACCCGTCGCAATGACATAGAAGTGGACAAATTCGAAACGGTATCTCAATGTATTTGTGTCATAGAGAAACCATTGAAAGCTTGGAAGTTAAGAGTTTTCAAGAATTGACTTAAAGCAGTTTTATTTTCATCTAAGCATTCTAATAGACATAAGTGTCCTTGAGAGATTGTAGGAAGCCCACACATATGAAGCTCAGAGATTTGAAGATTTCAATATACTAAATTTAGTGTAAAAATCTTCCTTAACAACAGGATTAACACGGAAAGTATATACTAAAAAAGATACTTTTTAAGATTGTGAACATTTACTTTCAAGTTGTAACTCATATAGAAAGCGTCTTCGAACACGTTTTAAAGAGGTTATAAAACACTTTTTTAATTCAACCAACTGCTGGATTATCGCCGACATGTACTTAATGTATACACATTACTTAACGTTGTGAAAAATTACATAAATAATCAAAGTTGAGACTACGAAAGAAATGTGATTAGGAATTTTAAATGCTACCTGCCAGTTTAGAAATCAGAAAGTCATAACGTTTTCGCCGGTTTGGACGACGAGTTGAATTGTGTTTACATGGACGAACGCCAACGTTAAACCATCCTTTTAGTGCAGATTGCTAGTAGAATTATAATAAATAAAAGTGATAATTTTTTTCTAAAAACTTCACAATTTAACACTGCATTTTATTTTGTACGAATTCTATTTTAGTTAAGCAATTAAATCTGCTCTAACATTTAATTTTAGGAATAAAGTGATATGTAAATGCAAGTAATGGGAAAATACCTTTGACTTGCAGCACCTTCAAGTTCAGAAACGCAACAAACCTTATCACCGTGTCTTGGAAACAAATCGCTGAATTATTAAACTCGAGTTCTGAGCCAGGAATCCACAATTAAAAGCTTAATTATGACTTAGAAGGTATAATTAATAAACAGCCTCTACGTTTGGAGACGAAACAACTTTTCCGTCGCCACATAAATTATTAAATAATTTATAACAATTTAAAAAGTGGCTGCCCATGAACTTTCGCAGCTTTTAAAAGATATTTGAACGTTTTTAATAATCCTACATGACATACAGACTGATCAGTGAGAAAACAATGAAACTTTTACGTTACATCTGCTAGACAATTCTAAGTATTGTTATGATATTGGTACAGAGGTCTAAAAAATTTCAGATTAATAAGATTAAAAGAAAACAGTAATTGAAAATAATGGGGATGAATTTAGATGTGAATTGGATATTAAAATTAGGTATTAAGATGCATATAGTAAAAAAAGGAAATAGAATTTATAATTTAATAAAATGAAGTTGATTGAGAAACAGAAAGATTCTAACTTAATTTAATATCTAAAACGAAATTGGAAATTGATGACAAATATTTTTTCAAAATATACTATTGAACATAGTAGGTATTAATCAAATAATAAAGCTTTTATAGTGTGTTGAATTGAAAAAATAAGCTAAATCGCTAAGGAGATGTTTTTATTGATATAAAAAATTTTAAAACGAAAAGCATGTAACCGAATGTTTTAATGAGAAATTAATAAATAAACCCTTAAAAAAGTTTATAAAACATGTTTGGTGTATGGAAGGATTGCGCTTTAAGATAAAATTAGTGTGGTGTAAAAGAAATAAAATAAAATTTAAATGGATAGAAGGTATGCAGACTATATGGAGACATAAAGAATGTGGTAATACTAAACTAAAACAGTTATAATCTACAAAAGCAAATAATAAGAGGAAGAAGAAAAGCAAATAATAGGAAAAGAAATACTGAATAAAGTTTATTGTAAGATTACACCTACTTCCGGTTATGTGATTTTCTTCAAAAGCTTGCTGTCGCATCTACATAGTACACAAAACTTATATATGAAGTTTCAAAGCCATACCTCTGTTCTATTTTGAGATATTCTGATCGCATACAGACACACACACAGACAGACAGACAGACCATGAACAAAAACATGGTTTTTGGGTTCAGGGGACTCTAAAACGTGAAGATCTGTTGAAAACTCAATTTCGAATTTTTGAGGTAAATCCAATAGTTCCTTTACCGTAAAAGGAAGTAAAAATGGAAAAAAAGTATGTATGAAGAAATATGCACATATTGTAAAATATGCATTTATTGCAAAATATGCAATTATATGCACAATAAAAATTATCTGAAACGCAATAGCTTCTTTAAATTAATACGAAATCGACTAGCAAAAATATATGCAAACCAACATAAATTCGGTATTCGAAGTTGATTTGCGATGATCACTACACTGTTTCGCATGTATTTTCTTTGGAAGAGTAATGAAAGTTGATATTAACCAGTCTTGCGGTATAATGCTGGTTGAATAAATTTTATTAAATAAATACATCAGTATAGGAATATGTTCTTCTTGTACCATATTCACTATTTCTAACTGTATCTAATCTGGTCCTGGAGCTTTATTATTTTTTGATGACTTAATAGCGTACATTACTTCCTCTGTCGTTATTTCTCGACCTGTTTCCTCCAACAACTTTTCTAGACAAGGATTTTGTCTGTCGTCTTCAAACAGTTCTCTATATATGTTTGTCCTGTTTTCAGTTTATCCTTTTTGTCAACAACGATGTCTCCCTGATTATTGATGAGTACAAACGATTGCCTTTTGTTTTTTCCGCCAGTTGTTTTCTTTAGTTTTTTATGTAGGTTAAATAAATCGTATTTCCTTTTTAGTTCCTCAGTTGCCCTGCATTTGTCTTATATTGTTCGTTGTTGTTTATTGACATTCTTCTTGTGTTCATGAGAGATAGAATATATTTAGTCATCCATTATTTTTATTTTTATTTTTTGGTTTTTATTTTTCTAACATATTTTTGACAGGTTTTAGTAGAGCTAATAAGTTTCGTCTACTGTGCCTCGATTGCATGTTTCGTTTTATCGTTATTTATCACAGTTTCCATTAAATTCGACTATATCTGTTTCTCTAATTTATTTTGTATTTCTGGATCTTTTAAACGCTTAACATCTATTAACCTTTTCTGCACTATCATTTATTTTCAGTTTGATACGAAATTCGGTGACTAGTGGGTTGCGATCTGATCCAATCTTCCAAGTATATAGCCGTGTTTATGGTAGTTTATAAAATGTATTTTGCATTAATGAAGTCACTTTCTGGGCAGAACTGCATTAGTCGATCACCTCTTTCGTTTCTCACACCAATACCGAAATCACCGACCCATTCCCGAGCTCTTCCGTTGCCGATGTTTGCATTCCAATCTTCCATAACTATAGTAATGCCTCTGGACTTCTATGTCTTCTTCGCTCTTCTTAGAAGTTGGAGCATATACCTAAATTAAATTCAATCTACCTTAAATGGTTGATAGTTATAAGGTCATAACTCTAGCTGACATAATCATTCTACCTACCATAACTGCTACTCCATTATTGTGAGGGTTATCATCTCTTCCTGCATAATATATTGTACTATTTGGGACTGGACATTGTTCCGAGTTTAGCCATCTAACTTCGCTAACTCCTAGGATATTTATTCAGAATCTCTCCATCTCTTGACTCGCGTTAGGTAGTTTTCCAGCCTTGAACAAAATTCTTACAATCATATTGCTATGTGAAGTGGCTTGTTTTGAATTTTGCAGGGATTTCGTTGGATGAAGACCGAAGAGGGCTCGCAGTCGGTTGATCCTCCTCTTCTGCTGGATCTTGGCTTCCGATGCTCATGATCAGTAAACTTTAATGCAAAATGTTCTGTATTTCTGGCCATGATAATTTGATCTAGGGAAGATCATGGAGTGGTTTCTTGTTGCCTTCTCCATCGCAGTAACCAACCGGTTAAATCAAGATGTGATTGTTGCTTGGTATTGTCTGTTGTCAAGCCCTTAGGGAAGTCGTTCTTCCATAGCCTCCATCCAGTAGCGTCACAGCTGCTGTTCTACACCATGTCAGTTTTGGTCCGCTTTGGATATTTAATTTCCTTGGTACCACTCATATTTGAGAAGCGTTGCCCTATCCGCCACCTGGGGAGGCGTTCGATGGGAGACTGACAGTCCCACACTAGATTTTTATAGCATTTTCTTTAAATGTTATGACGTCATAAACATTTTTTTATGATAACCTCTATATTTTTTTATTTATTTCGGTAGCAAATTCTAATCTGTTTCCAACGGTATAAAATTTTGAATAGGATACATTAGAAAAAAAATTAATAAATGACCTTAAAGTTCAAATAGTAAGGATAGTTACCTGGGCTTAAAACAAAAACTGATGGTTGTACATTCAAAACGAAGATTAACGGAGTTGCCGAATTTATGCGTTACTTAATTACCACACTGTATGTATTGCTATATTTACAAATATGGAACAATTAGTATCAAAACCTTTGAAGTTAGATACCTTAATTTTTAGAAATAAAGGATATGCTGACAAACAATTAATGTATGATATAAAAACTAACAGAAAGCTCTATATTTAAAATTTGTATATAAAATAGAATGTCTACTTATTAAAAAAATTACAAGTATGCATTTAAAACGAAATTCATAGGGTAAAAACTTGCAACCTAACTAAAATCAATAGAAAAATATTTGAAACAAAGCAGCAATATAAGCCAAAGTGGTAACGGGAGCAGCCAACAGAAACAATGCCATGCTGAGGGTGTGGATTTAACCCTGTAAACAAGTAAACCCATAAGGAGCGAGAAGATGAGGTCATTACTAAATTGTACCTTGCATTGCTGGAACTAGGTCAACTCCGAATAAGCTGGTAAATAGATGCGAGTCATTGTAATCAACTTTGAGGCAACAAAGACGTGGTATGGAATCATCCCGGTTAAAATTTCCTGGTTGCTCTATCAAAGCTCGAAAGGTCTGCGGGTCGATCTCCGATATAACCATGGGAAGAATTTGGTTGAAAAATGCTTCGACGTTTAGTGGCCCAGCTAAAACGTGCATACAATTAAGATTATGTGCACAATTACTGTAATAATTAATTAAGTTGTAGGTTTTCTATCTTTTTTATGTATTTTGCGGTCTTTTGTGTATTCGATTTCCCACTTAAAGGTATTGATTTTTCGGTGATGACATGTGGCTTGACCTAGTTGCTTTTGTTTATAACCGCCATGTAGGTCAATGTGACAAATTTATAGCAAAACAGCTAGTTTCGCTAACAATTAAAATACGTTTTTGGGCAAGCATAAATTGGGGTATAAAACAAAATGCAGATTAATGGTAGATTCTTCCAGGTTATACCATGGTCGTCGATGGGAACTTGACGTTTTGCTGCTCATGCTGCCAGCTTCTTCAGAAGACTGATGTTGTTGTCTTTTGCTCTTGGTTATATACCGAGGAGCCGTTACGGTTGACTGCTCATGTAGATCTAGTATGTTATTGGGATTTGTTTTTCCGCTTGGTTGCTCATGTGAAACTTGAAGAACTCTGAGCATTTCGTGGAAATATTGACTCAGTTGGAAGTAACGGATCAGGACATGTTGGTCAGTTTCGATGTGGAGTTCCTGTTCACCAACGTACCAGTAGAAGATTCGGTAAACCTCATACAACAATGCTTCGTTCCTCAAGGACTCCGAGAAGACGTCCCAGAGTTAGTATGGATGTACCTCACAACGACTTACTTTTTTGGGAAGGAATGTACTACGAGCAAAAGGAAGGAGCCGCTATGGGATTCCCGTTATCCCCAGTCATTGTTAACATATTTATGGAAGCCTTTGAAGATGAAGCTATTCAGTCCAGCCATCTCAAACCTAAATGTTGGTTCCGCTAAGTCGACGACACTTTCGTTATATGGCCCCATGGAAAAACATCTCTTGAAGCTTTCTTGGCACACTTTAACAACCACCATGCCAAAATAAGATTCACTATGGAAACTGAAGAAAATGGACGCCTACCTTTCCTAGACGTGTTAGTGAAACGAACCACTAACAACAGATTAAGCCATACAGTGTATCGAAAGAAGACTCACACTGACCGCTACCTGCATGCTTCGTCTCATCATCATCCCCAACAAAAGAGATCATTGATCAAGACTCTTAATCATCGGTCCAACGCTATTTGTGACGATGACAGTAAACCACAAAAACTGAGCATGTGGAAGAAGCTTTACACAGGAATGGCTGCAGTCGACGAGACATTACGAAAGCGTACCCATACACCAGAAAACCGAAAGAACCTAAACCTAAACTTATTAATTACGCCTGCCTTCCTTTCATCGCTGGAGTAACCGACCGAATAAGAAAGGTCTTAGATAAGAAAAACATCGGAGTCCGCTGTGGTACAATAAGAAAGGTGGAACAATTGATCCCTCCAACAAAGATTCTCTCAGACTACAGACATAAGGCGTGTAACCAGCACCAATGTACTTGTGGCAAATCTTACATCTGACAAACGGGAAGAAGCATCCAATGTCGAATAAAAGAGCACCAGAGCCACACACGACTTGGAAACACACAAAAGTCAGTCATCGTAGAACACGTATTAGCATCAGGAGATCACAGAATAAACATACTAGCCAGGACTAAAAAATACTTTCCTCGTGTTATTCGTGAATCCCTAGAATTATTAAAAATCCAAATAATTTCAACCGAGAAGACGGATACCGCCTTAGTAACACATGGAAGGTAGCTCTACAAAACCAATCCATCCATAAACAAGTTTCACGTGAGCAACCACACGGAAAAACGACAAGTTCCAATAACATACTAGATCTGCATGAGCAGCCAACCGTAACGGTTCCTTGGTATATAACCAGGAGCAAAAAGCACCAACATGTTCTTCTTCTTCTTCTTCTGATGGGGCTTGTTGCAAGCTGCACTGAGACCTATTGGTCTATTGTGCTCCCACATAATTTGTTATGGGTCTCGTTCGAAGAGGCCGGTTTTCAACGCGAAGGAAAGAATCCTACCCATAGGAACGTCCCTTATTGCCTGGGGTTCCACCAGGCTGGCTCCAAAATGTTTATGTAGCAGTGTTAGGAGAGCCACACATTGACATAAAACATGAATTGAGGTTTCTTCCTCCAACTGGCACTTTCTGCAGGCGGCATCATTTACGATTCGAATTGTGAATAAGTGCTTCTACAAGTGACCGTGTCCTGTTAGTAAACCAGTCACGATCCTAATGTTTTTCCTGCTCATTGACAGGAGAGTAAAGGTGTTGGTAGGCGACATTTCCCCGATGAGGAGTTTTGCCTAACGTAGCCTTGGTACCGAGGCCCAGTTGGTGCTGGACTGGTTACTTAACCAGCGCTCAACTTGTCTCCTTGCAGTGGCACGAGTAATTTCTAAAGCCGGCTCATGGCCGATGAGCGGTTCTTGAGAACCTCTTCTGGCTAGAGCGTCAGCTTCTTCGTTACCCTCTATTTCACTATGGCCTGGTACCCATAGTAGTTTCACTCAGTTTGTTGTACCCAGTCTATTCAGTGTCTGGCAACATTCCAGAACCAACCTGGAGTTGATTCTGGGTGAACTCAATGCTCTTAGTGCTGCCTGACTGTCTGTGCAGATGTAAATATGCAGATTGGCATAACCTCTTTGAAGGTTCTCCTGAGCACAGGTTAGGATGACAAATACCTCCGCCTGGAATACAGTGGCATATTTTCCTAGGGCAACGGTGAGTTTGACCCTCGGCCTACAGCCGTAGATGCCAGCACCAGATCCCCCCGCCATCCTGGAGCCGTCTGTGTACCAAACAAGTCCCCTTGGAGTGAGAAGACGCTGTTGCTGACACCAATCGTTCCTATCAGGAATGAGTACCTGAAATGCTTTATGGAACATGTAAAGCGGGGCCATGAAGTCGCTCCTTGTGAGAAGTTCTGGGACCTTCTCAAAGTGTTGGATGATCCCTGAGTGTCCCACTTGTTCCCCTTTCATGGCCCACATCTGGGCCTGGCTTAGTCTGTAGGCTGATTTCCTAGCCTCCGCCTCAATCACTAGGTGGAGGGGCGAAAGCCCCAGAAGCACCTCCAGAGCTGCCGTAGGAGCAGTGCGCATTGCTCCAGTTATGCCTAAACAAGCCAATCTCTGTAGTCTGTTGAGGCTGTTTCTGATTGTTGCCTTGCTGATTGCTGGCCACCAAACAAGGGCAGCATATGTTATTATTGGTCTTGTAACCCCCGTGTATAGCCATTTGGTGACACGGGACTTGAGACCCCAGCTAGTTCCAAAGGTCCGTCTACATCTCCACAGGGAAGCAGTGGCCCTTTGAATTTGTCTTTCTACATTAGTCCTTCAGTTCAGCTTTGAATCCAGGATAACTCCAAGATATCTGACCGATTCGGAGGGCTGGAGAGCTTTTCCGAAGAGTGTGGGCTGTCTGAGACCCTCTATTCTCCTTGTTTTGGTGAAGATGACAAGTTCTGCTTTGGTAGGATTAATCCTGAGCCCTTGCCCTTTTGTACAGTAATGAGGGCTTTTTGCATGATCCTACTTACTGTGCCAGCAAACTTTCCCATTGCTAATATTGCAAGGTCATCAGCGTAACTTAGCACAAAGATGCCTTTCGCAGAGAGCTCCCTTAGTAGCCTGTCCACGACTAGACACCATAACATTGGAGACAAAACTCCACCCTGAGGACAGCCCCTAGTGACCGTCGCTCTGATGGAGAGCTCGTCTGCTGAAACGATTACCTGTCGGCCCGACAGCATAGAACCGATCCATCTTATCAACGAGGGTTCGATCCCGTGCCTTTCGGCCGCTACACAGATAGAATCGAAGGCGTTATTATCAAACGCCCCTTCTATGTCTAGGAATGCATCGAGCGAAAGCTCTTTGTGGTGCAGGGTTTTCTCTATCTTTGAAACAATCGCATGGAGTGCCGTCTCAACTGACTTGCCTTGTTGGTAAGCGTGTTGTGATGGGTGCAGCGGAAAAGCCACCAATGCTCCATCCTTAATATACCTTTCAATCAGCCTCTCCTGCACCTTTAGCAGGAAAGAAGTCAGGCTGATAGGTCTGAAGTCCTTTGCGGTATCATGCATTGCTTGTCCCGTTTTGGGTAGGAAAATTACTTTGACCGTCCTCCATTGCACAGGAATGTGTCCTAGGGCCAGGCTAGTACGAAAAATGTGATATAGGGGCCGTAACAGCACCTCCAATCCATGCTGTAGCAGAGCCGGAAAAATTCCGTCAGCACCAGCGCTCTTATATGGTTCAAAGGTAAACACTTCCCACTTCAAACGATCTAGATTCACTACCTTTGAGGCTGTCCTCCAGTCCATTGCGGTGTGCGCGATGCGTGGGGGCCTCTCAGGTAGGGCTTCTTGTACAACACTGGAGCCGGGGAAGTGAACACCAATGAGATGCTTGAGAGCCCCCTTCCTGGTGTCCGTGAAGGTACCCGATGGGAGTCTCAGCATCCCCAGCCTGGAACCTGGAGTTTTGGAAAACACCTTTTGCAGTCTAACTGCTTCTGGTAGGCCTTCTATACTTTCGCAGAAGGCCCGCCAGGTTTCTCTTTTACTACTGCGTATGCAACTTTTGTATGACCAGAGGGACAGTTTATAATTGTCCCAGTCCAGTTGAGAGTTTGTGAATCTGGCTCTATTGAAGAGCCTGCGCGTTTCTTTGCGGAGGGACTGGAGTTCAGGATTCCACCATGGAGTCTTTTTACTTTCCCTGCATCGCTTTCTAACCAAATCTAACCTATTTCGTAGGTCCTGTTTATAGCCTTCCCAATTGGTTGCTCTGGGATTTCTAAAAATATTCGACGCTGGGGGTCGCTTTAGATTTAGATTGAAAGTGATATGACGCTGATCCAAAAGGGAGGGTTCCGTCGATACCTGCCAGTCTTTGACTAACGGAGCGACCGTAGCGGTGCCCACTGTTATGTCGATGACTTTTTGCCTTCTATCGGTGACAAAGGTAGGTGAAGTACCACAGTTTAGTACCTCCAACTTCGTAGTGTAGAGATACTTCATTAGGCCTCTACCTCGTGGGTTGATGTCCTTGCTGCCCCAGCAGATGTTGTGCGCATTGGCGTCACACCCTACCAGCAGAGGTAAATTATTTGTGTCACAGTAGTTTACCAGTCCCTGAAACTCTCGGGTAGGTGACAGTTCCTGTGCATCGTAAGGGAAGTAGGCAGAACTAAGAACAAAGCTCCTCCTGCTGTTGCCATCTATAAGACCAATTTTGACTGCCACTAGATCCCTGGAACAGAAATTGGGCAATATATTGCTATGATTATAGACTTATGTTCGTTTAATAATAATGGTTTTAACCTTAATAAAAAGGAATAGCATGTATCTCAACTCAGGGGTAGGTTCTGAAATATCAAGTAATCTAATTGTAATTTGAATTATGTTTAAAACTTCAATAAATTTGACATTTATGTCATTTGCAATTGCTTGTGCAGATAACTAATCAAGATCCTTTACAAATTATATAAAATTCATAAATCAATTCGTAAGTATGACTTTCTTTGTCTTAATGAACCAATTTTAAATATTCTTTGTTACAGATAACATTAGCAAGTATTTATTATTAACTAACCTGCAACGCTCAAACTTCCAAGTAGCTTGAATCAGCCTGTTTTCTTCAGTTCTATCTGTAAATAAACACTAATCACCTCACTTGTAAACTCGCTGCATCCATCAAGTTGTCGACTCAAACTGTCCAGCTGTGAGTAGCCTCAAAATAATCTCGTTGTTTAACAATCCAAATCCTCATGTATGTTCCCTCAGTCGTCAGGAAGTTGATCTCCGTTCAATGGGACCCAGTCTGTTGTGACAAAACTCCAAACAGCAACCTCGTCCTAAGCTGGAAGATGACAGTTCTCCACCAAGTCCAAACACCCTCCGGCGCAGCACACAGAAACTCCAAGCAGCGTCAACACTCCCAAAAGAACGTCCAATCGCCAATCCTTTGTATTAAAATTCCAATCAATTATATCCAAATCGTTACTCTTACTGATGTTTTATTATATAGTTCCAATTAATAATCTTGATCCTCCATTCTTGCTATATTTTATCTTTGTATTTACTTGCACTCCTGTAGTTATACCATGTAAAATTCATTTACATTGTCGAGTTATATTTTCACTTCAGTACCACGTAACTTTCATGTATAGTCCATTTATCATGCCAAAATAGTTCTTAGATAAATAGGACTAGAGTATATTAAAGTTTATTAGTCGAAAAATACTTTACATTTCAGTTTTCAAGTTTGTTTATTTAATAATCCCCCTAAAACATATTTTTCTATCTCTTGACTACCATTATTTAAATTGAATGCCACACTCTAGACATTTTATATTAGGACTTTGATTCATTATCCTGCAACATTAAGTTGTTTGCATTATAATATTTCCTAGCCTTTTTCTATGATTACTATACGAATACTATTCCATTCTTTGCACTTAATTTTCGATATATTTAAATTATTTTCTCTCTCTATGTACCATAGCAATATGTATATCGGTTAGTCCCGAAGAGTATATGCAAACTCTCGGTATAACCGCACTTGTGCAATAAAACAAAGAACTGCTATTGAGACATAGCCCCTGGACAGAGCCATGTCGTACCCATGGTTCCTGAATAAGTGCTATATTAATATTATCATTTGTAAGCCTCCTCTGCAGAGCATAGGAGGCTGCTATGCTGTGTTGCAGGTTGATTTGTAAGAGATGGATACTATTCATTAAGGGAAAAGCGACCACTCCTACTCCTGCGCCTCCGCAGCAGAGTCAGACACCTCCATGCCTTCAAGCTCTGCTACGGGCGGCTTTTCTTTTGCATGTTTGGGGTCCCAGAAAGAGACCCTTACCATGCCCTCATATGCCTTCATGACGAGTTGCTTCAGAACCGACACGGAGAGCCCGTCCACGGCAAGAACAAGTCTGCGCCCTTTGGACTCGAACCGTCCGGCATGCCGAATCCTCCAGAGATCGGTCCGAAGTCCCGGATTCTGGCATTTTAACCTTCTTAAGATGGTAGCCCCGTCCTCAGGTACTCCCGGTATCCAGTCTACCATCTTACTCAGCCTGGGAACGGAGTCGCCCTCTAAAAAAACGAGTTCGACTCCTGTTCTCGTGCTGATCTTACCGACGGTTTCTTTTAACCCGGTCTTGGAGAAGGCGTCGGAACATGTGACCATAATGATCCCTTGTTCCGTCTTTCTGAAATCGTCGTATTTTGGGTGGGGCCCCTCATCTGGGATCCCATCCATGTATTCGCCGAGGGTAAGCTGAATTTTTTGTAAAGACAAAAAAACTGCACCCATTCATACTGTTGCTAACAATTTTTAATTTTCCGGAACTGAAGGAATGCAAAAAGCAAAGTAGCATTTTCACAAAAATCAGTGATGCCATGGAATTATTGAAACAAGCCAATGCCAACGCAAATGCGTGCGGAGCGACAATATGTGTTGTTTGTTTGTTTGTCATTGATGTTTCATTATTAATTATGTTCTGCTTAATGTCTCTAAGGTACCTAGACCTTGTCCATAACAAAAATGGTTTTACGAGTATGGTGGACGTTCGTTAACTAAGCTCCTTGTTTATTGTAAAATATCCGTATCGGCAAATTCCAAACAGTACAACCATTAAAAGACTGATTTATTTTAAGTTTAAACTACAGGCACGTTATTAAATAATTGTACGTGTAATAATGAGGTTCAGAACTTACTTACACCAAAACGAGAAAAACGACAATAAATTCAATCTTTTCACGGCAGTGACTGGATGATCGCCCCGCACGCACTTGCGTTGGCATTGGCTTGTTTCAATAATTCCATGGCATCACTGATTTTTGTAAAAATGCTAGTTTGATTTTTTGCATTCCTTCGGTTCTGGAACATGAAAAATTGTTAGCAACAGTATGAATGGATGCAGTATTTTTTTCTCTACAAAAATGTATTTACACTTTAGCTCTAAAATAATTAGGGGAGCAAATAATTGAACATAAAGAATTTACTATGCAAATTCCTATGGTGCGTCGCGCAAGTCAGCACCCGGTATAATTCAAAATTAAACCTTGTATGTACCGTAGACCGTAGCTGCAATATACAAACTTAATTATCAGTTACTTGGTAATTGTTATTGCTCAACTTAAATTACTTTTTCAAGTATTTTTACTAGACATTGTTGTCGTATATTTGTAATTGATGGTATTTAGATACCAATGTGGTAGTACTTATATTATTTTAAACAAGCAGATTTAAATTAATAAATAATTATTATTATGAATCAATATTGTATACTTAAGCTATGTATTGTCAATTGTTATGGAAACTATTAACTCCGCACTTACCGCAGACATATTTCTCGCTTTTTATAGCATAATAATTAGCAAGCTACAATGCTACATCCTGCACAGCCTACTCTACACAAGACAGAACACAGAACTTGTCAGGTCATTTTGTATTTTAATTAGCCAACTAGGCTTTAGGGCAGCGTGCCCGTATGTTAAACCCTTTTAGTTACTTATTTGGCTTCATCGCCTAATTCCATAATAGTGATTTTGCAAATATTTGGCCTCAAGCGCAGTATTTCTCGTCATCCGGGGCACCCCTTTGTTGGTACTTTGACAATCGGGTGTTAACGCTCGCAGGATCTCCGAACCTTCTAGAATTTACGCTGTTGGTGTGACTGCGAGACCTCGCGCTGTCTTTGTCACCGGAACTTATTTGTTTTATTGGGCGCATCGCCATTGGCTGTCGAGAGTCACGTGGTAACGCCGTTTTGGCTCACGCCACTTTCGGGGGTCCTAACGCTTTATGCGGGGATTCAGTCGAGAGCCGTCGATCTAAGAGGTCGGATAGTGTGTGTGTTCGTGCGGCGCTCCCGCCCTTGGCGGGGGCGTCAGCCTTTTCCCGTCTCGTGCTGCTTCAGCAAGTGTTTGATAAACTGTTTCGCCTTAAGCGAGAGGAGCAGTTTAACTCAGGCGATTGAACAAGGGAGGTGTGTGTGTGTCGTTAGCGGCGATCTTATTACGCCAAGGCGTAGGTGTGATGGAATTCCATGCCCGGTTCTACGTCGTCACGTAAGGGAGTGTTCCCTTTAGCTCGTTGTGCGAGGATTCTGTTGAGGTAGGACATCACTTGGGCTAGTTTGGCCGTCGTAGCGGCGTTTGTTGAAGCGCCAGCCTTTGTCGCCATTTTGGGCGCATCCAGACCATTCACACGTCGGCCGTTTTAGCGGCGAATGAATTGCCACAGGCAACCTGTTTCCCGCAAGCTCTTGGGCCGTCGCCAATAAAATTAAGGTATTTGTAACCATTGAATCATACTAACTTCTCGTGCGCGAGCTGTGCGCTTAATCATGTGAATAATTGCTGAACTCTTGGCATACGTGCTGTAAGGCGGCAACGCCAGTTTGGTCGCGGTAAAATTGCATGTGCGCGAACTTGATGTGAAATCTTGTGCACCGTTAAAAACGTACCCTTCGCATCTTAAATTGTTGTCGCGAAGTGGCGTCGCTATCTCATTTTTGATCTTTATTTCTAATTTTATTTATTGTTTATAAATAAGATGGATAATCAATAAATCAATTAATTACTATTCAAAACTATTTATTTCAAGACCATATGCGATTATTAAGGATTAAAAACATCCAGTGTGGCTCATTACTACTTTCTTTATATTACAAAAGCTGAAACAATGTATGAAATGCTTTAGGACACAGATCAGTCTACAAAAATTTGCTGATGATGATAAAAAGACTGGAAATGCAATGAAACCATAATGTGGGTTCATTGCACAATTCAGAATAAAAAGGGCCTCAAAAATTTGACATCAGAAAATAGGAACTGTATTTAAAAAAATGAAGTCGATGATGGTTGCTCAAAGACGAAACGTCGCATAAAAAATTAATAACGCAATCATCAGCTTCATAAAATGTTGCTATAAAAAAGTTTGGTAAAAGTTCAGTATACGGTCCGGTCGTATTTTTTTCTCTAAAAAAAATTATCAAGACCTAACGACTAACCTAAACCGGTAACCTAAACCGCCCGGAGCGCAACAACATTGCTTTAAACATTACGAGACCATAGCAGCACCCATTTTTACATTCAGAAAAAAAGTACGACCGGACCGTATAATGAACTTGACCCAAAAGTTTTGTCAGGTTCGCTCTAACTTTAATATTAATTCCAAAAAAAAATGGAATAAAGATGCAAGATCCAAAACTTTGGTTTTTTGAGAACTCAAAGACAAAAAATCATATCAAAGATTTCTAGGCGTCATTTGGTAAATACCTCAATTACGCAACTTTCTTCCCATCTAACCAAATTTATACCTCTTACCATTAACGAGATCCCATACCGGCCCTCCTTATATTGGACATTTTGGTTACGTTATTTATGAAGATTCCCAAGCGAATGCATCAATTTCTCAATATTTGCGCTCATATGTTGTCGTGCGAAAAGAACCTTTTCCAAAGTGGAAGCTAGAGTCGATACACAAATACGCTTTAGCCTACGAGATCACTGAATAGAAGACTACGGTTTCATCATGGAGATAATATGTATTTTACATACAAATGTGAAGTCTGAGGCCTAACACCTACAACGTTTAGTTTAATTTAGTTCCAGGGCGAGTGCAAATGTAATGCTACCTTGTTATATTTATTTAATCTTAGCATTAATTAATTGTGCCCTTATGAATGGTAGCTTCTGACTGGGCCTATGTTCGATTTATTTATACCTTGACTGATTTAAAAGAATACTAAATAACAGAAATTACATTTATTCGACATTTTGTACATTTGGAAAAATAATAAAATAAATCATCTTCGTAACTATGTACAACGACAATCATATTTGACGCAAATCTTCAGGTTGGTGCTGGAAAGGTAGGCAACCTCAATTGTCTGAAAGTGCGTCCGGGCTCTTCGCTATGGGCGGTCGTTGGAACCAACGGGGGAATTGGGCTAGTGTCAGTAGAACCGTAATATGATAATCAAATTATTAACAGCTTGAACTATTGCAAACAAGCGGAATAATTATAGTTCGTTTTAATTACAAAGAATTGATTGAGGCTATAATCTCGTTACGATATGTATTGACATGGTTTAAAGCCCACAATTTAATTTTGTATGCAGAGAGAAATATTAAATTAAAGCACAAAGTTGAAATATTTAATTTAATTGCAATCTAATCAGTAGTTAAATGCATTGGTAATGACATGCAAGAAGTATAATTAGAAGGATAAGGGCTAGCATAAGCAAAGCAGATTTCAGAAGGATTGAGTTTGAAGTTTGAGTAAAAGAAAGATTTCAGATGGCTAATATAATATAAGTAATATGATAGGTTTGAGCATATTGGAAGCCAGACCAAATAAAAGTAAATAATACAAAAGGTTGATTATGTGCATAATGAATATGAGTGCAGAGTTAGTAATAAAAGTACAGGCCAGTGAAAAGCAATCAAGCTGAAGGATAGATGAAAATCGAAGCAAGATAAGATAGATTTTGCAAAGAGCAATACAGAACGAAGGCAACTGAAATGAAGAATAATCAGTGACGTGTTTAAAATTGAACTCGAGTGCCAGTGCATTTTAAAACTAAGTGTTCATAGCAGTGCAGTGATAAATAACGTTTTATGTGACGAGAATGAACAATTTTTATGTATAAGAAATTAGGACAATTTCTAGTTTTAAGCAACAAACATGTTAATCACATTTTATTCCTTTATGTGAAATTGTAACTAATACTTGTTTCCTTTAAACAATATCAGATAGCGGTTACTAGGTAACGCTATGCTGTTTTGTTAAAAGATAAGAAATAAATTCCTGTAATTGTCAAGTTGTGGGCAAATGGTGCTCCTGAATTTTAATGTTTTAATATAATAAAAATTATTTGCCACGTATAAGAAGTATAGCAATTTATTCTACAAGTTACCGGGAATCAGTGGGAGTGTTAGTAAAGTTTCTCTTTCAAGAAATTTAAAAATTGTGCAAACCAAGTTCGGCCTGAGTTTCGGCTTCGACATCTGGAGATTTCGAGCTGCGACACCGGTCCATTTGAAAGTCAGAATCCAGGGATCGTAAGTCCAATAGGACAGGAAGAGATGTAAGAGCATCCCAGAACAAGATTTGGGTCCAGGGAAGCGACTTCCAGCGAATAAGCACATCGGCGTTACATGCACCAGCTCCGAGGCGAGATCGGCGAGAATTTCAAAGGTACGATTTGGCTTGTTTTTGTGGTTGGAGTCCGGGAAGCTAGTGTACTTCGAGAATACATCTTGCTGAAGAGATTCATTGCCTCGGCGACATACAAAAGGTAACGGAAGATCACCTGTACTTCAGTCCAGATAAGCGAAAACGTTTGCCACGCATTCACAAATTTTGCTCCTGAAACTTTCCCTATCCGAGCACCTTAACGTAAGCTTTCGGCCGCCATTAATTAAATTTGATTACAGGCTGTCGGTGACGTTCCTGTGAAATCAGTGTTTGCTTCGGGGCTACTCGAGGAAGCTCTTAAGAAAGCACATTCAGTTGCAGCCATGTCCGGCGTTCAGAACTGCAGATACGTGTAGTGCCAGGCCCTTACGAAAGAATTTTAATTCCGTTATTTGTGCCTCAATTTGGTTTACATACACGACTTGATTTATTTTGTACATTATACGTAAGAATAGATTGTTTATGCAACTTCTTTGATTTAATCGCTCCAAATATCCATAAAGTTTGGCTCTGAACTAACCACTTTGTGGTGCCGCAAAGAAAAATAAAATTAACCAGACATAAGAAAACATTGCAAAGGCATGCTAATTTTTGCAAAATACAGGTAAAAATTATGGGTGAACTCCAAGGTGTGTTGTTAAAGAATAATGTTTGAGTATGAGTAAACTAATTAAAACATTCTTTGTGTTATATATTTTTTATATTGGGGTCCAACGTTTGATTCTTAACTTCTTTATTATATTCAGTTTTACGATGTCGAATTTGTGCTTCAAGGTTGTCTTCAGACCTGCAGAAAATGTTCTGCAGCTGTTTATGTGGTTTTGGTGATCGGTGGTGTAGATGGTAGCTAATACGGTCTGAATGAAGAGGTGAAAAATTGGTGAATGTTTTAGTTTTACTATTTTTGCGTTTCAATATGTTGTAGATTGCTATGAATTGCATGATGTGGAAGTTTACAATGATGGCGACAAGAACATCGATATTTTTTTATTTCAAGAATTTAATAACCATTCTTATTATTTGCTTGAAAATTAAATAGTGAATTACATGAAATAATCAACTCGTGACTATTACATTTCTAGATGCCTGACATCTTCTTATTTTTATTTTCGAAGTCCTCTGAACCAACTTTCTGAGTAGAGATTTTTTTGGATGACTGCCTGCCAGGGTGATGCACCTAGTATTACGCGTTCTTCTTCATCCAGTGGATTTTAAAGGGGGTCTAAAGTTGATGCCGTACTTTTTTATTTGTAGCTGTAATAGCACAATAGAATAGTTATTGTACAAGTTAGGAAAAAAACTTATGCATGTATTACCATGCTTTGTGAAGATGGCTAGAGCACTTTCAAACATTAAAATCGTATCATTTCGAAACGTTTGAAATATTAATACAGCTTTCTTTAAAATTTTTGCACGAGTTTTACTTGCATGCTTGCAATTCGAGTCCTATCTCGTTTGAACATTGTAGGAGCTCGTACAGGATACTATAGCCGCCTACATCAGTTCGTACTGCAGTCCCAATGCAAAAAACCAGGAAAGCATATAGAATTATTTTTTAAAATCACACAAGTGAATTGGCACGAAATCTTAAATACTCCTAAATAAAACTTATAGAACATGAATATTGTTATGAAAACGACGCAAAACCGTCAAGACCGACGTCGCGAAAAAAGTGACCCTGTTCGCGTACATACAAAAACCCTAATTAAAGGAGTCACTTCAGGCTTTCCAACAAACTATGTCCTTAAACGTAATTCGGATGCTACATTAATCAGAAGGGTCATTAGAAAACAAAGTGCATTATAAGTCCATAAACTTAACGCCTGGTAAAAAACACAAATGTCTTAGCTCAATGGCATGGACGGCAAGATTAGATTAGCATGTATACTACATTAATAAACTATTATACAAGTCGAATGAATTCTAATAGTTATTTACTATACAAGTGGGATAAGAGTATCATAAATATACGTGTGTGTAAGTTATAAACGGATGCGTAGCACAACTTATATAAGCACAAAAGTATATTAATGATGCATTATCACACATGTATTGTATAAAATTTTATCTACAACTGCCCAAAATTGAGCAAAGAGCATTAAGAGAAATGTCAAATCTCTGTCATTTTCAAAAATATTTAGTAGACAGATGTCATTCATTAACACTATTTCAGTTAGATAATAAAATTTGAGTTACGTAATAAGTTTCATTACGTAACGCAAATGGATCTGATTTTATTACCTAACTGAGTTAGATAATGGTGTTCATTAACTAACTCAAATGAATTTGATAATAGGTTTTTATCCAAGCAGACGTAGATAAAAAAAATTAATGTGGCACGCTGAAACGTGAGAGGAATCCAAGATTAATTAATATGTCAAATTAATAGCAGGCAGTGAAGGTCGTTGACTACAAACAAATGAATTATAAAGTTAGCGCTTGAAAATATTAACAAAGTTTAACGAGCTATTGATGGAGCTCTGTTATTGTATATTCCAAACTCGAGAAAGAGTGTCCAAAATCCGTAGCCTTGTGTTATCCAAGGGGTTAAGGTTGAACAGCGGCACTGTTGCCTTACATAGGTTTCAAAGCAGGCTTGATCTATTCTAAGGTTGGCTATTTATGACTTGCAAAAAACGTCACCAGTAGTACAGAACAAAACTGTTACTTTGCACTGTAATAGCGTTGCTTAATAACTACATACAAATATCTGTAATTATTATTTATTGCAGTGCTCAAAGAAATGCAAGAACAAGGTCAATATATAGTTCAAAGCGTATTTGTTACTTGAATTTTTAAATTGAGTCATTTATGAAACCATATTTCAGTTGTCCTGTTGAATAGATCTTTTCTGGTACATCTTCAGCAAAAGGGCTAAGCACGAGTAGGACCACTGTAGAACCTATAAAAAATGTAACAGTGACAATTTTAGCTCTGATTAATAATTTCTACATACAGAGGTATAAGCGGTCAGTGAAAGCTTGGAAAATTTCATTGTCGTTATAGTTAGCGGTCGTTTGGATCGCTCCATGATTATGAAGAGGTACTTTCTCACTTCATTTCCGCTGCTGTACCATTTGAACATATAGCACGCCTCTCTAATGTTTTCGCTCTGAAGGAATATATTTAGCAAAGCATTGTAACAGGTACGAGTGTTACCTTTAACATAATTTCGTTTCCGTACCAGCAATATATAAAGAGCTGAACCATTATGATCATAAAGTAGTTAACCAGCATGAAAAACTGCGAGTTTACTGTTGATATCTAAAAAGGGAGAGATGTGTCTTACATATTAGAATAAGAACCTAATTAATTCTATTATTATCAGTAATCTTTAATTGACGTACCAGAACAATATGAAACAAAGTATTGCATATGACTATTATGCTTGTTATGAATTGAGCGAGAAGACCTAAAGTAAACACTCCTTCAACTGATTCAACAAATCTGGAACAAATTGAAATTAGAATCCCAGATCGGCTTTCTAAGTCTAAACCTTACATAATAATTGCATTGTGATGTTGTATACACTGTTTCAATTTTCTGGAAATAATTTTGTCCGTTTCATTGTTATTCTTAGACCCTTCGTGCTTAATATCAACAAGCTTATCATAAAGAGTATCTAACTGTGCAGCTCCGATACCCATTAGACTAGTAGTTAAAGTGTCGATGCAAGAGTTATTCCAGGCGCAGAATCCTGAAGCAATGACTTGAAACGCATACATAACCAAGGTGTACTTGCCAAAATCGTAGGGAAAGGGGAAGGGCAGCGGTTTGTGGTCCAACAGGGGGTAAACCGTAAACAAAATTACGCAACATCCGACCAGATATCTGTAGAGGTTTGCGATGAAGGTCGAATACTTCACAGTCTTTGCCATGTAGTGGTCCATATGGTCAGGATACGATACAAACACCGGATCCTTAAGTGATTCCACAATCTTTAAGAAGCTTTTCTTCTGATATGTAAACGAAGCTAGCTTTACAAGGTATGCTATTATGGTCACTTCAATGTAGAGAATTTCTGAAAGTTTAGTGAAGTCGGTGACATCGTAAACAACCTCCACGCCCATAGACAAGCAGAGACCTAGGGAGAGGCCCCAGGAAACAAGAGATTTGAGAACATATATTCTTTCTGGATCCATTTGTGGCCAGATTCCAGTTCTAACCATCATTTCGTGTTGGATTTTGAAGGCATCCGCATTGTTGGTTTTGGACATCTGTAAAGTTCTCTGGGTCTAGAACAAAACAAGCAAGTCCTTTCATTTCAAAAATTGTAATTCCTTAGACTTACAGCGATTATTGTGGAAGAATGAATGCAATGTACAACGTTTTTCTGATGAAACGATGATGAATTTAAAAAAATTAACACGTGTCATATTTTATATTTTTAATTTATGCAGAGGTTTCCGCGAAAACAAGAATTATTGAAGTCGAAAATTATGTTGGCTTAAGAAATATAATCGAATGCTTCCTGGTGAAAAAATATATACATCTATGAATAAATGTGTGTAATTGAATTATGACGTTAGATGGGTAAATGTTCAAATTTAAATATATTTTCTTTAAAAATAAACTAATGAATGATAAGAGTTTACCTTTGACCAGCAGCACCAACAAGTTGTGAAACCAAACAGATGTTCAAGTAGTGCCATCCAAGAAAATGGTTAAATTATTAAATAAGAGTAATCAGGTACGTAGGAATTAAGAATATAATTAGCAGCTGGAAGTGATAATTATCACACCAAAGCTATTTTCAGGACTGAACTTCGTTTTTCCAGTCAGTTTATTTATAAACCTTAAATGTAAAGGAACAAAAAGGTGAAACTTCTGAGCTGAAAAAGGTTTGAAGCTATTATTAGATGTTTAAAAATTCATTACAGCACACTTGACGAATTTACCTCTTACTAGAGGTAAAACCTAAATCAAAGCTGATAAAAACTGCTTGGTAATATAAGTCTAATTATTATTAATAATAGAGATGGTTTACAGTAAGGCTGAGTTAGTGTACGATTTTTCACTATTTAATATACTATTAAAATAGTAAGCTGAAGTAATGCCATAGGATACAATTAAATATACCAATGTGAATTCATAATAAATAACTTGAGTTACATTAAAAAAACAGCCTTGAAGAAAGGCTCACTCTGCAATAGATAAGAAGTACTATGTGGTCTGGAAACAGTCAAATATCAATAACAGGTCTAATGCTAGTCCACGTTTCAAGAGTCAGTCATACATCAAAGGTCAGTGCTTTTGAAGTTACCTTGCTTAATAAAAAGGTAAGAGATGCTGAGGATACGACCGGTGTAAGAAGCTAGCAAAAACGATAAAGTTCATCCAATACAAGTTGTCCATCGGAGAGTAGGAACTCAAGAAAAAGTTGCATTTATGTAAGAATGAAGAAAACGAAGGCAGCAGAAAAATCAATAAGTAAGAGCTTACTCAATTATATTGATGCATCAGAAGAGTCGTCTGGTATCATTACCCAGTTGCGACGTTCAACGAGAGCGCGTGATTTCTCTGAGGACGACAACCTATGCCGTCTTATGAACTACTTAAAAGGGGCAACTAATGTGTGTATTAGGCCTTGTTTTCTCTTCTTGACAACGTCAAAATTTCTAACTGAAACAATAGGACAGAAAGCCCGGACAAGAGTGAGTATAGTAATGACTTCTCAGTTGTGAACAGGAACATATTGTTATCGACTGTAGAAATTCTCCAACGTCCAGAACACCTGATAAACCCACACATTTCAACATAATTGACTTCGAAACTTCCTGTCGCTCTGAGGACGAGTTGGGAAGAGAAGGTTCTCAAGAAGTATCCAGTCGTAGCTACCTTCAACAACTTTTCTAATTGGATTGAAGGAGAGCATGAGCGGAAGTTAAACAAAACGACAAGTGTACAAGAAAGCTTCAGCCTCAGCAACCGATCTAGTTCCAACAAAGGCAAAGGAAGTGAGATCATTTTATTGCATTATGGGGAATCTGACGCCTATAGGTTTGCAACCGCTCATGCGTGTGTGAAAGGGACAAATTCCTCTGGGCGTTTGTTTGTCATCCTGCGGTACTTGTGGTACGAACAGGGAAGCATGAGGTCGTGTGTGGAAGCTTGTGATTTTTTGTAGTTTTCATGAGCTTACATGATTCGTATGGCTGTCCAATATTGAGAAAGCAAGTTCCAGATCAGCGGATGGCCCCGCGAGCAAATGCTCGCCTCACAAGCAGCCGCCCGGGTTCGAATCTCGGCGACTCTAGAGTTTAAAAATCTTACGCACCCCTGCTACCACGCTAACACCTGTGGTAGTCGTTAACCCCTAAACAAGGAAACTACCCGGCCTAAGGGCAAAGAGGCCTCATAGAACCACTTTGTGGTTAAAACAGGCCACTGGCCTATAATAAGAGGAGGAAGAAGAAGTTCCAGATGAAGTATCTGTTATACATGTTTCTCGGTGAAGGAATGTAAGAAGTCAATAAACGCTCCACAACCTAATACCACGTTCTATGTGGGTGAGAAAGTGAAGTTTTGGGACTTAGTCAGGTGGTAGAGCTCTGGTAAGCATTCTTGTGTTTTGTGGATGCACTCCGTAATTATGTTTTCGTTAGCTTTATCATGGCGAAGGCCTGAGTGGCTAATTCGAAGTCCTAACTTATATTACGTGCTATCGAGGGTGACTGTGCGAGTCATGTGACATTGCTTCATATCCAAGACGTAATTCAATGGAGGGATTTTGGTCCAGCACTAATCCAGGCGGTTAGCCAGGCGAGATCAGGGTCTGCAATCGTTCCTACAGAAGATCTTCAGGTATCCGAGCCATATCTTAAGATGTGCTTCGAGAAGCTTCTTCATGTGTACTACGCAGCGTAGCCTGTTGGTTAAACAGTTGTAAACATTATTTCAGTTCTAAACTATTGGTGGCTTTGCCTAATCTAGTTTAGAGATTTGACTTTGTGTTGTTACATATATATATATATATATATGATTTTGTTTTAGGTTAAAAATAACAGTCAACAGTCAACCTTTTCCAATGCTGTTAAAGCTCCGTGCGTTCTTCGTCAACATTTCATGCTGGTTTGTCATTCCAAAAATTAACATAATTCAGTAGCGTATGGCAATATGTAAGTACTTGAATAAATAACTCCCGGTTATAAAGAAACAGGTTGTATTTCAGAAGATGTAAAACATTATAAGCGCTCATTTAATGTCATTTATTCCAAATTACACTAACGTAAATATTTGGTTAGCACTACTACTTAATGTAATAATTTTCGGGCTCTTTACTCAGCAGCGATTACTTTTGCAAGGAGTGGTTTATACCTAACATAAATTAGTATGGAAGTCTTGCTCAAAACAACACAGAAAAATGTTTTTCACCTTCCATTTAGAAAAGGAGGTTAGCTATTGAGGTACCTGCATATTTCTGCATATTTGAGCAACGTAGTTGTTAGTCGTCTCAAATTTTTAGCAAATGGAACCACTTGGCGTAGTCTAATTTAGTTTTCACCTATTCAAAGGTAAGTCCATTCGGATCCATTCTCCGTAGCTAGTTGGTGGCATGTTACCGTTCATTATCGGCAAAAATAATGTTACAGAATCAATCCTGCGGTGTTTGTTGCGATGGTAAGTCCCATTCCATCGAAATCTATCGCAAGTAAAGTCCAAGGTTTCTAAAAGGAAAAGAATATTCGTCTCAGTCCAAGGAGAAGAAAAAGTGTGGTGTTGATGGCTGTAAGAAGAACCACAATCCGCTTCCTCGCTTCAAGAAATCAGCACGGCAGAGCGTTTCTGAGTTTTTAAATGATAATTTATCTGTGACAGTAGCAGGACCAGTCTTCTAGAGTAAATCCGAATCTTCTTCAAGGTTCTACGTGATTCGTTGAGGAGACTCAAATTTCAACATTTTCCATGCTAAACAAAGGCTCAACTGCAACACACATGGATGGTGATCTGGCAGCAGTGCTTGAAATTGCTGGTCCCGTTCACCTTCTGAGAGCCAAGTGAAATGATGACCCAACAAAGGTGGACTATGGGTCAATTTTCCCACTTGTAAAGCATAAAAAACTGAAAGTGGCTAGTCCGACGGAGCGGTACATTTCACTTCTCTTCGATTAACCCAAGCAAACTCGGAGAGCTTTAAGAAGATGGTAGCAAGAGGAGACCTTGCAGCTGACATTTACTCCAAACAAACTTTAGAGGAGCTTCAAGGCAACTAAATGAGACGTTTATGGCTTTCGATAAAGATCTTCTGACTTCGCTTTTGGTGTCCAAAGCTGGGTGCGATTAGTGTGATCGGTTAAAACTGCAGTGATGTTGAGTTTTGCATACTTTATTGTCCGTTAGTCCGCTCATATTTGTTTTAAGGAAGCTTTACCACCTGATCACTTTCTTATTGTACTTTCCAGAACGGAACTACCGACTGGTGTATTTAAGTCCTCTGACCTTTATAAGTAAAATTCTGGATTATCAACAAACAAATATATATAAAGATCACCATGAAATTTGTCCAAAACAGAATTTGTTCTAAGAAACCTAAAATGACTAGATTTAAATTAGCGTAGGTAGGGGTGAGTAATCTAATTTTTAATAAACTAATCTAAATCCCAAAGGATTTCAGATATCCAGCATATTTAAATTATACCTTTTTGAAATTTTCAGAAACTCGTATCTCCAAACCAAATACGAGAAGCTACGGGTATATGACACAAATCAAATTAATTAAATAAATCTTTATACAAATAAGGGGAGTAATCAAGATTCAATTATGTCAGTGACAACTAACGAATAACGTAATAACTATCAAATATCTTCAAGGAAAGGAATACATCCTTTCCAATCAGCTATGAAAATTTGAAGAATTATTAATTACACGAAGCAGCAGATAATCCCTCATAATTGCGGGGAATAAATCTTATAAGTACCATGGAAGACAAAAAAACTGGGACAACTCTTGATAGAAATTTTAGCATTATTTGATTTGTTTAAATGCTACTTTAAACAGTTACATTTACTATATCAAATTTGTTTCATAGCAATCTAAATAAGTTGGCAATTAAGTTAGAAATACCTAGCCACTATAGATATAAAATCAGTCACATTCACAACATATTCACTTTCCCAGTTTTCTTTTGTCTTGCATAGTACATATTTAATCAAATAAGATATCGCTGTTTGAGACGTAATATCGACTATGAACCGTACTACTTTCATAAGCGACAGCAGACCAAATGCGGTGAACATTTTATGCTATAATCTTGCAAACTTGATAGTCGAACAAGTTTTTGTGCAGTATTTATTCGAAAACTGTTCCACGTCTACTTAAAATTGTCAAACATCCAGGCCGATCCCGAAGATACGATCAACAGTGACATTCCAGGATAATTGATCGATTTTTGAATAGTGGATTCAAAACCGATATGACCTGCAGGTACGACGGACAGAATCTCGGCATCATACGACTAGAAACTCGTGTTCAAATCGAAGGTTAATTACTTGCAAAAACTATCTGGTGACACATATTCCAGCATGAGCTCCACGACTAGTCTGGTAGTCAAACCCGTACTAAATATACGTATAATAGGACTATTTTCGGATTAAAATGCCAACTGTATTTATTTTCCAATTGTTAAACGAAACTCGACTGAATTTCTAGCAATGGCATCGGAGCTTGCTGAAAACGAAAATCATATCCATGGAAGGAAGCTACGAGAGCGACACGCCTATGAAATAAAATATAACTGTCTACTTGCAGAAATACTATGAACGACGTTCTTCTAAACAATAGAAATACGCGTCCATTTATTGCGCTACTGTTGCCTCAATAACTAATGGTAACAGTTGGTTTTGGTATCCTTGTGTTAAAGGATATTATCCTTCTTTGACAAGAAGACAGAAGTGGCAACAGACTTCCAGAGGTCAATGTGTTACAGGAAAAATGGTTATTAAAACGAAAAGGAAACAACCCGTAACAATGATTTACCGCAGCTAGTTTTCATTTGAGTCAAGGGCGGTTCGAGGTGCCTAAAATTCGTTTGTTTGATATTTTCAAATAAATGCAAGCCGAGAATTAATTATGGTAAAGGTGCCACAAGGTTGAAATCAAACTCCAGGTCTTCACGACGTAGCTAACCTTGAAGAAAACTCCAGGGAGTCTCAGGCAAAATGGTGAGTTGGACCTCGGGACCTACCTCTGCTGTAAGTTAATAATTTCACTATAAAAACAAGTTCTCCACGTCTGCCTTACAACAGAATACAACAAAAATATCCAATAATATTTAAAAATTATAATGAGCCCACCAAGTTATAAGAAATTCTGGTGCAGTAATCTTAACATTATTTTCTACAGTAATAATCAAATTTAGACTGTATCACTTCAACATAATCCGAAATCTAAGCATGCAAGTTGTCGATACACAACACAAAGTTTACACATTATTTAAAAATAGCAGATATGCGTTACCATACCTCCCAAAGAGGGAAGACGATACACGTTGAACGATCGAGAAGGAGTCATTGACAGATCAGCGAGAGATAATCACAAGTAACGAGAGAACACCCGGGGTGGAAGGTGCAGCTAGCAGCAATGGAATGCAGTCAACTCGTTGAATGGACTTGTGGTATTCTGATCCGATATAAAATCGATACTTTGGGCCCAGTGCTAAATAAATCATACGGAAGAAAAATCCCGAAACCCAAAATGTTTATATGCATAGCACAACTTAATAAATCCGAATTAAATGGAGTTGTCCTGCTGCTGGCAATGATATTATTGCAAAATACTACAGTTAGAAATCGCAACAGCGTTACAACCCGTGACAATTTTTATTTCAACACAATGGAACACCTCCGACTGAATTTCGATAAATCATCAAACTACCTCTCGCGGCAGCTTGAGCGAGTTAAGAGCGTCACATTCTTGCTGGAATGTTAAAAGCCCACAGCAATCGAAAAGCAAAATTTGCAGTTCACTGGATTCGTTTATCCCTTGTCCCAAGATGTAACAGCAGAAAGGAAAATCCGCTATGCACTGTCAGAGGTCTCCAACGCGGCGCGTTACATTCGTGCACCTGGCTGGCGTGTTGCTTTTAAACCTTGCATAAACAAGTGGACAGACTTTTGGTTCGAGAAATCGACAAAAAACCGAGTTATAGCAAATATTCAATTGTGAAGTAAAATATATTGGACAGACTAAACAAAAATAAAAAAAAAACGTATACAACATAAAAATTCTATAAAAGTTAAATTTGAAACACTGAATAAACCTAACACTTCATTATCCGATCATTCTGTTGTGAATTTTTACAACTTTGATTTTAAATCCCCAAAAATACCGCAAAGAGAGAATAACCTACAAAAACGCCTAATAATGGAAATGATAGAAATAAAAAAAAAGCCTAATTCAATCAATTATAAAACTGACATTGAAAAACATAATGTAATTTAACTCAAATTATTATAAAGCCTTAAATTATATATTTTTATTTAAATTTAAGTATTAACATTCAAAGATAACAATAGTAAAATATGCAAATTATATTTTGTGAAGAATACTCATTTGGTCATAAATTCCTGATACCAATTTGCAGTGACAGAAAATGGCTGCACGTTAACCAAAGCTTATACCACACTTCTTAAAAGGAAAGGGATTTGAAAACAATAGTAAGTAATAAAATTATTAGATAAAACTTTTAAATGTAATAGTAACTCCCGCTCTTCCAGAAAAATCATAAATAAATATGAAATCGTTCTAAACACAAACGCCACTGTAAATGCGAAGAAATCCACTTTTGGCAATTTAATGTCTTAAACTGCAAATCATAATAGTTATTTACTATACAAGTGGGATAACAGCATCATTAATATACGTGTGTGTAAGTTACAAAATAGTGCGTAGCACGAGTTATGTAAGCACACAAGTATATTAATGATGCATTATCACACATGTATTGTACAAAATTTTATCTACGACTGTCTAAAATTGAGAAAAGTGCATTAAGGGAAATGTCAGATCTGTCATTTTCAAAAATATTTTAGTAGGCAAATGTCATTATGCCATTCATTTGACACTATTTCAATTAGGCAATGAAGTCATTACACAACTCAGTTGCGTAATGAAACCATTACATAACTGAATGGTGTAATGAGCTTCATTACCTATCTGAAATAGAGTCAAATGAGTGACGTAATGAGTTACTTATCCCACTGGAGTAGATAAACAATTTTAAATGTGATGTCCTAACCAGGGGTAGAGATATGAAATCATCTAAATTAACCTTTTAATAACAGAGTAAGTTCATCTTAATTATAGAGAACCGGTTATATAACCAAATTTTTTTGTTCCATAGATGAATAATATATGAAAACAACTAATATCCAAAAAGGTGATGCTAAACAGAAACTAATAAATAAGACAAAAATTTAAAAAATTGAAGAACTTTAAATGGAAATACCCAAAACAAGGAAATGCAAAAAAATCCACATTTAGCAATTCTAATTCATAAACTGCAAATAATAACAATTTTATGTGATGTCCTAACCAAGGAAGAGATATAAAATCATCTAAATCAACCTGTTGTTCTTTTATATCTTAATTAAAAAGGGAAAGTTAAATAACCAAATTTTATTTATCTACAGATGAATAATAAATTAAAGCGACTAACAGCCAAAAAATGATGCTAAATAAAACTGATAAATAAACAAAAAAATTTAAATTTAAAAATTTTAAATGGAAATAGCCAGAACAAGGAATTTATTTTTTTAAACTTGGGAAACAACATTTGATTTTACAAGGTATATCTATATGAATTGAAAGAATTTTTCCATAATGTGAGTTGAATAAATCGTTCACTCACCTACTTATAAGTGATTACAGATTACAGATTACAGATTATGAAATTTTATTGTAATTTGAAGACAGGAAATGTCGAAATATATTTTTACCTCACGATATAAAAATAAATGTAAATTAAAATTAGCTGCCAAGAGCTTTCTTACAATTAACGTTATGGATTAAAAATTAACGAAACAACTGTTATAGAGATCGTATTCACTGTGGCACCACTCTTATCTGAAACAATTTGCCAATGAAGGTAGGAACTACATTTCCTGGAAGGAATGGACAAATCAGAGTAGAAGGTTTTCGTACTAGTTGTGGAGTTCGAAGCAGTGGCGTAACTATCATATGTGCAGGGGGTGCGATGAACCTCCGCGCCGAATCTATACAGGCGCCGCGGTAGCGGAGTTTTTAGTGAAAATAAAAGTTTTCCTAGAATAGTGGTTCAAAGCGGCAACAGACTATGATACGTGAGCGCCACTGGGCTCTTTTGAGTGCGCAGTCTTTTCTCCTTTTGAGTAGATTAGAAGTTCCAGCTCTAGTGTGTGTTTGTGATTCTTAGATTTCATAGTGCATAGTGCATAGTAACATACTATAAATTCAAAGTTTTAAACCGCAAATTTCTGACGATTGCCTCAGATACAGAGGTCATAGAGAGTGCCAAATTACTTCAAACTACGTATGAAACTGATCTCGATGACGGCTTACTAAAACAAATTGTACAATTTCGATCTTCGTACGCAACTAGTATTAAATCTTGCTTATCAGTGAAGGAAGTGGGAGAAAAATGTCTGTCTAATCACACATCATTGGCTAGCTTTCCAGATTTGTATACAGCTATCCTGCTATCCTATTTTTTATATCCCGTCACTACAGCCTCCACTGAGAGATCTTTTTCTAAATTAAAAATTATTAAAAAATTTTTGCTAAGTAAGATGAGCCAAATACGCCTCTTTTTTGCATTACTGAGTATCGAAAAAGTACAAGCAGTACTCTTGGTTTTAAGTCACTGATAGATATGTTAGCTTTAGCCTAGTCTTGCAAAAGAGAGTTTAATTAAAGTGCTATATCTACATATTTATATATCTATTTATTTTATTTTTCTTGTGAATTATTTAAATTTGTATTCCTTTTACGTGGTTTTTGTTTTTGTATTTTGATATGTATTTTTATGTTTTATGTTATATCTTGCGAGTGTTTGATGTAATGGTAAAACCTGTTCTACTTTATGGGTCGGAATCGTGGACGGTTACAAAACTGGTAAAGCAGAAATTGCAGGTGTTTGTAAATAGGTATTTGGTGGCCAGTCATTATTTCGAACAAAGATCTTTGGGCCGAACAAATCAGGTGGACATTAATATAGAAATTAGGAGAAAAAATATGGATGATTAAGGCATACGTTGCGAAAAAATGAAACTGAAATTTGCAGAAAAGTTTGATTGGGAACCTTAAGGTCCGTATACATTACCCGAGCCGAGCCTGTAATGTAACATGTAATGTACCAAATTCGTGCAGTTGAGACGGGGTTTCGAGCACCAAACGAACTTCTTACAACAGGTTTGCGAGTCGCTCGCTGCGATCCGTCGAGAGTCGGTTTTTAGAACGAACACAAAGGGATTTTCAGATCTAGTTGGGACGTCGTTTTGTTCGTTTAGCAAGGTTGTACGCGTCAACGAACCATTTCTTGCGAGCACGATGAACTGGACGGAGGAAAGTACGTTGCAGTTGATTGAAATTTTCAAAAATTAGACTATTTTGTGGAATGCTAAAGACCACAACTATTACAAAACGACCCTAAAAGAAGATGCGTGGAAGGAATTCGCTTCTTTAATAGGAGAAACAGGAGAAGCCTGCAAGAGTAAAATAATTAGTTTGTTGGCATCCTTTAGAAGAGAGAAAAGCAAAGTGAAGAAAACACCCTCGCCAATAGTCGACTAATCTGGAAATACTTTTATTTTTATACTGCCGAATGCTCGCGACATAGGTTGGCTCGCCGGATGTTTAGAAGAGTGCTCTCGGCGTGTTTGCTTCACGTCCCAACTGACGAACATTACATTACATGTTACGTTACAGGCTCGGCTCGGTTAATGTATACGGACCTTTAGGGTTTCAGAAACAGAGAACGCCCGCGAAAAACGTGGAGGAGAACTGTAAAACAAGAGATAGGAAAGACTATAGCACAACTGAGCCAAATAGCAAAGGAAAATGACAACTGGAGAGAATATACGAATATCCTTATGTCCCAATTGGGAATAATGGGATTATTATTATTATGTTATATTTAATAAAAGATTGTCACATCTAAATGTGTTTCATTTTGCAGTAAGTAACCTTTCATGTTAAGAAAAAAGCTTATTAATTTTCTTTTATATTTAAAGTGTTGCATGACCAGAAATTACCCCCCCGACCCTCTTTTTTCTGAAACTTCTTGGTTACAGCGGCTATCATGTATTCTTGCACACCGGCGCCAAACCGTCTTGTTACGCCACTGGTTCGAAGACGAACTGTGGTAAACCTCGCTGTTCTTCTTGTTCAAGCTAAGAAATCAGAAGTCCTTCAACAGAGAGGAAGAGCATGCCAACCGAGCGAGAGAATTTGTGAAAGATAAAACGGAGAATAAGTGCTTTGTATATGTCACCGTGGTAGCGTTGTTAGTTGGTTCAGAAATGTAAGATTGCTTTTTCTAGAAAGTAAATACTGTACCTTGATGTTGATTCTTCTAAATCACATGCTTCAATAGTCAGACCGTGAGAATAATAACTTTACCAAGAAAAAAATAACTATGATGGTTGATAGATATAGTTCTATTTGTGCCACTACTATATATTTCCTACAATTAGCGTCCAACAATAGTACTCTTCCCTTAAATTAAACATAACAACGCATTGTTCCAGAATATTCCATATACACCAGAGTATCAACACCGGCTTCGTGCAGTCAATTCATAACTTTTGCTTTTATAAGATCCTCCTGTAGCATAAAAAAATATACTCCTTATTGCTCTTGATTTTCTTGCTAGACTTCGCTTTAATATTCTGATAAACCATTTATGCCTCACAATGCCCATTTCGAAAAACAGAAAAATTACTAAAAAGTTCGATTTTGAACACCTGCAATTTGTTCAGCAGTTCTCATATGTGGTCTTCCACTTCTTGCTCTGTCTGTTACACTACCAGTTTCCCTGAAAGCAGCTACAGTACGTCGAACTTGATATAAAAAAATAGTCGATTGCTCATATTTCAACGTTAGGAAATCTTTCTCTAAATTCATTTAAGCAAGCCTGCACAGAGTACTGCTAATTACCATTGTTTATTTCGAAAATATGCTTCTATTATAAATATTACATGTTCTGGTAACATTTTTTAAAATAAATTATTCAGAAATTATTGACAAAAAAATTATTACATAATTATAACAAATGTCAAATGACACCTTCTAATTTTCTGGTGTTATAATACACATTCCAAAGGTATCTTTGATGGAGTTACCTTTTGCTCATAGGTAAGGCAACATTTTTACGCCCCTCTGTACACTAACGATATACAGGGTGGTGACTTACGGGACGCAGCATAGGGATTTCAATGGTAAATTTTTAATGTTTGATTATTGGCTCCCCTATTTTTTAAAAATTAAAGTGTAAATAAGTTATTTGTAGAGAAAAGAATACTGCATCTGTAGATACTATTGTTTATAATTTTCCAATTTTGGGAACCCTATAAATTAAAGAAATAAAAAATGCAATTTTTAAAAAAATCCGTGGTGTCTTTGAAATATGTAAACAAACAACATGCACATTTACTTTGGTCATTGCTGTTTGATGTTTATAACAGATTATTAAAAATTCTTCCCGTTAAAATGTATGCAACTGAAGAAAAAGCAGAAATGATAAAATGGTTTTATGCTGTAAATAGTGTTCGTCAAGTCAAGTCAAGTCAATATCCGAATCGGCAAATTCCAAGTATAGTCCATTCACTATAGTCCCGGATTGTCGAAAATGACGTTTTATGGTAGCACTGTTGAATTTATATTGGTGTTTTTGTTACTACTAGGTTGGACAACCCAAAAGCGTAATTTTTAAAACTTGCGTTTTTGTTACCTGGCAACTTTTATTTACTTTTGCTTAAGTCATAACCTATAATTTATAGTTTTGACATTAGTAATCTAATTAATTGTTTCTAGTTACCCACAGCTTGACTTAAAAGTATTAACCATGATATCAAGGGTTGTTTTTAATTGAATTTTGACATTGACAATTTGGGACAATAGTGTTTAAACTTGGTTTAAACACACATAAATTTTAATAACAAAATTTACGAAACCAGTCAGAAGTTCTAAATGTAATTCTGATTTCATAAACAAACAGTTTTAACCTCCAGTTTTACTTCATAATTTCGCAAGTTTATACTTAATTTATATCTGTTTTAATCTTGAATTAAAACAGGCAAAATTCAGTTCCCAGTTACGAAATCTTAACAAACGAATATTGTTTCGCCAACATTGAGTAAAAATGCAACTCGGCATTTCGCTTAATAAGCGACCTACAAAGCCAAGTTCAACGCTTCAGTCTGCAAACCCATGCGGAAATATAAAAGCTTATCATGCTGAGTTGCGGTCTTCGGACCTTTAAACGCATTCTATTACACTACACTATTATGAACTTTGATATTGTTACTTCGTTAAGCATTTTCGTTTTATATAAATACAAGTTTATTTTTATAATAAAAAAAATCTGCATTCAATGTTTGATTCATTCACTACCCCTTCTAAGCCATAATATTTATGGGGCATGAGGCTGTGCTCCAGGGGTTAGTTTTTCTACTGTCGTCCGTTCAAGTACCATTGACTACATTGGTTTAAAACGTAAACACAGTCTTGTTTACGTGCTTGACGGATAGAACTAGCGCAAAGTAACGGAATCCTGAATCAGCCTCTCAGGCAATTCTGTTCATGGTCCTTCGAGCCGGATCTGTCTCCAACTAACGAAAAAACACATCCCGAGAAGAAGACAACATCTGCCAACCACCCAGTTCCCAGAAAATGGCCAACAACATGGAGGAATTCAACAACTTAGCTATCGCCCAAGAAGAGCTCGCGCAGAAGATAAAGCAAATATTATCCAACAGCAAAAAGGACCCTGCCAGCCGAAAAAATTAAGCCTACATCGCCAGTCGCAACAAAACGCTGGACGAACTTTGGAACACTGCAACTAAAAATCATGCAGAAATGGGGCAGCTAAGTATTCCAACTCATAATTATTTTAAAACAGGGTATTACGACCAAATTAAAGCCATATACGGCGAAGCAAAAAGTTACTTGCAGAGCTGTTCAAAATCAACGGAAATTTCCAACCCCTCCGTAAGCAGAACTCAAGAGGAAATGGTGGCCAACCCCGAGCAAAAGGTTCGTATCCGAAAACTGCAGATTCGGATTCAGAATTTTAAGCAAGCGATGGACGACGCCGAACTAACACAAGAATTAGGGAAGCCCGCCATCACGACAAGGGATTAAGAGAAAAATGGGATCGTGTGGTCGAGATGGACGAAGAAGTTATGTCAAACGACATGGCTTCAGAGCAAATGCACTTCAGTCCTGAATATACTACGTTGGAAGACAGGTATAGAAATTTAATTATTTTATTGCAAGCGCCAACAAGGAACGAGCAAGCAGCAGCCATCTCGCTTCCTCAAGTCAAAATTCCCATATACGAGGGAAATTATGAGGAATGGGCCACTTTCAAGGACCTGTTCACCAAATTAGTAGATGACAACCAGAATATGGACGATGTCATCAAGATGCAATATTTAAAGACGCATGTTAAGGGAGAGCCAAGCCGACTGATCCAGCATCTAGCTGTTACCCAAGCAAACTACAACACCGCCTGGAATCTGCTGCAACAAAGGTATCAAAATAACCGCCTTATTTTAACTAAATTGCTAGATACCATATTCGATCTGCCGGTCCTCTCCAAAGAATCAGCCCAAGGGTTAAAAAGATTGCACGACTCCATCAAGGAATGTGTGGAGGCAATCAAAAATTTAGGCATCTCCATGGACAGTTGGGGTCCGTGGATTAACAGATCTATCGCTCGAAAATGGGATCCTGAAACCAACAAATTATATGAACAGTCGCTTCAATGTCCAAATGAAGTCCAGGATCACCAAAATTTAATGGCTTTCCTGCAAGTGCGGTTCCAATCCCTAGAATCCATAGATGGAGCTCGAAAGCCCACGCAGGAAAGACCACAGAAGAATTACGCTTCCGCATCCCTAAATTGCAAGCTGTGCCATGGAGATCATTACATCGACAACTGTAGTCAATTCCAGAGGCTACCTACCCATGAAAAACTAGAAGCAGTAAAAACCAATCGATTGTGCTATCGATGCTTGCGGCACGATTCAAATATACCATGCCGTGCCTATTTTAATTGTAGGATCTGTCGCTTCCCGCATAATACACTGCTTCATAAGGCGCAGCCACCATCAAGGCCGCTCCCTGCCCAAAGGATGAGAACGTCAGCTCATGCAGCAGCTATGAAGACTTCCAACGCTCCAGAAAAGAAGTCAGACATCATCACCGCCAATTTAGGCGCACAGGAGAGCCAAGTTCTACTTGCCACAGCAATGGTTCAAGTAAAAGCAGCATCCGGGATGACTCATCTATTACGAGTATTAATAGATCCCGGGTCTCAGGGGTCATTTATCACGGAAGCATCAGCCGAATTATTGGCGTTACCCAGGACCAAAGTTCGAGCTGAAATCACAGGAATCGGGAACAGCGAGCCAAAAATTGCCAAATGGAAAATCCCAGGTTTGATCACACCTAGATTTTCAAGTAACTTTTCCCTACCTGTCAATTTACTCATACTTCCTAAACTTACCAAAGCCATGCCTTCATCCCCCATCCCAAACATAAATATAGATTCCTGGAGCAATACCTTCATCGCCGATCCAACCTTCAACCGACCCGGTCCTATAGATATAATTCTAGGCGCCGAAGAATATTAAAAAATAATTCTAGAAGGAATCACTAGAACAAAGGATGGCATCTTGGGACAAAATACCCAACTGGGTTGGGTATTATCTGGAACCATTGGAAGACAGCATAACGACAGCATTAAAGTCAACACCATGGTTGCCAAAATTGGAGAAGATAATCAGTTGCAGAAATTCTGGGACACAGAAGAAGTACCCACACAAAGAACACTTTCCCCAAAATATCAGGTACGTGAAAAGAAATTCACAGAATCAGTACAGGAAAGACCGCAGAAAATCGAAGCTTCCGAAACTCTTAATCATGGAGGTCACTACATCAAAAGCTGTGGTCAGTTGCGAAGTTCACCTACCAATGACAAGCAAACAATCCAGCAGGTGAAGAAAATATTAACAACCGATCCTACAGCGGAAGAACGAGCAATCGCAGCTGCCAATATAAAGAATACGGAAGTTCAACATCCTGTTATCATCGAATGTAAAAAGGTAGCATCTTCTCATCCACAAGAAAATCACCAAGTGCATGGAACCTCCGAAGTCCTCACTCACGAAATCCTCGTTCATGAAGTCCGCATCCATGAAGTTCCCATTCAGGAAGTTCCCATTCACAAAGTCGATGGACAAAAAGGAAAGGAAATTGCAAGCCACGAACAAATCGTTGAAATTCCTACAGCAGCTCCAAGCAGTGGATGCAGTCCAGAAATTGCAGGCCACGAAAAAATCGTTGGAACTCCTCCAGATGCTTCGACAGCAGCTCCTAGCGATGGATGGAGCCAAGAAGCTGCAGTAATAACTGCTGCTAACAACAACACCTCCGAGCCCACTAAAAACTTGACACTCGGTAATAGACGGAGCCCAGAAGTTACAGCAATAACTGCAGAAAATGGAAAACCCTCCGACTCCATTAAAAACTTGACACCCGGTGGAAAGCGGCACCAAGACTTGTCGGCAGGAGATGCAGGAAAAGAAAAATACGACACCAAACACTTCGCACCTAGCGATGGATGGAGTCAAGAAGTTGCAGCAGGAACTGCAGCAATCGAGAAACCCTCCGAGTTCAATAAACAATTAGCACCTAGTGGAGGGTGGCATCAAGAAATGGCATCAAGAGATGCAGCAAGCGAGCAAACCTCCAAGTTCGCTAAGCACTTAGTCCCTCGTAGAAGATGGAATCAAGAAGACGGCTTATTAAAGTCTGCGAGGGAATTTACCAAAAATACGCAATGTGGAATACCGATGCGGCATCTTCTAAAAAAGCTAACCCCGGCAAGAGTGATATTAATTATCGTACTCACTCATATAATATTCATCTCCAAAGGAAGATGCAGCAGATGGACGTTGTCGGGATGTTCCAAACCAAGTGGTAACCTCTTCAACGACACGATAACACAAAAGCTCTTTTACAGAAATAGCAAAGGAGCCAGTGTTGCAGCAACCGAACCACTTCGAGGATTTACAACCCTCTCGGTTAGACCTGCAACATCATATGAAGGAAGTAGCATGGAGAGCCATCCGACATCGCTACTACCTATCCAGAAGAATCATCAACAGCGTCTAAAAGACGTAACATGGGAAACCATCCGCCATCACTCCTATCTATCCAGCGGGATCACTGGCAGCATATTGGGAGCCGCCGCTCTAATAGGAGCCTTCTACTACATTCGGAAAAGGATCAACCGAAGGAAGCATCGATCCAAACAACGCCAGTCCGCCGTAGAAGAATATCCTCTAAAAACCCTTAATGTGGAACAAACAATATAGTTTTTTCTTTTTCTTCAGCCTAAAATTGGCAATATGTTTAAACTTGGTTTAAACACACATAAATTTTAATAACAAAATTTACGAAACCAGTCAGAAGTTCTAAATGTAATTCTGATTTCATAAACAAACAGTTTTAACCTCCAGTTTTACTTCATAATTTCGCAAGTTTATACTTAATTTATATCTGTTTTAATCTTGAATTAAAACAGGCAAAATTCAGTTCCCAGTTACGAAATCTTAACAAACGAATATTGTTTCGCCAACATTGAGTAAAAATGCAACTCGGCATTTCGCTTAATAAGCGACCTACAAAGCCAAGTTCAACGCTTCAGTCTGCAAACCCATGCGGAAATATAAAAGCTTATCATGCTGAGTTTTGGTCTTCGGACCTTTAAACACATTCTATTACACTACACTATTATGAACTTTGATATTGTTACTTCGTTAAGCATTTTCGTTTTATATAAATACAAGTTTATTTTTATAATAAAAAAAATCTGCATTTAATGTTTGATTCATTCACTACCCCTTCTAATCCATAATATTTATGGGGCATGAGGCTGTGCTCCAGGGGTTAGTTTTTCTACTGTCGTCCGTTCAAGTACCATTGACTACCTTGGTTTAAAACGTAAACACAGTCTTGTTTACGTGCTTGACGGATAGAACTAGCTCAAAGTAACGGAATCCTAAATCAGCCTCTCAGGCAATTCTGTTCAATAGCGAATAGAGTTTAGTTCAACGGTTGATAGATTAATACGTAAATTTGAAACTGCAGGCACAGTATTAAATAATTGAAAATGTAACAATTACGCTGAAACGTGTAGCAACATGAGGAAAATGACAACACCTTGAATGTTTTGGCAGCAGTAGCTGCAAATCCCAGTGTAAGTTTAAGGCAAATAGCGCAAGTTATTGGCTTGCATCACAGCCGAGTCCTGCAAATTTTGAAAAAAAACACAAATTTCGCTCTTACAAATATCAGTGTCATCAAGAGTTGCTTGAACGTGATATGGAGAAGAGACGTGCATTTTGCTTCCAAATTATGGAAAATGTAACGAAGACAGGGAGTTTTTGAATAACGTTTTGATTACGGATGAATGCACATTCACACTGCATAATGAACCAAATGTGCAAAATTGCAGAGTATGGGCTACTGAAAATCCACGAAACATTTTATAAACCAGGACCCAATATCCCCAAAAAGTTAATGTTTGGGCGGGAATACTAGGTCATCACATTATAGGACCATTTTTCTTAAGTGAAAACTTCACAGGGGAGCGCTTTTTGCAGTTGTTAGAAGACGATATAGCTCCGGCGGTGACCGAAGTTGCTAGAGACGATCAAGAGATTTGGCTTCAGATGGATGGGTGCCCCGTACAAAACATTCGTGGAGTGCGCGACTTTGTAAACTACAGTTTTTCCAATAAGATGATTGGTCCAAATTATTTAATTAACTGGCCTGCTAGGTCCCCCGATCTTTCGCCAAACGATTTTTTTCTTTAGGGACATTTAAAATCGCAAATTTACTCTGGAAGAACCTTTCCAACTATTGAAGAGCTAAAAAATTGTATTCAAGCCCAGTGCGATAAAATATCACAATATCAGTTAGCAAATGTTAGACGGCAATTTTACGACAGGTTGGGTCATTGTTTAGTAGTTAATGGTGCTTTGTTTGAACATTTGTTATAATTTATTAATTTTTATGTTTTTGTATTATGATTATACGTACCATCGAAGTCATATAAAACTGGGACAGGAAAATTACGCAGTTACCCTATTTTTCGAAAAGTGTAGTTTAGATACAACATTTTGGCTGAACTGAACGTTGTTAAAGGAGACAGCCCACCTTTAATAATGTTCAGTCAAAATGCCACATCTAAACTACACTTTTCGAAAACAAGGCAATTTGAGTATTTTTCCTGTCCCAGTTTTCTATGACGTCGATGTTACATAATTATGTTTTGTTATGGTATTTAATTAAATCCTCCTTTCTATACATACTAATTTCTTTGATTTTTCCCGTTCCCAAAATTATAAACGATGGTATGTACAGATACCTACAGCATTTTCTCTAGACAAAACGAATACATTTTAACGAGAACAGAATTTAATAATCCGTTATAAACGTCAAACAGCAAAGACAAGAGTAAATGTACATGTTCTTTATTTACATAATTACAAGGCATCAATGATTTTTTTAAAAATTGCATTTTTATTTCGTTGATTTCTACGGTTTTAAAAAATGGAAAATTGTAAACAATAGTATGTACAGATGTAGTATTTTATTCTCTACAACAAAGTTATTTACAATTTAATTTAAAAAAAAAATAGGGCTGCCAATAATCAAAAATTAAAAATTTTCCATTGAAATGCCTATGCTGCGTCGCGCAGGTCACCACCCTGTATGTGACAAAAATGCTAATGTTACTGTATGACTTCAATATTTATTTTCGAATATATGATGTAATGTATTCAAAACAAATAGGTATGTATTCAAAACCAAATCCAACATATTTCATTCAGAAGTTTTAAAAATAAACGACTAAATGTTAAAATAACAAAACAGAACACAAATAAAATAATAACAGAAAACAAGGTTATAACAAACAATTCTAAGTTAAAAAATTACACATTATCATGTACTGAGTAGAACATTTCAGAAATCCCTATTTATAAACGTGGGGTACATGCGTCTCTGAGTCACCTTTTCATCGGTACTGATCGAGCGCATTTCGCCCACAATCGGAACGCCACCGCGTCATTTATAACGCAATCATAAGTACCGAGTGGTCATAAATGACTGTGATCGCATTACGTTTGGAATGAGCAACGCTTTAAAAATGATGAATTGAGCTCTAACCTAAATATCAAATGCCCTTTAGGTCATCACAGATTCCTATAATTTATTATTATAATTGAAATATAATACTAACCAACATTTATAAGTAGCTAATTCCATGGCTACCGGGATCACAGATATTTATGCTCACCCGGTATATGCATTTATCTGGAAACCCTAGTCTAGAGCATAAGCCGCCGGCCTACAAATCAGATTTCCTCTGTGAGCAAACGTTCAAATCCCACCGGAGACAATGCTCTTTTTTAATTTTCAAATTGATGTAATTTGCATTATTAAATATTTCAGTATTATTAACAGCGGTAAGGTATTTCTGACTTACTTTCTACTTAATTTTGAAGACTTTCAACCATCATTCAATCTAGCAAAACTTGTTTTTCTTGCCATTTTAAAAACATTTGCTTCTATACTTTTATGTACTATGCAAGACAAAAAAAAAACTGGGACAGAAAGTATGGTCTGTTGTGAATGTGACTGCCATAATATGTAAAGTTGCTAGGTATTTATAACTTAACCGTCAAATTGTTTAGACGTTGCTATGAATACAATAAATGTAATTGTTCAAAGCCTCGTTTTAGCTAATCAAATTATGCTACAATCTCGAGAGATGTCCCAGTTGGTTTTGTCTTGCATAGTACAATGCAACTTTAAAAATTAAAAATTATATTAATTAGTATAAGAGCACCCATGTGGTGCGTTCAAAAGCTAGTAAAGACATGTCAGTATGTTAAAATAACACAATATGAACCAATAAGTACCTAAATATTATTATGCGAAGTAACATATGAATGTAAAATAAGAATCTGTACTAGCAGTTACACTGCCATACCGTCTTACAGTAATCAATATATTTAAAACGTAAATCTTTTTCCGTCGGCACCTAGTATGAGCTTTACATCAACTCGATTTCGATAATTTTTTAGAAATAAAAGCTGCTACCGAGTAGGTTTGCAGAAAAGTCTGAAATTGGACAAAATCTAGCGTCATGTGATTGTAGCAAAAAATGCTTTAGTAGTGGAACGAGTAAGCTCGAAATCGGTCGGCGGTATTCTGCTGATTGTTGCAATGTGCCACTATATCAGCGATGCGCCCAAAGCAGTGAATGTGTATGTAATATGTGTCATCAGTGGACTCGCTCCAACAGTTGTTTAAAATTAAAGTTTACCGCCGCTACTGTATTATATTCTGTTTTAAAAATGCAAAAACTGTTTTAATGAAAATAAGGCCACCTATACGGTGTGCTAAAACGTTAATAATTTACATGTTTTGATCAGATACTTGAACCATAACATAACCGAAAACAAAAAAATCTGGTGCGATACACTCACACAACTTCCTTTTACAGTGATCTTATAATTAGTCAAAAATTTAATTTTTAATTTTTAAGTATTTGTCAAAAATTTTCAAAAATTACGAATTCTACAAAAACGGTACAAAATAGAGCGTTAGTTGAAGAGACAAATTTTCTCTAAAATCTTAAGCAGAATTCAAAAATGTAATAATATACCGGGTGTTCTATTTAAAATAGGAGTTAATAAAAAAAATAGAAAAAAAACAAAAGAAACCCACTTTAGAAGTTTTCAACTGGAAAATCACCTATCTCACGTCAATGCACATTAAAAATTTAATAAAAATGTAAAGTTTGAAAAAAATCGTTAGAGCCGTTTTTGAAAAAATCGAAAAAAACTGAAAAATTACAAGAGTAAACACCTACTTCCGGTTATGCGATTTTCTTCAAAAGCTTGCTGTCTCATCTACATAGTACACAAAACTTATATATGAAGTTTCAACGCCATACCTCTTGTCGTTTTTGAGATATTCTGTTCACAGGCAGACAGACACACAGACAGACACACAGACAGACAGACACACAGACCAATGAAAAAAAATATGTTTTTTGGGATCAGGGGACTCTAAAACGTGAAGATTTGTTGAAAACTTAATTTCGAATTTTTGGGGTGAATCCAATACTTCCTTTATCGTAAAAGGAAGTAAAAACCGGGAAAAACTGCACTTGTACCGTAATCATAGCGAAAACCACTACTTACTCGAAAATGTTAAAACCGAATCTAAAATTTAACCAAAATAAACTACCGGTCAGGGGCGCAGGAACAAGTGGAGGGGAGGGGGGACGGTTGCCCCCTCATAGAATATATCGCGTGGACAAATAGTGTAATTTGTCCCCCTGATATATTCTATGAGGTTTTGAAAAATGTGTACATAGGGTTTTCAAAGTAATCTATATGAGATGCTAACATTCATTGTTCTATTGCAGGTGGAGAAGAAATAAAACGCGAAAAATTTGATAAACACGTCTTTATTTATAAGTCGACAGTGGAGAATTCGATATAGTCTATTTTTCTGTCATATTGAAATGCAAATGCCGGAATTCTAGAGAAACCATTGACAACACGCATTGCCACTAAGCTGCACTTTATTGGTACATAAACTTGTGGTTATTATTTTTGCGGCGAGGTTAGGTTTCATGTCGACGTGTTGCCATTTCATTATTTTAAATTGTAGCTTGGTTTATTATAAACTTGAAATGTGTTTTTAAAATTTGGTTTTAACTAATTGGGTAGGTATGAATCAAGGACAATTTCAGATTATCATAGCCAGAACTATAATTTAAAATAATTACGGTGTCAACCAATCAACATGAAACCTGACCTCATTGCAAAAATAATAACCACAAGTTTATGTACCAACACAATGTAATCTAGTGATAATGCAAGTTGTTAATGATTTCTCTAGATTGCATTTCCATATGGAAAAAATAAGGTGTAGTCACCACACGCCTTTCTTTTACTGCCTGTAAAATTTTAATTTTGCCATTTTTCGAAAAACTGTTAGCTATTATTATAATATTTTTGAACAAAAATTGTATATTATTACACAGTATATCATCTTGTTCTATGAAATTTAATTTTAATCAAACAATTGTAAAATTTTCCCGGAAAACAGAACAAAATAAGAGTAAAGTACTACTTCCGGTTGCACGATTTTAACCACAAATTACAGGGATCTCCAAATTTATATTAAAAACAGAGATAGAAATTTTGAAGCCGATCAATTAAAACATCTGGGTTGTAGAGAGGGCACAGACAGACTGACAGACCAATAAACTGACAGGCTTACAAACTAACAGACAAGCATCTCTTCGAAAACCACTTTTTCTGAACGAGAAGGTGCGAAAACGGATATTTCCCCAATTATCGAGTTCGAAAATAATCATGATTAGGTACTATATTTTACAAAGTAAAAGAAAGTGAAAATACCTTTAAGGTTTTCTATCTTTATGACCATTCAATGTATTGTATTATCGATAAGCTCATTTTACCTTACGGTGTAGAGGTTGGTGCTTTATGCGCTTGCATTTGGAGGTACAATGATGAACTTGCCCTGGATTCGGGATACAAAGTTGGAGCGCGCCTTTTGTGCTTGTGCAGCAACCATTGTGTGAAATGTGTGTCATGGTGATGTGTTGACCTTGTTGCTCTATCTCTTAGGTCTGTGGTTCTGAGTAGAGCACAGTTAATTTGGTGCCCAACTGTGAATGGTCTCACCGAGCCCGATCCCAATCGCTAAGGTTGCTGAAAAAATCCCCCCCGCCGGATTCGAACCGAGGACTTGCTTAATGCAAGCCTAGCGCCTTTTGGTTCGACTGCACTGCAAAATATTTTCTTTTATCTATCATAACATTTATATTACACATATTAGAAAATTCAAGTTGCTATTGAAACATTTGATAGTTTCCAAGTGTGCTTCTTCTAGGTTAATTGCGTTATCATTATCAAGAAAAGTAAAGTATTAAAGATAAATTCCTTTTTATTATTTGTAAAATTTTCAATTAATATAATCTCCTTCCTTGATTTGAATAAAATGACATTATTTTGTTAATAACTATTGGACATTGACAGTTTTACTTTACTCTATGGATTAAAGTGCCACTTTATTAACGCTAAATAATACTATAATAAAGTGTTTACGAAACAGTCGAACATAACGCTTAGTTATGTTAAAAACCTCAGAAAAAAATGTTTGCCCCCTCCCCCCCCTCCTAATTACAGTATTTCCTGCGCTGCTGCTACCGGTACTTGCTTCCATCCAAGTAACACAATTTCTCTGACCCAAATTAATTCTGAGAATGGTTCCTTGGAAGATTTTGCACCACCGGTAAAACAGAGATCATCAATATTCTCGTTTATTTTTAGATGTTTACGTAACATGTTTCTTATCATACATGCTAGAGTGTTTTGCATCTGTAGTATAAATGTGGTCCTGTTGAATCGTTTGTGATGTAATCCCTGCATTGCCTTTAAGTATACGCAAAGTAAGAGAAATGGGGAAAAATTGTAGGTAAGTTTGCCATAACGAATAGTTTTACTAGCTACCTATCTAGGGTAAATTAGATGAACTGAGATATTTTATTTACAAATCCATGTTTAATTGTCTAATGTGTGCTTGTTTATGCTGCGAATTTTGCCTAATTATGTAAACTGTTTTTACATAGGAAATATTTGTATTGCATATTTTTGACAAAAAGTAAACGTTAGCATTTATAATAATTATGTTTGTAGCTCTTTAATAAAGTATAATTTAATATTGAGTAGAGAACTAGTGTTAAAAGTTACAATCAGCAATATTGTGCAAAATTCAATTTTACAAATGTTATTTAGGGTACGCATGCAGGCCATCTCCAAAGACATTTAGCAAGTTTCCGTCCTTCAGAATTAAAAAAACAATTTATCATGCGAAAAAAAACAATAGCACAAACACGAAAACAAGATATGTTGGACAATTTAGTGGAGCTAAAACAAAAATGAAAATAAATTAAAGATGAAACAATAAAGAAGCCAACCTGCGATCGATTACTAATAATAATCTATGGCAGTATAATCGCAGATCAACCCACTTATCATTTATACACCACGGTAGCCCAGAAATGTACTTACTCACCGCAATGGCCTAGCTAGCTTCAAAGTCGATGGCCTTAGGTCGCAGATTTCTATCATCAGCTGGTCGGCGCAAGCTCTTTTAATAATAGTAAAAAACACAGAACGCCAGAAATCACAGATTTCGAGAAATAAATAAAATAGTAGCAAACATTTAAGTTTATTTAATCAACAGGTCATAATTGGTTGCAACATCTGTATTACGTCGGTAAATTATTTATCGCAAAGTTAAAATATTGTAAGTAATACGGTATAATATTAATGCTGAAAATGCAGCACCCACAAAAAATAAGCGAACCTCTTTTAGGCGCTTGGGTTGAATGTGAATTATAAATTTGGGAACAATTAATACATTATGTTTTAAATTTGTAAAACATCGGTTTATGAATCTTTAATACATTACGTTTTAGATTTGTATAGCGTAGTTTAAATTTGCAAATTGTAAATCGGAACAATTAATACATTAAGTTTTCAATTTATAAAGCGTAAATTAAATTTGTAATCAATTAATACATTACATGTTAGCGGATTTTAAATTTGTAAAGTATAAATCTGAAGCGTCCTTAAGATCGATTCAGCCAGTAAATGGGTGAACGTGGTTATCAACAAAAGTTGAAACACTAACCTGGGTGGTGATAAAAAAATGTTGTCCAGGATTAGCTTAGTGTAAGCCGACAGCAATCTCGAACTCGTGGCCGAATTTGATAATGGAATTGACGCTCATGGATAGAATCTGGCAAGTTCAGGATAACATTCCAGCAGGAGTTGCGGGCCCAAGGTATTAATTATGGTGTCAATTATGACATCAGACGTGGCGTCGATCAGGAAACCCAAATAAGAAGTCGCCCAAAAACGGCGTTCAAAAGTGGCGTCTAAGAGTGACGTTGAAAAATTACGTCAACTAATATCGTCAAAGAAAGAGCTAATAAAAAACAAGAAATTACCAAAATGAATAACAAGCAATTAGCGTAAACATACCTGATTTTAATTATCAGTTCACAAGCGAAGTTAATTATAAATTGGTGCCGTAGCACGTGAGGAGAGCCTTCGTAGAAGCAAGTTACTTCAAACGAATGCAAAAATCAAATGGCCCAAAATAACGGAATCGCGGTTCGCTGGCTCAAAGCGATAACAAATGAATTTCGAAAAAACCAAATCCAGCGCCTTTGCGAGGACAAGAGTTGATATCGTTCGAAATACAGCGAATAATAATTCAAGTGGGAATATACAGGCTGGCCCGGAAAAGAATAAATGGAGAAACAAATAGCTAGAGCTAAAGATTTGTTTCAAAGAGGGAATTTGCAACAAAAATTGGATGGTGCAACTAGATGCAGCCTTTTAGGAATTAATATGCAGTATGTGCAGGATGGAAAAATTGTATTAAGAACGGTATGAATAAAACAAATATCTAAACAGCGCTTGAGAAATGTGCTTGAGGAGATTTTTCAAAAATATGCGTTAATGGGTGAACAAATTACACATTACAACCGATAACGGAAGAAATATGTTAAAAACCATATATCGATTTTCGGAAGAAGATAATTCAGATGCTGATGTTAATTACTCTGATGATGATACAGTAGAACGGAAAATGAAAATATTAACCCGGAATATTTCAGCTCTTCATGTAAACGTGCAAGTGACTGGTAATAAAATGTGACGTTTCCTCTTTAATTAAGTGCCATTGAAATTGATAGTTCTAATTTAAAAGCAAAAATTAAAAAATAATCTATCATTTAAAAATAATACTCAATTATGTATAGGTTTCTTGGCCTTGCGAGTTAAAATTTTGGCTGAATATTTACTTCAAGCAAACTAAATTAGTTTGGTATTATTTTATTCCCGCTTAAGGTTAATTTGTTGAAATCCGTCATCAAGAAATGATTAATACAGCATAAATAAAGTAATTCCAAACCTACTGATTTAGTTGTAATTAATGACCTACTCGACATGGTGCTGTACAGGCGGACGCAACAGCAAATTACACGCTAATTTCTAAGTGATCAAATATTGGCTTCCTAAATGATTTTACAGCCACTTTGCGTAATTTCAGAATTTTTTATTGCTTTAAAGTTAAACTTAATATTATTAAAGCCGGGCTCCATAGCTCAGTGGTAAACATTCTAGCTAGATCTAAGGGTAGAGAGTTCGATCTCCGATCCCGGCGAGGTTTTTAAAAATAAAAAATCTGGTGTGATACACTCACACAACTTCCTTTTACAGTGTTCTTATAATTAGTCAAAAATTTCATTTTTAATTTTTAGCCATTTGTCAAAAATTTTCAAAAATTACAAATACTACAAAAACGGTACAAAATAGAGCGTTAGTTGAAGAGACAAATTTTCTCTAGAATTTTAAGGTGAATTCAAAAATGTAATAATATACCGGGTGTTTTATTTAAAATAGGAGTTAATAAAAAAAAAGAAAAAAACAAAAGAAACCCACTTTAGAAGTATTCAACTGGAAAATCACCTATTTCACATCAATACACATTAAAAATGTAGTAAAAATGTAAAGTTAAAAAAAAATCGTTAGAGCCGTTTTTGAAAAAATCGAAAAAAACTGAAAAATCACAAGAGTAAACATCTACTTCCGGTTATGCGATTTTCTTCAAAAGCTTGCTGTCTCATCTACATAGTACACAAAACTTATATATGAAGTTTCAACGCCATATCTCTTTTCGTTTTTGAGATATTCTGTTCACAGACACACAGACACACATACAGACAGACCAATGAAAAAAAATCTGGTGTGATACACTCACACAACTTCCTTTTACAGTGATCTTATAATTAGTCAAAAATTTCATTTTTAATTTTTAACCATTTGTTAAAAATTTTCAAAAAGTACAAATTCTACAAAAACGGTACAAAATCCAGTGTTAGTTAAAGAGACAAATTTTCTCTAGAATTTTAAGGTAAATTCAAAAATGTAATAATATACCGGGTGTTTTATTTAAAATAGGAGTTAATAAAAAAAATAGAAAAAAAAACAAAAGAAACCCACTTTAGAAGTATTCAACTGGAAAATCGCCTATCTCACATCAATACACATTAAAAATGTAAGAAAAATGTAAAGTTTAAAAAAAATCGTTAGAGCCGTTTTTGAAAAAATCGAAAAAAAACTGAAAAATCACAAGAGTAAACACCTACTTCCGGTTATGCGATTTTCTTCAAAAGCTTGCTGTCGCATCTACATAGTACACAAAACTTATATATGAAGTTTCAACGCCATACCTCTTTTCGTTTTTGAGATATTCTGTTCACAGACAGACACACAGACAGACACACAGACAGACACACAGACACACAGACCAATAAAAAAAAATATGTTTTTTGGGATCAGGGGACTCTAAAACGTGAAGATCCGTTGAAAACTCAATTTCGAATTTTTGGGGTGAATCCAATACTTCCTTTATAGTAAAAGGAAGTAAAAATATGTTTTTTGGGATCAGGGGACTCTAAAACGTGAAGATCTGTTGAAAACTCAATTTCGAATTTTTGGGGTGAATCCAATACTTCCTTTATAGTAAAAGGAAGTAAAAAAGTGCGGATGAAAGCCTCTACAGAATGCCATCATTCGGAAGTGATGTAAAGCCGTGGGTCCCATGTTACTATGATGTGTAGCATGTAAAAGATCCCTTGATAAGGTTGGAACTCCTTAGTCTCAGCAAAATTCTAAGTAGGACTTTGACCATATGACCATAGCAGTCGGTGTCTAAGGTACCTGGTACTCTGCATGCCTAAACCTTGTCCGCGGGGTTGGCAAAAAGGGCCTATGAAGGCCTACTTGCTAGACATGAGTCTCCCCGAAGATACTACTACTACTACTAATATTATTAAAAATGTTGCTACGATTCGAGTGATTTTTTATTTTAAATAAAATATCAAGCGACCTAAGCTATTTAGTGTTAAACATTGACAGTAATTTTAGGAAATATGTATTGTAATCGACGCCGGCCTATTAAATAACAACTCGAAGCTAACTTGAAAGAAATTGTTTCATTGACAAAAATTAACTGGACATGCGTTTCCATTATAACGTGGCTGAGGCTAAGCCTTATCAGGAGATGTAGATTGCTGGTTTAAGAGGAGGACGTTAATAAAGAGGTGCTTCGGCTAGCTCGAAGAGGGGCGTGGATCTCGATCCAGCTTCAGCGTTCTCGCGATGTAAGTCAAAAATGTCCAGGGCGCCAAGAACCTAAAGTTGCCCAAAGCACTACTAGAGGCACACGCTACTGGTCCTAAATAGCGAACACAACCTCACCAACAAATTCCAAAGAAGCCAGCAAAACAAAGGAAATATCACACCTACCTTATCGAACCTTTCTGCAGTAGTCGTCGACAACTATAGTCCCTATAGTAATAACCCACAAAAAAAATCAAGAAATACAATCAAGTACCGAAGCTTTAATTTCCCTTAACTTCGTTTGTCGGTCACAAAGTTCGCAGTATAACAAAAAAAAAAGGATAACACATAAATACACAAATCTCCCTTCAAGAAAATGAGTAATACATATATACATATAACGTTATCGCAAATATTAAAGTATCGCCCATAGGTTAGATTCACATACAAGTACAATGTTTATAGTAAAGAGCTTCCGCGCTAAAGTTTGATTTAAATTTGATTAAAAGTTTGATTAACAATTGGATTAAAGTTTAACTAAAATTGCTTGACTCGAAATAGCACACGGGCTAGTGCCAGCTAACAGCGAGTATGAATTTCTTGGCGCAAACAGCAGGCAGCGAAGGGGGCCCTAAATTGAGAGCGTTTTGTAACGCGTATAAAACAAAGCTATTGGTATTTTGGTCTTATCGCGACGTATCTGTAACCGATGAGGCCTCGACGTAGGGACACGCTACTTGGTGCGCTTAAAGACAGCACACGTGTGAGCGGGAAAGATTAGATAACAAGGTCTTCGCTAGCAAGGCGCTCTTAAAATGAATTGTGTCAAATAAAACCCATTTGCTATTTTCACAGGTATTATCAGCGGCAATATCAAGAAATATACAGCGGCGTAAAGCAACTGAAGGTCGCTTCGCAATCAAACAGCCGCGGCAATAAAAGAGGCAATTTTAACAGCAAAAGCGACTGAAGGTCACAATGCAATTGATCAACAGTAGGCAAGCTAAAGCAGCTGAAGGCTACGATGCAACTCATTAATCTGCAGCAATACAGAAGGCAAGTTAAAACAGCTGAGGGCTGCGATGCAACTCGTTAATCAGTAGCAATACAGAAGGCAAGTTAAAACAGCTGAGGGCTGCGATGCAACTCGTTAATCAGTAGCAATACAGAAGGCAAGTTAAAACAGCTGAGGGCTGCGATGCAACTCGTTAATCAGTAGCAACCAAGAAGACTATACTAAGGAGATGCAACTTCCTACGACGGCTGTATATAAAAGGCGGCCCTTATGTCGGGGATAGCCGTCGCGGCGCTGTCGACAGCGTGTACTGCCGTTCGAGAGTTAGAAGCGAGCTAAATTAACCTGTAATCGCGGTTAAAAGTCAGTTTAGGGTGTTAATCCAATGGAGTGTATTTCAAGTGTGTTATTAATTGTTAAAACATGGTCCGAATTTCCAGTTACACTCAGCAAATGTTTGACATTGACAGTTCACGAGTTTTGTGAATGAATAATTGTACACCACGGCCGCCTTACTTGTCAGCTTTTAGCGGTCCGCTTCGAAACGGGAGTTGCGTGTCCTTAGTATAGTGTTCTTGGTAGCAACACAAAAGGCGATGAATAAGCGAACAGTCCCGATGTGGAATGTTATCAGCACTCCGCAGTTCGCACTGCGGTCAAACAGCTGGGGTTCGAGGTCACGCTGTGAACGGTCTCGAACACACCGCACACAATAAACATCTAACCTTTGATAAATGCCGGGAACAGGACCCTACGGCAGCAATCTCGATTCCACTTGGTGGTCGGGTGGACGACGTCTCCGAGAGCTCGCAGACAAATGCTTCGATAATGGCCGAGCAGCAGCTGATTTGTCGAATGATGCCAATAATTTAGACGATAACGTACAAGGCATGGGTACAATGAAAAGGAAAGAAAAGGCCTGAAATGGAAGCTAAACGTCAGCCCATCCACCATAAAAGAACTAACAAAGCCTACCTTAAGGATTTTTAACGGCCCAAAGTTAATCCTTCCGAACGATCACTCGTTCCTGGTTCCCAGAGTGATGCGTGTAATTCAATTAACACGAGAATCCAACCACGTCACCAAAAATAACTTGGAGCCTCGAAAAAAGCAACTTGAAGGTCGGAAGAGGATTTTAGAATGCACGTTTTCCCGAATTGAAGCCGGAAATGCATTTAATGTACATGCGCCGAGAAACGCAACACTGCGATTTTGAAATTGTAAAGAATCCCAGATAGGCAACCTAGTAAGCACCAAGACGCGAGGAAAGTTGCCGCGCCTTTAATAAACAAATTGAAATGGCTTAGAAGATATTCCAACCGTCACAACCCCCCCTTCCTTGGAAGGCTGGAAATTTCGGAGAATGAACAGCCAAAGTGTAATATGAATGAAATACTTTAATAAATTTAAAACTCGAGGAGACACACAAAAAAACTTCGGGAATACTCCTTGGACACAAGTACACGAAAAATAAAATCCTCCCGTACCAAATTTAGGTGAAAAGGAAGAAAGTCAGAGAGAATGATCGCACAAGGCGCAGTCCCAAGTTCAGGCACCAAGATTAGTCTTCGCAGCTGGATGGTAAAGGCGCGCCGGCGACTAATCCGGTGTGAACCCCTCACAAGAGACAACGTCCCCACAACCACCCCTCAAACCCTCAACCACAGGCACAAGACCGAAAAGTCCCACCCCGTGCTCAGAAGAAGAGCTCTAAAATCCCCAAAGATAGCGTGCATAGGTGTTCGTCACGAAAGATGAAGCGTCCACCATCAACATCCCTACCAACCTACCCTCAATGCAATATGCGTAGATGTTCGTTGCGCAAGAAAAGAGAGACCACCTTCAGCATCCCAACCAACCGACCTAAAGATGCAATATGCGTAGATGTTCGTTGCATGAGAAAAGAGTGACCACCTTCAGCATCCCAACCAACCGACCCAAAGATGCAATAACTTAATCGTCAGAAAACAGTGGTTTCAGTTCCTGAACGTGCCATAATCCTGCTGATTTTCCTAAGTCGTCTTCAAGTTCGTAAGTACAGTTTCCCACTTTTCTCTTGATTCGGAACGGTCCTAAGTAGGTTGGAGCGAATTTCGCCGTAAAGTGCTTCGAAGCGTCTGACAGGGCTTTGTTCTTTCGCCATACCGACTGTCCTACATAATATTCTACAGGTCGTCGGCGCAAATTGAAAACGCGCTGGTTGCGTTCGTGGGCGACATTCAGTTTTCGACGGATGTTTTCATACATTTTTCGAAATCCCTGTTGCCTATTTTCGACCTCATTGTTTTCGTTATTAGACTCATCTTCAGTCACAAGTTCCGGAAGTGCCTTTCCACTGATATTGTGTTCTCGTCCAAAATTAACGAAATAAGGGGTGTAACCGGTGGTTTCATGTTTAGATGTTCTTATAGCACAGCCAACGGAAGATAGATATTTATCCCAAGTGCGGTGATCCTGTCGTACGTAAGTAGTAAGCATAGTTTTGATGACTCTATTCACCCGCTCAGTAGGATTCGCTCTAGGGTGGTACAAAGCAGTGTAATGAATCTTCGTGTTGTATTTCGCGCATAAGTTCTGGAAGTCTCGACTTCGCATTTGAACACCGTTGTCGCATATGATGTATTTTGGTACCCCATATACCAAGAATATGTCTTGCTCAATATGTTTCGTCAGGGATTGGGCATTAGCAGTCCGTAAGGGAAATAGCATGACGTACTTGCTGAAATAATCGGTAACTACTAAGATTTGCGTGAATCCCTTGGTACTTCTAGGTAGAGGTACGGTGATATTAGGTCTCGTCCCCATCAATCCCGGAGGCGCTCGTTGTTCGGGCTTACACGCAGCACAAACGCGGCAATTTCTGACATACCTTCCAACGTCACTCCTCATCTTAGGCCAGTAGTATTTTTGACGGAGTTTCCAATAAGTCTTGTAAATCCCTACGTGTCCAGAGGACGGCAAGTCATGATGAGTTTTAATTATTTCGCTTCGTTGATCCTTCGGTACGACAATCTTCCAGTAGTCTTGGTCTTGAGACAATTCAGGAAACTTACTAGAGGTATACTTGTAGAGAGTGCCGTTTTGAAATCTCCATCGAGCGTACGTTAGAGGAGAGTTCTTAACTTGACTGACCATCTTCTTGTAACATCGGTCGGTGGTGTTAGGAGAGATGATAAATAACGTTTCGGGTTCGTTTCCTTCGATCTCTTGAGGCACCGCTCTCGACAAAAAGTCTGGCACTACGTTTTCTTTCCCTTTTAGATGAACTATGTTAAAGTCGAAAGCCTGGAGGCGGAGAGCCCATCTCCCTAATCGTCCTGTAGGGTCCTTCAAACGATGTAACCATAACAGCGAAAAATGATCGGTGATTACAGTAAAGTGAACTCCTTCCAGGTAGTGTTTAAGTTTCTCCACGGCCCAAATTACTGCTAGGCATTCTCTTTCAGTGGTGGTATAGTTTCGTTCCTGTCGGTTAAGAGTTCGTCATAGGAAGCAAATCACTTGTTCTCCTCGTTCGGTTGACTGAGTGAGAACGGCTCCTATTCCATATGCCGAGGCATCTGTCTGTAGGACAAAAGGCTTTTCGAAGTCGGGACAACTAAGTATAGGGCTAGCAACTAGGGCTTGCTTAATATGGTCAAAAGCCTTGTCACAGTCGGAGTTCCAATTCCACAAAGAGTTTTTCCGCGTAAGATCAGTCAGGGGTGCCGCTACAGTGGAGTAACTTGGTACAAACCGTCGGTACCAGGCTGACATGCCTAAAAATCGCCTTAACTCAGCGATGTTTTGAGGTGGCTTGATGTTTAGGATGGCTTCTACTTTTTCTGGGTCCACCCTTAGTCCATGCTCGTCGACTATGTAACCTAAATATTTTAGCTGTGGACGACAAAACGCACACTTCTCTCTGCTTGACGGTCAATCCCGCCGCGGTTAACCTGTCGAAAACTAAACCTATAATCCGTAAATGGCTAGAAAAGTCGGGTGAAATGATGATAATGTCATCTAAGTATACTAACACATAGGGTTCGAGGTCGGCTCCTAGGACTTTATCGATTATTCTCTGCCAGGTCGCCGACGCATTCGCTAATCCAAACTGCATCCTTTTAAAGTGATATAATCCTCTTCCAGGGACAGTGAAGGCCGTAAGTTCTCTAGCCGATTGTTTCACAGGAACCTGCCAATACGCGGAGTGGATATCTAGACTACTTAAGTACTTGGCGTTTTTGAGGCGATCTAGAATAGCCGAAACGTAGGGAATGGGGTAGGCGTCCTTTTTCGTCACGGCATTGAGTTGACGATAGTCAACGCAGAAGCGGTAGTTTCCATCTTTTTTAGGAATAAGCAAGACGGGAGATGACCAACCGCTAGTTGAGGGCTCTATTATATCCTGTTCCAACATGTTCTTAAGCTCTGCTTCGATAAGTTGTTGTTTCTTTGGCGAAGTCGGATAGTACCTTTGCTTTATTGGAGGAGAGTTCGCGACTATGTCGTGCTCAATTATCGTTGTAAAACCCAGAGTGTTTCCCATCTTTTGAAATTTGTCTTCCAGAAGGACATCCAAATGATGTTTCTGAGATATCGTAAGATTAGATTGATCTTCTATGGCGGAGACCGAATAGGAAGAAGAGTTTTCCACAAAATTCCATACATCGCGTTTTAAGTCGGGTACAATCTCCATGGCTAACCAGAAGTCCATTCCTAAAATCAGTTTGTGCGGTAGGGCAGGCACTACCAAGACAGTGAGTAGCTTTGTTTTATCGATAAGTGTCATGGGAACTTGAGCTACTCCCGAGGCTTGACACGGTTCTCCGTTGGCAACTACGCAGAGGGGTCTGACAGTTGTATCTAATCGGATGCCAGATTGTTTAAGAAATTTCCATCCGCTGTTTCCCACGATAGTTCGGGAGGCTCCCGAGTCAAGTAGTCCTAAAATAGTACGTCCCATGATGACGACTTCCAAATAAGGTCTTTGATCCCCATGAGCGTGAGTCACAATGTAGTCCAGTAATGCCCTCTTACTGCTTACATCGGAATCGGGCTGTTGATGTTGTATCAGGTGTATTTTGGCCGAGTTACCACGTGTTCTCGAGAAATCTGCTCGACCTTTCAGTTCCTCGCATTGGCGTTACCCGAACACTTGGTACAGGTTCGAATAGTTACATCTGAGGCTCCGCATTTGAAACAATGTCTTTTAAGGGGTTTCGTACATTTACTGGCGTGATGGCCGGGTTCTTGACAGTTCCAGCAAGTCATCGAGTAGGCGGCGTAGCAGGGGTTTCCCAGTTGGCTCTGCAAAGGCTCAGGATTTTGATCTTCCATAGTAGCTACGCGAACGGCCGGACGAGATCTCTTATAGACCAAATTAGGTTCCAGTAAGTAAGCCGAGTGGCTAGGTGGAGGCTGGAAAGTTTGGACGTGCTCATTGACATCTTCCACGGCTCGGCAGACGCGAATGAGGTGCTGTAAAGAAGTTACAAACTCCAAAGCAAGGGCTCGTTGATAAGTAGGCTGGAGATTGCGTTTGATAAGTTCCAGACGGGTAGCTTCGGAGGGTTTACTAAGTAGTCGGTTGAAGAGATTTTTCATGATGGACACGTAAATGACGATTTTCTCATCCGCTCCTTGGGTTCGTTGACGAATCTCTTCCCATAATCGGTATTCGTAATCGCTCGGCAAGAATGTGAGCTTCAATCTCGTCACTAAGTCATTCCAATCTATCAGTGTGTCTCGAATAGATCGGTACCATAGCAGGGCTGGTCCACTGAAGATCTCTACTGCTGATTTGAACATTTGATCTTTTGTAATTCCACGAGAAATTCTTAGCTCTTCTACTCTTTCTAAGAAATCATTGACACTGGCGTTTCCGTCAAAAGACAAATTCCATTTATACAACGGGGCGATTGGTTGCCGATGAGATGAAGTAGGGTAACTTGACGTTCTGAATCCCTGGGCCAGGGATCCCTCATCATAGAATTGTCGAGAAGCTTCATTGAACCGAAGTTGGCGTACTCGATTCGAAAGATTGCCGGTTTGTTCGACATTTGTGGTCGGAGATGACGTGGTCGGTTGCCCATGTCGTCCAGAAGGTGGAACGTCGACTAACGTATAATCCACCTGCACGTGTTCATCGGATAAAACTGGAAGTTCTGTATTTGAACGATTATTCGATCGATTCAAGGTGGTAGGTTGCACTACTTCAGGTAGCAGCAGGTTAGGAGCATCTAAAAGTGAGGCAGATCGACCTGATAATTCTATACCTAAACCAGGAAGTTCCTCTTCACCTATGTAATGTAGCTTACATCCAACTTGATAGAATAGTCGCTGATAGTATGTAAGAAGGTCGTTCTTCAGAGCTTCATGTTCAGGATTCGCAGTCGGGATCCTATTCAAGCGCCCTCGAACATGCGACAATCTAGAATATATTCGTTCATATTCGTTTCTTCGATCTTCGAGGTCAAATTGCTGGATATCCGCGCTCAAGTCATCTAACTTCAGGTTACAGGTATGCAATTCGTGATCTGCATCAACATCTAAATTATTAATGGGACTTTGATGGATAATCCTGCGCAATGTGCAACGGTTTTCCGCTACTGTTTCTGCAATGGGTGCGTCCCTAATCTGAAGTTCATAGACAAGCTCGTCGCGAAGCAAACGATTCACCTCCATCTTGGACTCGTTGACCAAAAGAGAAAGCAAAAGAAAAATGTAGAAATGTAAGTAGCTTTACACGACTTCTAGGTCTTCAAGCAAAACTAAAAGAACAACAAAAAAAACGAACTGCACGCTTCAGCTACGCTGTAAAAAAAAGAACAACTGCAGTAGGCTAAATAAGCAAAATCGCGGCCCCACGTTGGGCGCCAATTCTTTATAACGTGGCTGAGGCTAAGCCTTATCAGGAGATGTAGATTGCTGGTTTAAGAGGAGGACGTTAATAAAGAGGTGCTTCGGCTAGCTCGAAGAGGGGCGTGGATCTCGATCCAGCTTCAGCGTTCTCGCGATGTAAGTCAAAAATGTCCAGGGCGCCAAGAACCTAAAGTTGCCCAAAGCACTACTAGAGGCACACGCTACTGGTCCTAAATAGCGAACACAACCTCACCAACAAATTCCAAAGAAGCCAGCAAAACAAAGGAAATATCACACCTACCTTATCGAACCTTTCTGCAGTAGTCGTCGACAACTATAGTCCCTATAGTAATAACCCACAAAAAAAATCAAGAAATACAATCAAGTACCGAAGCTTTAATTTCCCTTAACTTCGTTTGTCGGTCACAAAGTTCGCAGTATAACAAAAAAAAAAGGATAACACATAAATACACAAATCTCCCTTCAAGAAAATGAGTAATACATATATACATATAACGTTATCGCAAATATTAAAGTATCGCCATAGGTTAGATTCACATACAAGTGCAATGTTTATAGTAAAGAGCTTCCGCGCTAAAGTTTGATTTAAATTTGATTAAAAGTTTGATTAACAATTGGATTAAAGTTTAACTAAAATTGCTTGACTCGAAATAGCACACGGGGCTAGTGCCAGCTAACAGCGAGTATGAATTTCTTGGCGCAAACAGCAGGCAGCGAAGGGGGCCCTAAATTGAGAGCGTTTTGTAACGCGTATAAAACAAAGCTATTGGTATTTTGGTTCTTATCGCGACGTATCTGTAACCGATGAGGCCTCGACGGTAGGGACACGCTACTTGGTGCGCTTAAAGACAGCACACGTGTGAGCGGGAAAGATTAGATAACAAGGTCTTCGCTAGCAAGGCGCTCTTAAAATGAATTGTGTCAAATAAGACCCATGTGCTATTTTCACAGGTATTATCAGCGGCAATATCAAGAAATATACAGCGGCGTAAAGCAACTGAAGGTCGCTTCGCAATCTAACAGCCGCGGCAATAAAAGAGGCAATTTTAACAGCAAAAGCGACTGAAGGTCACAATGCAATTGATCAACAGTAGGCAAGCTAAAGCAGCTGAAGGCTACGATGCAACTCATTAATCTGCAGCAATACAGAAGGCAAGTTAAAACAGCTGAGGGCTGCGATGCAACTCGTTAATCAGTAGCAATACAGAAGGCAAGTTAAAACAGCTGAGGGCTGCGATGCAACTCGTTAATCAGTAGCAATACAGAAGGCAAGTTAAAACAGCTGAGGGCTGCGATGCAACTCGTTAATCAGTAGCAAGACAAAAGGCGATGAATAAGCGCACAGTCCCGATGTGGAATGTTATCAGCACTGCGCAGATCGCACTGCGGTCAAACAGCTGGGGTTCGAGGTCACGCCGTGAACGGTCTCGAACACACCGCACACAATAAACATCTAACCTTTGATAAATGCCGGGAACAGGACCCTACGGCAGCAATCTCGATTCCACTTGGTGGTCGGGTGGACGACGTCTCCGAGAGCTCGCAGACAAAGGCTTCGATAATGGCCGAGCAGCAGCTGGATTTGTCGAATGATGCCAATAATTTAGGCGATAACGTACAAGGCATGGGTACAATGAAAATGAAAAGAAAAGGCCTGAAATGGAAGTTAACGTGAGCCCATCGGCCATAAAAGAACTAGCAAAGCCTACCTTAAGGATTTTTAACGGCCCAAAGTTAATCCTTCCGAACGATCACTCGTTCCTGGTTCCCCAGAGTGATGCGTGTAATTCAATTAACACGAGAATCCAACCACGCACCGGATTATGTGCATTTTTCGGGATAATTCCACTTAACAAAGCGTCACCAAAAATAACTTGGAGCCTCGAAAAAAGCAACTTGAAGGTCGGAAGAGGATTTTTAGAATGCACGTTTTCCCGAATCGAAGCCGGAAATGCATTTAATGTACATGCGCCGAGAAACGCAACACTGCGATTTTGAAATTGTAAAGAATCCCAGATAGGCAACCTAGTAAGCACCAAGACGCGAGGAAAGTTGCCGCGCCTTTAATAAACAAATTGAAATGGCTTAGAAGATATTCCAACCGTCACACCATGTCCCGAAAGAAACTGAATAAGCCACCCAGGTGATGTGTTGCAAGAAGCCGGTGAATCAGCTGGTAACTACCATCTGGATTACGTGACGGTACAGTATTAAAGCATTTCTGTAAATCAGTTGCCCCTTGAATAATAGTCATTTACTATACAATTGTCAAATGAGTGACATAATAAGTTACTTATCCCACTGGAGTAGATAAAAAAATTACAGAAATTGCATTTACCAACCTTCGTTAATGCATTGAACACGAACTTGATTAATTTTAAAGTTTGGCATAAAATTTGCAAAATATGACAATTTTACAAGGAATAGAAATAACGAAAAGTTGTAAAATCTGTATTATTATTATTATACGTCACGGAAACGTTACTGCGAAGTTCTACTGCATAGTCGATCATTAATAAATAATATCTACTATAATTTTGAACCTTCTCAGCATCCTGTACAATTTTATATAATCTGCAATTAGATAAAGATGTTGAATTCCATATTACATTTAATTTTTTTGTATAACTTTAGAAGATGTATTGCTTATATGAATCTTTCTTTATTATATTTGGTAGCTGTTTTGAAGGAATACTGAGAATTACAAGCCACCCGCTCGGCGGCTCTACATATTCTTTTTCATAATTTACTTGGTTTACCCATAAACCGTACTTTAATAGCAAATATAACAACTGGAGCAAATATGTTACTGATTTTATTCTGAGGAACGGGGCAGTGTAAAAAAGGGATTATATGCGAATAGATCTTTGAGTTGTTTAGTCGATATGTATCTTTAGCTTTGTGTTAATTGTTCAATAGTTTTTTTGTTTGGTTAAGGGCATCAGCTTCTGTGGCTATTATCCCTTCTGTGTCTACGTATCGCATATGTTAGTTTTAAAAAAATAATTCAATTAATTACATTTTCTTCAAAACATTTTAAATTTGGACTTTGGTTATGGTGTCAAGTGGTTGTTCTTCGTTGAATCCTCTAACTCGCCTATATTGGTCGCATTCTAATAAGATGTGGTTACACTCATCGGAATGTTGCAGTCGCTGCATATAGGCCGATATTTTCTTAACAATAAATATCTTGAAGTTAGGTATGTATGTCCCGTTCGAATCCTCATTAACGCAACCTGGTCTTTTTGTGCTATTTGTTTGGGGTAGGTAAAAAGAACATTTTTGAGGTACGTGGTACAGTTGCTCCAAAACTCCTGTAACGTGTTTTTTTTTTTTTTTTTTATTTGAATTTGTCAGTCCAGCAACCGCATGTTGCTATGCATAACAGTTTTATGAGATATGGGTTTTGACATTACATTACATATAGGCACTCAGTACCTATTAAATGACAAAAAATCTGGTATGAGGTACAACACTAAAAATATAAAATTTGCTAGTCCGTTATGACAGGTATATGTCCTGTGGTAGTTGGCGTTTTAACCTATTGTGAATGTTTTTACGTCCCAGGTTATAAAACACTGCACTATCGCACTGATTAATGTTGGTGTGAAAGTTAATGGTCAGTTGTTTGATATATTCCGAAATTGTTAACATTCCCAGTTCGTGGTGTAATTGTTTATTACTAACAAACCACTCCGCGTTTACAGCAATACGTAAAACTTTGTTCTGCAGCACTTGCACTTTGTTAATATTGGTTGGTGATGCGCATCCCCAAACTACGCATGCATACAGCACTAACGGCCGAATTAATGCTTTATAAAGCAACAATGTACATTATATTTATAAGAGGATAAAGTTGACCGAGCCTTGCGTAACCTTCGTTCAATTTTTGTAAAATATGCGTTCTCCAAGTTAGACGCGTATCTAACAATACTCCTAGGTATTTAACACTATCTGCGGGCATATTCCAAGTAATAGGAGTCCCATTTATCATAATTACTGGAGGATTGTTTATTCGTCGTAATGCGAAAATTTTTGCAACGCACTTATCCATGTTTATTTTCAAATTCCATTGGTTGGACCAGTGAACAATGTTATTGGTGGCTGCTTGAAGTTTGACTACCGCGAGGTTTAAATCCGGGTCTTTTATTAGGACAGCTGTATCGTCAGCGAACATCAGTAGATCTGCTTTGATGGTAGGTATATCGCTGGTGTAAATATTGAACAGTATTGGTCCTAAGATACTTCCCTGTGGAATACCTGCATGGATTTTTCTACTTGTAGAGTAGGAATTATGTATTGTAACCTGGAACGTTCGGTCATCAAGAAAAGAAAAAAGAATTGCCTTAAGATAACTGGAGATTTGAAGTCGACTAATTTTGTATTTTAGCCCATTGTGCCATACGCGGTCAAAGGCCTGTGCCAGGTCTATAAACAGTACAATAGCAAATTGTTTTTGTTCGAAGCTTTCTTCTATTTCTTCAACTAAGCGCTGGAGCTGGTGACACGTGGAATGGTGCTTTCGAAATCCGAACTGGAAAGTAGGTATTACATTGAGGTTGTCAATTTCTTCAGTTAGTCTTATGTGAATTATTTTCTCAAAGAGCTTGGACATTGTTGGGAGCAAGCTAATGGGTCGAAACCCAGTTACTGATTTATGATTTTTACCAGGCTTTGGGAACATCAGAATGTGCGAGTGCTTCCAAGTGTTAGGAAAGTATCCTATTCCTAGGCATGCATTAAACAGGCTTGCTAAGTAAGCCAGGGTTTTCTTGGTTGTATGTTTCAAGATAATGTTGGTGATGAGGTCGTGGCCCGGACTTTTCTTGTTTGGAAGATTCTCAATTATAATGGCCAATTCTTGTGGTGAAGTCGGGCTGATATCTTTTCCAGGCTGGGGCATGTGAGATTCTAGGTGATTAAGTATTACGTTGGAGAAACTGGGGTGCGTGTATTGGGGTTCGTACAGGCATTGTAGATGGTCGGCAAACACGGTACATTTTTGTTGGTCAGTATGGTAAGTAACGTTGTCTTTTGAGATCGAAGGAATTTCCTCTTGACTACGCAATATCTTCTTGGTCGTTCTCCAAAGTCCGGGATCTCTTGGTTCAAGTTCGCTTATAAATGTTTGATAAGATGTTATTCTGTATTCGTCCAATTCACGTCTAATTCGATGAATTAGATTATTCAAAGTGTTTTTGGTAGCGGGATCTCTTGTTCTTTGCCAGGAACGTCGAGTTAGATTTTTCTGCTTAATAAGTTCAACTATATGATTAGGTGGTACACGTCTATCACCTTTTTTCTTATTTTTTGATGGTCTTGTCGATGCCTGAATGCTGTCTTTAATTGAAATTATAATATTATCAATTTGATGGTCAATATCACATGGAGACGTTAAAGGTGTATGAACAATATTTTCGTCTAATGTTTTCTGGAATAGTTCCCAGTCGACTATTCCGTTAATTAATCTGGGCTTTGGGGCAATTATAACGGGATCAGTATGAAAGGTAATTATAACCGGCACATGATCTGATTCAAGTTCAGTGACGACAGTTTGGTAAAGTCTCCGTGAAAGGTTTTTCTGTACAACGATGTCCAAAATATCCGGTTGGTGGTCTTGTCTGTATGGAAAATATGTAGGATCATTAGGTGCGACAATTTGTAGATTGTGTTTTACTGCATAATCGTTAAGCTTATTCCCATCGGGATTGTTTTTTCTGCAGCCCCATACAGTGTTTTTGCAGTTCCAGTCTCCTATCAAAAGAGTCGGTTGGGAAGTGTTGGTTAGGGCTTGAATATCTCCTTCTAGTAGTTTTTTATTGGGTTGTTTATATACACTCGAAATGTAAACGCTGCAGTTTCCTGTTAGGTTAAGTTGCACTGTTGCGGTTTCTATACTTGTTATGTTTGTAATATCAATTGAGTGGTGAGAAATTTGGTTTTTGACTAAAATGGCAACGCCTCCAGATGCTACTCTTGTTTCTCTGTCTTTTCTATATATACGATAGCCGGATACTTTAAAATTTTCGTTGTTAGCTAGATGTGTTTCGCTTATGCAAGCTACATCTATATTATGGCGAGCTAAAAAGGCTAATAGGAGTGATCTTTGTGGTTTGATTCCATTGGCGTTCCAGTTTAGTATTTTAAGATTGGTAAGAGTTTTAAGATTAAGGGCCATTGTTTATAAAAAGAGGAAGGAGGTTCGTTAAAAGATAATTTTTAATTTGTTGGATAAACGGTTTAATAAGTTCAAAAATTGTTGAAAGAATAGTGTTGACAACGGGACTATTTGAATCGGGAGTAGAAATTTGGCGTGGCTGGTTCCCTGCAGTTGCTTGTGCGTAAGTTTTCCTTTCAGTGCTATTGTCTAATACAGGTGGGGTTGTTGATGAGGGTACGGTCTGAGGTTGGTTAGTTCTTCTGTTGCTACGATATCTGGTAGCTTCTTGCTGGTAGCTGCAGCCTCGGTAATTTGCAGGATGTTTTCCTTGACAGTTGACACAAGTTGGTGGCTCTTCTTTCTTTTTATCACATACCGTGTAGAGATGGCTACCCGTGCACTTAACGCATCTGGGTGGGAGAGTACAATAGTTTTTTGTATGACCTGTGCGCTGACAACGATGACATTGAGGAACGTGCTTAGCTAATCTTCTTGATTCCACAGAAACGATAGATCTTTGAATACTAGTAATTTTATAGATTGCTTCGGCTTTTTCATTGGCCGTTAGTTCGACTACTAAGACTGGCATAGGAGTTTTGTCCTTGTGGTACAAGCGGCTTATTTTTAGTATCGGAAGATCAAGTTTTTTTAATTCGTCAGTAATATCATTGATGTGCAGGGATGGTGGGACGTTTTTAATAACAACAGAAAGAGGTTTAGAGCTAGGGTTTTGATAGGTATGGTATGGAATGTTGTTATCCTGGTAATGTTTAGCCAATTTTCGGTAGTCCTCCTCTTTAGTTAGGGTTATCTTTAAATATTTGGCGGAATACGTGGTTGAAAAATCACTTGAAGTCAATTTTTCAATATCGTTAATAACCTCTTTGTGATTGTTTGACCCGTGAAGGAAGATAGGTGGAATTTTATTAACTTTTTTGGTTTCTGGCGTACCTGTTGTTTCCTGGCTGCTAGTTGATTTGCATGGCTCCAGGTGTGGCGGTAGATAGTAAGGATTTTTAACCAGAATATTATCTGGTTCCCACTGGTATCTCTTCAGAACATCGTTAACTGGCGGGGACAGGTGATCGCCGTTGCGCTTTTGTTGGCTTTGGGTGCTCATAATTACGTATTGCAAGCCCGGACGGGCGAGAAATGCTCTGGTTGGCCTCTCTTCTGCACTATTACTGTATTTAATTTTATGTGCAACGAAAAAGATATGTTTTTAAATTAATTTTGAGATCACACAATAACTTGCTGTCGGGACAGCGCGAATTGAACGTCTGCACTTGTTCACTGCTCGTTCGCAACTCCTGTAACGTGTAACCGCATGTATTTTATAGTGCATGATGTATTGGGTGTGGAGTTAATTCCAGCAGCAGCATCTTTTGCGGCCGAGTCTACTCTTTCATTACCAGCTATGCCAGTGTGGCTTGGTATCCATACGAACGTTAATTTTTTATTGAATTTTAGTACTTTGGTGCACAAAGATTTAATACTTTTTATCACTGGCTCCATTGTAAAATGATTGTTTAAAGCTTTAAGCACAGACAAAGAATCTGTGCAAATGGCAAATGAAGAGTGATTGTTTTCTACGCAAAGCTGGAGTGCTGCTAGGATGCAAAAGACTCAGAGGTAAATACGTTGGCGAAATTGGGAAGAGAACGTTGAATGGTAGTATCTCCATAACTTATTGCATACCCAGTGCCTGTATCACATTTAGAACCATCCGTAAAAATCAACTGATGGTCATTGTATCTATGAATTAGCCAGAGATATAATTGTTTGAGCATACTTGACTTCTTTTTTATTTATTTTCAGGGGATCGAGCATAATTTCTGGTATTTTATTTAAACATAACGGTTGTACCTCTTCTTTAGGTTTGTGCAGTTGGCGTTCTGTAAGACCGAGTGTCGTCATTGTAATTGTTGATCGAAACGATGATGACTTACGTCTTGTACTTTCTTGTTGGTATCGACTAGCAAAAGTATTATGCTATCTAATACCACGGTTATGGATGACATTTAGGGGTGCCGATCTATCGAATTTTGCAGAAGCATATGCAACACATTCATAGTCGATTCTGTAGAGTATAAGACTTTTATGTAGGAGTAGAAGGACGTCCCGGTCTGCGTCCCAGTTGGCGTGGGCTAACTCTTCATAGTATTAAGGATTCTCTTGCGCGAACAGACTACTTTATCAATATGAGCTTTCCATTTTTGTTTTTTTTTACCAAGAAGACTCCTAGATATTTAAATGTTTCTATATTTTTTATTTCCTGTTCTGCTAATCTAAATTTACGGATGGTAGTGCAGGTAGATCTCTTTCTGCAGAAGTGCATTGATTAAGTTTTTCTTGTAGATATAGACAGATTCTGACCAGATAGCGCTTGTGATAGTTACTTAAAGCTAGCTTGCAAGGTTGTTTGAATAACCTCATTTGAATTACTAACTTTAAACAAAACTATATCGTCCGCATATGCACAGTAACACACAGATTTACTAATAAAAGAAATAACAGAATTAGTTGCAACTAAAAATAGAGTATAGATCATTGCGGTGTTCCGTGCGTCCGATGATAGGTATCTGATAAAACATCACTAATTCTGACATTAATGGTTCTATCGCGTAGAAAGCGTTCTATTGCCATCGGCAGCCCTCCTCTGAGCCCCCAGTCATATAGTTGACGAAGTACATCATAATGTCGTATAGTATTAAACGCATTTTTGATATCAATAAAGATAGCAGAAGCGTGGAGATTGTGGAGGAAACTGTTGTTCATTAAGTTTTCAATAAATACAAGTACTATGGCATCCGTAGTCGAGCCACCTTTCTTAAACCTAAACTGATAACGAGCTAGTAAGTTTCGTTATGCTAATATCCAACATAATTTAAAGTTAATCATCCTTTCTAGCAGTTTATCGATGCAATTAGTAAGTGATAACGGTCTGAAGTGTGCTGGTTCTGTCGGATTGTGCACCTTATAAATTGGGATTACAATGGCACTGTGCCAAGATTCAGGTAAGTCTCCACCATGCCAGATATTATTTAGTAGTTTCAGAAGACACTGTTTTATTTTTTTAGGCAAGTGTGTAATGAAGCTTATCGGAATAGAATCGGGACCCGGAGCGTTGCTTTTGGATTTTACAATAGCCTGTTTAAATTCTTCTATCGTAAATGGAAAGTTATAGGGAAGATTGAGGTAAGTACTAAAATTGAAAATTGGTATAATGTTCTCTGCTATATTTAATATAACACGATTGAAAAGAGCATTCTTCAATACTATTTGCAATTTCTTTTTGATTGGATATGATTCTGTCGATAGACAGGAATGAGATAGAAGCGTGTGATGTATACATACCCCTTTATAAATTTAACTTTTTGCCAGACTTCTGTGATAGATGCTAAGGGAAGAAATGTAATTTTGCCACGATTGCTTTTTGGCAGTTCTAATCGCTCTTCGACTAGCAGCTCTTTTTTGTAAAAAAAAGGTTTCCGCATAGGATGCCGTTTAAATAATTGTAAGGCGCGTTTCTTCTCCTTAATTGCAGTTTTTACTTTAACACACCACCAAGGAACAGGACGTCTAGGTAGGAATCCACCTGAGCGTTTCGGAATGCATCGACTGGCTACATCACACAGTAAGTTAGTGATTTCACCAATTGAAGAATAATATTGAATTAGACTTTCAGATTATAATATACCTACTCTGGAAACTGCGCCAATTGGCTTTATGGCGTAGCCATTTTTCTGTTAAGTAAGTTGCTTTTAACCGAAGGTTTTCAAATTTTATTGCATCAGGAAAGTGATCGGTATGATGGAGATCAGAATCAACAGGCCATGATATTGTTGATAGAAGAGTAGCTGAACAAATAGACAGATTAATAGCAGAAAATGTGCCGTACCTTGAAGAAAAATGTGTAGCTTAGTTGGTATTTAATAAACCAATCGCTGGATCTTCTAATAGTTCTTCAATAAGGCGACCAGCCTGGTTTAGATCTTAGGAGCCTCATAAGGGGCTTTGGGCATTGAAATCGCCCAGCAATAAAAACGGTTTTGGAAGTTGTACTATAAGGTCTGTAAGGTCTTGTGTAGTCCAGTTGAGGTTAGGTAGATATATTGAACATATATTGATAGGAAAGGTTATTTCAACGGCTACAGCTTGTAAATTGGAGTTAATGGAAAGATGTAAAACAACACAATTGTTCTTAGTTAATTAAAATGCAGTTTCTAAGTGTAGTGGCTTCTTTTCATTAAAGAAATCTTGTTTTAGACAAGCAGAAAGGGGAGTATTCATGGATCAACATGTGGATTTCAGGCAATTTGTTGTGGAAGCCGTTGCAATTCTATTGTAAGATAGTACCTTTAACAGTGGAACACCTTTTATGTACCTGTACTAAATTACAAGGGCCAAGGGCAACATACGCAATTAAAAACAATATTAGTGAAGTGCTACAAAATGATATAAAATGAATAGTTAACCTTTTAAAATTTTTTAAACTAACAAATTTGTTTAATCTAATGTAATAATGTAATCTATGTATAAAGGTGCTAAAAGCCCCAGCAGTTATAGCACGATAATAACATCAATAAAAAAATACACAAGCAGAAAGGGGAGTATTCATGGATCAACATGTGGATTTCAGGCAATTTGTTGTGGAAGCCGTTGCAATTCTTTTGTAAGATATTATAATGAGTATCCTATAATTGGTGTAGGTTATCGTTAGTTGATATGCCGTTATGCAAACTCGTGTGTTGTACACCATCATTGTTAGTACGTAAGTCGTTATTATTCATAGTTAAAATATAATAAATAGGTATGTATAAAATTAATGAATAAATATAAATATAATTGTATCGACTAGAGTGTTTATCACAGTTGAGTTTCACAGATTAGTTCAACAAGCTATTTCTTTTTGCTTCTTTTAGAACCATAACGGTCTGTCGATTCTAAACTCGAGTTCAAGCAGGGGTCCTTTGGGGAAGATGTACTTCTCTTCCTCTTTTCAAAGGCTGTATGGATATCCATACTTTCAGACGCGGGTTGCGAAGAATGTTTAGAACTTCCAGGTTCTATTGGTACCCGTGACAGTTTCGGTTGCAAACCCTTACGAATTTGCGCATCTGCAGGTATGTCAGATACATATAACGCTGCGTTTATTACTTGCTCTATTCCTGTCTTCAGAATCTCCTTTATTTCTGGAATTATGAATTTTATAATATTGTCCATAGTGACTATGTGTTGTGATGCTGCCTTGGCATAGGACATGGTAAACATCTGCGGATGTAATATCATTGCTTCATTCTTAGCATCGGTATAATTGCATTTATTTTTCATTTTAAACGTTTGTATCTCCATCTTAAGGTCCTGGGTGGTGTAGCTTGAACAAGCGTCCACGTTCGATCAGCAGAGTTAAGCAACGCTCTCCCTGGTCAGAACTTGGATGGGAGTTCCACGGCTGCATCGCTCGGCGCCTCGTGGTACGGCTATCACGGAAAAAAGTTGGTCCCGGCGGTCATAAAACATCATGACAGTCGTTAGTAGGGTTGGAAGTCCTCATAACTGCACAGCGACGCCTATAATTGGCCTAACGGCTGTTGGCTGAGTGCGAATTAAAAAAAAAATCTCTCTCTTGCAGACGGGAGAGTTCGTTGAGCTGAATGGCCTCCTTCACAATTAATACATTTCATGGGTAACTCACAAGATTGACCATCATGGAGGGGTGTTCCACAAATGCATATTTCTGGTTGCTGCAGGTAACCGACGAATGACCAAACTTTTGGCATCGGAAGCATCGTAGAGGTTGTGGAATAAATTGTCATACGGAGAGACTGTAGAACGCGATGGTAATTTTTGGGGGTAGTCTGGGTGTAGCAAATGTTAATAGAGATGCTGTTCCTTCCGCTACTCCATTTCTTCTGGTTGACATTTCTCTAACTTCAGTGACTCGAGATAATGCCAAAGCTTCTTTAATTTTGCCAACTCTGCAGTTAAGTAAATCGAAACAAGTTATTACACCTTTGCAAAAATTTAAACTACCATGTGCGAAAGTTTGTACAGGGTAGCTAGCAAAAGTTTTTAAATCCAACAAGACTTTGCTTTGTCTTGCTTACTTCTCTTACTTTTTCCACTGTATCTATAAGCCCTCTAGATATCATAAAAGCATTTACTTTTAAAAATTCGGCATCTACTCTATTACAATTGGTATCAAGTTACCACTTATTTTAACGAGGTTTGGATCAACGGATCTACTCTTTCTATTAGAAGTGCTCAACGAGACAGGAGTGTGAGATTAAGGAGTTTTAGATGGGCCCTCGACCATCTCCAGAGAAACAGATCTTGTTAAAGCAGAGAATTGGGAGCTATTACACTCCACAGCAGTCTCCGGCAAATTCCTCGACTGCAATTGCTCGAAATCGATTGCTCGAAATCAATTGCTCGAAAATCAAATTGCTCAAATGTACCTTTTATCGAAATACAAGTTCCTCGAACCTCAATTTCTGGAAAATGTTTTGATCGAATTTATGTGGTGAATACTAAAATCTTCAAAACCTTTTGTAGGAAGTGGTCAAAGACAGTATTATGTTCTTATCTAAGGAAAGTGATTATCATTGGAATGTAATTACGGGTATTCATAATCAGGATAATGGGTTAGTTGCTATTACAAATAATGTTAAATAGGTTTTTCTTAGGAGACGAAAGTAATTATCATCGAAATGTAATACATACCTATACCTATTTTTTATTAATAAAGGTAATAATTTGTAATTTGTGTTTTTTTATATTCGGTATTAACTGATTCGAGTGAAGGCTATTTCATAACTTTATTTTTTTCGAGCAACAGATAATCGAGAAATTGCTGTTCGAGAAACTTGCAATTCCAGCAAAGTCACATTCGAGCAATTGACTTTCCAGCAACTGATTTCGAGCAATTTTTCGAGTAATTGCATTCGAGCAATTTACCTAGAACCCTCCACAGCATCCTCATACGTTTTATTTTGGAGACTGATAGGTGCGTTTCCACCATCGCAAAAAGCTTCCGTAGAAGTAGGCCCTGCTCTATTGGTTGCCATAGCCAATAAATATGGAAGAAAACACTTCGGCGAAAAATAATGAGTTGAAAGAACACCAAAATCAGATTAAACTTTCAAGCCCGTAATATATAAAAAACAAGTGCGTTCGCACAAAGTGAATCCTCCATAGCAGGGTCCGCGCTCGTATGGAGCCTACTGCCCATTGTCACTGAACAAAAGTGCCATGGATCTCTAACTCCAACCCGTCCAAGCTTCGGCTGGCCAGACCTACCATCCCACGCCGGAATCCAGGTTTACGGCGGCATGGGCACCCTTCAAGATAAGAACAGCGACGAGGAAGAACACGACACCTACATGACTTTCACAACCAAGTGGTCTGGATACTTGCTGAATAGACCACTCCTTCCAGCAAAGATCATATAGGACATACAGTGGTTGTATTCTAACCCCTAAACCACTCGGGTAAATAAACACATTTTAAATATTTTAAATACATTTGTTGGTTGGGGAGCTATTACATTATCTAAACTAAGTAACTTTGCATTTTTCGTACATATACATATGTATACGTATTTATATTTATATTTATAGTTTCCTCCAAACAGCTAACACTAACATTCCAACCCTGCCAGTGGCCTGCTACCATTCTACAACCGTCTGCCAACAAGTGCAGCGCGAAATCACTTTATCCCCACGAAATATTATTCATGTTAGAGAAAATTACAATCCGACATTCCGTTACTATCACGCTATTTAATATTTATTTGCAAATTTATAATTTCACAAAAGGCCAGAATCAAAGGTGCACATTTTCCTCATTTAATAATTGAAAAATGTATCCAAAAAACTTAACCCCCTCCCTCTTTACAACCGCAACCCAAATTCTCTTAAAAAATACAATCGACCAGTAGAATGTCCCCAAACAGAGAATTTTACGCAAATATTTATTTTAAGGTTTTTCTGATAATTATAACTTTTTCCCCACTTTGCAACCCCCAAATCCACCTGAGCTATAAAATTCCCACACCCTGAATTCCCTTCAAAAATACAATCGAACAGAAGAAAGTGTCCAAACAGAGAACTTCACATCAATATAGATTTTAAGGTTTTTCTGATAAGTACAACGTTTTCCCCATTTTGCAGCCCGCAAATCCACCTGAGCCGTAAAATTCCCACATCCCGAATTTCCTTAAAAAATACCGTCGACCAGTAGGAGGTCTTGTGTAAGCAAATTTCACACAAATATTGATTTTAAGGTTTTTATGATAATTATAACGTTGTCCCCATTTTGCAACCCCCAAACCCACCTAAGCCGCAAAATTCCCACATCCAGATTTTTTAAAAATGCGATCGACAAGTAGTATCAGGATTATTTGGGCTAGTGGGTGAACTGAAATAATAACTCTGCCTTTAACTTCTACTACTACAAAACTTTATTAACAGCATACACACACGTGGCTTACAAAGACAATGGATGACACTCTACGTTACTAAGGGCCGGTTGCAGAAAGCAATGTTAAGTCTGGTGTTAGCTAACATCGCGTCAAAGTGAACAAAAACGAATCAAATCTCAAATGCTTATGGTAACTAATACATTAGTAAACAAAAAATTTGATGCGCTTTTGTTCACTTTGACGCGATGTTAGCTAACACCAGACTGCTTTCTGCAACCGGCCCTTAGAATATCACATTAGTAGCGTAACGACGCGAGACTGTAGCTCGGTACGAAACGGATAGTACCATCACTCCCCCTAGTTACCTACAGAACTCCTTCATACCTAATAATTCAAGGCACTTCCGATGTTTAGGTCCAGCAAGACCCTTTGTCAGGATGTCAGCTCCCATATCTTCAGTTGGTTTGTGTTGAAGACAAATATTCTAGTTACGTATTGCTTCTCGTACGAAGTGGTGATGGATGTCGATGTGTTTGGTGCCAGAGTGAAACCCGTGATTCAACGCCAGAAACTTCTGTAAATAGATGTCTGCTATGTCCATATATTCTGCATCGGTAGATGTGAGTGCGACCCTTTTCTGCTTACATTACTCCCACGTGACTGCCCCGTCAGCGAGAATATAAATGAAACCCGCTTAAGACCGTCTGTCGTCCAGGCAATTCCCCAATCGGCATCAACCAGTCCAGTTAATTTCGATCCCAAAGGCTTATATACAATTCCGATCTCCTTGGTAACTTGAGGATAGCGCAAAACGCGTTTTACTGCAATCCAATGAACATGTTGGTGACAATCATTAAAACGACTCGGCCAGTTAACAGCGTGTACTATATCGGGTCGCGTACCCATCGTCAAATACATTAAAGAAGCGATCAATCCACGGTATGGTACCGGATTTGAACCATTGTCGTTTGACTTTTCACTCTTCGATAACTTGACATTAACCGACATTGGAGTGGACACTGATTTACAACCAGCCATTCGGAATGGTTGTAGGATGTCTTCGATGTGTTCCCGCTGATGTATTGTACATCCGTCGTTTCGTTAGATGAACTCTATTGCGAGGCAACATCCGATTTCACCGAGATATTTTATCCCAAAGCTCTCAGCGAGTTTGATTTTTTAGTTGTGTCATGTCTTTTGGATTCCGTGAGATCAATAAGATGCCATCGATATAGATTACTACTATCATCAAGTCTTCCCCGGAACCTCTGACGTACACTCATGACTCGGATTTAGTCGGTGACAGCTCCAGAGCACGTAACTCGCGATCCAACCTTTCGTACCATCGTCGTCTAGACTGTTTCAGGCAGTAGAGTGCCCTTTTAAGAAGGCACACCTTGTCGCCCTCTTGAAGGTCCTGGAGCATCTTCGCCGCCTTGTTCTTGGCGATTTTATCTTTCTCGGCCCGAGCAATGCACTTCAGGGTCTCCTCAGTTATCTCCGGAACTTCCATATAGATTTCTTCAGTCAAAGTACCGTTCAGGTACGCCGTAGTGATATCGAACTGATGAATTCCGTACTGAGACGCCAATGCCGTGGCAAGGCGAATAGAACTCAGGCGTGCAACCGGAGCGAAGGTTTCGTCATAATCAACACCAAGGCGTTGTGAGAACCCCCGAGCGACGACTCTTGCCTACCTCCGTTGAATCGTTCCATCTAGCCCGTACTTATTTCTAAGAATCATGCTGCTTTGTATCACCTTTCCAAGTGATGGACGATTTACAGTCACCCAGGTACAGCTTTGAATGACACATTTTAACACGGTGGCCATAGCATGGTACCACTTCGTAGCGTATGGACCTGTAACAGCTAAATCGACATCTACCTCGGGCAGTAGACCATATTCAAGAGTGGTAAGATTTATATTTTTCATATTGTATACCTTTTTCGGTCGACCTGAAAGCCCTGTTTTCGCTTTTTGGGGTCTACCGCTGCCTCGGTTTGCAGTTACGTGAGGCTCATCGTCTTCTTCTCCAGACTGCTCGCTCTTGTCTGCATCGGTATCGAATTCATACTTGAGATCTACACCTTCAGCTTCTTCTGCTGTTACGTTTTCAGGTTCCATATCTATTGAAACGCTCGATTTAGTCATATCATTTGATAATTAAAGCGGTGCTAATGTAACGTCCATTTTTCGATGATCGTCTAGAAGTTTGAGGTTGCTTTGGATCTGCGAAGAGTATTCCAGGAATTTCACGTCGTGTGATGCCTCTACTCTTTGTTCTTTCGGAATCTAAACTCGATAGCCTTTGATTTCCTTAGAGTATCCTTACCAGCTTGAGATGTCAGGTAAGCTCGATGCACCATCACCCATCGGAGTCTCTGGCCTGACCGGACTCTCTGTGATGTTACTTATTTCATCACAATCTATCACCGTAGCTAAAATTTCCTCTACTGCAGCTCGTCGTTCCCTTTTACCAGCTCGCTCTACACATTCATCCAACTTTCGCTTCCTTTTCATTACTAGAATGTTTGGAGACACTTGGAGGCATGGTTGGAAGGTGTTTGGGAATTCCAACGTAGGTACAACATCTCGTCTCTTGCTGTTTTTTGAGTGTAATTCAACAATTGGTGCTTCAGAGGTACTTCGTAAGCATTACTGGCGAAGTGGATTGAACATATACAAGCTGTATGTGAAGCAAATAGCATACATTAAATACAGATTAAACCAAATATTTTCGACTTACTATTTTTGAGGTTAATTTTAGTTTTCCGCTTACAGGGGGTTATCAACCTTTTCGCTACACCCGCATCCTTTGGAAACCCGAAATATTTTATTTCGGCACCCTTAGTTTTCTTGTTGTCATTCTTACAACTTGAAACGGCACAGAACGGCATTATTACTATTAAAAAACTAAACACAACGTGTACTCGCTAAATTGGCGGCCTCAAGATTCTCCTAGATAGTGACGTCACTGCGCAAAAACGACGAATTTGGGTCGGCCGTCTAGCACACCATGTTATTCTCCATCATGGAAATTGCGTTCAATTTCAACAAAAACAATACACTGAGATTTCACGGTGCAGCTGCAGCTAACCTGTTAATTTTTAAACGTCATATTTTGACATTTGAGCTAAGAAACACACCAAAATGCTTGTAAATTCTCACAATAGGTGGCTAGAGCAGGAGGGGTTCCCTACAGTTCCTTTATATAGACAGTGGCGACAATACAACTAAGCCACACCCCCGCCGCCATATTTATGCAAATTTCTAACGGGTGTTTATTTAAATTCGTGATCAGAGTCGACTGTTATACGTGTTTTACGTTTGGCAGTACTGAAAACATTTGAGATTTGCAGGTTAAGATTTGCGTCAGTTTGTGTCAAAACTGACGCAAAACCGAACCTGCTAACCTCGAATTTGACATAGACTGACAATACACTTCTGTACTGCCAAAAGTATAACACGAATCACAGGTGATTTAGCATAAACATGGCGGCTAAAACCACGTGATCTAGGGAGCCAATCAAAAATAGGACACCCCATTGTCGCCACTGTCTATATAAAGGCACTGTAGGGTTCCCTATAAGGTCACTATATCAAAAGGTACCGCCATTAGTAATTTTTTATATCTATCCTTGTCGCACAATTTTCTCCAACTGGGGATACAAACACATACTAACAATAATTTCACTTTACAGCAGAGCCATTACACCAAAAAGAAAATCCCCAAAAACTAGTGTCTTCCCTATTGCACTTGGGAAATTTGTATGTGTTATCTTTATCTCACAATTTTCTCACATTCTCACGCGAGGAATGGAATGGCGGTACCTTATTAATTTAGTGACCTTAGTTCCCTACTAGAGTACCTGTATATAGTAAGAGTAGAGCAAACGCGGCAACAGCATTTCATTCGTTAGATCCCTTTTGGATCCCATTAGAATTTAAAAATTTAGTTGGCGCCTGTGCTTTTGATTTTTTGAATTAGTGACATTGAAATTGTCACATTTATTGCACTTTCGAAGTAAGTACCTACATATTTCATTATCATGACCGGTTGTTGCTGGCCAGGGTGTAATAACCGTTCAGAAAATGATATACATCCTGTAAGCATACTCAAAAATCCAGCAACAAAACAAATTTGGTTAAACAGCATCGACAGAGAAAATTATAAATCCAAACGACCAAGAATATGTGAAAATCATTTTGGAAAGGATCGGAGGGAATTTGGAGTACGCTTTAGTTTTCATGTTAGGTAGGAAAACTAGTGTCATCTTAATTTTCTTTTTATTTCATTAATCCTTACTTTTAGTAGTTATTATAAGTATATGGAAGCAAGCCAGTATAAAATGTTAAGATTGAATCACTCTTTGGAGTCCTACATTTAAATATTATTCAATCTATGTTCCTCAGATGTAGATGTGAACTGCAAATGAATATAAAGTTGACTTAATACCACTGTATTTACTAGTTAATAAATAAAAGTGTATTACATGGCATAAAGCACATTAATTAGTTTCAATTTCTTACCATGACTAAATACTAAATAATTTATAGTCAATTATAACCTATGACAGTTGTAACTAACTTAACAGGATGAATCCCTTCATTCTATTAATGTAGTCAACTGTGAAATTGTGACTAACTTCGCTTCATGGATCCGTAAATGTCATCGTTTGCCCTACTCTTACTAATACAGGTACTCTATTCTCTACATAGATATATAAGTGGTTCCCTATGTGCACGCCATAGTAATTTAGTTGGCCGTGTTTTTAGTTACTAGGTGCGACATCTCTGTGGAAAAAGTAGAACTGTCTAGTCGGAGTGCGCGCAACAGACACCGTAAAAACGAGACAGGAAGTGACCATAACATGGCTAACGACCTGTTTATGTCGGTCATGAGTTTACTGTTATTTTTGGTAAAATAAAGTATTTTAAAAGTTTTTATACAGTCCACTATTTACTCAGGGTGCATTAGGACTTAGCGTACCCTACATTTTGGTCCTACGAGCCCGATGGACTAGTGTTTTGTGTCCGCAGTAAAACGCGGCAGTTTGGCGTAGGCGTTTAAGAATATCGCAGCTTCCTGGGGGTGACGACGTTCATCGCAGCAGGCAAGGTTCCAGTGCAGGACAGCACTAAAATGCGGCAGTTTAGCGTAGGCGTTTGGCAATATCGCAGCTTCCTGAGGGTGACGACGTTCACCGCAAGCAGGCAAGGTTCCAGTGCAGGACCGCACTAACAGCACATTTCAGACAATCCGTGAGTCCATTCCAATTTATTGTTTGGTTGTACTTGAATTGAAACTGTTTGTTTTTGTTATTTAAAACAATGGCTCAGTTACGGCAACTTAAGTATAAAGGAGGCCAAATTAAAGGCAGTTTGACAAGGCTGCAGACCTTTTTTGATTCTTTAAATTTTAATAGTCTCGACGAAGACACTTTTCTTAAATTAAAATTAAGTAGGCAGAGGTTAGAACCAATCATTGACAAGTTTTCAAAAATACAGTCTGAGATAGAATATAACTTAGATATAGATGACCAGGTTTCTGTTGACGAAAAGGATAGGGAGTTAATAGAAAGAGAAAATTTCGAGACATGTTATTTTGATTTAGCTTCAAAAATTTCGGCTTTTATTATTAGATTTGAACAGATTAAAATAAATTCTGTGACGTCAGACGTAGTTAATGGCAACATTAGTAATATTGGGCCACCAGCTCAATATACAATGAGTGCAAAATTGCCAATTTTGAAACTACCTAATTTTTCAGGGGTTTTAGACAAGTGGCTAGAATTTCGAGGCATTTATACGTCTCTGGTTGAAAATAATGGCTCTTTAGATAAGGTTCAAAAATTCTATTATTTGAAATCATGCCTCGAGGGCGAAGCATCACAGTTGATTGAATCCATTTCAGTTACAGCTAAAAATTATCCAGTGGCTTAGTTGACATTGACCGAAAGATATGAAAATAAGTGATTAATTATTTTTAATTATATTCAAGCATTATTTGGTGCACCTGTGTTGGTGAAAGAAGATAGTATTCAACTTCGTAGCTTATTTGATGTTTATAGTAAAAATTTAAGGTCTCTTAAAATTTTGGGATAACCGACAGAAAGCTGGGATGCGATTGTAGTACATTTGATCGTGTCTAAACTTGACAACAGGACAAGAAGGGATTGGGAATGTTTTAAAATAAAAGGGGAACTACCCACATTTGAAGAAATTAAACTGTTTCTTAAAGAAAAGTGCAAAATGCTTGAAAAACTTGAACTTTCAATGTCCAACAATATGGCCACTAAATTTGAAATTATCGTTAAGGCTTTGACAGGGAGCAACTTTAAAGCTAAAACTCAAACTTTCCAGTCACTGATGAGTAGTCCGAATTTAGGGTTTACGTGTTATTTCTGTAAACAGAACCATTCTATTTTTAAATGTAATGCATTTGCAAATTTAAATGTTAGTGAACGAAACAAAGAAGTTAAAAGGCTTAAATTGTGCTTGAATTGCTTTAATCCTAATCATTTCATGCACCAGTGTGAAAAAACACCCTGACTCGGAAATTATGGCGAGAAGCAAACAGTCGACAGTCCGGCTCTGCACTCAACGTTAACTTACAGCGACGATCTAGTAAGCGGGAAGGGCGCGGGCATGTCCACAAAAAATTATAATACACTATCCACAATAAACGCGCTTATGGCCGGCGGAGGAGCATCTAAGAATAATTCGACAATTATTACGTACTGTTTACTATCGACAGCGGTTATAAATATTATGGATAAAAAAGGAAACGTTGTTGCGGCTAGAATTTTATTTTACCCAGGCTCTCAAAGCAATTTTGTCACAGAATCGCTAGCAAGTAAATTAGGTTTTCATAAGACACGTGTTAATTATTCAATTTCTGGTATTGGAAACAATAATTCATTGTTAGCTAATTACAACACGACTTTTACATTTAGTTCACGAATTTCTGAATATTCCAAGGAAGCATCCTTTTTTATTATGCCGAAGGTCACGCAACCGATGCCTAGTTACTCTTTTGATATTAAAAATTTAAACTTACCCACGGGGGTTGTGTTGGCAGATCCTAATTTTAATAAAAAGTCAGACATTGATATTCTTTTTGGAGTGGGTTTATTTTACGATTTGTTAGTATAAAACCAAGTAAAACCTCAAGGCAGCTTAGTTATACAAAACACTGAATTAGGCTGGGTGTTAGCTTTTGCTAATAATAATAGCACATTAAAAACAATTTCATGTCATCACTGCGTTGATACTGAGGTTGAAAGTCTCAAGAAATTTTGCCGTATAGAAGAGTGCGATGATGTACCGAAAATTGACAATTTCTGTGAAACACATTTTACAAAAAACACGGAAAGAGATAGTACTACCGGGCGTTTTGTAGTAAGAATACCTTTTGATAAGGATAAAAATAAGTTATGTGATTCGAAAAAGGCTAGACAAAAATAAAGAGTTGAAAAATTAATACTCGGAATTTATGACAGAATATGAAATTTTAGGCCATATGCAAAAATTATCCCATAGTTTAGACGAGCTTAGTGACATTGGAGTGTATTATATACCCCATCATGCAGTATTCAAAGAAGCAAGTCTGACAACAAAACTTAGGGTTGTTTTTGAAGCGAGCGCGAAAGGGGACAGTGGCGTATCACTGAATGACATGCACAAGGCTGGACCGACAGTACAAAGCGAACTATTTGATATTCTATTGAGATTTCGGCATTATACCTTCTTGAGAAATGCTGATATTACTAAGATGTATGGGCAGGTTCATTTGAACCACGATAATACACGCTTTTATTGAATTTTTTGGTGATCGGATTCATTTGATGAGTTGCAACGCTATGAGCTATTAACTGTAACATATGGGGTTGCGGCATCACCGCTTTTAGCTATTCGTTGTTTGCTTGAATTGGCTATTATTAATAAGGACAATTATCCTTTGGAATGTAAGATTATCACTGATAGTTTTTACGTTGATGATCTTTTAGCAGGTTCTAATTCGGAAACAGAAATTTTGCAATTACAAAGAAACATTACTAATATATTGGCTACAGTAGGATTCGAACTTAGAAAATGGTTATCGAATCGCCCAGAGCTTTGTGAAAAATTCACAATTAATTCAAATTCAGAAAGTAATATCTCAGAGAACATGAGTCAAATAAAACACTCGGTATATTTTGGGACGCAAATTCGGATAAGATTCAGTATTGCACAAGTGATTTTAGTTATGAACAAGTTATGACTCAACGGGCTATTTTATCAACGATTGGCAAATTATTTGACCCTTTAGGTTTTCTTGACCCTGTGATGACAGCTAAAATAATACTACAACTATTGTCGCGCGAGAAAGTTTGTTGGGATCAACCTATGTCAGATTCGCTGGCGAAAAGATGGTTAGAATTTATCAAAGATTAGAGATGTGCGCGGCGGCATTAGGTGCAAAATTATCTAAGCGTGTACAAAGTTCCTTGTAAATGAAGTTTGAAAAATGTTTTTTCATTCATTAATTAAGTATTATTGGATAAACGGCAGTCCTGAAAGATGGAAAACGTTTGATGCAAATAGGGTTAGTGTTATACAAACCTTGACTGATTGCCAAGACTGGCATCATATTGCTTCTAAAGAAAATTCAGCGGATTGCATTTCACGTGGTATATCAGCAGCCAACCTGTTGACAAATACGTTGTGGTGGAACGAGCCCACATGGCTTGAAAATGACATTTCAGAGTGGCCGTTTACTACTCCAGTTCTTGATTCTGAGACTATTCCTGAACAACGTATTGTGGCAAATTTATCAGTATTTCAAGACTTTGACCTTTTTTGTAGAATTTAAAATTTAGGTAAATTGAAACGCGTAGCTGCATATATCAATCGTTTTATTTTTAACATTAAGAACCCTAACTCTAAAGGAATAGGACAACTGAGTACTAAAGAATTAGACGCGGCTATGATAACTTTATTAAAAATTGCTCAATTACAATTTTTTAGTCACGAATTCAAGTGCCTCGCGGCAGGCAGTCAGGTGGACAAGTCAAGCAGTACTTTAATGCTGAAGCCTTTTTTACATTCCGATGGTTTAATAAGAGTAGGCGGTCGTTTACTCGAATCCGCTATTCCTTACGACAAGAAACATCAAATTATATTGCATAATAAGCACCTACTTACTGGAATAATTTTAATTTCCGAGCATAAAAGACTATTACATTGCGGACCACAACAACTCTTGTATTCAATAAGAGAACATTATTGGCCAATTTGTGGTCGTAATTTATGTCGATTGCTAGTTAACAAATGTGTTACCTGTTTCACGGTAAAACTTAAGTTTTATGAAATTTCAATGGGAAACCTACCGCCTGAACGGGTGAGTCAGTCATTTTTCTTTGCAAACACAGGTTGCGATTATGCCGGACCTTTTTCGCTAAAAGACCGAAAAACAAGCGGAACAGGGCAGTGTGAAAAAGGGATTAGATGTGAATAGACCTCTGAATTGTTTAGTCGATATGTATATTTAGTTTTGTGTTAATTGTTCAATAAATATATTTTAAAAGAATTTGTTGCTTGTAGAGCTTCTACATTGTATAAACTAATAAATTTTGCATTTTCCGTACATATACATATGTATAGGTATGTATTTATATTTTTAAAGTCCCAATCAATTTTTTTTATTACAATCCCGCATTAAGTTTTAGTACAAAGAGTTGACACTAACATCCCAACCCTACCATTGGCCACTACCATTCTGCGAAAAAGTGCAGCTCGACCTTAACCCACGTAATCTATACATATATAAAGGAAAGTCACAACCCTGACTAATCAACGCAGAGCCGTAGCCACTGGTACTACGAAGTTGAAATTTGGGTGGAAGACTCAATTTGTTACGTAAGGTAGTGCTAAGAAGGTATTTTTTGAAATTCTACCTCTAAGGGGTGAAAAAAGGTAAACTGTGTTTTTACGAATTCCTCAATATCTCTTACACCCGATTAGATATCGACTTGGTGTTTCCTTGCAAAGATTTTGAATGCAAATTCCTAGAAAAGTATTTCAGGATTTTGCCCTAATCAACCCCTAAAGGTGCAACTATGGATTTGGGGTGAATTAAATAACCTTTCGTATCTCCTATGTTTCTTGAGCTGGAAGATTCTTATTTGGCATATAGATGTATTCTTAAAATATTTAAAACGAGGTTTAAGGGATTAAAAAAAAATCCGCAAGGGGGTGAAAAGGGGTAAACTGTGTTTTCAAGAATTTCTCAATACCTCGTAGACCCGATAAGATATCGACTTGGTGTTTGCTTGCAGGGGTATCCAAGGCAAATGTCTAAACACATATTTTTAGATTTTGCCCTAATCAACCCTTAAAGGTACGAATCTGCATTCGGGGTGAATTATAGAACCCCTTGTATCTCCTGTGTTTGTTGAGTTAGAGCATTCTCTTTTGTCATATAGATGTGTTTTTCAAATCTTTAGAAAGGGGTTTTAAGGTTTTTGAATTTCACCCCTAAAGCGGTAAAACAGGAAAATTGAAAAGAAGTAGTTGGTTAAAATTATTACTTATTTCTCCTCTGGGTTAATTTCAGGATAAAACTGGCTAAAATAATTTTTAGAAATTTTACCCCCAAGGGATGAAAAGGGGCAAACTGTGTTTTCACGAATTTCTCAGTATCTCTTAGAATAAAATAGGAGAATTTCTGAAATTCTATCCCCCTGTGGTGGAAACGGGTATACTGCAATAATATATGAATACAGCATTAATTTAAGAAGTACATATATTTTTTATTTTATCCATTGTTATACTAAAACTATAGTTTTATCAATCTATACAAGGGTAACGACAATTACATACACATTTCCAGGAGATACGTGAAGAATAAAAGAGTTAAGGAGAACTTTTTTTGGAAGAATATTGTTTCCTTTTTATCTACTATGTTGTTTAGCGTATTGAGTGAGGGGGGGGGGGGGGCGACTGCAGAATTCGTTTAAGATTTAGAAGAAACAAACATTTGTAGTCCGTACGAAGAACGGGCATCTTGCTAGTATTATACAGATTAGAGTAAAATACAATCCGACACGCTATTTACAGAATAAAAAAGGCACATTTTCCTTATTTAAAAATTGAGAAAATAAGGCGAATTTCACACACATATTGATTTTAAAGCTTTTCCGATAGTTATAACGTTTTTCCCATTTTACAATCCCAAATCCACCTGGACCCCAAGATTCCCCCACCCCGAATTCACTAAAAAAATACACACGACCCTTAGAAAGTCTTGAAATAGCGAATCTTACACAACTATTAAATTCAAGGTTTTTATGATAATTATAACAGTTTTCCCCATTTTGCAACCCCCAAACCCACCTGGGCTGCAAAATTCCCATAGCCCAAATATCGATCCGTAGAAAGTCTCCAAACAGCGAATTTCACACAAATGTTAGGGAATCTCAATAACTATAGGAGATATGGAAAAATGAACGACCATTCTCGATCATTTTTCGAGAAAAGCTTAATGGTCTAAAGATGGAAACCAAAATGGGCTACCGTCTTTTGTTTTCGAGTTATAAACAAAAATGTAATTTTTCGAATTTTCGTTTTCTGACAATATCTCGCTTATTTATAAAAATAGATAAAAGTAATTTGAGGTTCTTCTGGCACTTTTTCGATACAAGTTCAGTGGGTAGTCAGTTATTCAAAAAAAGTTTTGAAATTCGAGTTATACCATAAAATTGTATTTTTGTATATAAAACCCATAGTTGTATGTGGTATCACGAGTAAGAGGATTTTTTCCTATTCCAGTGATATATAACATAATATACAGACTGGCGGAGGAAAATGTGAACATAAGTAATCAAATGTGTGCGAATACAGTTTACGGACTTTGTATGCGTTAGGCATAAACAGACCTATATGCGATTAACATCTAGTATCCGCAGAATCAAAATGTTTTGCTTTTAGAAAACACTGAATTCTAGGATACTAGATTTTAAATCATATATATCTACGTCTGTCTAACGCATACAAAGCCCCTAAACTGTATTCTAGCTCAATGGACTGCCTATGTTCACATTATCTACCACCAATCTGTATAATATAACATATACTGTCCCTCATAAATTTGTAACACATGGATTTGTTTATCATCCGTTTATCAGAAAGTTTTATTCCCTATAACAGTTTCTACATCTTCTCAAACTAAAAATGCACTTGCCAAAATGTAAATATATTGTTTCGTATACGGGAGAGGTTCAAAAATATGAAAATGGTTCAAGAATAAAGTAACGTTATTTTTCAAAACAGACCAAAATGTTATTTGAAGAAGTTAGAAGTTGGTGTCAAATATAAAGTCACAGTTACTTGCCTCGAAAACATTTTTTTCTGGTTTCTCCTATTTTTTTCTTACCACCCTGTGTATTACCAAATAAAATACTTCAAAGTTAACTTATCAACGGATACGATAAACGTGTATTGTCAAACCTGAGTTTCCCCTCACTTAGCAACCAGGATATTACGTGATTAGAAATTAGTGCAAACAAATTTCATTTTTGTGTCAAATTTTTAAATAATTTAATAACAAACGGACCAAACAACAATTTAAAATCAATTATAATTTTTAATAGATATGTTATACCAAATACTTCCAATTAACATTTTTGTGTTATTTTGAAAATAAGAGTACTTTATTCTTCAATCATTTTCATATTTTCGAACTTCTCTCGTGTATGAAGTAGGATATTTAAATTTTTGCAAATGCATCTTTAATTTGAGAAGCTGTAGAGGTTTTAATGGACAATAAAATATTCTGATAAATGGATATATGAAGGACACTATAATATTATAAGCAACTTTCAAACGTGATTAATTCTGTCAATCAAACGGTGGTATTGTAACAACGCAAAAACTTTGTTTAATCACGTATATTCTAATGGCACAAGCCTTCAACTAGAAAACGACGAAATATTAAAAATTGTGAATTGTTGCTATAAAGTAGTGAAAATGAATAAATCGACATACGACATATGTCACTGAAATGGGAAAAAATACTCTTTCTCATAATGCCACAGCTAACTATAAGTTCCATATAAAAAAAACAACGTTATGTTATAATCCGAATTTAGAACCTTTTTCTACAACGCACTACGCCACTGAATTATTATCAAAAATAAATAATGTTAAAGTAGTAGAGATGGACTAGTTCTGGAACACTTCAAGGTCACCGATTGGAGTCTGACAGACTTTCACTTTTGGATATTGCGTAACATGTTCTGGGTATTGCGCAACATCAACCCCGGGAGGCAGAGCCCCAGCCGCCATATTTTGGGGCCCTCATGTGCAAGTTCGGGAGCGGAGAAAGTTTCAAAGTCACACCAACCCCGAGGGGCAGAGCTCCAGCCGCCGGGGGCTCGCATCAGGTTTTTTGTATATTTAAGGCTAATTTATTCCAGCGCTGCGGCTAACTGTCAAATTTTGATGAGCGTGGAAACCGGAAGTGAAACCGCAAAGGTGTCATCTTCATTATCTTGAGTGTCATCTTCATAAAGCCAAATGTCAAAGTTGATCGGAGTCTGTCCGCCGGGGCCTCCATGCACAAGTTCGGGAGCGGAGAAAGTTTCAGCCGCCGGGGCCCGCATGCGCACACCAACCTCGGGGCAAAGCCCCAGCCGCCGGGGCCCCCTTGAACAAGTTAGAGGATGGAGGAAGTGTCAAAATGACATCTTCATTATCTTGAGTGTCATCTTCATAAAGCCAAATGTAAAAGTTTATCGGAATCTGTCAGACACCGGGGTAGAGCCCCAAGCCCCCTTGAGCAGGAACATCAACCCCGAGGGGCAGAGCCCTAGCCACCGGACCCCCATGTCCAAGTATATATTTTCGGGTAAACTTTTTAAAGCCAAATGTCAAAGTTCATTGGAGTCTGTCAGACTCCGGGGCAGAGCCCCAGTCCCCATATTGTGGAGCCCTCTTGAGCAAGAACATCAACCCCGAGGGGCAGAGCCCTAGCCACCGGACCCCCATGTCCAAGTATATATTTTCGGGTAAAAATGCAGGAGCGGAGGAAGTTTCAAGGTTACATCAACCCCGAAGCGCAGAGAGGACGCAAAGGTGTCATCTTCATTATCTTGAGTGCCATATTCATTATCGTGAGTGTCATCTTGTCAACTTGGGAACCGGGTAAAAGGCACTAGATGTGAATAACATCCCCTAAACCTGAAAAATCGCGCATCAACTTAAGAGGCCCTCCAAGGGAGCTCTCAGGACGGAAGAGGCCCCCCGCAGTGATGAGATCAGCCCCCACCCCTCCACAGGGTGTACAATGTATGGAACAAACAATCAGGGGGTTGTATCTCGTAAACGGGTGGTAAAAATGGAAAACGGGTGAAAACATGGCACCCCCACACTACTTGTTAATCCCCATCTGGAAATGAAGCCATCTATAACATATTAAAAATTGAAAGTGCCCTTAAGTTAATTTTTGAAAATTATATTTTCAAGCTGCAAAAACTGATAAACAGCCGAATGTTGGGGGGTTGAACACTAAAAAGGGGTTGTATCTCGTAAACGGGTGAGAAAAATGAAAAACGGGTAAAAAAATGGCACCCCCACACTACTTGTTAACCTCCATCTGGAAATGAAGCGATCTATAACATATTAAAAATTGAAAGTGCCCTTATGACAATTTTTGAAAATTATATTTTGGAGCTGCAAGAACTGATAAACAGCCGAATGTCGGGTGGCTGAACACTAAAAGGGGTTGTATCTCGTAAACGGGTAGGAAAAATAAAAAACGGGTGAAGAAATGGCACCCCCACACTACTTGTTAACCCCCATTTGGAAATGAAGCCATCTATAACATATTAAAAATTGAAAGTGCCCTTATGACAATTTTTGTAAATTATATTTTGGAGCTGCAAGAACTGATAAACAGCCGAATGTCGGGTAGCGGAACACTAAAAGGGGTTGTATCTCGTAAACGGGTGGGCAAAATGAAAAACGGGTGAAAAAATGGCTCCCCCACACTACTTGTTAACCCCCATCTGGAAATGAAGCCATCTATAATATATTAAAAATTGAAAGTGCTTTTATGGCAATTTTTGAAAATTATATTTTGAAGCTGCAAGAACTGATAAACAGAACATAATTAATAGGGAAACGACATTCTTGAACTTGCGACATTATCGTTTTGCTACATGTATTAACTAATATAAATAACAGTTATGTCGGCGCGCACACGTTTAATACGATTTTAAACGCCTGCTTATTGAGGCCTAGTTTTTTACAGGTTAATTTGTCGTAACCTAAATCATTCAACCCTTATCTTGTTGCACGGAGTGGGAGGAGTCGGCGCCCAGGAATCTGTGAGTAAGCCACATCCACATGTTTTATGGACACCCGGGGTACCTAACAAACCTTAATAATTCGTATTAAGGTACTGGCCATTTACATATATTTTATATTCAAACCTGCTAGATGAAAGCGATCAATAAAATTATCTAATTAATAACAGTTATAGGAGCGTCAATGTCACAAAACATTTAGCCTTAATTACAATTATTACGGAGCGCATAAAAATATAGCAGATGTAATTAACGTTCGCCAATATGCAATGCGGTGAAAGTGTATACTTGAACTGACCCCGGCAAAAATCGAATGTCGCGCTACGCTAAATTGCAAATATGTTTCTCAATTAAGCGTATACCTATGCAGCGGCATTAGTTATTATATATTTTGTTTTACGTACACGTTTATTTTAACTATGCATGGAATTACACCTCCTAAAATTGATACATTAATTCCTGAGCCATCTTTTTTATTTTTAACATTATTTAAGAACAATAGTCGAATGCTAGGTAAAGTTTCATAGCACAACTTAGTATTATAAGATTTTCGATATACGCTTTAATCCTGTGTTTCGAAAGAGATTATTCACTGCGTGCTTTGTACAGTAAATATAAATTCATACTAGATGCATGTAATCCGCGCTCAAAAATGACATTTACATTTACATATAAAGTTGTTTTATTCCATTATATAGTGATATGATACACGTTAAACAAAGCGCAATAACAAATCGGTCTGGAATGATATAAACAAGCGGGTCAACCAATTTTTAAAATAAATCGTTTTAAAAGTTGCCTTTTTTTATTACAGCTTATACTTCGGAGCATCAACGAATTTTTTTTCTTTTTTACCTGGTTATAAAGCGCAATGGTGGTGTGTTTTTAGCCCGCTAGTAACATACATTTAATGTTGTATAATATAATTTCAAAGAATCCTTGAAATAATAGGTTCATTGAAGAATGCACACCAATTAAATCAAATACGAGACGCATACCGCAGTAAACGTCTACTTAAATTAATAATTTGAAGGGGCTGTTATCTTAAAATGTACTGCTCGGGTTTGCTTATTTTAATAGCATTCAATTAAAAGCAGGCGCAAATTGTTAAAGTTAGTAGACACGTTTAACTAAAAAATATAAAACCTAAACTCATTATGCGTCCTAAAGCGGCAGTGGTGCAATTTCTCTCGTATTGACACTCCTGCAACTGATCTTGATCTCACAATATTACCTTTCTAATTTAAGGTGGTTTATATCGCACTTGACCTTCGACTCATAGAACAGGTGCACACTTTCGCTGCATTACGTGTTCGAGAATGTTAATTACATATATTAAAACAGGGACATTATAAACAAAACCTACTATGTAAAACAATAAAATTAAAACACGAGATAAAGATGGGGAAAAAATTTGCTACAAAAATTTCTGCAGTTTATATCCGTGGGTGTGCAAATACGGCAAGTTCATTTTTAGGTCGCTACTTGTATAGTATATATAGGTTTTTTCTTTAATATTACACTAGTTTTAAAATAGAAACAATTACAAATCGAATTCTTTTTTCGAATAGGCTAACAGTGTCGAGCACCAATTTTAAGAACAAGCGAAATGGAGGAAACGATTGAAGTATAAGCAAGACATTTATTTCGCGTATTTACTTGATAATGGAGCGCAATTTATTCAACCTATATAGTGAGCGTACATTGTCTAATGTGTTTTTAGCCCCGCTATGTATGAACGGATTTTAGTAAATATTTAAATTAGCCCTGTTAACATTAATAAAAAATGATTCAAATTGATACAAAGTAAATTACATTTAATTACAATAATAACAAATACATTGAAAAGTGCATACTGCAGTAAAAGTCCTCTAAAATGAATAATTCGAAGGGTCTTGATATTTACAATCTAACTAAAAATGTGCAGCTAATTTACTTAAAGCAAAAAGTATTTAATATATTCGTTGCATAGCGCACTAACAAGGATAACGTTTATTTAGTAGAATGTTTTATTTTAACTGGCCTTTCAAGTAGTAGTTATGTATTATTCGCAAATCAAACATGAATAAGGTTTATCACCTCGATGTGTCTTTATGTGCTCCACTAATAAAACATTTCTCTGCTGCTTTATGCCCCTAAAGAGATCACATGCAAAATCAATTGAATCGAAGGATAATCTACCTGTGCATAATTAGAAAGGTGTGGTTACTTGTTTATTGCGGAGTAAATTTTTTAATAATTCTAGAGAAAGCAAAGGTCAACTGATGTAATAACGCCCACATTTTTTAGGGCCGCTTATTCTTATATAAAGGACTGTTCTTTGTTCATATTATATTAGTATCAACTAGTACTTTTAGATAAAAACGATCATAAAATGAATTCATTTTTCTAACAAGTTAACAGCGTTGGGCATTTATAATATAAGCCAATATTAAAAATAAGCGAAATGCAAATAAACAAAAACTACATTATTGAAAATATTCAATCGGGTAATCATCCACAATTTGGACGGAACGTTTTCATTGAAACCGAGGATGTACGAATTTACCTTCCAAAACGAATTTCTAAAAAAATTACGGATGAAGATATAACTAAAATTAACAAATCCGCGAAAAAATACGCTCTGGTTTTTATTGGTCGAAAAAATGTGTCTAAAGGGTCCGATGCCAACTTGATCAAATTTGTGGAACTTTAGGATGTAGGTATACAGGTAAAACTCGCTAATTAATAATTTATTTGTTTTACTTTAATAAGAGATATGACACTAACTTAGTAAATTGACCCAGGTAAAAACAACCAATTGCTTATTGTACTAATCTTTTAAATAAACATTTTAAAAAGTTGTCGTTTTTATTACAGCTCAAACTAGAATGTAAAAGTGAAGCGCTATTTTCAATCTACGCAGATGTGGAGAAACAAAAGACCGGTGTTCCGAAAATACTGAGATTTAACAAAAACAACCAATTGCTTATGCTATTAATTTATGGACCACTAAGATATGTAAAACAACCAATTTTTAATAATAAACATTTATAAAAAGTTGTCGTATTTATTACAGCTCATACTAGAATGTAAAAGTGAAGGTTACAACATAATATAGAAACGCTATTTGTAATCTATGCAGATATGAAGAAACAAAACACCGATGTTTCGAAAATACTGAGATTTATCAAAAACACGTTCCGTTTAGTACAGGCTAAATGTTCATATGATAATAGTTTATTGACTCATTATATCTTCCTCCTCGCATTGCTCACATTCTTTGCAGACCATTTGAGAAAACAACTCATCGGATGACGAAATTCCTGTGAAAAACCAGTATGTCCGCAGTGTTCAAAACCGAAATGCTACAACTGTATAACGAGTGATATTTAGAACACGTAGGTTTTTTAGTATTATATTGTTGGTTAACACACCGATAAAAAATCTCAAATATGTAATATTAAGCAGTCAACTGATAAAGGATAAGAGCGGTACAGGATGGGCTCTCTATCGGTCGCCATCCGTTATACTAATCTGTAAATAAATTTTCGCCTGCGCTCGTGTATAGTGCACCAGTGACAGTCATTAGCGGTTCAGATTTGTTATAGTGCAGTTCGTAAAACTCACATAAATAGCTAATAATGATACAACAACAGCAACCAACAATACGAATACATTATATAATTTTTGGAAAAATTTCTTATTTTAAGCTGCACTATTTGAAAAAGTTGATGTGCAACGCTTTGAAATATTTTATACAATTGGTGATGGTGATACTATTCTACGTCGAGAGACAATGGATGTTAATTTAGATTTAGTAGTGCAATTACAAGTGTACAATTGGGCAAACCATCGCAAAATTTTAGTTTCCTGCTATAATTTGTCGTCGGACAATAATTTTCAAAGTGTAAATTTTCTGGATAAAACCAAACTATTGACAGTTTTACCTTCAGCTGAAAAATATGCGTATGTTTCACATTAGTTGTTCAGATGAAGCAGCAGCTGCTAATGCAGTTGTATTAGTATATTATACAAAGTATATCGATTAATTAATTATTTTAAATGGAATTTGGAAAAAATCTAGGTAATTCAACTTAATCTGCTTCTGATGCTACTGTTTCTATTTATAAGAATTGTTATGGTTACGTCTTAGATTAGTGTATTACTAACAATAGAATATTTTGTATATCTAATAATAAAAAATATACGAAAAGAAGCGGCCTTTTGTATAATAATTAGTTAAGTCTCCGCCCTCGATCGGGATAGTGCTAATTAGTAGCGACGCGGTGGAAATTAATGGAATTTCCTTTCGTTTCTATGTAAAGTTTTAATTTATTGCACTTCGATCGCCGAGTTGCATTGACGTGTGTACTTATTAGTAGTAATAGCAGTACGCTTATATATCAAATCAACAACAAAGGGCTTTGACTTTAGTTGTGCATCAATCTATTGCTGCACGGTTTACATTCTTCGCAAATCCCAACGTTTCGATATTTGTCAAAAAGGAATTCACATTGGAATTATGCGAGACGGCAAAGTGATCATTCGACTTACATGTACCCTTTATGGATATTGTTCCTGTGACAGGATAGTACTAAAACCAGACGAATGGGAAATGCTACTACACTTTAAATCAATCATTTTAGACAAAAAAGAGCACGAATTAATCGCATTAGGCAACCTTTCCCTATATTACGACGAAAAAACCGATAATACCGGACTATTATCGAAGGTCAGCGAAAAATAAGTTTTTAAACTTGAATTAGATTTTCACGAGTGGAAGCAACTCTTTCGCATCTCTAATGTTATAAACAACAGGATTAAACTATTGACTGCTCAAAACTTTAAATCGTTCTACAATAGGGCCATTTTTCATCTTAAAAATACACTTTGACTTTAACCTCTCTGCTATAACATCGCTGGCAGTTGTGAAGAGAAGAAGGAAATAAAAACTAAAATCTGCAACGAAATTCAATTGCTCGCAGATAACAAGGACTTTTCAAACCAGCTACAGAATATTATCTGCTTAATAGAAATGACGTGTGAAGCCAGTTTGTTAACCATAATTAAAGATTGTCAATAAAATAGCGGCATAACTTATTAATTACCTTATATTGTAATTGTATATTTCATATACATAAAATTAAACGTTTTCCGATGCCCTTGTTTTGCAGGATTATCTGCAGCTGCCGCATGAGCATTTGGTGTAGCTAAAGCTGTCATAAAACCAGTATGTCTGCAGTGTTCTAAACCGAAATGCTACAACTGCATAACGAGTAATATTTAGTACATGCAGGTTTTTGTATTTTATTATTGTTTTACACAAATGTGTTCTTATACAATATAGTTGTTTAATGTAATTGTGCATGTATCGATTTTTTCCTGAAAAACAACAGTATCCTAGACGACACGTTTTCCGGTAAAAAATCTCAAAATATGTATTAAACAGACAACAAATCGTTTACAATAGAATTTGGAAAAGAATCTGTTATTTTAATCTGCTTCTGATGTTACTGTTTCTATTTATAAGAATTATTATGTTTAGGTCTTAGATTAGTGTATTACTAATAATCATAACAATATAAACTTGTGAAAATAAATATGTTAAAAGAAGCAGAATAGATACCATTCCACGGGGTCATTATTCCTTAGAACTGCAAAATGAATAAAACACGTTTATAAAAGTTGTTTTTTTATTTACCTTTAATTATACATTTCGGGAGCAGATACATATTGCATCACATAGTGTTTGTGAAAAAGATAAACATTGGATAAGGCGCAGTAATAAAAAGATTGCGAATGATGCATGCATGCCGGTTTTGAAGTAGACAGTGCCGGTTGTTCTTCTATCTCAACGATGTGTTTGTTGGTGTAATTTCTTAAAAATGCGGCCTTTTCACGTCCTATTTTGTCCAAAACGTATACATGTATAAAATTAAAAATATATATTGCTATGATATGATATGTCTGTTTTTATTATTATAGAATAAAATAAATTAAATTAAAATTGCCTACCATACCAATTATTTTTCAAAGATCGGTAAATGTTACATTAAACTGACTAATCTTGGGTTCACCAAATTAACTAGTAATATCTATGGTATTTTGCCCTCTTAAACATTGCATATAACCGTTATTGATAATATTTGCTAGATCCAAAATTAAGAACATGAAAACTCAGCTCTCAGGTGTCGGGTTCCTTAAATTTATTTGAAAATGGCAGCACGCCACTGGGAAATAATATCAAAACTGCACTGCACCGGTGCTCGAGTTGACAGTTAACCTTGACCTACATAAATTTCAGTTTGTGCGACTTTCTGCGTTGTGAAATGACTAGTAAAATCAAATTATGAGCAAATTAAAAATCAGGTGAGTTATGGATTGATTTTCGCGTCTTTGTGGTAGCGTCTGTACATTCTTTTGTTCTAGGAAAACCGGATCTTCGTTGTTTGCGCTTACTCTTTTGTTTCTTGCATTCTAACCTCCAAATTTGGATTAAATTGAGATTTTTGGCTGATTATCGTTGCCCGGACAGAAACTAATGCTGGCCCTCGGTTGTGAAGCTCACGAGACACAGGTAGGCTCATATGTTTCACGCCCTTACGGTCGATTAATGAAAATTCCCACACTAACCTCGCTCTTGCATCGGTAGCTGTTGCGGAAAGCCTTCCCTGGTGCCTGCGGTACCTGCGGTCGCTCTTTGATGCCGGTATCGCTGCTGGGACCCTCGGACAGCCTGTCTCCACCTTCTGGACCCGTTCGTAGCCCTCCGGAACGCTGGGATCTCGATTGCAATCTCCTCGGGTGCCTGCCGTTGCTGGTTCGTCGAAGGAGGCGTGAAAATTTTTTTCTCTTTCAAGATGGATCGCCCCTTTTAACACCACTGGTTACACACATAAAACTGCACACTTTGGTAAAGTTTCAACTCTGTATCTTTATTTTAACCATATAAAAACTTTAATTAATTGCAGAGTAAAAGGCAGATGCTGCTGGTGTCAACGTTTAATAATAATTGAATATCCAAGCTTCTAAAAACAAATGAACATCAAAAATCAAATACAAGGAAATCAGCGTAGTACAAATTAACAACATTTAACATTAAGTTCATATTTTACAAACATTTAACTAGAACTCTTAATACTAAAATTATTGTCTTTCAAAGTAAATTGTTTATAACCTATCTTCTTGTCCATTAAATTGTTTATAACAAATGTCTTTTTGCTCACATCACTTCATTGACTCACTAATAGCACTAAACTTGTCTATTTCCTGTTTACTGTTTCATTTTCTTCAAAAATAACTGTGTCCTTTTTGCCAAAATCTCTTTTATGCTAATCTTGCTTGCATTATCCAATTCGTAAATCCTTTCTTACCTTAATCAAATAAGCTCACAACGTCAATTTTGCTTTAATTACTGTACTAACTAACGCTCATCTCAAGTTCTGCACAATTTGAATTCTTGTGTCAATTTTAACTAATTCATGTCTGGCTTCTACATTGCCAAACTTTTGAAATTATAATTGAAATTTTTTTATTAACTCCAACACTTGAAATTGAGTTCCCCTATTTGTATACTCATTTGAATGCTTTTAAAGTTAATCGTCCATTCTACCAGTATTATTCTGATTTAATAAAATTACATGACTTTTCCCAGTTATTTGCATTGCCTCGACTTTGTGCCTTTGTGACTGTATTTTGTATTTTCTGTATTGCAACCAGAGCCGAGTACAGGGCTAAAGACCATCGCAATATATTATGCATCAGCCAATTATTGCGCTAGAGAGATGTTGTTGTTGTCATCTCTGTCTTCGAGGAGATCGTAACAGATGGGTAGGCGGACATCACCATAAATCATATACGATTTTCTTCACACATTTACGTTCTAATCCAAAAAAATTAAATGCTCTTCTGTGGGCTTCATCACGCAGTCATAAAACCAATCCCACCCGTCTGGGAGTCGTAGCTTTGTATCACTATTAAAGTCCGGATGCCCATCTAGCGTAACCGGCGGTAAGCGGCGAGCGGCCGTTGGGAGAGACAGAGACAGACAGACAGACAGACAGACAAACAGACAGACAGATAGACAGACAGACAGACAGACAGACAGACAGACAGACAGACAGACAGACAGACAGACAGACATACAGAAAGACAGCCAGACAGAAAGCTATTTTCTAGTATTAAATTAAAAACAGGCGCAAATTATTAAAGTTGATAGACGCGTTTTAACTAAAGACACGAAAAATTCTGCACAATCTGAACATTTGATCTTGAAGTTTTTAAAAATTGATTTGTATATATTACAATATATAAAAGGTGATCGACTAAAGTAACTCAATTGGCACACCTTCAAACTATTTAACACTCAAAATAACTCCGTAAGTCTATCTAATTACTGGGCTTCAAATTGAATTTGAACCTGTCTGTCTGCATAGCTGTCTGTCTGTTTGTCTGTCTGTCTATTTGCCGGCCGTTGGGAGAGATGCAAGGAAGAGATGCAAACTAAATCGGAAGACTTTCCTCCTTACACAGAAAGACAGACAAACAGACAGACAGCTATACAGACAGACAGGTTCAAACCAAGAAGGTCTACCGAGAGCAGAGAGCATCTGTCTGTCTGTCTGTCTGTGTAAAGAGGAACGTCTTCCGATTTAGTTTGCATCTTTCCCTTGCATCTCTCCCAACGACCGCTCGCCGTTCGACGTGCGTTGCCCGGCCCTAATAAAGAAAAACTCTTGCAACAGTTGAACCGCATACGCTACGGCCCCGGTTCTTGCATCTACTGGCTCAGCAGCGATTATCAAAGAACTAAAGCGTCAAGAACAAGAAGAGGAGGCGCATAATAGAGGAAATGTTGAATAGCAATCACAGCCTATCTGACATGTTTAAATATTTTTTGAGCAACTGTTTTATGCACACAAACACGCATCATAACCCTAACAGCGAACAATATTGAAAATATAATTTATTTTTTGGTTAAAACATACATGTATTATTGTTAAAAATAATAGTAATTTATTATACAAGACGATAAAGTTAAATTTTAGCAAGAACTTTAACAATTTCAAAAGAAAATAATGACAGTCAATCACATTTCAAAACGTCAGTAGCTAGATCGGGTTGCTACGATAATACGAAGCTGTCATATTTAATTTAAACAAAAGTTAGAAAATTAAATTACTTTATCTATCCTTGATGTTAAAGTGCTACTTTATCTACCCTTGCTGTTAAAGTAAAACTTGACCTTTTGTTTTGAGTTGATAAAAGCACACTTTAACATGTGCTATAGAAAAAAAGTATTAACTAAACTGCCAAATATTCAGGTTTTACACAAACGAAACACAGATCTATCATAAATGTCTTTCGTTTATATAACATATAGTGATTAAAAGATGTATGCCCGACCGGAGTACGTATTAAGTACAGCGTTTATCTCAATTATATTACCTTGGCCTAGAACTGTGTTTACTTTCGGGTAACCAGGTTTTTGGTATAATTGTTTGCACAGCAAATACTCGCAATGCTTTGATGTGTACTTTTTAATTGAATATAGGGAATATGTACCGGTATATACTAATAGGAACCATGTCAAAAATGGCAAAAAATGTCGACGAGAAATGTAATTCAGGATGATTTAATCACCATAATAATTCAAACAACTTGACGCATTTTTAAAATTATTTATATTTTGATGTATCAACGGTGACTTGATTACATACATGCATTATCACAGGGATTAAGCTATGTTTTTCACTTATTCTGAAAATTGGTGTGATTTCTAAAAAATCCGACGCTATTAATTCATATTTTTACTTGTTGCTATTTTTAAATAAATACTTATGTAAACTGGCGCAATAATAACCAAGCAAACTTTTCTAATTTCATGCGCATAATGTAGGTCATATTGAACTTGGCATTAAACTGCGGCGTACATTTCCTATATTTTTCACAAGATAGACAGTGATTTTCTAATCTAACACATAATTAAGCAACAGCTGACTTTATATTTTTACGCTGGATAGATAGTAAATTTAGTAACTTGTAGAAACCTAGGCGATTCTTAGGTTAACGACACACTCGCACACCCTCTTATTTAAATATGATAACTTTTTCTAGTGTCATATACAACTGCGTGTTAGACAAAGCCAGTCTATGTAAGTCTATGTGCTTTAGAACTGTAAATAATACACGTTAGACAACGCGAAATAACAATAAGTTTTAGCATGATACATGCAAACTGATTGTGTTGGACAGAGTGGTGGTTGCTCCAGACCTGTTCGAAACATTTTCGGACCTGTTGATTGTATCTGTATATGACAGCTGGCTGTGCCATATAGCTGTAGCTATCTGTTATATTAGGCTACTTTAACACCGTTTTTTAATGTTTTTCATATAGCGTATGGTTAACTGCTTCGAACTGTTAACCTGCTAACATGCGAACTGTCAAAATATTCTGGAAGCTATCAGTACTTCTAACATGAGGTACTATGTTTAAACAAGTTTTGATCTTTTGGTGTACCCATAGGGCACAGAATCGTAATTAAAATCCGTCCATACATAGCGGGGCTAAAAACACATTAGACAATGTACGCTCACTATATAGGTTGAATAAATTGCGCTCCATTATCAAGTAAATACGCGAAATAAATGTCTTGCTTATACTTCAATCGTTTCCTTTATTTCGCTTGTTTTTAAAATTGGTACTCGACACTGTTAGCCTATTCGAAAAAAGAATTCGATTTGCAATTGTTTCTATTTTGAAACTAGTGTATAATTAGAACCATAATAGTTATAGAAACAATCGTGTAATATGAAAGAAAAAACCTATATATACTATACAAGTAGCGACCTAAAAATGAACTTGCCGTATTTGCACACCCACGGATATAAACTGCAGAAATTTTTGTAGCAAATTTTTTCCCCATCTTTATCTCGTGTTTTAATTTTATTGCTTTACATAGTAGGTTTTGTTTATAATGTCCCTGTTTTAATATATGTAATTAACATTCTCGAACACGTAATGCAGCGAAAGTGTGCACCTGTTCTATGAGTCGAAGGTCAAGTGCGATATAAACCGCCTTAAATTAGAAAGGTAATATTGTGAGATCAAGATCAGTTGCAGGAGTGTCAATACGAGAGAAATTGCACCACTGCCGCTTTAAGACGCATAATGAGTTTAGGTTTTATATTTTTTAGTTAAAACGTGTCTACTAATTTTAACAATTTGCGCCTGCTTTTAATTGAATGCTATTAAAATAAGCAAACCCGAGCAGTACATTTTAAGATAACAGCCCCTTCAAATTATTAATTTAAGTAGACGTTTACTGCGGTATGCGTCTCGTATTTGATTTAATTGGTGTGCATTCTTCAATGAACCTATTATTTCAAGGATTCTTTGAAATTATATTATACAACATTAAATGTATGTTACTAGCGGGCTAAAAACACACCACCATTGCGCTTTATAACCAGGTGAAAAAGAAAAAAATTTCGTTGATGCTCCTAAGTATAAGCTGTAATAAAAAAAGGTAACTTTTAAAAATATTATTTTAAAAATTGGTTGACCCGCTTGTTTATATCATTCCAGACCGATTTGTTATTGCGCTTTGTTTAACGTGTATCATATCACTATATAATGGAATAAAACAACTTTATATGTAAATGTAAATGTCATTTTTGAGCGCGGATTACATGCATCTAGTATGAATTTATATATACTGTACAAAGCACGCAGTGAATAATCTCTTTCGAAACACAGGATTAAAGCGCATATCAAAAATCTTATAATACTAAGTTGTGCTATGAAACTTTACGTAGCATTCGACTATTGTTTTTAAATAATGTTAAAAATAAAAAAGATTGCTCAGGAATTAATGTATCAATTTTAGGAGGTGTAATTCCATGCATAGTTAAAATAAACGTGTACGTAAAACAAAATATATAATAACTAATGCCGCTGCATAGGTATACGCCTAATTGAGAAACATATTTGCAATTTAGCGTAGCGCGACATTCGATTTTTGCCGGGGTCAGTTCAAGTATACACTTTCACCGCATTGCATATTGGCGAACGTTAATTACATCTGCTATATTTTTATGCGCTCCGTAATAATTGTAATTAAGGTTAAATGTTTTGTGACATTGACGCTCCTATAACTGTTATTAATTAGATAATTTTATTGTCGGCATAGGATTGATCGCTTTCATCTAGCAGGTTTGAATATAAAATATATGTAAATGGCCAGTACCTTAATACGAATTATTAAGGTTTGTTAGGTACCCCGGGTGTCCATAAAATATGTGGATGTGGCTTACTCACAGATTCCTGGGCGCCGACTCCTCCCACTCCGTGCAACAAGATAAGGGTTGAATGATTTAGGTTACGACAAATTAACCTGTAAAAAACTAGGCCTCAATAAGCAGGCGTTTAAAATCGTATTAAACGTGTGCGCGCCGACATAACTGTTATTTATATTAGTTAATACATGTAGCAAAACGATAATGTCGCAAGTTCAAGAATGTCGTTTCCCTATTAATTATGTTCTGTTTATCAGTTCTTGCAGCTTCAAAATATAATTTTCAAAAATTGCCATAAAAGCACTTTCAATTTTTAATATATTATAGATGGCTTCATTTCCAGATGGGGGTTAACAAGTAGTGTGGGGGAGCCATTTTTTCACCCGTTTTTCATTTTGCCCACCCGTTTACGAGATACAACCCCTTTTAGTGTTCCGCTACCCGACATTCGGCTGTTTATCAGTTCTTGCAGCTCCAAAATATAATTTACAAAAATTGTCATAAGGGCACTTTCAATTTTTAATATGTTATAGATGGCTTCATTTCCCAAATGGGGGTTAACAAGTAGTGTGGGGGTGCCATTTTTTCACCCGTTTTTCATTTTTCTTACCCGTTTACGAGATACAACCCCTTTTAGTGTTCAGCCACCCGACATTCGGCTGTTTATCAGTTCTTGCAGCTCCAAAATATAATTTTCAAAAATTGTCATAAGGGCACTTTCAATTTTTAATATGTTATAGATGGCTTCATTTCCAGATGGGCGTTAACAAGTAGTGTGAGGGTGCCATTTTCACCCGTTTTTCATTTTTCTCACCCGTTTACGAGATACAACCCCTTTTAGTGTTCAACCACCCAACATTCGGCTGTTTATCAGTTTTTGCAGCTCCAAAATATAATTTTCAAAAATTAACTTAAGGGCACTTTCAATTTTTAATATGTTATAGATGGCTTCATTTCCAGATGGGGGTTAACAAGTAGTGTGGGGGTGCCATGTTTTCACCCGTTTTCCATTTTTACCACCCGTTTACGAGATACAACCCCCTGATTGTTTGTTCCATACATTGTACACCCTGTGGAGGGGTGGGGGGTAGTCTCATCACTGCGGGGGGCCTCTTCCGTCCCGAGAGCTCCCTTGAAGGGCCTCTTAAGTTGATGAGCGATTTTTCAGGTTTAGGGGATGTTATTCACATGTAGTGCCTTTTACCCGGTTCCCAAGTTGACAAGATGACACTCAAGATAATGAATATGGCACTCAAGATAATGAAGATGACACCTTTGCGTCCTCTCTGCCCTCCGGGGTTGATGTAACCTGAAACTTCCTCCGCTCCTGCATTTTTACCCGAAAATATATACTTGGACATGGGGATCCGGTGGCTAGGGCTCTGCCCCTCGGGGTTCATGTTCTTGCTCAAGAGGGCCCCACAATATGGCGACTGGGGCTCTGCCCCGGAGTTTGACAGACTTCGATGAACTTTGACATTTGGCTTTAAAAAGTTTACCCGAAAATATATACTTGGACATGGGGGTCCGGTGGCTAGGGCTCTGCCCCTCGAAGTTGATGTTCCTGCTCAAGGAGGCTTGGGGCTCTACCCTGGTGTCTGACAGATTCCGATAAACTTTTACATTTGGCTTTATGAAGATGACACTCAAGATAATGAAGATGTCATTTTGACACTTCCTCCATCCTCTAACTTGTTCAAGGGGGCCCCAGCGGCTGGGGCTTTGCCCCGAGGTTGGTGTGCGCATGCGGACCCGGCGGCTGAAACTTTCTCCGCTCCCGAACTTGTGCATGGAGGCCCCGGCGGACAGACTCCGATCAACTTTGACATTTGGCTTTATGAAGATGACACTCAAGATAATGAAGATGACACCTTTGCGGTTTCACTTCCGGTTTCCACGCTCATCAAAATTTGACAGTTAGCCGCAGCGCTGGAATAAATTAGCCTTAAATATAAAAAAAACCTGATGCGAGCCCCCGGCGGCTGGACCTGTGCCCCTCGGGGTTGGTGTGACTTTGAAACTTTCTCCGCTCCCGAACTTGCTCAAGGGGGCCCCACAATATGGCGGCTGGGGCTCTGCCCCCCGGGGTTGATGTTGCGCAATACCCAGAACATGTTACGCAATATCCAAAAGTGAAAGTCTGTCAGACTCCAATCGGTGACCTTGAAGTGTTCCCGAACCCGTCCATCTCTACTACTTGTTAATACTCGTACTACTTACGGGAATTTGAAAATTTTCCTACCTATTACCTCGCCTTAAAAGTTTAATTTATTATTATGCATTTTAGATACAGATTTTTCTTACTTTCTGTGCCGCCTGGGCGATATGACCAAAATCAAAGTTGGGCGTTGTGACCAAAATCAAACTTGGGCGTTATGACCAAGTTGGGCGTTGTGACCAGAATCAAAAGTGGGCGTTGTGACCAAGTTGGGCGTTGTGACCAGAATCAAAGTTGGGCGTTGTGACCAAGTTGGGCGTTCTAACCAAAATCGAAATTGGGAGTTGTGACCAAAACGGTGGTTTAATTGGCGTCGTTAGCTTTCTCCTATAACAGGCGTCGGTGGACGTTGTGTCCAAGTTGGGCGTTGTGACCAATATCGTTTTTGGCGTTATGACCAAGCTGGGCGTTGTGGCCAAAATCAAAATTGGGCGTTGTGACCAAGTTGGGCGTTGTGACCAAAATCGAAATTGGGCGTTGTGACCAAGTTGGGCGTTCTAACCAAAATCGAAATTGGGAGTTGTGACCAAAACGGTGGTTTAATTGGCGTCGATAGCTTTCTCCTATAACAGGCGTCGGTGGACGTTGTGTCCAAGTTGGGCGTTGTGACCAATATCGTTTTTGGCGTTATGACCAAGCTGGGCGTTGTGGCCAAAATCAAAATTGGGCGTTGTGACCAAGTTGGGCGTTGTGACCAAAATCGAAATTGGGCGTTGTGACCAAGTTGGGCGTTCTAACCAAATCGAAATTGGGAGTTGTGACCAAAACGGTGGTTTAATTGGCGTCGATAGCTTTCTCCTATAACAGGCGTCGGTGGACGTTGTGTCCAAGTTGGGCGTTGTGACCAATATCGTTTTTGGCGTTATGATCAAGCTGGGCGTTGTGGTCAAAATCAAAATTGGGCGTTGTGACCAAGTTGGGCGTTGTGACCAGAATCGAAGTTGGGCGTTATGACCAAATTCTGAGTTGGGGTTTGTTACCAGTGGGCGTTGTGTCCAGGCCCCGAAAATACAGTACCTGGTAGGAGTTCAGCTTGCTTCGATGATTATGTCCAACGGATTTGCAGGTGGTGTTTAAGCGACTGCTCCAAAATTCTTAAAGAACTGGGAGAAATGGCCAAGGATTCGATGTATCAAGTGGGTCTAGACCGTGTTGAATCCCCAAAGGGTAGAAAAAAACGTAAGCAACAGGCAAGGTTGCGGTAAGGTACACGTAACTTCATTAACAAACGATTAGCACAGAAGAGGTTCCAATTAATTATAAACCCAAGGCGTCAACTCGGAGCTTTCTTTCCACAGTACTGGAATTTCTCAGCTAATAACTACACAAAACGCCAAAAGACTAATACTTGACCGGTAACACCCATTCAAACCGTTTCACTTCTTAATTTTGACGTTGGCTGGCGAAGGCCATGGCCTCCGCTGCCGGAACAAAATTTTCACACTTGTTTTCTTCTTGAACTCAAGCGGTAGAATCCTGAAGCGAAAGAAAAGCGCGCAAGCGCTGCTTAACTTGTTCTTGCTATAACTCATATGAAAGCCTAAGGATTGTGTTATGTTGTGCGGAAACCCAAAGCGGGGAACCCCGGCAAACAAAAACGACCGACGCTCTGGAGCCAAAAAGCAATTAAGATTGAAACACATCTAAATTTAAATCGACGATCGTAAAATAATCCGGAGAACGGGATAGGCACGAGTTTACGTATAAAAACGTACAATATCAGTCCTTCTCAGGACTAACCAGGAACACTTGAAGACGAGAGTAAATCAAAACTTGCGAAACGTCGTGTGATATACACCCTAGATAGTGGAAGAGGTCCGATAAAACAAAGCTATTGTGTATGGTAACTATTTTTGTTTAACAAACAAATTTTCGGCCAAAATGAATGATTGTGACGAGCCTTTACTAATAAGTGATGAAATTGTTAAAAAAGCTGCAGAAGCTGAGCTGGGTATGATTCCTAAAAAATCGGAAGAGATTTATAAGAAAGAGTATGACAAGTTTTGGCAATGGCTAAGAGCCAAAAATACGGAGATAGTTACAGAAAATGTTGTGCTTGCGTATTTTTTTAGATCAGCTAAATTATTTGCATTTTGAGTTAGATATATTACTTACCAATTTATCGTACCTTATTTTTAGTCGAAGATTTACAGGTCTTCATCGTTATGGTGTTCTCGTAGTTGAAATGCATGTTACGAATAAAGGACAATATTGACATTAGTCATTTACCATTTATCTAAAATTGCTGCCTTCCTGAAGAACTACTCGGTAGGTTATGTACGAGAGAAGTCTGCAGTGTTTTCAAAGGAACAATTAATACTTTTTTTTGTAAATGCGCCAAATGACAAGTACTTGCTTATAAAGGTACGATTTGTTTTTTTTTAATGTCAAAGTTTATTGTAGTTTCTGTCATAAAATAGTAGATTATGTTATTAGGAGTAAAAGTGATACTTTATGTGGCGAAGCTGAAGTTTATATAGCCGAACGTCAGTGAAGCAAATAATTCAGCTAAGCCACATAAAGTCACTTTTACTCCGAATAACATATACTATTTTATCCGCAAACGTATTCAGGTAAATTTCATTAATATAAAATTTAAAAAAATGGATGCATTGACCGGGAATCGAACCCAGGCCACCCGTGTGACAGGTGAGCACTGTACCCCTGCGCCAACCTCTGTTGTTCAAATAACGCGCTACTGTAATGATATATGAACATACTAAATCGCCCGAGCTAATAGAACACGGCCACAGCAGCTGTCACACCATAACCCACGGCGACAGATGCTTCGATCCGCTGCTTAAAGGTTTATTTAAAAATTAGAAACTTATCTTCGGAGGAGATAGCGAACAAACATAGAAAGAAAGAAAGAGAGCAACGATTTTGTGTGCTTAGGCAGATAAAGTACGCAAAAGTCGCTATTTTATCTGCTTAGGCAGATAAAGTGACACTTTTACTTTGTCAATAAAGACACGTAAGTTGTCACTCTTGTGACGTTTGCGGATAAATATTATTTATAGGTGGTTGCAATTTTTGGTTTATTTGGGGCTTGTCGATGTGCAGAGTTTCATAATTTATGCGTTGGTGATGTCAAGGAGGAAGGCTCCGTGCTGGTTGTTTATATCAGGGACACAAAAAAATCACAGGACTAGGATATTTACGATTTTGGATGATATACTGATCTTATTAAAAAGTACATGAGTTTAAGACCAAAAAATGTGAAAATTGAGAAGTTCTTTTTATTCTATAATTGCGGAAGATGTGCATGCAATCCGATTGGCATTAATACATTTGGCCAGATTCCTCGAAAGATCGCCACGTATCTGGAAATTTCTAATGCTACGGAGTAGACGGGTCACTCCTTTCGGAGAACATCCGCTACAATTTTAGTAGATAGCGGTGCTGATATTAGAAATCTCAAAAGGCATGGAGATTGGAAGAGTGATGCAGTTGCTGAGGGATATATTACAGATTCGCCCGAACACTTGGAGCCACTAGTGGACAGATTAGCAATGTTTCTTCAACAAGTAATGGTGTTCTTTCTACTACGAATACATCGATGTCGGGTATCACAATATCTGGAAATTTCAATTGTAGTATTCATATTAATAAAATAAATCTGAATGATATTTGTGTTTATTTCGTTGTTTTGGAGACTTTATGGCATTCGTGCCATAAAGTAGGTGTTTATGCATGATTATCACTACAATAAGGATGGCATTTTGACGCTAGTCGACGACCAACGTTATAAATAATTTATTGCCAAAAAAATCTGTACCTCGAAATTCGAAAGAATATGAAGCGTTCATTAAGTGTCCAACGAAAATGATGTACGCACTTTTAATGAGCATGTTTTACTTGCATGCTTTGAACTGAAATAAAAAAAAATATAATTTTCCACGTTATGGTCAATTTTTTAATGCTAAAGTCGACACTCAATATTAAACATAATATCAATATTGAAAACTACACGAATCTGATTGCATTTAAAAAAAAACAAGAGATGAGTATGTGACAAACAAATCTAAAACTTTAGAGATTGAAGATATTGAAAAATGTATAAATGAGGCTCTAAATGAGATCTACCTCATGATGAAAAGTACTTATTTTCATTTAACTCAATTGACCTAGTTTTAACGTCTTCGTTTTAGGCAGCTTTAATAATCGGATTTTGTGCGGCATATCGCAGATATAATTTGGCAAATATGAAACTGCAAGATATCCAAGATTGTGGTAATGTAATAATTATTACCATTTCGACACCAAAACCAGCAGAAAGTGAACTTACACGATTTTTTAAATTTTATTGAAAAAATAAGTATACAAAACAACCTGTGGGTATCCACTCCTTTGGCAGTATGCCTTCTAAAATAACTACTTTTTTAAATTTGGAAAATCCCGCACAATATAGGGGCCACTGTTTTCGTAGAAGTAACGCGACAGTATTGGCAGGCCAAGGAGCAGATATAACAACATTGAAAAGCCACGGTCGGTGGGTGGAAAAGCACTACAGTTGTCGAAGACTACATAGACGATTTTTTTAAAGCCAAAATGGCTATAGCCAATCAACTAGTCGGTCAAAGTAATTCAGTACCTACCACCTCCAATGCTTCAATCAACTGTATCACGAACATTGATAAGTTTTGCCGAGTGTCGTCAGGTACATTCGAGCTCTGAAGATGTCCAGAATATACAAAGTTCTTCTAGTATTCATCATATACAATTAAATGATTTTAATTTGCCCAGTATAAATATCTCAAATTGTGAAAACTGCACCTTAAATTCCAATTTTAATAAGTAATTGGGTATTATGTTGTTTAATTACATTACATTGTTACTTCTTTAATAATGAAACTTCAGTTCTTTGTATTATGAGTTATGTGTATTATCTACTGCGTTTGTAATGCAGCATACCGTATGAATGATACATTTAATTAAAATATTATCCAGATATCCAACGTCTATCATATGATGTAACAGTTGTATGTTTTAACTGGTGGTGTTGTAAAGGGCAACCACAGGGTTGTTTATATCAAGAAGTAAAAAATATCTTGAATTTATAATCAGTAATAATGTATTAAGGGCAAATGCTTTTGCCAGTAAAAATGTTTTACGAAAGTATGTTGTTTTGGCAATGTCACAAGACAAACTAACTTGTCAAAGTTAGTTTGTCGAGGGGCATTGCCAAAAAAACAACAAATCGTGAGTAAAACATTTGCCGAGCAAAATCATGAGCCCAAAATACATTTTGTAGACTATTTCCCAAATATCGGTTCATTTTGACATTTATACTGATGCGCAATGACAGTTTAAATGACGTTTCTTAAATACCACCTTGATTAAAGCAACATATTTGGTGGTTGCCGTGGATTCAAGTGGCAAAAGAAACTGACAAAATCCCAAGGGAAAATTTCGATTTTTTGCCACTACAAAAACACACGATTGGTTGAATTTTGAAAAAGCATGGCTTTTCATTGGATAATAAGAGATGTGGGAAATAGTCTACGATAAATAGTCACGTTAAGGGTTATATTCCCATTAATTGTGAAAAATAATAATTGATGATTTCATACGTAGCAGCAATATAGTATTCTCCACGATGAAATTTGACTATAAGTCACAAATATTATTCAAATATAAAACTCAAGATTGTTGGATTCCATTTAACGTGGTATTTTACTACGAAGCCAGTAAACAAATAAAAGTGAGTGTTGTGGCATGCTGTTGAACTGTCTATACACATAATAGAGGTTTCAAAGCGCTGCAACGAGTTTTTTTTGGTCGGGAACAACCCAGAGAAGTGTTTGCTGACTAGAATTTATCCAGTTAGGAGCTGAGATAACACATTCAGGTACAAGATAAACAGTCAGAAGGTTAGTGTCCATTTCTTATGAAATATTAAGAAGTTATATAGCACGTTTGGTGCGGCAAATCATTGAAATAATTGTAAATACATTTAGAAATTAATTTAGAAGAATTAATTGTCTAAATTTAATAGTGATTCGAGTACTCGACGGTTTTAGATCATTATCATTTGAAATTTACATTTTGGTATTAGGTTATTTTTTAGAATACGTATTTAAATCAACTGTGGATATTTAACATTTGATTAAACTAATTTTGACAATATCTATTTAATTTTGTAATGTCAGATCAAACTTTGATGTGCTACGAAGAAACTGAAAGTATGAATTTAATTTTGTGAAGTACCTGAAACGTGTATTTGATTGGCAAAGTCAAATAATTATTATATTTTAAAAGTAATTCAGTCTAACTACAAGGGAAAGTTGTTAGTTGAAAATTTACTCATTCAGCTGGGAGTCAGGAGTTCCATTGCTTGTAAACTGACTAGTCCAGGCTTTAAAAAACTATAATCACATGACATAATTTTAAATGTCAAATTGATTTATGAGATACGTCAAATCCTATTTATTGTATTAAGAAGTAAGATAAGTACATAATTGTGCTATACCTGACAGTGCTTCTTTTTAATAGTTAGTAAAAGGGTATATTTAATTTGATATTAATTGTAATAACACAGTAACAGAGTGATATATTACACATTTTATATTTAAATTGTCACATTGTGCCGTCACTATAACCTAAAAATCAAAGCACATTTAATCATTTTTTATAGAAATTCAATTATACTGAAATTTAATACCTCGTTGCATCTGCAGTGTTTTAAATCGAATTGTGCAGATGTAAATATCAGCACAGTTATTTATCTTTACAATCTGGTCAAAAGAAAAATTTGCAGTTCACCCATTTTTTACTACACGAGTCAGAGTTTGTAAGTCGTTCTCCAATGGTATAATGTCTATTAGAAGTAATTAAGTGTCTTACGTAACGAAGAGAAAATTCATCTTCATCTGAAAAATAACTTGTTTTTAATACAATCTTCACAATAGTGTTATGAATATACTTACGTTGTAATCTGTATCGCAGATCAGGTTCTGTTTCTTCGTTAAAAGTAATTTGACAAACAATTATATAAAAAAACTATTTCTTTCGAAACTAGATTAATACTACTCATTTTCTCTATTTAGAAGCAAAAACACATGCTGACAAATTTACGTGGCAATTTAAGCCAGAACAATATCTGATTTGAGGTTATGTGCACCAATTCAGTTTTAATGCGAAACACTGCCACTGGAAACCGCTGGAAAATAAGTTATTTGTGTTATAGTTATGCTAAACTTGTCGTTTTAACTCAAATACTCGTATGTGTAAAATTTTACTGGTTTGTTGAAAATAGGGAAACATTGCCTATGCGTGCTGTATAACATTGATATTGACAGAACGATAGACGACGATGCCAACCCATAACGAAACATCCCTAGTTTATATTTTTATTTTTTTATTTTACTTATTTCGCACTCAGCCAACAGCCGTTAGGCCAATTACCAACCCCACTAACGACTGTCATGATCTTATTATGACAACCGGGACCAACTGTTTCCGCGACAGCCGTATCACGAGGCACCGAGAGATACAGCAGTGGAACTCCCATCCAAGTTCTGACCAGAGAGAGCGTTGCTTAACTCTGCTGATTGAACGTGGACGCTTGTTCAAGCTACACCACCCGGGACCTTTTGCCGGACTAGGTTGGAAACAAAGTGTTTTGGGACGATATACGACGGTATGTAGATGCAGAAACTCAGTAATGCTGACTGGAGGCACAAAAAATCTATTGCTGTTTGAAAGTCACATTTTAGTTAAGCTTTATTTAACCTGCAACGTTTCTCAGAGGTATTATACAGTACGTTTTTAAAAGTGTGGCCATAAGGATTTATGTGGTAAAATTATTACCTCGTGTTTTTTTATTTGTTATGTTCGTTGTATAGTTTTGAAAACCTTCGCCAAAACATTTAATAAGGGTTATTTATTTATCGAACCAATAGAATAGAATTAACAATCAGAGACCATGGCAACAAAAACTTTGAATATAGTATATTATTATATCAGTATAATATGAGGGTCTATTGTGGCTCGAGTGGGTTTGGGTCACAACGAGCGCAGCGAGGGATGCTCCAATGGAACGAGTGCTACAATGCATCTCATTAAACGAGTATAATATACTATTTTTTTGCATGTTATATAATAATGTACTATTTTACTAAATTCAAAATCGATTAATAAAGTGGAACTTTGGTGCATAGAAATGTCACTTTACTATATGGTAATGTCACTATCAAATTCGAGGTTAGCAGGTTACGTTTTGTGTCAGTTTGTGTCAAAACTGACGGAAAGCTTAACCTGCTAACCTCGAATTTGACGTAGACTTACAGTGCCACCAACATATTATTCATACGATTGATTTTCCACAGCCGCCTTTTTTAAGGAACATGTGGTACAATGCTTTTATATAAATGTTTGTTTATAAATACTAATACAAAATGCGAAAAATTAGTATAGGTACACGTACACACTTCGTAAGAAAAGTAGTTTTACTAAACGAATATAGCTTGATTGAGTACGAGCGAGCGGAATGAGCGAGTAACTTAAAAAGCTATATTACTTTTCTAAACTTCTTGTGTAATATACTATTACCTACTTTGCAAAAAAATAGTAAAAAACTTTGAATTTTGACATTTCATAAATATGACAATCTGTCAGTTTCAAAAAACAAAGTAGGCTATTTCAACGTTTTTCATATGAAAATAAGAATGCAAAAACAGTGCTATAATGGACTCCAGCAGTGTTTTCGATGTTATAATAATCATACTGTGACATCAAAGTAGATAAATTAATTTATTAAACAGATTGCAGAAAATACGTTTTTGGGCTGTTAAACTATATCCCAATGACAAATAAACTTCACAATATTTACTGTATGCAAGATGACATTTTAGGCATCTTAATTCTTCTCACTATTTATGTTTAATTATATCAACTTTAACTGCAAAATAATGAAATAAAACACGTTTTTTCAGCAGTGTAAATTTTTAAAAAATATTTGGCTTACTACCAAAAATTAAAATTTCCTCCAAAACTGTAACACAACATAAGTTGTCACAAGGTATAATTTTTATGATGTAAATCCCTATGGGCACAGTTTAAAAAGACGTACTATATAGGTCAGAAGTCATAACCCACACCTGACTTTATAAGTACAATGGCTCGCGCCATGTCACTTTGATTTTGAATGCTTATAGCTGTCAATACTAAATGTATGTAAAGTTTGGTATTTATGGAGCTGTTAGATAAAATTTTGTATGGCACACGTGCTACTAAAAATAATTCACTCGAGAAAAGACCGCGGCAAGGAATAAACGAAGCCGGTGAGCTGCAAATTTGACTTTTCGATCGCAGTCGAGTTTTACCATTCCAGCTAGCAGTGACACTATTGACTCCCCAAGCTGCTGCGAGAGCAAGTTTGGTGATTTTTGGAAATTCAGTCGGAGGAGTTTCATTGCATCGAGAGGAAAATTGCCACGGGTAGTACCGCTGCTGTAATTTGTGACTGTGGTATTTTGCAAGCATAATATTACCAGCAGCAGGACAACTCGGTTTAATTTGGATTTATTAAGTTGTGCTATGCATATAAACATTTGGGTATCGAGCTTATTCTACCGTATGGTACGGGCCCAAAATATCGATTTTATATCGGATCAGAATACCACAAGTCCGTCCATCGAGTTGACTGCTTTCCACCGCTGCTGGCTGGACCTTTCACCCTTCACTTGTGATTATCTCTCTCTGACCTGGCAATGACGCTTTCTCATCATTCAACGTGTATCGTACATCTGATAAGCATACTGCTGGACACTGCCTTTTCCCTCTTTGGCTTGAGGTTTGGTAACGCATTTCCGATATTTTTTAATGATTTGTAAATTTTGCATGCTATGTAAATTTTGTGTTTTGTATCGCCACCTTGCTATCCTTTTGAGTGCTTGCATGCTTAGATTTCGGTTTATGTCGAACTGATAACGTCTAAATTAGATTATTATTCTATTTAACTATTAGTAACTCCTACAGGGAGTTTAAATATTTTTTTGCTGTTGTTTGCGTATTTGAAATCAATTTTCTATAGTTTGTATTTAGTTGAAAATAATATTAAGATTACTGCACCAGAATTTCTTAGAACTTGGGATGCTCATTATAGTATTTAAATATTATTGGATGTTTTTTTGTATTCTGTTGTAAGGCAGATGTGGAGAGCTTGTTTTTATAGTGAAATTATTAACTTAAAACAAAGGTAAGTCCGGAGGTCCAACTCACCATCTTTCCTGCGACACCTTGGATGGTTCTTCAAGGTTATACGTCGTGAAGACCTGGAGTTTGATTTCAACCTTGTGGTACCTTTACCCTAATTAATTCTCGCCTTGTATTTATTTGAAAATACCAAACAAACCAATTTCAGGTACCTCGAACTGCCCTTGACTCGTATGAAAACTAGGTCCTTTTCGGTTTAATAACCATTTTTCCTGTAACACATTGACCTCTGGAAGTCTGTTGCCACTTCTTTCTTTTTGTCAAAGAAGGATACCAAAATAAACTGTTTCCATTAGCTTTTGAGGCAACAGTAGCGCAATCTATGGACGCGTATTTCTATTGTTTAGCAGAAAGTCGTTCATAATATTTCTTCAATTTTGTCAGAAGAATATTTTATTTCATAGGCGCGTCGCTCTTGTAGCTTCCTTGCATGGATATGATTTCCATTTTCAGAAAGCTGCAATGCCATTACTAGAAATTCAGTCGAGTTTCGTTTGGCAATAAATTGGAAAATAAAAACAGTTGGCGATTCAAGCCGAAAATAGTTCTATTATACATATATTTAGTACGGGTTTGACTACCAGACGAGTCGTGGAGCTCATGCTGGAATATGTGTCACCCATATATCTAATACTTACTATATTGCTAGCGGCTATGAGTGGGAAACTCACCGATGAAGTGAGACACACAACCAACTCCTTCATGTATACGGTAAGCTGTGCGCAAGCGGGGCGGCGTCGTCCGCCCAATGGGGAAGTGGTCAAGTTTAAAATTCGCTTTTAAAGGCGGAGTTCAAATTCTCACGCATGCGCAAGAGACGCGTTATACTCTAAGTGAGACTATGTCGGCGCCGTAATGTTTTCTGAAGTTTCCAGGCCCTACCAGCAATATATGTGTATTATATATATGGTGTCACCAGATAGCTTCCGTAAGTAATTAACATTGGATTTAAAGACGAGTTTCTATTCGTATGCTGCCGAGATTCTGTCCGTCGGATCTGCAGGTTATATCGGTTGTGAATCCACTATTCAAATATCGATCAATTATCCTGGAACGTCACTGTTGATTGTATCTTCGGGATCTGCCTGTACTGCACAAAAATCTGTGCGATTATCAAGTTTGCAAGATTATAGCATAAAATGGTCACCTAATTTGGTCTGCTATCGTATTGAAAGTTTATTATTGACCGAAGTGTGTGCGTTTATGAATGTAGTATGGTTCAGAGTCGATATTACCTCTTAAGCAATGATATTTAGTTTGACCAATTATGTACTACGCAAGATAAAAAGAACTTTGTCAGTGAATATGGTCTATTGCGAATGTGACTACTTTAATATCTATAGTTGCTATATATTTCTAACTTAATTGTCAACTTATTTAGATTGCTATGACACAAAATTGTTTTACTAAATGTAACTGTTTAAAGTCTCATTTAAACAAATCAGATAATGCTAAAATTTCTATCAAAAGTTGTCCCAGTGTTTTTTTTTGTCTTCCATAGTACGTACCTATAAGATTTATACCCCGCAAGTTTGAGGGATTATCTGCTGCTTCGTCTAATTATTTATTTATCAAATTTTCATAGCTACTTGGCAAGGATCTATTCCTTTCCTTGAAAATATTTGATAGTTATTACGTTACTCGTTAGTTATCACTGACATAATTGTACCTATATTACTACCCTTATTTGAATCAAGATTTATTTAATTTATTTCATTTGTCATATTTCCGTAGCTTCTCGTATTAGGTTTGGAGATACAATTTGCTGAAAATTTCAAAATAAAACGAGGCGGGCCACGAAACTTATAGCCCCTGAGAATTTCGACTGCAACCCAAATAACAAATGTCATAACATTCTAGATGGCTATATTTCTTATAAAGCAAAAACAGATCAGCATAGGTATTGGTCAAGTAAATTACAAATTCTAGTGTATGTCATTTTGACAAGTTAGTGTTTTCAAAATTAGTAATCGCAAACGTAAAATCATGTTTACAAATATGATAATATTTGCTAAAATCCACAAAAATGCAGGTGCTGCTCGTACTTCATACATTCAGCTTTATCCGAATCGCATATTTAGCACCGTCTAAAAATACGTTTAGACGTTTGGAATTTTTGTTGAACGAATGTAGGAGTTTCAGTAAACCTACTACGCCAAGAGTAAGACCTGCTACTAACAAAGTTAACGAAATTGGAGTCTACAAGAAGTAGCCAAAAATCCTCATGTTAGTCAGCAAACATTCAGTATGAACTTGGAGATTAGGACAACTTCTATAAGAAAAATATATAAAGCAAATTCATTCCATCCCTATCAACTGCCTTACATGACAATAATTTTCTAGAAAGGATACAGTGTTGTGAGTTTCTTCAAAACCAAATAAGCATTATAAATTATGTTATGTTCAGTGACAAAACGAAATTTTCAAACAGCGGTGGTAGAGCAGTTTATTACAAGTTAGATTACTCACCCCTACTTACACTAATTCAAAACTAGTTATTTTAGGTTTCACTTTTGGAACAATTTCTGTTTTGGACAAATTTCATGGCGATCTTTATATTGTTATGATATTGGTACAGGGGTTTAAAAATAAGATTAATAAGATTAAAAAAATACAGTATTAAAAAATTACCAAGTCAAATTTAGATGTGAAATGGACATCAACATTATTAAGATTTATTTAGAAAAAAAAAAGAAATAGAATTTATAAATTAATTAAATGAAACTAATTGAAAAGCAGTAGGATTTTAACTTAATTTAATATCCGAAATGAAATGGGAAGTTAATGACAAATACTTTTTCGAAATATACTATTTAACATAGTAGGTATTAAACAAATAATAAAGCTTTAATAGTGTGTTGGACTGCAAAAAATAAGCTGGATCGCTAAGGAGACTGTTTATTGATAAGAATAAAATTTTTGAAAACGAAAATGATATAATACGATTTTGTAAAGTTTGAAATTAAGAAATAAATCTTTTTATACGAATTTTTAAATAAATATTTAGTAAAATAAAAGGGTTAACGTTGCATACAAATTGGAATGATGAAGAAAACTAAAAACTAAAATATTAAAAGAAGAATATTAGAAAACTAGCTGGATGAAGACTAGAATGTGGTGAGAAAAGCAATTTAAGACAATTATAATCTACAAAGGCAAATAAAAGTAATGGAATGTGAATTGAGTTTATTGTGGAATTACATTTGCATCGGCTGAATTGGATAACAAGGAATGGTTTACAAAGGAAGTAGATTACATCTACATCATTAGCAGAGTGAGCATATTTGTGGGGCTTGTCAAGTGACATTTGGTGGCTTGCGTCTGGTCAAGATTCGTGGTGCTGGGTTGTAACAGACTTCATACGTGTGATTTGTTGAGCATATGAGTAAATACATCTACAGCTGAGGTCAATTTGGATGCGTACTATTGTGGAGGTGTGAATGCTGTTTTAAAAAGGCGAGCTGTTTCTCCTGGGTTCCTGTGTTGATTTCGATCCGGATTCTGGACATCTTGACAGTTGGTTGTCAGTTGAAGCCTTCACCGTGACTTTGGGTGGAGCAGTTCTTATAACATGGTGAGTCGCAGAGCTGCCTGTATTGGGTTTGGTAGAGGAGAGTATTAAGTCCAATAACAGGTAACAGAATAGAGATATTTAAAATAAGAAATGAAAGAAAATAAAGAGTGAAGTGAGTTAATTTTAATTAAAATAGTAGTTACCTTTTGACATTGTGGAATGACAAATGTAACGAGAAAGTATTTGTAATTGATTTTTTAAACCTAGTGTGATGGGCCAGTTGACAGATGTATTGAGTTGTCACATAAAATAACAACATCAAATTTCAGAATATAAGCAATCTAGATTATAAAGAATCCGACCCGATTTTCAGTCAAGTGTTCTACTGAGGCTAGGAGTAAATAATTTTGATTATCCATAATAAAAGTTGAGCAAATAAATTAATTAAAATGTAATTTAAAAAAAAATTGATTGAGAATTAACTAAAGTAAAGTTATAAGTCAATTATAACATAACATAGGCGTTACAACGTGGTAGAGTCACCCTAACATAAGTTGGGCACACAAAGTGGAGCTAATCACCTTGAAAATATATTCGTTTCTTGATAACACAGACTTTTACATATACTGGTCAGACGACTTAAATACGGTTTGCGGAAAGTTCGTTCCCCACATTTCGTCTCCCCACATCTCGTACCCATAAACTTCGTTCCCGAGCGAGCTCAATTTGTCTCCTAGATAACACGGTGTTGAAAAACGAGTACAGCGATCGGAATGCAGTTCGAAAAATGAAGGATATTTTAATTAATTAATTTATTATAATAAACGGATTAAGAACTATATACTATATATCCTTAGTCTCGGCAAAATTCTAAGTAGGACTTTGACCATATGACTAAAGCAGTCGGTGTCTAAGGTACCTGGTACTCTGCATGCCTAGACCTTGTCCATTAACAAACAAACAACAAACAAGAACTATATACAGTATTAAATTTCATTTTCAGTTTTACATAAAATGTTATAGGAATTATAATTCCTGCTTGGTTTGTAGAGAATTTTAAGAAAATTTTCAGTTTTTCAAAAACAAGTCGGCCTTGACGGTTAAGCAAAAATTATTTTCTTTTCAGGTAAACTACTGTTTTTGTTCATGATACGGCAAAATATTACTAAGAAAAGTTGTTCAGAATGAGAAATTATGGCTCTATAAAAATATCAGGAAAATACTTAGATTAAACCGTCATTTTTAATAAATACAATTTATTTTGATCTTATAATCAATAAATTTATTAAAATATCTTTAATTTTCTAACTGTCTTCCGATCGCTGCACTCGTTTTTTAACACCCTGTAATCTAGGAGACAAATTAAGCTCACTCGGGACCGAAGTTTCCGGGTACGAGATATGGAGAGACGAAATATCCCGGGAACGAAATGTGGGGTACGAAATGTGGGGAACCAAATGTGGGGAACGAACTTTCCGCATCCAGGGCCGGCATCTTTGTGTTTTTCCGTGTGTTGCTCTTACCTGTAAAGAGAATAAATAGCAGAAATTTCAAAATGATTGGCAAAAAATGTTTTAATGCCAAATAGTCCTAAATATATATTTGATATAATAAAGCTCCATGACAAGATGATCAATAATCAAACAAGCGTAAGAAACAGTTACACCAAGAAACAACAAACCACACCTGAAAGCTGGAATAACGTAACAATAAAGATTGAGCACAAAAAGACGACTCAGCACTTTTAAAAAACTATTGGTGAATAAGCTTTATGTCACAGATACAAACGGTTTCTGGGAATAATCACAAACAAACAGAATATAGAAAAAGTTGGAGTAGCATTCCGTAAACGTAAAGAATATAGTACATGCGACCATCCCCTAACCGTAAAAATACTTATAGAAAAATCAGTAAAATATAACTTTTCACTGCACATGGCATTTGTGGACTATGGAAAGATTGTTGACGCAATAGAACATTGGGAAATAATGGAGGAATCAGACAAGGCACTAATAGACCATCGATACAAAACCTTATTGGAAAATTTATCTAAGAAAGCAAAATCAACTATAAGACTACATGAAAGCAGAAAACAGATATCGATTAAAAGAGGAAATTGGAAAAGGGGACACAAAATCATCCATGTGTTTTACCCTGGTCCAGGAAGAAGTTTTGAAGAATCTGGAATGGAGAAAAGTAGGAATAACATCAACGGTGAAAGAGTCAACCGCCTTAGGCTTGCCGACGATATAGCTTTGGTTTCAAACAACAAAGATCTAACAAAAATGCCAATACAACTAAAAGAAAACTAAGAAAACATATTACGACTAAGAGTTAATATAAACAAAACGAAAATAATTAGCCCCAAGATAGACAAATAACCACCAACGGAATGGAAATAAAAAATATTAAGTAATATGTATATCTTAGAGGAAAAAATAGAAATAGAACAGGCAAACGAAGACATAAAAATAGAACAAAGTAGAAGACTAGGATGGCTTGTGTTTGACCAACTGGCATATATTTATGACCAATGCGTGCTGCCTTTGCTGACATGGACCCTCACCAAACAATAGTAAATAAGTTGCAAACACCCCAATGGACGATGAAGAGATTTATGATAGGAACATAATTAAGAGACAAAAAGAAAAATGATTGGATTAGGCAAAAACAAAGGTAACTGACATCATACATAGAATAGCAACCTAAAATGGGCATATAGGGCGCATAGAAGATGACCGATGGATGCCAAGATCTTGCGATTGAGACCATGGAAGAAAAAGAGGAAAGTCAAACACAAGGTGGTAAGACGAAATATAAAGAGTGGCAGGACTGAGGTATATGAGAAATGCACAAAGTAGAAGAAAATGGAAACAGAGGAAGAAGTCTTATGATTAATACTGGGCGCAACAAGGCTTATAAGAAGAAGAAGAATGTGATACGCAGATATCAGCACAGGTAAGTATATAAGGTCAGGTACACAATCACAAGCCACCAGATAAATGCACGCATTAGTAAACTAATAATGCTTGGAACGGTGCACTGTGAGTATTGGGACTGACTATAGAAGAGTACAGCAACGGCATGTAGCGTTGCCAATTATTTTGTTTTTGTCGCCCGAAGTCCGGTGTGTTGCTCACATGGTTTCGTGTGTTGCTCGAGCTCGCAAGCAACACAACTGATGCCGGGCCTGTCCGCATCCCCTTAAATACACGGTGGTCCCGCTCCAGCAGGTACAAGAAGAAGGTGATCAGGTGGTAGAGCTTCCTTAAAACAAATGTCAGCGGACTAGCGGACAATGAGGTATGCAAAACTTCCTTCTTAGATGAACGGGAGCTCAAAGTCGTAGACAGTGCAGTTTTAACCGATCGCACTAATCGCTCCCAGCTTTGAACGCACAAAGCGAGGTCTTCATCGAAAGCCATAAACGTCTCATTTAGCTCCCTTAAAGCTCCTCTAAAGTTGGTTGGAGTAAATGTCAGCTGCAAGGTCTCGTCTTGCTACCATTCTTCTTAAAGCTTTCCGACTTTGTGTGGATTAATCGCAACGAAGTGAAATGTACCACTCCGTCGGACACGCCACTTTCAGTTTTTTATCATTGCCCTTACAAGGAAACTCTTTCTTAATGTACTCATGGGCTTACTTAAAGACTAGGTCACAAGCCATCCGCTTCTCTATGCTATTGAGTCGTTGAACAGATTTTGACATACTCTCAAGTGTGACAGCATTTTTATCTGTCCATAGCAGTGTTGTTTCAGATCGACTTCTTACTCTTCTGCTAGTTTTTTGTGTGATGATGTGGGCTCTAATGTCTTCGCTAGATCTAGACTTCTCATCTGTCACTTTAATGAGCTTTAAAGGGATCAAGTAGAAACCGATGGAAATATTCATCACGTTCCTTGTTTCTGAACACGTGACAGATGAATTGGTACTTGTCTCTACGTGAAACTGTATGTCTTCCAGCTTGGTAAGTGAATCCATTGGACTATATTCCAGACCCTCTCAAACTTGCCTTGACTCAATAATATAAGGTTGGTATTGTCCTATCAAAAGCTTTGACGTCGTTCTGCTCAGGGCTTTCAGATCCAAAACATACAAATCATCAATGTCACTTAAGCTGCCAATGTCTAATGTAAAAGTGGGAAAATTGACTCATAGTCCACCTTTGTTGGGTCATCATTCCACTTGGCTTGCTGCCAGATCACTATCCATGTTTCTTGCAGCTGAGCCTTCGTTTAACATGAACACGTTGAGATTTGGGTCTCCTCAACAAAACACGTAGAACCTTGAAGAGGATTTGGGTTGACTCTGTCTAAATCTGGGAGACTGGTCACAGATAAATTATCATTTTAAAACTCAGAAACGCTAAGCCTTGCTGATTTCTTGAAGCGAAGAAGAGGATTGTGGTTCTTCTTACAGCCATCAACGCCACACTCTCTCTTCTTCTTGTATTGAGATGGATATTCATTTCTGCACCGTTGTCCACCTGTCCACCTTGGACTTTACTTGACATAGATTTCAATATAATGGGACTTACCATCGCAACAAAGACGTCAGGATTCTGTTACATTATTTTTGCCGATAATGAACGAAAACATGCCACCCACTAGCTACGGAGAATGGATGCGTATCGACTTACCTTTAAATAGGTGAAAACTAAATTAGACTACCCCAAGTGGTTCTATCTGCTAAAAATTTTAGACGATTAATAACTAAGTGCATCGAGTATGTAGAACTATGCAGGTACCTCAACAGATAACCTTCTTTTCTAAAAAATAGGTTGCGTTTATGAAGGTGGAAAACATTCTTCTGGGTAGTTTTGAGTAAGCAACGTACCGGAGGTGAGACTTAATACTAATTTATATGTTAGATATAAGCCACTCGTTGCAAAAGTCATCGTGGCTGAGTAAAGAGCCCGAAAATTATTACACTAAGTAGTAGTGCTAACCAAATATTTACGTTTGTGTAATTTGACATTCAATGAGAGCTTCTAATGTTTTACACCTTCCGGAATACAACCTGTGCCATTATAACCGGGAGTTATTTATTCAAGTACCTACATATTGCCATACGCTACTGTATTATGTTAGTTTCTGGGATAACAAATCAGCATGAAATGTTGACGAAGAACGCACGGAGCTTTAACAGCATTGGAAAAGCTTGATTTTTTTACCATTCATCTATTCTAACTGATACAACTGTTATTTTTAATCTAAAAGAACCGAAATTTTCTCCGTAACCTTAAAGAATGTTTGAAAACGTGAAGCCCAGGTAGTTACATTTGATACAATAACATGTGAGTGAATATAAATGTAACAATACAAAGTCAATTCTCTAAACTAAATTAAGCAAAGCCACCAATAGTTTAGCACTGAAATATTGTTTACAACTGTGGATCCAACAAGCTACGCTGCGTGGTACACATTAAGAAGCTACTCAAAGCACATCTTAAGCGATGGCTCGGATACCTTGAGATCTTCTGTAGGAACGAACGCAGATCCTGATCTCGCCTGGCTAACCGCCTGGATTACCGCTGGTTACGTCCTGGATATGAAGCAATGTCACAAGACTCACACAGCCACCCTGGATAGCACCCAATATAAGTCGGGACTTCGAATTAGCCGCTTAGGCCTTCGCCACGAAAAATATAACGAAAACATAATTACGTAGTGCATCCACAAAAGGCAAGAATGCTCACCAGAGCTCTACCACCTGACTAAGTCCAAAAACTTCACTCACACTCACACAGCACGTGGTTTTAGGTTATGTAGCGTTTATTGACTTCTTAAATTCTCTCACAGAGACACATGTACAACAGATACCTCATCTGGAACTTGCTTTCTCAATATTGCACAGCCGTACAAATCATGTTAGCTCATGAAAACTCCAAAAATCTCAAGCTTTCCACACACGACCTGATGGTGTTCTCATCAGAAGTACCGCGGAATGACAAACGAACGCCGAGAGGAATTTGTCCCAATCACACACGCATGAACGATTGCAAACCTATAGGCGTCAGATTCCCCATAATGCATTAAAATGGTCTCACTTCCTTTGCCTTTGTTGGAACTAGATCGGTGGCTGAGGCTGAAGCTTTCTTGTACACTCTTGTCGTTGCGTTTAACTTTTGCTCAAGCTCTCCTTCAATCCAATTAGAAAAGTCGTTGAGGGTAGCTACGACTGGACGCATCTTGAGAACCTTCTCTTCCCAACTCGTCCTCAGAGCGACAGGAGGTTTCGAAGTCAATTCTGTTGAAATGTGTGGATTTATCAGGTGTGCTGGACGTTGGAGTATTTCTACAGTCAAGAACAATATGTTCCTGTTCACAACTGAGAAGTCATTAATATACTCTCTCTTGTCCGAGCTCTCTGTCCTATCGTTTCAGTTAGAAACTCAGGTCTTCCACACTTCTTTTCCAAAATGTTTACTACAACTTCAACGTTATCAGGAAGAGCAAACAAGACCTAATACACGCATTAGTTGCCCCTTTTAAGTAATTCGTAAGACGGCACAGGTTATCGTCCTCAGAGAAACCACACGGTCTCGTTGAACGTCGCAACTGGATAATCATTCCGGGCGATTCTTCTGGATCAACAATATAATTGAGTAAGTTCTTACTTATTGACTTTTCTGCTGCTTTCGTTTCCTTCATTCTCACATATGTACAACTTTTTTTTGAGTTCCTACTCTCCGATGGACAACTTGTATTGACCGTTGATATATGACCGACTCTTGTGACGTGGACTAGCGTTAGACCTGTTTGACTGTTTCCAGTCCGAGTAGTGCTTCTTATCTATTGCAGGGTGAGCTTTTCTTCGAGGCTGTTTTTTAACTTCACTCAAGTTATTTATTATGAATTCACATTGGTATATTTAATTGTATCCTATGGCATTACTTTAGCTTACTATTTTAATAATATATTAAATAGTGAAAAATCATAAACTATTACATATACTAGCTTTGATTTAGGTTTTACCTCCAGTAAGAGGTAAATTCGTCAAGTGTGCTATGATGACGAATTTTTAAACATCTAATAATACCTTCAAATTTTTTTCAGCTCACAAGTTTCACCTTTTGTTCCTTTACATTTAAGGCCATTAAATAAACCGACTGGAAAAACGAAGTTCTGTCCTGAAAATAGCTTTGGTATGATAATTATCACTTCCAGCTGCTAATTATATTTTTAATTCCTACGTACCTGATTACTCTTATTTAATAATTCAACCATTTTCTTGGAAAGCGCTACTTGAACATCTGTTTGGTTTCACAACTTGTAGGTGCTGCTGGTCAAAGGTAAACCCTTATCATTCATTAGTTGGTTTTCAAAGGAAATACATTTAAATTTGAACATTTACCCATCTAACGTCATAATTCAATTATAAATACGTTTATTCATAGATATATTTACATTTTTTCACTAGAAAGCCTTCGATTATATTTCTTAAGCCAAAATAGTTTTAGACTTTCAATAATTCCAGTTTTCGAGCAAACTTCTTCATAAATTAAGCCCATAAAATATGACACGTGTTAATTTTTTTTAAATTCATCATTGTTTTATCAGAAAAACGTTGTACATTGCATTCATTCTTCCACCATAATCGCTACAAGTCTAAGGAATTACAAATTTTGAAATGAAAGGACTTGCTGGTTTCGTTCTAGATCCAGAGATCTTTACAGTTGACCAAAACCAACAATGCGGACGCTTTCAAGATCCACACGAAATGATGGTTACAACTGGAATCTGGCCACAAATGGATACAGAAAGAATATATGTCTTCAAATCTATTGTTTCCGGGGGCCTCTCCCTAAGTCTCTGCTTGTCTATGGGCGTAGAGATTTTTTACGATGTTACCGATTTCACTAAACTTTCATAAATTCTCTACATCGAAGTGACCGTAATAGCATAGCTTGTAAAGCTTCGTTTACATATCAGAAGGAAAGCTTCTTAAATATTGTGGAATCCCTGAAGGATCCGTTGTTTGTAGCGTATCCTGACCATATGTACCACTACATGGCAAAGTATTCGACCTTCATCACAAACCTCTATCGATATCTGATCGGATGTTGCGTAATTTTGTTTACGGTTTACTACCTGGTAGACCACAATCCGCTGCTCTTCACCTTACCCTACGATTTTGGCAAGTACACGTTGGTTATGTATTCTTTTCAAATCATTGCTTTAGGCTTCTGCGCCTGGAATAACGCTTGCATCGACACTTTAACTACTAGTCTAATGGGTATCGGAGCTGCACAGTTAGATAATTTTTATGATAAGCTTGTTGATATTAAGCACGAAGGGTCTAAGGATAACAATGAAACGGACAAGATTTTTTCCAGAAAATTCTAGCAGTGTATACATCACAATGCAATTATTGTGTAAGATTTCCATTTAGAAAGCCAATCAGGGTTTCTGATTTCAATTTGTTCCAGATTTGTTAAATTAGTTGAGAAAGTGTTTACCTTAGGCCTTCTCACTCAGTTCATAACCAGCATAATAGTCATTTGCAATACTGGTACGTCAATTAAAGATTACTGATAATATTCAAATTAATTGTTTTCATTCTAATATGTTAAAGACATCTCTCTCTTCTTCGATATCAACAGTAAACTCGCATTTTTTTAAGCTGGTTAACGACTTTATACTCATAATGGTTCAGCTCTTTATATATTGCTGATATGGAGACAAAATTATGTTAAAGGTAACACTCGTACCTGTTACAATACCTTGCTAAATATATTCTTTCAGAGCGAAAACATTAGAGAGGCGTGCTATATGTTCGAATGGTACAGCAGCGTAAATGAAGTGAGAAAGTACCTTTTCATAATCATGGAGCGATTCGAACGACCGCTAACTATAATGACAATGAAATTTTTTTAAGCTTTTGCTGACCGCTTATACCTCTTTATGTATACATTATTAATCAGAGCTAAAACTGTCACTGTTACACTTTTTATAGGTTCTACCGTGGTCCTACTCGTGCTGAGCCCTTTTGCTGAAGATGTAACAGAAAAGATCTATTCAAGTGGACAAGTGAAATATATTTTCATAAATGAAGCAATTTAAAAATTCACTTAACAAATGCGCTTTGATCGAATAGCTTCGTTAGAAGCTTGCACCGGATCCTTCAGGGATTCCACAATCTTTAAGAAGCTTTCCTTCTGATATGTAAACGAAGCTAGCTTTACTTGGTATGATATGGTCACTTCGATGTAAAGAATTTCTGAAGGTTTAGTGAAGTCGGTGACATCGTAAAAAACCTCCACGCCCATAGACAAGCAGAGACTTAGGGAGTGGCCCCAGGAAACCATAGATTTGAGTACATATATTCTTTCTGGATCCATTTGTGGCCAGATTCCAGTTGTAACCATAACTTCGTGTTGGATTTTGAAGGCGTCCGTATTGTTGGTTTTGGTCATCTGTAAAGTTCTCTGGGTCTAGAACGACACCAGCAAGTCCTTTCATTTTAAAATTTCTAATTCCTTAAACTTAGAGCGGTTATGGTTGGAGAATGAATACAATGTACAAGGTTTTTCTGATGAAACGATGATGCATTTAGAAAAATTAAACATGTCATATTTTATGTTCTTAGTATATGAAGAAGTTTGCACGAAAACTGGAATTATTGAAAGTCTAAAACTATTTTGGCTTAAGAAATTTAATCGAATGCTTCCTAGTAAAAACATGTATACATATATGAACAAATGTGTTTATAATTGACTTATCGCATTAGATGGGTAAATGTTTATATTTAAATGTATTTTCTTTAAAAATAAACTAATAAATGATAAGAGTTTACCTTTGACCAGCAGCACCTACAAGTTGTAAAACCAAACAGGTGTTCAAGTAGCGCCTTCCAAGAAAATGGTTGAATTATTAAAGAAGAGTACTCAGGTACGTAGGAATTAAAAATATAATTAACAGCTGGAAGTGATAATTATCACACCAAAGTTATTTTCAGGACAGAACGTCGTTTTTCCAGTCGGTTTATTATTTATAGGCCTTAAATGTAATGGAACAAAAACGTGAAAGTTATGAGCTGAAAAGGGTTTGGAGGTATTAATAGATGTTTAAAAATTCGTCATCATACCACACTTGACGAATTTACCTCTTACTACAGGTAAAACCTAAATCAAAACTAATAATAACTGCACGGTAATAAAAGTCTAGTTATTATTAACAATAGAGATGGTTCAACGTAAGGCTGAGTTAGTGTATGATTTTTCACTATTAAAATAGTAAGCTGAAGTAATGCGATAGGATACAAATAAATATACCAAAGTGAATTCATAATAAATGTTAAGTTAAAAAACAGCCTCGAAGAAAGGCTCACCTTACAATACGTAGATAAGAAGCACTACGCGGACTAGGAACTGTCAAAGGTCAATCACAGGCCTAGCGCTAGTCCACGTATCAAGGGTCAGTCATATATCAAAGGTCAGTGCTTATGAAGTTACCTTGTTTAAAGAAAAGGTAAGAGATGCTGAGGATACGACCGGTTTTGATGCTAAGAAACGAGCAAAAACGATAAAGTTCATTCAATATAAGTTGCCCATCGAAGAGTAGGAACTCAAGAAAAAGTTGCACGTATGTGAGAATGAAGAAAATGAAAGCAGCAGAAAAGTCAATAAGTAAGAATTTACTCAATTATATTGATGACATAGAAGAGTCGGCCGGTATGATTATCCAGTTGCGACGTTCAACGAGAGCGTGTGGTTTCTCTGAGGACGATAACCTGTGCCGTCTTACGAATTACTTAAAAGGGGCAACTAATGCGTGTATTAGGTCTTGTTTGCTCTTCCTGATAACGTTGAAGTTGTAGTAAACATCTTGGAAAAAAAGTTTGCAAGACCTGATTTTCTAATTGAAACAATAGGACAGAGAGCCCGGAAAACGGAGAGTATATTAATGACTTCTCAGTTGTGAACAGGAACATGTTGCAGACTGTAGAAATATTCGAACGTCCAGAACACGTGATAAACCCACACACTTCAACAGAATTGACTTCGAAACTTCGTGTCGCTCTGAGGACAAGTTGGGAAGAAAAGGTTCTCAAGAAGTATTCAGTCGTAGCTACCCTCAACGACTTCTAATTGGATTGAAGGAGAGCTTGAGCAGAAGTTAAACGGAACGAAGAGTTCAAAAAGGCTTGTCGCTATAAACTCTGCCACCGATCCAGTTCCAACAAATGAAAACGATGTCAGACCATTTTAAAGCATTATGGGGAATCTGTAGCCTATAGATTCGCAACTGTTCATGCTTATGTAAGTGGGACAAATTCTTCGCGGAGTTCTTGTGTTTTCGCGGTACCTCTGGTTGGAACAACTAAGCATCAGGTCGTGTTTGGAAAGATTGTGATATTTTGAAGTTTTCATGAGCTTACATGTTTCGTGTGGCTGTGCAATATTGAGAAAGCAATTTCCAGACGAGGTATCTGTTGTACATGTTTCTCGGTGAAAGAATTTAAGAAGTCAATTAACGCTCCATAACCTAAAACCACGTGCTGTATGGGCGAAAATGTGAAGTTTTTGGACATAGTCAGGTGGTAGAGCTCTGGTAAGCAGTCTTGTCTTTTGTGGATGCAGTCCGTAATTATGTTTTCGTTAACTGTTTCCTGGCGGAGGCCTGAGTGGCTAATTCGAAGTACCGATTTACATTGGGTGCTATCGAAGTTGACTGTGCGAGTGTTCTGACATTGCTTCATATTCAGGAAGTAATTCGATGAAGGGATTATGGTCCAGCGGTAATCCAGGGTCTGCGTTCGTTCCTACAGAAGATCTTCAGATATCCGAGCCATCGCTTAAGATATGCTTCGAGTAGCTTCTTTATGTGTACCACGCAGCGTAGCTGATGGTTAAACAGTTTTAAACATTATTTAAATGATAAACTATTGGTGGCTTTGCCTAATCTAGTTTAGCGATTTAACTTTGTATTGTTACATTTATATTCACTCACATGTTATTGTATCGAACTACCTGGGCTTCACCTCTTCAAACATTTTTATAGCTTACGGAGAAAATTTCAGTTCTGAGAGATTTTCTTTTAGGTTAAAATTAACAATTCTGTGAGTTAGAATAACTGAATGGCAAAAAAATCAAGCTTTTCCAATGCTGTTAAATCTCCGTGCGTTCTTCGTCAACATTTCATGCTGGTCTGTTATCTCAGAAATTAACATAATTCAGTGGCGTATGGCAATATACAGGTAATCGAATAAATAACTCCCTGTTATAAAGAAACAGGTTGTATTTCGAAAGGAGTAAAACATTATAAGCGCTCATCGACTTTCTTCCAAATTACACAAACGTAGCACTACTACTTAATGTAATAATTTTCGGGCTCTTTACTCAGCAGCGATTACTTTTACAAGGAGTGGCTTATATCTAACATATAAATTAGTATGTAAGTCACACCTCCGGTACGTTTCTTACTCAAAACTACTCAGAAAAGGTTGAAGGTGGGCAGGTGAATAAGAGTGCGCGTGAAGAAATTTGTTTTAGATTTCTAAAAGGAAAGGAATATTCGTCTCAATCAAAGAAAAAGAAGGAGTGTGGTGTTGATGGCTATAAGAAGAACCACAATCATTTTCTTCACTTCAAGAAATCAGTACGGCAGAGCGTTTCTGAGTTTTCAAATGAAAATCGTACGACACTCATTAATGACCAATAGAAAAATGAGTTCACGAGCCGTAACCAAGACAACAACAAAAATTTCTTGAAAATTTTTTGTAGGTAGACCAACCTAACTGTGAGGGTTTGTGTCGTTACGATTTTCTTACCGAATCTGCATTCGAGCATTAATTCATATCCGGAAATTAGTTTTCGTGCATTCTAACAACGTCCTAATACGACGTTGTTGGAATGCACTCAAAAAATTTCCGGAAAGAATTAATGCTCTTATTAGATTATATGTGATAATTTACTTGTGACGGTAGCAGGACCAATCTCCCAGATTTAGACAGAGTCAACCCGAATCCTCTTCAAGGTTCTACGTGTTTCATTAAGAAGACCCAAATCTCAACATTTTCCATGCTAAACGAAAGCTCAACTGCAACACACGTGGATGTTGATCTGGCAGCAGAGTTTGAAATTTCTGGTCCCGTTTACCTTCTGGTAGCCAAGTGGAATGATGACCCAACAAAGGTGGACTATGGGTCAATTTTCCCACTTGTACATTAGAGATTGTCAGCTTAACTGACATGGATGACTTGTAAGTTGTGGATCTGAAAGCCGTGAGGAGAACGACGTAAAAGCTCTTGATAGGACAATACCTACCTTATCTTATTGAGTCAAGGCAAGTTTGAAGGATTCCGAAATATAGTTCAATGGATTCACTCACCAAGATGGGAGACATACAGTTTCACGTAGAGACAAGTACCAATTCATCTGCCACGTGTTCAGAAACAAGGAACTTGATGAATGTTTCCATCGGTTTCTACTTGATCCTTTTAAAGCTCATTAGAGTGACAGATGAAAAGTCAAGATCAAGGGAAGACATTGAAGCCCAAATCATCATACAACAAACTAGCAGGAAAGTACGAAATCGATCTGAAACAACACTGTTATGGACAGATAAAAATGCTGTCAGACCTGAGAGCATGTCATACGCTGTTCAACGACTCAATAGAATACAGAAGAAGATGGCTAGTGACCTTGCTTTTGCGCAAGCCTACGAGTACATTAAGAAAGAGTTTGCCTGTAAGGGATAAAAAACTGAAAGTGGGAAGCCCGACGGAGCAGTACATTACACTTCGCCGCGATTAACCCAAACAAACCCTGAGAGCTTTAAGAAGAATGGTATCAAGATCAGGCCTCCAGCTGACATTTACTCAGACCAACTTCAGAAGAGCGTCAAGGGAGCTAAATGAGACGTTTATGACTTTAGATGAAGACCTTCTGACTTTCCTTTTGGCGTCCAAAGCTGGGAGCGATTAGTGCAACCGGTTAAATCTGCACGACTTTGAGCTTCCGTTCACCCAAGAAGGAAGTTTTGCATACTTTATTCTGTGAGGAACAACATACGGTGAACACTATCTTTCTGACATTTGTTTTAAGGAAGCTCCAACACGTGATAATTTTCTTATTGTACCTGCTGGAACGGGACCAAGTGTGTTTGAGTCGTCTGGCTTGTATATGTAAAAACAACGAAAATATGCGCAAGTCTGGTTTATCAAGAAATCAATATATGTATATAGAGATCACCATAAAGTGAAACCTAAAATGATTAGTTTTGAATTAGCGTAGATAGCGGTGAGTAATCAAATTTAATAAACTAATCTAAATCCCAAAAGATTTCAGATAGCAAAGGGGCGCCATATTTGAATTATAAGTTTTCGAAATTTGCAGCAAATCGTATCTCCAAACCAATACGGGAAGCTGTGACACAAATAAATGTAATTAAATAAATCTTTATGCAAATAAGGGTAGTTATGAAGGTTCAACTAATCCAGTGATAACTAACGAGTAAGGTAATAACAATTCAAATATCTTCAAGAAAACGAATAAATCCTTGCCAAATAGCTATGAACATTTGATGAATAAATAATTAGATGAAGCAGCAGATAACCCCTCACAATTGCGGGCAATAAATCATATATGTACATAATTAATCAAACAAAATGTCGTTATTTCAGACATAATATCGACTCTGAACGATATTACATTCATAAACGCACACACTTCGGTCAATAATAAAGTTTCGATGGGATAGCAGACCAAATTTTATGCTATAATCTTGAAAACTTAATAATAGAACAGGTTTTTGAGCAGTATTTCTTATAAAACTGTTCACGTCTACTTAAAATGTGGAATCCTCCAGGCAGATTCCGAAGATATGATGAGAAGTGACATTCTAGAATAATTGATTGATGTTTGAATGGTGGATTCAAATCCGATATAACCTGCAGATACGACGGACAGAATCTCGATTGCATACGAATAGAAACTCGTGTTCAAATCCAATGCTAATTACTTGCAGAAGTTATCTAGTGACAGATATTTCAGCATGTGCTCCAAGAGTTGTCTGGTAGTCAAACCCTTGCTAAATATACGTATAAGATTTTCATAAATCACCAAACTACCTCTCGGTAGCTTGGGGAGTCAAGAGCGTTACATGCTTGCTGGAATGGTAAAACTCGACTGCGATCGAAAAGCCAAATTTGCAGCTCACCGGCTTCGCTTATCTCCTCTCAAGCGGTGTAACGGCAGATCTTGTGCCAGGCTGGCGTCATGCTTTTAAACCTTGCATAAACAAGTAGATAGGGTCGGGCTTGGTCCGAGAACTCGACCAATTACCGAGTTCTAGCAAATAACGTTACGGATTAAAAATTAACCTAACAAATGTTATAGACATCGTATTTACTTGTGGCAGTACCCTTATCTCAAACAATTTTCCAATGGAGGAACTGGCAGCTACATTTCCTGGAAAGGATAAACGAACTAGAGTAGAAGATGTTCGTACTAGTGGTAGAGTGGTAAGCCTCCGTGTTCTTGATGTTCATTCTGAGGAATAAGAAGTCCTCCAACAGAGAGGAAGAGTATGCCTTCCGAGCGAGAGGATCTGTGAGAAATAAAACGCAGAACAAATGCTTTGTATATGTCACCGTGGTAGCGTTGTTAGTTGATTCATAATTGTGAGATTGCATTTTTCTAGAAAGTGTTGCGCCTTGATGTTCAAATGCTTCAAGTCATACCGCGAGAATAATAACTTTAGGAAAAAAATAACTATGATAGATATAGTTCTATTTGTGCCACTACTATATAATTCCTACAATTAGTATCCAAAAATTGAACTCGTCCCTTAAATTAAATATAACAACGTATTGTTCCAGATTATTCCAAATACTCCAGAGTATCAACAACGGCTTCGTGCAGTAGATTCATAACTTTTGCTTTTATATAGTTAAAAATCCTCCTGTACCATAAACAAAATCTCCTTCTTACTCCTCTTGATTTTCTTGCTAGACTTCGCTTTAATTTTCTGATAAACCATTTATGCCTCACGATGCCCATTTCGAAGAACAGAGAAATTCCTAAAATTGGGTAAGTCCATAAAAGCAAGATTTTTTTACTAGCTTCACCTGACAACACATGTCCTATGAGCAGCAAGTAGAATGCGCCTTGCAGCATTTTTATGTTAATTGCCTGCAGCTTCTCGTTGTCCTCCTTGGCCCTCGCCGACTTCCTTGTCTCCTTCTTCGACGTCGGTACGACAGTATTGGTTGTATCCGAATTAACGATGGACTGCTGCTTTCCTAGCTTTTCGTACTCATCCTCCGTCATTTTGGTTAGAATACCGCCTTCGAAAATTGCCATTAAGCTGAAATTGACACACGTTTATCTTTCTAACCGATTTATGAGATCTCACATTTGGTTGAAGTTCTCCATGTAGGGGCAGCCAATCTGAAATGCTATGGCAGAGTATGCCGTGTTGAGCTTTTCACTTAAGTGGAAGTTCTTAGCCCCTTTAAGCAATTTCAATATATACACTTTGCTGTTAGAGAGCAATTGGTCATACCAAATCGCTGTATGTCGAAAAACAGGGTTTCCCTTCCCGCCACAACTGCCACCGTGGTTGATTCCTTTACCAACTGGACGCCATTTTCCACAGAATCGATGACAAAGCTAGTTTGCATTTTGGTCATCATTGTCCATAGTCGGCCATAAAGACCTGTTCCGTTCTATATAGTTTAAAAGGCTGATTATTGTGTCATTATTTTGTTTAAACTGAATAATTTTGTATATTCGAAGTAATTGATTGCACAAAACTCGAGATCAATGAAACAGGCCTATACTTTGCAACGAACTGGGGATGATTGATGTCGTTGGAAACTTACCTCTAAGAGACCATAGCTAGAGCTGTGTTTTTCAACATATAACTGGTAACCCCTGGTCAGCATCGCTTGCTCCAGCTCAACCAAGTCGTTGATGGATCTCTCTCTTCCTGGCTTTGCCAAGAGAGACGTCAAATTGGCTGAGTACATATCCGCGATAATGTACGTGGCAGATAAGGATAAAATTATAATAAAGAACCTGGACTTATGGCTGGACGATGGCTGTCTTCCAGCTGAAACTCGGTTTTTATACAATGCCTTAAATATAAGAATCAACGCACTTTGCTTAAAGAAGAGTGTAATTGTGAACCAGCAGCAGTCCAAGAGGAGTCTGGTGTGCGAACGTATCAAAAACCGGGGCTGCCAAGTGTTCGGTAATGCAATTAAGGCGTAGAGAACTGGCCCTGACGCGAGGAGAGTAATCACGATTGCAGGCCAGACCTGCCAGTGGAAGGGTCTTACCAGTGCCAAGGCTTCGTTCAAGCGGCTTGGTGCATGCGTCACGAAAGCCACGCTATCAGCCAACGTCAAAAACGAAAATTCCACAGCGTTTAATCGTTCAAGGGTTAGAGTGACGTCGCCGATAAAAAATTCAGCTTCCTTGTAACAATAATAAAATTCAGAACGAGAATAGCCATGATTATAGTAAATCTCGTATACAGTGTGATCGATGTGGATCACCACTATTGTGAACTACCATCGATGTTCTTCCGTCCGTCTGATAACTGTGTTGAACACCACTGCTTGAAATATCATCGATTTTGTATTATTTTAATATTTTTCAAAATGTAGATTACCACCGACTGAGATTTTCTCCGATTCTAAATAACCACATTGCGAACCAAAACCCGGACGAATAACCACCACATGGATTTACTAATGACAGAAGCGAATTTGTGGATTTTTTCACTGAACTGAAACACCGCCGATCCATTTTTTTTGTAACATAAGAATTTGCCTAAGCGCTAGGCGTCACTTTCATTTGCTTGAAGCTTCAGTCCAACAGCCGTATATTGGCAAGCGGCACCTCTACAAGTTGCGGCAATATTGAGCAAGCACACAGGATGAGAGCGGAAATTGTGTGTATGATTGGAAGCATACTGATATTTCAGTACATACAATTTTGCTGCTAAACTATTAATATAAAAAAAAAGGTCTTGGTCGTTGTAGCAACTACTTCCGGAAGCAGTCGGAGGTGTTTCCAGTCGGTGGTAAATCCAGGCGATGGTAGTTCACGTCGGATGTAAATCCACATTGTTTGTAATTTTTAGATTAACTAACCCTTCTCCCGATAAGTCCCAGAACGCCCTCGAAGGAACCATTGGCCAGAACTGAAGATCCCTGGCTGCGATCTGGAGGATCAAAGTATTGGTATCTATATAAAATAATTGCAGTTATACCTATATCCTTCTACGTTAACATAGTCTCAAACCTGAAGTTAAGGCGATTAGCTAGCAGGGACAGTAGCATATCGTCCCTGCCACCAAGCACTTGAATCGTGTCATTGATGTACCGAACAAAATGCCACGGCGGTTTCTACAATATTTCCGCTTTAAAATACTGTAAAAAGATAATCCAACTTACATGTAGCACAGGAATATCAAACATTTTTCCATTAAAATTCTGAAAGATTCTCTTGGCGGAAGGCAAAGTGGGGCGGTGAAACAACCCGTCAGCACTATTCCACCAGTTTATCATCTCTAAGTGATGCCGTTGGTGGGAAGTTGCTTGGTTATAATATAGACGGTAGCTATAACTTTTTCATTTTTATCTTAGACCAAAAGAAATTTAAACTTACGTGTTGGGCCTGGGATTGGTCACGACTACGGTTTTTATCATTTCATGCAAACTCCTTATAAAGTACCTGTTCAAGGGCTTTCCGCCCCAATAAAATATAAGTCGGAGGTTCCTGCGTATGAGGTTCCTGTGTACAAGCTGCAAGTGTTATTTTAATAACTAAAATTAATAAATTCTTCCGGTCCTACCTCTAAAAGCACATGTTCAGATACTTTGTGATTGCAGAAGAACAGAGTGGTCACTTCATAGTAATTTGAGAATATCCAAGATAAGTAAAGAAAATACTGAAATTGAAAGCGGTCTGGTAAACAATTTAGATTTTTTGTGATTTTAATACCTGATCCTGTTGCTCGATTGTGGTAATGTTATATAAAACTACAGAAATGTCATTATTCTGCAGCTTGCCAAATATAATTTGAAGCAGATCAGATTCTAAAAGTTGAAGGGGGACATCAAGATTTCCCGAATTATAATTATTAGTTACCTGTATTATTGTCATAGGCAATAGATATTTCCGTTAGCGGCAGTCCGACGGTCATATCCAAGATAGCCTGAGGTAAGTCTCCTCCATATTTTTTATTCAAATCGACGTAGCGCCTTTTTTGCATTAATAACGCAGGAGAACTAATTGTTAAAGGAACTGCTTCAGCTACAACAAACAGAAGTGACAAAACAACCAGCGTAGAGTTCATTTTGCGGCGCACTGGGAGTGAAATATCGCAGCGATATTCAAGCATTTCATCTTCCTGTCAGTTATGCCAAGGGGTTTATGAAAAGGGTATGATATATCACGAATGCCTAACAAATGCTGCTTCATATTTTATTGCGTAGGTGGCACACACTTTCAAATTTAAAATTCCGAATCCTTTGAGGAAAACTCAAATATTCATTAGCTAGTTGATGTATCTAGAATTGGTTTTGTGTGAATACCTATAAATGTTCTTATTGTGTACAGGTACAATTTTAAAAGCTGGTATACTGGATCTAATTTTATTAGAAAAAACTAATAATAGTTATTTATAACACAGTTGTCGCCAATAAAATCGGGTACATCTAAATCGATCTAGTGACAATATTTTTGTTTTCTTATTGCTTAAACGGTTCCCATGCTTCTAAATTACAGTTACCTCTAATTTTGTTACTATGTTATGCAAATAACAAATAAAATCGATATGGTTAAAATATAATCATTTACAAACAGGGAATGTATAACACCAAAAATTAAATTAATGTTTTGTAATGTCGCCACTGTTTGCAATTGTAGCTTGCAGTTTATCTGTCATGGAAGTTAGTAAATGTCTGATATATTAAGGAGATAAGTTGTATTTTTACCTCTACTAACTGAGTGGCAATTGTTGTAATTTGAATTTCTTTCATTAGCCTATCGATAATTATTCCTATTTCGAAATCATTCAAATGACGAGGTATATTTTCAAATAACCGATTTTCGACGTTCGATGGAGCGAATAATGTAACAGTTAATTTAAATGTACAGGTTACTAAGGTATTATTCTAAAAGTTGAGTTTACATTGGGAAAAAATAGGTGTACTAGATTTCAGGCCGAGTGGGGTCTTTTCTCGAGTTAATTTTATTATTTTTAATAACACGCGTTCGATACAGAATTTTATCCAACAACTCAATAAATACCAAAATTTACATAAACTTAATATTCATAGCTGTAAAAATTAAAATCAAAGTGACATGGTGTGAGTCATAGTACTTATAAAGTCACGTGTGTGGTATGACTTCTGACTCATTTAGTAAGTCTTTTTTAACTGTGTCCATAGGGATTTACATAATAAAAATTATACCTTGTGTTAACTTACGTCGTGTTACAGTTTTGAGCGAATTTTAATTTTTAGAATTAAGCCAAATATTTATCTAGAAAATATACACTGCTGGAAAAACATGCTTTATTTCATTATTTTGCCACTTGTATAGCAAATAACTATTATCTGCTTTGATGACACAATATGGTTATTATAACACCGAAAACAGTGCTACAATAGAGCACTGTTTTTGCATTGTTATTTTCATATAAAAAACGTTTTATTGGTTCGATAAATAAATAACGCTTATTAAATGTTTTGGTTCACCAAACATAACCAAGGAAAAACCACGAGGTAATAATTTTAGCATATAATTTCCTATGGCCGCAGTTTAAAAAACATACTGTATAGTACCTCTGAGAAACGTTGCAAGTTTAGCTAAAATGTGACTTTTAGGAAACAATATATTTTTACTAAAGCTATCATAAATCTGACAAAGGGATAAATCAAACTGTGGACATCGAAATAAGTCATATTTTAGTACACTAAACTTTAGCGGAAGAATCTTTCCAAATAACTGAGGAGTTAGATGAAAACTAAAAAAGTAATAAAAATTGAAGAGCACAAAGTAGAGCTAGAGCCTCTGGGGACTCTAAGTAGAACGGCATCGTCTATTTAGATTAGAAATGAGGTAGGTGTCGGTTTTCTCGATTTTATTTTATTTTTCCAGTATTTTAATGAAGTTGTACTGCGTTTCGAATCTTCTAAATCACTTAGCAGACAATGCAGATCTATTAAGAACGAATAAGCAATAAACAGCAAGCAAAATAATACAAATCTCAAGAAACCTCCTGGTGTTGACTGATTTCTGTAATATTTTAGCATCTACTTAATTGTACAGTAGGAACTCAATATCATGTCGACCTTCGTGCTGTTCTCGGCTACAAAGCTACTGACATAGTTGACCTCTTACAGAGCGTTGTCAACAGCATAAGGAATAAACGAATAAATATAGTACCAACTGTCCTAAACTATCGTATTCTTGTTCAAACTAATGTACAACAAAAAAAAACAATAAATGTAACAAAACTACAGCAGTAGTTATTAACTTTAGGAAAGCCGGGCTTGGTAGCTCAGCATCCTGACTGTTGATTTAAGGGTCTCTACTGAATGCCACCATTTGGAAGTAATGTGGGTTCCATGTTACTGTGTGTAGCATGTAAGAGATCTCGTGCTAGGGTTGGAATATCTCAGAAAAATTCCCTGTTTCTACATCAGGGGCAGCCCTGATTTATAGATGGTGCGAGATTTCGAGATGGCGCCCCCACAATAATCGTTGACATTTGAATTTTTTGTCTGAAATAAATTTGGAAACAATCTTGAAGATCAATTTTTTGTTTCGCAATGTTTTATTATTATAATCGATAACCTTAATTACCCTAAGGGTATAACACACCTCTCACGAGCTCAACGGTGAAGACATAAAATGGAGGCCGTCGGTGAGGGCTGGAGACCCTTGGATACACAATCGATTTGATTCTTTTCTTTTGTGGGGCAAAATTAATAAACAATTTACATAAATACAATTAATAATTTTTAATAAAGAATTCAATAATATTTTCAATCTCAGGGCCTATTAAAAAGTTATGCTGTGTATTAGCTGTAGCAAAATAAACAGTTTATTGTTCTTTCTATTTCATTTATTGGCAATCAAATTTCAAAATAAACGCTCCGGTTAAACATTAGAAAAATTCTTATCAAAGTGTTAGGTTTTAACACCCAGTGTTGTAACGCTTCTATCTGATTAATTATTGCTTATTCTTTGTGGTTTGCTTAATTACGACAACTTTTTTTTTATACAACTTGGCTCTTCGGAGTAGCTAGAAAGCCAAGGTTCGATTTATAAACTCAAGTATAAAAATCAAGTACACGTAAAATTAAGTATTTATTAATTTAAGTAGTTACAACTAAAAAAAAATAATAAAATTCTATGTAATGTACAATGAATAAAGAAAGATATAATTCTGTTAACGGGCTGCGGAGCGCCTGGCTGGTTAGGCAACCCAATAAGATCTGTCCGCTCGCCTTCGGAGATCCGACTGTAAACCATGCCAGTATTCGAGCGCCGTGCTGGGTTGCGCCCTCTCATATGGGCGGTTCTAGAAGCACAAATAAAAAGGTTAAGATTGTAGTGAAATGTCAAAATTAAAAAGGAGTTAAATTCGTTATTATTCGGGGCGCGTTTGTTTGAACTTTAGGTAGGGCAAGTGCTCTTGCTCGGGGTCAACTGCAGTGCCCTGATGGTGTTAACAAGTGAAATTACGACAGTGAATTTAACTGCTTTCCATTAAGTTGCAACAATAACCTAAGTTTAGGTTCCGGATCACAATTGCTTCTTGGAGCTTGAATTTTGATACAAGGGCACTGCAGGAGGTTACTGGACACTTGCAAATAGCGTCCCCACAGGTGAGTCAAGCTCTTAATTCTTGCAAGGAATTACTATGACCTGAAGTGTTGTGATACAAGAGCACGACAAGTTATTGAAGGCTCGCAAATAGCGTCCCAGCGAGTGAGTTAAGCTCTTAATTCTTGTAAGAAATTACTATGCCCTGAAGTGCTGTGATACAAGGGTACGACAGGTTACTGAAGGCTCGCAAATAGCGTCCCAGCGAGTGACTTAAGCACTTAATTTTCGTTAGGAACCTGGGGTATTGTTCTTTCTTAGTGATATTTGCGGCCCATTTTAGGGCATCGGTCTCAGAGGGTACAAAACTTCAGGTGTTTAATCAACAAGCGACAGTAAGTTTCACGGGAAAGCGGTTTCAGAGGTTACGAAACTTTAGGTGTTTGATCAACAAGCCACAGTAAGTTTCAACGGAATAGGAAATACTAGTCTCAGGAATCAAGTGTCAGGTCGGACAGGATCAGGGTTTAAGCCCAAGAGGGTCTGGAGCTGAAAGCTCCAGGTTGGAGCAGTTGCTGGTTCGGATCGGTGGATCGGTTTTATACCTTATACCTCCTTATCTTGACTGGAGTTTGGGCAGCAATGCGTGGAACTCGGCCTGTCTTGTACTCGCGCACCGCGAGGCTTAATTTAAATTATCTTCTTTCATGCAATGCAATTACCTGATTGTGGCGCTGTTTTATAGACATCCAAATTCGAACGCATTACAATGCGTAAAAATACGAATTTCGGCCGGTGCTAACGTCATAGTATAACAATTACCGTTGAGTATGATGTTTGCACGAGTATGGCAAATATCCGACCTTCCTGCATCTCACAGTTAACCTCTGAATTGACGGCATAAACACAGACGGTTGATCGCACAAAACTAGCGTAATTGAATTCAAAATTCTCCAACAAGCAACCAATTTCGCGTCAGGAAAATATGCAATGTAATTAATAATGACGTAGTATAACTAACCTGTTTTCTTTTCTTTCCTCTCATGACGTAAAACCAAAGGGACACGTTATCTGGCAATTGTTTCACTTCCTGGTTTCTGCTCCAAATCTGACGCAAACAGCAAAATCAAGGGACGCTATCGCAATAAAAATCCTCTGGAACGAAGCTGCGTACTGGAGTCTTTCCCTGGACCTCGTATAATGTCTATTTTTGATGCTGCCCAATGCTTATAGACTCTCGCAACTACTTTCCTGTTGAAATTTACCTTGAACGAGGAGCTTCGTTGCTGGTTCACAAAATCAAAGGACGCCACTGCTCCAATTAATCTTCTGAAGGCTTTCTGCTACTGCTTCCTGCACATAGGTCTTCTCCACACGTAGCATACAAAATTCAGCCGGCTGCTAACCCGAATCTGGTAGAAAACTGGCCTCGATGTGGGAGCCACTTGGACAATCTTTGCAGGTCAACTTCCCTCTTCACTGGGATATTATGACAAGATGAAATTCTACACACAGGCACTCTGCGAACTGGTTATTAATAAAAACAACTTTTCGACTCACACAAAAAACTTTTAGATAAAATAAATACAATTTTCTACGAGCCACTTTTGCACACAGCTGTTTTTATTATGGCTTGGGTTAACAGCAACAAGAAATGAACATCACGTATCTTAGCAACTAATTACAACTGTCTTGAAGTAAGTTTTGATACCATGTTTTACTTAGAAACTATACTTTTTTTCGATGATTGTCAATTCGTAGCACTTTACAACCTTAAATATCTGCTTTTTACACTTTAGCTTTAAATAGAACTGTTTCACAGTTTTGTTAGCACTGCACTATTGTTTGCCATCTAATAGAGATTCTTGTCATGCTCTTTGAATTCTATGCTTTATTACACAGCTTTTAATCTTTCAGCTGCGTTGGCGACTGTTGCCCTCGTAATTTTAACACTAACGCAGCAAATTCAAAATATTGTCTTGACTTTACAATGTTAACTCTGTCCGTCCACATAAATTAAGAGCATTTGCCATAACAAGCACATTTGATGAAAATTAAGTTAAACGTAGCTCTTTAGATATTGTTTAATCTAATGCTAACTTCTGTCAATCAAATTATAATTACTGCTAATCATATCTTGTGCATTTATTAGTTTATAATAATTACTTTAACGTTGCAATAAACAAAATATCACTTCTGGGCCTCTTTGAATCTTTATTCTATGTTCGTGTCTTAGTTATGCCACCAAAATTACTGTGGGCATTAGGCCATTACAATACACAAAACAAAAAAACAAGAAAGAAGATGTCGGAGCGGCGGCCGTGGTCGCCGTTTAGGTCCGCTTGGTCACCCGGGAGGCGGCACGGGGCAGTGGCCCGGGCGTGCACCCGGAACGGTTTCGCGGAGGTGGCAAGTGTTACTGGGGGACCCTCTTCAGGAGTTGCGTGCGTTGGTCGGGCTCTCTGGCACGGCTGGAGTGGGGTGGCGTCCTGGCGGTGCCTCGGGTTGCTGGAGCGGGCGCTGGTCGGCTTCTCGGGGCGGTGGTTGCAGAGGGGCGAAGTCCGCTGGTGGTCTGGGTGCCGCAGCGGGTGGTGAAGGGACTGGCGGACTTCCAGAGAACCTCTAGCTCGGCCTCCTCAGCGTCTGTCAGGCGAACCTCCAGGTTCCAGGTGAAGATCCGGGGGCGGGGAGCTTGGCAGCTCTGGCGGAGGAGCGCAAATGGCGCATCCGCAAAGTGATGTGCCAGGGGGCTCCTCCGGGGGGTGTCTTCCTTACGGGCGACGGCTTCGGGTGTGTGGTCTGGGTCTGGGATCCGTGGGTAGTGCGTCGAGAGGTGGGATGAGTTATCACGAGGGTTGGCGTGGCTCATTTCCTGGTGCCGGGTGCGGGTGACTTGGGTCAGAGGAGAGTCACGGCGTTGGGCACGGCCCGAACAGCTCCTTGAATCAGATTGTCCTATAAGGTAGAGTGGTCACGAAAGCTGGGGGTGAGGGATTATTTTCCAAGGAGGGGGGGGGGCTGTTCTAAGCTTACGCTGGGGTCATGGCGGGACATTCTTCTTCCAACGGCTGACTCCCGGATAGTGGGCTGGTTCCCGAACGACAGAGTTCAACTGGGCAGTGGTCCTTGACGCGGCTAAATACAGGATGGCCGTTGTCCGCGAAACAGCAAAATCCAAATGGGAAGTGGTCCCTGAAGCAGCTAGGTCCTGGATGGCAGTTGAGTGCTGGATCCTGGTTGTCTTCCTTTTGGCTGGAAAGCGGAGGGTTGTTGTCACTAGAAGCCGGAGATCTGAGTAATAATCCTCTGTCAAACGTCTCACTATTTAAAGGGCTCCAGGGCTTTGTGTGGAGCTTCCTCGATGCCTATTGGTCAAATGAGGAGGGATGAATACATATTTTGGGTATGTGAAGAAGTTCCGCGATTAAATACACGAGGCGAACAATTAGCGGCTCTGTGTTGCTGAAAAAATTCCGATCATTTTGATACCAGACTCGGGGGTTTTTGGTGCGAAACTCTCCACGTTGGTTTTTTGAATTCTAGGCTCCCTCATTCATAAGGGGTTTCGGGGTTTCGGGTCTTCCGCGCTCGAAGGTCATATCATTATCTTCCTCTCATCGTGATGCGTATTTTGATATCACATAACCCAGGGCGTTGATGACGTTTCCGCTAATTATTTTTATTTTTAAAATTGAATTTTACGCATATAAATTGCTTCCATTTCTGTCCGCTCTTTTATTTTACGGCGCTCGCTTCGAGTTGCCGAGCAATTTTCTTTTTCATGTGGTGGCGCTTAAAGTGATTCTGTATAGGATTTTTTTGAGGCGCGCTGGGTTAATTAAAACGATTAGCAGACGGGACCACTCTTGTTTGAAAACGCTTAATTTTCTCTTTCTTTGGACCCTAAACATGCGTGGCCTAATTGGCGTGATGTATTTGTTTCATTCGTTTTTCCGAATTTCGATTCCGCTCGAGTTCAGTGTCTCCTTTCGTTTTCGGGTTGTGTGTGGCCGGCTGGGAATAAGTTATGGCGCCCTCGCTGGCTGTCACCGGTACGTAATTTATTTTGGAATTCTGTGAACCTTAGTGGTATAACGTTTATGATGTTTCTCCTCAATATTCGTGGAAATATGCACTGGTCAAGACGGCCGGCAAGCAGATGTGATGCCGCATTGTTCTAACTCAGGAATGCTGGCACCGTGAATCCTTGTATTTAATCTCTGCTAGCCAATTCATATCAGGTGTAAAGGCAAGGTTAAAACACAACATAACATAACATCCATGCATTAATTGTATTTCTAATTATAAATAAACTTTGCCTTTTCTTTCATGTTTTTTACTTCCTTTGACAATAAAGAAAGTATTGGATTCACCCCGAAAATTCGAAATTGAGTTTTCAACAGATCTTCACGTTTTAGAGTCCCCTGATCCCAAAAACATATTTTTTTCATTGGTCTGTCTGTCTGTGTGTCTGTGTGTCTGTCTGTCTGCCTGTCTGTCTGTCTGTGTGTCTGTGAACAGAATATCTCAAAAACGGAAAGAGGTATGGCGTTAAAACTTCATATATAAGTTTTGTGTACTATATAGATGCGACAGCAAGCTTTTGAAAAAAATCGCATAACCGGAAGTAGGTGTTTACTCTTGTGATTTTTCAATTTTTTTCGATTTTTTCAAAAACGGCTCTAACGATTTTTTTTTAAATTTACATTTTTATTAAATTTTAAATGTGTATTGATGTGAGATAGGTAATTTTCCAGTTGAATACTTCTAAAATGGGTTTCTTTTGTTTTTTTTTTCTATTTTTTTATTAACTCCTATTTTAAATAGAACACCCGGTATATTATTACATTTTTGAATTCAGCTTAAAATTCTAGAGAAAATTTTCTTTTTAACTAATACTCTATTTTGTACCGTTTTTGTAAAATTTGTAATTTTTGAAAATTTTTGACAAGTGCTTATAAATTAAAAATCAAATTTTTGGCTAATTATAAGATCATTGTAAAAGGAAGTTGTATGAGTGTATCACACCAGATTTTTGCCATTATTTTGCGTCATTCCAGGATACTCCTCGTTTCTTCAAACATTTCGCTACTGTACTGTTCCATGTTTTCCTTGGTCTGTCTCTTTTTTTATTGTGTGGTGATCTTGCCAGCCACACTCTTTTTGTCTTTCTTATTTCGTCCATGCCTATCACATGCTCAAACAATTTTATTTTCTGCCTTTCTATCATTTCTAAAATCTGCTCTACTTTTAATTCTTCCCTTATTCTCTCATTACTTATTCTATCCCTTCGTGTAACCCCTTTAACCGCTCTTAAGTATCTCATCTTCATCGCTTGTATTTTGCTCTTCGTTTGTGTGTTTTAATAACCAACTTTCACAGCCATCTGTTAAAATCGGATTGAATACTGTGTTAAACACCGTTATTGTTGTTTTCTGTGAAAATTCCTTCTTTCTAATGAAAGTGTATCGTTAAGTGTATGATATAATTTTTCGTATTTTCAATTTTACTATTAATTTCTGCTTCTTTTTCATCTTTATATATGTTTATTCCTAAGTATTTCAATGTTTCTACTTGTTCGATGACCTTTTCATCTATCTTAATTATTATGTTACCATCGTTTTACCCTATTGTCATAGCTTTAGTTTTTCAGCGTTGATTTTGACGTTTCTCTTTTTTATAGCTATTTCCCAAATTTATAAATTAGTTTGTAAATCTTTTTCATTTCCTGCATCAGCAAATGCGTTTTCTGCTATTTCCACCATCTGCATATTTCTGTACCCTACTTGGAATTTCTTTGTTTTCCTTTTAACTTCCTTTAAGACATAGTCTAGCACTATAATGAAAAAAGTAGGGCTAAGTACCGCTCCCTGTCTGAATCCTTCTTTAGTCGAAAATTCATCCGACTGCATACCCCTCACTCTCACATACTTTCTGGTATTCTTGTATGTGCTAGCAATTGCGTTTCTCAGTTTGCTGTTTATTCCTCTATTTCTAAGGCTATTCCATATCAGCTCTCGTGGTATACAGTCAAAAGCCTTCTCGATGTCAATAAAAGCTACATAAATAGTGGTGTTATTTATGTTCTTTTCGATCAGCTGTTTCGGCCTGATTATATTTTCTTGCACCTGTCTACCTTTCCTAAAACCACTTTGTGACTCTTCGAGCTGTACTTCAGTTGTTATTTTTAGTCTTTTTTCAAGTATTCGTTCATATATCTTTAGCATGATACACAGTAGGGTAATACCTCTGTACTTTTCACATTTTTTATTGCCTCCCTTTTTATATAAAGATAATAATATTCCTACTTCCTAGTCCTCGCGACGGCGCTTGCCTATAAATTCTCGTCTTTCTTCTTCCGATAGTCAGTCGAGTTTCGCCTCTGACGTGGTTAACACGTTGAGTTACCGTGCTCTTCTGTCCCTTCCCTTTGCAAAGAGTTTCGCCTCTGGCGTGGTTAACACGTTGAGTTACCGTGCTCTTTTGCTTTTTTCCTTCTGATGAAGCCCCTTACGAAAGTGGGCGAAACGTTGAGTTCTTCGATCTCAATCATGACACGGTCCAATCCCGGAAGTCGTTTGTTACTTAATGACAATGGCCGTGAAAGCCTCAAAAATAATCTAACTTTATTTCTTGTTTTATTTCATCACTCCATCATTTCGTTTGCTTTTTATATCTGTTTATTTTACTAAATCCACGAATTTTCTCTGCTACTGGTATCATTGTATCTCTGACAGATTTCCACAGATTTTCTATTTGCATATTGCTTATCTTTTCTTTTATTTTATTCATTTCCTTCTCAATAATTTCCTTATATAACTTAGCTATCTCTTCTTCTCTAAGCTCGTATGTTCTAATTACTTTCTTTATTTCGTTTCTTGCATCTATATTTGCTTTAGTTTCTTTTTTTAAATTACCTATTCTATTTTTCTGAGAACCAGGTAGTGACCATAGAATATTTCACAGCTTCTCCTTACTTTGGTGACTTTTACTTCTCTTCGAAACTCCTTATTGATCATAACATAAACTATTATAGATCTCTCTTTTCTACTTGGTACTTCCCTAGTGTATTTCGACGAATGTGTTTGTTACTATTAGGTTATTCAACATGCAGTATTCAATTAGTCTTCGTCCATTATTATTTCTAGTAAGTTCTTCTTGGCTACCTATTATTCCCCCTGTTTCATCATTCTTTCTTACTACTGTTCCATTTAGGTCTCCCAGTATTATTAATCTTCCTTTAATTTCTTCAGATATTTCGTATAGTTGTTCCCAGAGTGCGTCTTTAGTAATAGTTTTCTCATCCTCCATTGGTTCATAAGCAACTATAACTGTTGTTTTCACTGTTTTGTTAAATTCTAATTCTATCATTAGAATTCTTTTTGAAACTGCAGCCCCCTTCCTTTTATATTTTGTATGTTCTTTTTTGATGTAGCAAGCACATCTATCGCTGGTTCTCTTTTCTTTTTTACCCTATTGTATATCAATAAATGACCTCTTGATAACGTTATTTTTTCCCTTCCTTTTCTTTTCGTTTCAATAATACTCAACATATCTATGCTAACCTTTTCTATTTCTTCTACTAAATCGTTTTCCGTCCCTGTTAGACTTCTTACGTTCCATGTTCCAATTTTGCAAACATTTCACTTTCTTTTTGACAGTGCCTTTTCTCCCTTAGATATAGCCCTGTTAATTCCTACGTATTCCTATTCATTTCAAAGGTCTATTTCAGCCATAAATGTGTCTTACTAGTTTTTGACACGCTGTTCTTCATTTCCTCTTTTTTTGTCCTCCATTCTTCCCCATTCACACTAACCTTATTGTAGATATTTTAACCTCTCTGTTACCGTCAACCTGACAGTAAAAAGGAACAAGCAAAGGCAACCGACTTCTCAGCCGGAGCTGGTCGTGTGTAAAACAAAAGGCTCAAATCTTCAGCTGTAAAATAAAATATGGGCGCCAAGTGGCAAGTAACCCAGCACTTTGCTAATTAAAAGGTACACTACAGAAGGCGCTACTAACTTCACCTGAAAATTCTTAATTGCATTTCCGAGGAACTACTAGACGAAGCCTACAATCGCTGCTAAATTATTAATATTTAGGGTATCGGGTTGAATATGACCCCAAATCCTTGAATGCAGGAAACTGTTAGTTGTTTTTCATAAATATATTCAAATTATGCTACTGACGCAAGATCTTGTTTCAGATAGGGCGCTATATAACCCGGAAGTCGGGTGGTAATTATTTAAGATGTATATAAACTTCAAGACGTCAGGTAACGCAGGTACGTTATTGAAATATTTTGCAAGTACAGAATTATATTAGGTCAACTTAACCGAACTATTCCGTCAATAGCATAATGTGTAAGTAAAAAAATAGGATTGGTTATGCAAATTTGCTTTCACAAGATTCTACAAATTTACTTCAAATCACTTAGAGAGTACGTGAGCCACATCCATAATTATTGGACTTGACAAAATTCTGCTTTGTTTACAAATTATTTAACTATATAAACAGTAGCTATAAGTTATGCTGATTGTCAAAATATGCTAGCTGCACACAGGTAAGTTATGCTAGTAACTCATGTAATATATGAAGGCGGACTAGTATTTGTCAAACAAAATACAATTTGGTATTTGCCAAAGACATATTAAAATTTATAATCGCACATATATAAAGAATCCCAACTTGTAGGTTAGCTCAAGGCAGCAACAATGTGAAGACTGTACAACAAGCTACATTAAACAGACCTTCGCCAAGAGACTGACTTTAATCGTACCGGGAAAAAGGTGCTAAAATTAATTGCACACAGTAGAACCAGGGTGTAAAGCACAAAAGGAGGGTTTGGGCATACCTCTTTGAAGTTCTGCTCCCAGCTTTACCGAATGTAATCATGTGCTTAAGCAAGCGAATCCAGAACGATGTCTGATTTGAGAAATTCTCATAAATTTTTTTCAACGGGACGTCATCTAAATATTCCAACCAAAACGGAATCAAAAAGAAAATTTCTCATAGAAGAATGCTACCGAAAAAAAAAATGATACGTATTACAAACGTGTTCACTCAACAACCTTTCTGCATCAAGACATGAAAGCACAAATTCTGAAAATTCTGAAAAATGGGGGTATGCAACCAAACTAGCACGAGAATGGAGTGAGGCCTAACCTGGAGCAAATTAATTAGGAATATTTTCACCTATTGAAACTTAAAAATAGACTGATAAGCTCAATTAAAACGTGGGCAAAACTTTAGCTTTAACTAAAATAGGGCAAATAATTACAGAAGTATTTAAAAGTGACTTTTGGCTCATAACATCTTTTCTTTTTTCTTTTTCCTCTTTCGCAAATGCTCATAAGTTTTTACTTTCCTCTTTCTGTTTTACTCATATCCTGGTTAATAAAAAGCCGTTTATCTCTCTAGTTTTTCAGTTTGGCTTTATTAACCATGATTACTTTTTACCGGTTTCGTTTTCAAGTTCTATGAGACATGTCTTCTCGCCAATTTTTTTACTGTTTTAAAACCTAAAATCCCTACTTTTATAGCTTCTGGTTCATTAGTATCTATTTTTAGCCCATTCATTGCTACATTGTTCTTTCCTTTTTATCCATTGTTTCAATTGCCTTTTTCATCTCACGTAATAGTACAGTCAAGACAGCTCAAAAATTGTCAAAACTCAAACATAAAAAAGTCCTACTCTGCTGCAAACTGTCCAGTACTCTCTTCTTAGTAAGTGGTAAAAAGTTGCAAGAAGTTGCGCTTCGGGTTTAGACGGAGGGTGGTGGAAGGGTAGTAAAATGGTAGGTTTCAATAGTTTTTCGCAAATATCTCGTTACCTGTGAGGTTTAGCGCAAAATTTACCTTATACAAAATTAGTATACATTTAATTTACAATAAAAATGGTCTTAAACATTTTTGCATTTCAGTCGAGCTTTACGGAGATATGGAGAGAGTAAGGATGAATTTTTTTCTGTTTGGCCTAGAAAAGCAAAAATGTTCTTCAATGAAAAGTGCTATGTACAACGTATACGAAGTAGTTTTATAATAATAAAGAACAGCAATCAGTAACCTAAAAATCTTATACAAAATTAATAGATATTTAATTTACAATAAAAATGGTGTTATGCATTTTTGCGCTCCAGTAAAGGATTACGGAGATATGGAGGGAGTACATATGCAACTTTTTCTAATTGGCAAAAAAAGCAAAAATAAAGCCTATGAACTCATAATATTCGCTCCAAGTGTATCATATAAAGGGTTTAGGAAAGTGGGGAGGCCAGATGGTTATGGTGAAGAATTCAGCACAAAACGAACATTTGCGCAGATCATCCACTACTATACATGTTGAAGTGAAAGTGGAAGATGCAATTAATGTCATTCTTGGACAAGCAGAATTTCTAACTAATAGTAAGAACAAGATGCAACTGATTACTCTCATTACGGTACACTTACAGCAAGCTGGCTGCAAAGTGATTCAGGCAGAGGTGATGCTGACACCAAGATCGTTTTTAACTGACAAAACAAAGAAAGAAAAAGAGTCTATAGTGATTGGCAATGACACCGATTTATTGGTTTTCTTGGTTGTTTATGCTCCGACCAACAAACAGTTGAAGATGGCCGTACCGAAGAAAGGTAACCAAGAAGAAAAAGTTTACTGTATTGGAGACATTCAGCGTGGTATCGGGGAAATGAAGGACGTTCTCTTGACAGTTAACGCTTTCGCCGGATGTGATACCGTTTCTTCAATTTATAAAGAAGGAAAAATAACGCCTTTTAAAAAAGTGCCACGTGACAAAGAGCTTTATACTAAAAAGTTGTTGACTTTTAATAACCCAAATGCAGAACCAGATGCAGTTGCTAATGCTGATAACTATTTCTTCCTTTCAATATTTGCATCAACAAATGCAGATAATTTGGATGCTCTGCGTCATCAATGTTACTTGCAGACCATCGCAAAAGAGCCTACACACAAATTTTAAGTTGGCTGTACTTCTCCACACTTCAGCAGCTGCACAACAACACTCTTATACAGTTTACTATCAAGTGCAGCAATGGTTCAATATCAATAGAAATTCACTAAAATGGGTGGTTTTTTGCGTTCAGTTATAACCACAAAGGCAGCTGCTCCTGAAAAATTATTCTCTTTCATTGTTTGCACTTGTAATAAGGAGTTTGTCAGAAACTGAGAGTGTCAAAATAGTGGCTTGAAATCCTCAAACATGTGCAAGAATTGCACCGGACATGGGTGCACCCACAGAGATGCACTAATTATTATTGCAGACGGCATCGATGAAGATAATCTTCAACATGAAGAAGAGCTTGAAGATTTTTAGGTTACTGATTGCTGTTAGTTATTATTATGGAACTACCTCGTATACGTTGCACATAGCACTTTTCATTGAAGAATATTCTTACTTTTTTTGGCCAAACAGAAAAAAATTCATTCTTACTCCCTCCATATCTTCGTAATCCTTTACTGGAGCACAAAAATGCATAACACCATTTTTATTGTAAATTAAATCTCTATTAATTTTGTATAAGATTTTTAGGTTACTGATTGCTGTTATTTATTATTATGAAACTACCTCGTATACGTTGTACATACCACTTTTCATTGAAGAACATTTTGGCTTTTTTTGGCCAAACAAAAAAAAATCATTCTTACTCCCTCCATATCTCCGTAACGCTCGACTGAAATGCAAAAAATGCTTAAGACCATTTTTATTGTAAATTAAATGTAGATTAATTTTGTACAAAGTAAATTTTGCGCTAAACCTCATAGTTATCGAGATATTTGCTAAAAACTGTTGAAACCTACCATTTTACCACCTTTCCGCCCCCCTCACACCTAAACCCGACGCACAATATTGTGCAATTTCTTACCACTTACTAAGAGGAGGGTACTAAATAGTTTTCCGCTAGGTAGAACTTTTTTATGTTTGGGTTAAATAATCCCTATACTTTTACTGTACTATAAGTCCTGTTTTATTTCTTCGTTTTGCTTTCTTATTTCTTGGTTTTCTATTCTGAGACTCTGATTTTCTTTTTTAGTTTCAATAGTTTTTCGTTAGTCTCTTTTTTGATCCTTAATGTTATAAATTTCAAGTTTGACTACCTTTTGCTCTTCTTTCATCTCTTTTTGGTCGGTGCTCATTTCTGTAATCATTTTCAGGATATGATCCAGCTTTTTTTCATAAACATGGCGGAAACGAATGGATGTGTGTTACCTGCTCTGTGCAAAAGATGCAAGAATAAAGTGGTTAGCGGTGCAACATGTGTTAAGTGTGGCACCCAGTATCATCCGAGTTGTGCAAAACGGTCGAACAATATTGTTTTTGTTAGTGATCTATCGCTTGTATGTTGTGAAACTGATAATGACAACAATAGTGATGACTTTTTTGACGCTATTGATGCAATTGATAATATAACAGGCCAGGATAATAAGTTAAGTAGCCAAATTTTTAAGTATATAATTAAGCAAAAAGATATCATTATAAATGAACTGCTTGAGCAAATTAAAGTATTAAATGCTCATATCGGAACACCGTGCAAAACCGATAACGATGCCATTGAAAAGCGGAGCAATGCACTCGTGCCTGCAACATTGACCGTTATACCGATAACAAACTTGACGAAAACCCAAAGGCTGATACTTTTTCAAAAAATAAACATCGCAACAAAAATAACATTTCAAACCCAATTAATAGAGAGAAAGTCTCTACTGCAATAATGAATGCCCAAACTCAGTCAAAACTTAAAGAATTAATCCATATCAATGAAGATAAAATTAATCCTCCCGTCAACGATATCGAAGAAGGCTGGATAAAAGCTAGAAGCCGCCGACGTAAACATTCCGCTATCATAGGCAATAACACTAGTACAAACACTAATTCTACTATAAAAGGGGTTCCCAAAACAATTACATTGCATGTCAGTCGCCTGTCACCTGACACAAAAACGGAAAATTTAGTCATTTTTCTTAAAGCAGATTCCCCAGAAGTTAAATGTCACCTATTATCGTCGTTAAATTCAAATGTTTACTCGTCATTCAAGGTGACTATTTTTGAGGAAAACTTCCGCAAAGCCATGGATTCCACCAAATGGCCGGACTACGCATGCATTCGACGTTTTTTTTTACCGGAAACAAACGAAAGAATATCAAAGGTAGTTTTTGAACCAGATTTGCTATTGTTAAATATAAAATCTTTAAATATCAACAAAATAGATGACTTGCTAATCGATGTTAGTCAATTTTCTGACGTCATTTTTCTATGTTTGACCGAAATTGGTGCCAATAGTGAATTAATTAAGGGTACTTCAGTTATGGGTTATTCGCTCTACGCTAGCTACACTAGGACATACTACAAAAGTGGTGGCGTGGGAATCTGGGTGAAAACGGACTTGGTTAATTATTGCAAAGTTAAAATCATCGATCTTCAAAGGTTTTGTGTTGACAAACAGTTTGAAATCTGCGCATTATCGTTTACAAATAGAACTAGTAAAATACGTACGTTATTTTAACATTATTTTAACATGTTATAGATCTCTTTCCGCAGATCTACAAATATTTTATGAAAAAATTGCGGACGTTTTAAATTATGTGTGTAATATTAAAAGTCAAAGTAATTTAGAAGTTATTTGCGATGAGACATTGAGTAGCGATCCGACTTTGGTAGCTAATAGTTTTAATGAGTTTTTCAAAAATGCTGCTGTAGATATTGTCAATCAAATACCACATGTGCCGAATAGAAACATTAGTACATTATCTGCCAACGCTACGCCTATCAATAAGCTAATGCTGTACCCTTTTACTGAAAATGAATTTTTGGAACTAAACTGTAAAAAGCTTAAAAACAAGTGGTCTAGCGATCCAGATGATGTGCCCGCTGCTGTTCTCAAACATACACTACATGTCATTGTGAAGCCGCTAGTGTATCTGATCAACACTTCTTTTTGTACTGGTGTTTTCCCTGGCCGATTAAAAGTAGGGAAAGTCATACCTGTGTACAAAAAAGGTGATCCAACTGTAAAAGAAAATTATAGACCTATAACGCTTACCTCTGTATTTTCTAAGGTGTATGAATATTGTTATTTGGACAGGCTTTTGTATTTTATGGAAAGCAATAACATCTTGTCTCAAAATCAATACGGTTTTCCTGTGAATAGATCTACTGTTGCTGCGGTATATTCCTTTTATAATATTCTAACTAACCTTATCGAACAAAATGAATGTCCTGTTGGGATCTTTTGTGATCTTAGTACGGCATTTGACTGTGTTGATATTGAGACGCTTATATGTAAAATTAATTATTATGGCGTAGAGGGCACCCTACTTACCTGGATAAGCTCGTTTCTTAACAACCGCAAACAGTATGTGTCTGTTCGAAATATTGACAACAGCGTTAAGTCCACTGTAACTTCAAATTACGTTAATATATGTGTAGGCGTACCTCAAGGCTCCATTTTGGGGCCAATTCTATTTCTTTTATACGTCAATGATCTGGATAAAATAACAGATGATGCTTTATTTACCCTGTACGCAGACGATGCTTCTATTATCGTGTCTAAATCGAAACATGAATTGTTGGAAACTAAATGCAATAACGTCATGGATGTTCTCTATAGCTGGTTCTGTAACAACTCGCTATTTCTTAATGCAGGAAAAACAAATTTTGTGAGATTTCATAATAGGAAAAAAGATTATAGAAATCGGGATATTCAGATAAATGGCCGTTCAATTACAAACACAGACTATATCAAATTTTGAGGGATGCACGTTGACGAATGTTTAACGTGGAGACCTCACTGTGAACATTTAGTTTCCAAACTACGTTCTATTCTATACTTATTTAAATATTTGCGCACGGTCCTAACAGATGAACAGCTAATTAATGTTTACCATGTTCATGTAGGTAGCCGTCTTAGATATGGTATTTGTGTTTGGAATTGGTCCACACAAGTTAACCAGATATTTATACTACAGAAGCGTTTTGTTAGATGTATCGTCAAAATTAGTTCTAGTACCAGTTGCGTAGATTACTTTAAAAAGTATACCATTCTGACTGTAGCTGTATTATATATTTATGAATTGTGTGTATATGCCTATAATAATCAAAAGAACTTTGTAAAAAATTCTACTATTCACAATTTTGATACTCGTATAAAAACTAATTACCATGTACCGTTTAATAAGTACGTAGTAGGATTTAAGTCTCCACAGAATGCAGCAGTTAAAGCGTACAATTTGTTACCTGGGGACACTAAAAACTGCGCCAGCTACCAAGAATTCAAAAAGAAACTGAAATCGTTTTTAAATATGAAATATTATTCTGTCAACGACTACATGTTATAATTATGTATGTACTTTCTTGTACATACTCGTTATTATTTTGTGACAATGCCTACACATGTAATGTCTTATGGAAGTAAATAAATATCATATCATATCATATCATTCATATCTTTTCGAGTCAAAACACCACCATTTATTTAATATTGGAAAAATCAAGCCTGCATCAGATCCACAAAATCCATTTGTCTTTCTTGTAAATGTTTACAGAAAAATGTTTTGTAAAATTTCGAGTTCCAACTTTATGTCGCAAGTTGAGATTTAATCCAATTTTCTTATTTTAACCCTTTCAGCTAACGGTAGGCTCTTAATGTTGAGCATACTTAGTTATGGTATCAGGTATTCTCCGCTATTTTTGTAGAAAACTGTATGAAACAACCGAAATCACCCAAAATAAATAAACAGGCTCCTCCAACTGCAATCGGTATTAATTATGTCTAAAATGCAAGAACGTCCTTGTCCACTGGCATTCTTTTTATGACCAAAAACTGTACATTTGTGTTATAGGAGCGCATTACATTTCGGGAGCACGATGTTTATAACTAATTAAGACGATAACCGCACGGGATTAATGGCTGATTCGGCTACAACGTTGTTTTGCCCTTCCGTCCAGTGTTGCCAATACTATTACTATAGTAACAGATTTATTACTTTTTACCCGCGCCTACTACGCTATTACTCTTAAAGCAAAATTTATTACGTTTTGCAGTTTCTATTACGTTTCTATTACATTTCTTTTTTTATGTTTAAACAAAATCAGTAGATAATAGTTTTTAGTTAAACATTAACAGATTATATGAATTTATGTTATTTTTTATAATAAAGGGCCAATTTAACAATCTTGTTGCAAATTGTAGGCTAGTAAAAAAAATAGTCATCGCTATTATATGGTCAATTTTTTTCATCAGTCTAGGGAAAGCATCGCTACTAGATAGAATTGTGTTGGTATATACATTTCTGAGTATTATTTTTGCAGTGAGGTTAGGTTTCATGTCGATTGATTGACATCATAATTCTTTTAAATTGTAGTACTGTTTGTTATAAACTGAAATTGTCCTCAGTTCAATACCTATCTCGTTAAAACTAATTTATAAAATCAGATTTCAACTTTATAATAGGCACAACTGAAATTTAAAATAATTAAATGTCAACCACTCAACATGAAACCTAACCTCACTGCAAAAATGATGTACCAACACAAATCAGTCTAGTGATAATGTTGCCAATTATTTCTGTAGAATTTCGCTATTTGCATTTCCATATAAAAGATAGGCTATATAATTTTCCGTAGTTAGCTTACAGAGGTTAAAGACCGAGTTCAATAGTTAATGCTAACATAAAAAACTGATGAATTTCACGGATTGGAGTAGAATTTTTAAATTTTAATCTTTTGCCCAAACTGCCAAATCTATTACTATTTTTTAAAATTTCTATTACGGAAAAAAATCAAGAGTTGGCAACACTGCTTCTGTCACATTGAAACTGTAATAGCTTAATCTACAGCGTCAGAATTTTCGTCCGTTGCCATTTTCCATATAAGTTTGGGCCAGTGTTGCCAGGTCTAGTGAAATTTCACTAGATCTAGTGATTTTTAGTCAATCTAGTGATTTAGTGATAACTTTTGCCAAAAGACAGTTATCTAGTGATTTTTTCTAGGCTATTTTATAAAAAAAACAAATAATAAAGCAAAAATTCCTTGGCCCCTTTCGCCGTTGTTGCAGATTACTACCTACTATTATTGTTCCAATCTTAGAAATTAGTTTTCGCTGTCACGGGCAGATGGCAGCCTGAGATTTGAAATGCAAAGGTAAGTAAATCCCATGAATTACTTAACACAAACTAAGTGCCCGAGGCTATAAATAGAACTCCCAACGCGAATTGTTTACATTTGCAGTTTTACTTTCGGTCGAAAGTAAAAAAATTATCAAAGATCGAAGTGTGCTTTGTGACCACCGTGACTCAAGTATATTTAAATAATGTAAGTATTCTTTTTGTATTTAAAAAAAAATTAATTCGTCAATGAAATTTATAACTAATTATATATTTTCACAAAAGAAATACCGAGAATCTTTTCCTGAACCAAGTACAAGTACCCAAAAAGTGGCAAGTACTGACGTATCTGGTTCTTCTATGGAAGGTGGATTTTCCGATGAAGGTAAATCATTTCCAGAGCCAAGCACAAGTATAGAGGGAACTCAAAATCTGGACCTTTCCGAAAATAGGGAACCTTCTGATACTTCAGACATTAGTGAAGATACACGTACTTCGAAACAACGTAAATTCTACACCCAAACATACAAGCCCGAATGGGAACAGGTGGAAGATTTTAAAAATTGGATAGAGCGCAGCGAGCGTGGTAACCATTATTTTAGATGTAAAATTTGCTTTAATGATTATTTGAGGGTATCTTCTTCTTCTTCGTCGTTTACTTCTTGACAGAAGTGTCGTAACCGCATATTTTCACTGTCATGTTGTTGCTTTCTTAACAATATATTTCCATTTTTCTCTATTGGTGGCATTGCGGGTAGCTTCTTGGATATCGGTGTTTGTGATTTCTTTTATTTGATCAGACCATCTTCTTGGAGAGCGACCTCTTGATCTTGTTCCCTCTACTCTTAAATACACAATTAGACGTTCAAGATTTGTGGGTATAGGTGCTATTAAAAGACATAATAACTCGTAATAATACGTAAACAAAAAGCTGTATTTCTAAAAGGGCAACTCACCTTAACAAAGAAAACTTTTCAATTCACTACTACCAGCGATAAAATTCTAAAACAAAATCAAATTCGCTTTTATAGCAGAACATAATATATCAATTAACACTTCTGTTGGACTCTAGTTTTAAGACTAATAGATGTATTTTTGTGCGATTAGTTTGCAACGTTTCAGTTAAATTCGAATGTTCTCACGGCTTTGTGTATTTTGGCCAAATTTATTCATAAGCACGTTTAACGGATTTCTTAAGTTTATAACTTTATTACCCTAACAGGCTATCGTATTTGCAACCCTAATAAACCTCTGCCGACAGTGCGCTGGTTCGTGAGTACCGCAAAATTTTAGTTTTCCACACCAAAGTTACCGAACGTTTCATTGGCTATTTAGACACCCCCACGGCAAATAGTCTACAAAATTTCAACTTAGTTTTTAAGGAGTATCAACAGAATCATGTTAACCATCCAAGAACGCAGACGTCACTCTTAAGTGCTATTTGTATATATTGTGTGAATATAATGTAAAACTTTAAAATCAACACTCTTTAATGTATTTACCTATACCAACATATATTGTGGTGTAAAACGCTACACTGCATCACCAATCCAACTTCCGATCATTTGACAGAATTAATCAAAACTACTGTTAGCCTGGGAATAGAATCAGATCAAATTCGCAAACTGTCATGTAGCAGAACCAAATGCATTGCATTAATTAACAATATAATTGGCAAAACCAACTTCGAAATATTATTTAAGAAGTTGCATAAAACGACAGAATTTTCTTTACTAGTTGACGAGTCTACGAATAATTCAGCTGTCAAACATTTAGCGATTGTTGTTTGATACCATGAACATTTTAATATTAAAGATAATTTTTCCAGAAAAGTGTTATGATTTTGTTATTACGGATGCAATAATAGAAAATCATAATAACAAAATGTATGATTAAAAAAAATCTTGATCGTGTTTTTGTTTATTTTTTATCATTGTTGTAAAAATTCTAATAAAGATATTCTAAATATTTTGTTTTTTAATTTCCAGCTTTTACCCAAGAATAAACACTGTTTATTCTTGGCTTTTACTGACGATTAAATTAATCTAGTGAAATTTTTGTCAATCTAGTGATTTTTTCCAACGCAAGCTAGTGACTTTTAGAATTTTGACCTGGCAACACTGGTTTGGGCGCTACTTCGAATCCCAAACAGCTGCCAGCGGCTGGGTGCATTGATACCAGCGAAAATGTTCGAAAACAGTTGATTGAAATAAATGTTAGAAGCTTTCGCGGTTACTCGAATTATTGTCAATATTTGAATTAAATTTCGTTGTTGTAGATGAACACCCAACATGTCAACTCTTATAGAAATCACCCATGGTTTGGTCGGTGTTAGAGCAATTTTGACTGTGATGATGTGATGATGTACGCTGCAATGTCTTGCGAAACGTTGGTCGATATGGGTGCACAAACAATAACAAGGCCAAATTTGCCAAATATCATTGTTCACAAGGTACTCTAATAACAACAGAGTAAATCATATGTGGCTTGTGAGAGTTTATGAGTCACCAAAGAATAACCATCACACAAACCTTTGCTTGGGTGCAGAAGGTGTTAAGCATATTAAGCTAAAAAATGCCGAGTGTTTATCTACAAAAAAGACGAAATTGAATTCTCCAAGTTGTTTGGGTGATGGAGTTAATTACCCTAGCGTTCTTTCTATCATCTACTTTTCCCATATGTATGGACTACGGAAAGCAAACGGGCCGTCGTCAGTTCAAACACAAAAGCGGGTCTTGAAGGCCACAATACATAATGACATTCTTGAACTTGAACCCAGTGTGCCCGCTCACTACACCATTTGGCTTTCGGGTCCGGTGATCAGGTGTGAGAGGTAGGACCAAGAGAGGACGATACGAAGCCCAAAAGACCAAATTCGTCTATAAACTTGCTGAGATCGAGTATTCTAGGGCTAGGGTTGCAGTCCAGTAATTTCTAATCGCTCGCGATGTACCAAATCGATCTCTTATTATAGCAGCCAGAGTGTTGCCAGGTATGTAGGAAATTCTCGTTTCTTAGTGGGCAATTTTAAGGATTTTGGAAAAAAAGGAAATTTGTCCTAAATTACCGGAAAATGGGCTATTCGGGACTGCGAGTATTGTAAACTTAAAACGAGCGGTATGTGTATGGGTTTGTAGAGTAACCTTTTTCTTTAAAATTGACACATCAAAAAGACTGCTAAAAACTACCTTCCATTTAGTCCAAAACTTAATACCCATGCTTTTCAAACTGCCCTTAAAAATTATTAACTTTAGTATAAACATTAGCACAATGTAACGTTGCAAATTCCATATAAGTTATATCAGATACAAAACCGCAAGAGTAATAACGATTTATTCGGGGAATTCCCTATATCCTATTTTAGCTTCATACGTGCTTCAGATAATACATCCTAGAATAGTTACGTATTGTCTATTCAGCATTTTGACGTTTCAGTTTTGAGAACAGCTGATTAGTTGCCTGTTATTTAAGTGTGCTCACTGTTCAAAGGTATAAGGTAGGCAGTTACAATGTTACAAATCGGAAGCCTGTGGCCTGCGGGATACAGCTGGGTAACAATACGTAAGTATTAAGAGCGGGACCGTAGTAGTGGGGACTCGTTTGTAATTTTAATTTCCACACGAATTACGGAATAACAGCACAAGAGGGCGGTAGTTTAAGAAATGCCTCTAATAAATGAATTTGGGTAGCAGATTTATCATTCACGCTTTTATCAAAGAGAGGGCGCTAAAGTTTTAGACAGAGGCTACCTGCGTGCATTTCCAAGAACAGTTATTCTTATCTTATCGTTATGCAGCAGCCCACACGTGTTTGTTGGTTTCGTTTTTCGTGCTGCGCTCGCATGTTTGGCTATTCTCGGACTTCGGCCGTTGGCACGAAATTGTTTGAAGTGCACGTTGCCCTTGCTATCGAATTTGACAAAGAGAACGCTTCTGCGACGCCCAATTTCATTTTTCGAGATGACACGGGTTATGTATGTGCATACGCACTTTGAAGGATTTTTAAAAAAGTTGCCCTGAACCGGCTTCGAACTCGCTACCTACCTAAAGCTCGTAGGAGCATTTCTTTCTCTGTCGCTTTCGCACGCAAATCTCGTGTTCGTTTTTACTGCCTCTAACCCGCGCCTAGTGCTTGCTTCGGTTGCTCCTTGCCACTTGACCAAAACGGTTCGATCTTTCTCTCTCTCTCTCTTGAATTGAACTGTTAGGTCAAATATCTGACGTGCTTCTGTTTTTCGGATTCGTTGTTCGTTCTCTACTTATTTTTTTTTTTACTTAAGACCCTTTCTATTTTCTTCTTAATACAGTACTTCTTACGTACAAGTCCATCGTTTTTTATATGTAACTTTATTTTAATTCCATGCTTATAGCTATTAAGGCAACTAGTGTTTTACAGAGGATTTAAAAATCGAGGTTGATCATGTTAAAATTCGAGCGAAGCGAGAATTTTATGATCGACCGAGATTTTTAAACTGTAAAACACGAGTTGGCTTCAATATTTTTTCTACAGCCGAGGAGTTTGTTAGCTTAAATGCCCTAGGGGCTTCGCCCCTCTCCAAAGCGGCCCTCGGAGCTCCACCCCTCTCCAAGGGTGCCCTCGGGACTCCGCTCCTCTTCAAGGGGGCCCTTGGGGTCGGCCCCTCTCCAAGGGGGCCCTCGGGACTCGGCCCTTCTCCAAGGGGGCCCTCAGGGCTCGGCCCCTCTCCAAGGGGGCACTTGGAGCTCCGCCCCTCTCTAAGGGGGCCATCGGGGCTCCGCCCCTCTCCAAGGGGGCCCTCGGGACTCGGCCCTTCTCCAAGGGGGCCCTCAGGGCTCGGCCCCTCTCCAAGGGGGCTCTTGGAGCTTCTCCCCTCTCCAAGGGGGCCATTGGGGCTCAGCCCCTCTCCAAGGGGGCCATCGGGCTCCGCCCCTCTCCAATCGAGCACCCGGGGCTCCGCATACAAATCGGTCCGATATAATAACTGTACTTTTAATCTTCACAAATAAGGTTTTATAAACTCTTAAAGTACTCCGTGCTTTAAATGGAATGGCGTGTTTTATAGACAACATAAAGCACGCCGCATATGACCCTTGGAAACAGTTTAAAATCACGGCTGTAGAAAAAATACTTTTAATATCAATCTTTCACTTATTCATGTCTTGTCTTACGTTAACCTTTTGTTTTTTAAATCTTTTCTTGAGTTTTAGTTTTAAAAAACCCTTTTTTCATATGGACCTTATGTTTTTTAAATCTTTTCTTACGTTTTTCTTGTAAAAAAATCAGTCTTAGGTTTTCCTTTAAAAAAACACGCGTTTCATGTTAATCTTTTGTGTTTTAAATGTTTTCTTACGTTTTAGTTAAAAAAAACGCTTTTTCATATTAACCTTTGGTTTTTTAAATCTTTTCTTGCGTTTTAGTTTTAAAAAACTCGTTTTTCATATGGATCTTATGTTTTTTAAATATTTTCTTACGGTTTTCTTGTAAAAAACTCAGTCTTAGGTTTGCCTTTAAAAAAACACGCTTTTCATGTTAATCTTTTGTGTTTTAAATCTTTTCTTACGTTTTAGTTAAAAATACGCTTTTTCATATGGATCTTCCGTTGTTTAAATCTTTTCTTACGTTTTAGTTTTAAAAAACCTCTTTTTCATATGGATCTTTTGTTTTTTAAATCTTTTCTTGCATTAGTTTTAAAAAAACTCTTTTTTATATAGATCGTATGTTTTTAAATCTTCTCTTACGTTTTTCTTTAAAAAAACTCTTTTTTCCGTTCATCTTACGTTTTTATGTTTTTTCTTACGTTTTAGTTTTAAAAAACTTTTATAATCTAGAAAGTATTATCATCAGAAACTACCATAAATAGAACGAGCATGTTTTTCATTAGAATTCATAGCTTGTGTTAAAGTTTGTAGCATTTTTATGTACTTATTATTAATTACTATTTTTGTTCAATAGAGAGGACGAAAACGGCGATGTATTGAAAATAAATAGTTTATCCGCAAACGTCACAAAAGTGACAACTTATGTGTCTTTATTGACGAGGTAAAAGTGTCACTTTATCTGCCTAAGCAGATAAAATAGCAACTTTTGCGTACTTTATCTGCCTAAGCACACAAAATCGTTACTCTCTTTCTTTCTTTCTATGTTTGTTCGCTATCTCCTCCGAAGATACTGGACCGATTAAATTGTATGATAGCTTAAAATTTTGCTAATTTTTAGACTTAGACCGTAAGCCGGTTTTTATTTTCAAAAAGAGTGCGAAAAAGTTTTAATTTAAATAAATCCTTTAAGCAAAGCGGAACATCTGTCGCCGTGGGTTATGGTGTGACAGCTGCTGTGGCCGTGTGCTATTAGCTCGGGTGATGCAGTATGTTCATATATCATTACAGTAGCGCGTTATTTGAACAACAGAGGGTGGTGAAGGGGTACAGTGCTCGCCTGGCACGCGGGTGGCCTGGGTTCGATTCCCGGCCGATGGATCCTTTTTTTTTTAAAACACTAACGTTCGGCTAAATAAACTTCAGCTTCGCCACATAAAGTATTACTTTTACTCCTAATAATATAATCTACTATTAATAATAGATACTCTCTGTTTTTGTCATTTTCTCTGCGTTATAGTGCGACTATAAAGTTTCTTATTATTTTCCATTAATAGTATGTTATAGATATTAACTATACAAGTTTGATTATGAGCATCTTCACGATACGAGTTTGATTGCCAAAATGAGGCGGTGAGCCGAGTTTTGTGGCAACCAAACGAGTCTAGTTAAGATGCTCATAAGCAAACGTGTATTTTTCAATATTTTATCTTCATCAATAAATTCAGGCATTTGTCAGTACATTGCAAAGTTTAAATTTCCCGCCATCGTGCTCTGCATGTCCATACGAAACTTCTAACTTGATAATGAGTTTTATGTAGCACTGTGTCCCCATTGCTTCATCATAAGCCAAACGTATTTCAGTTTTACCGCTATTTCAATTCAAATTTTGCGATAAACGCTCAAAACTTTGCCGCTAAAACTGCTTTCCATTTACATAACCAAAACCGCAATTCACAAATCACCAGCCATGTCATGTGACGTCACAGAACAGTTGACGGCGCCATCTATCAAACAGTTGCCCAAGTTTAGGGCAGCTATTATGGTGAACGCGTATTCCAGTGTCACAATCCTCGCACTAAAATCTGTCGTTTAGGTTTATTTGTCTAGCAATGTGGTTTATATTCCACAATTAGTTTTATAATAACATTATCTAGGGAATAAGCTATTAACATGTCAAGTTTGGACCAAAAAGAAATTCAAATATTTATATTTTATTTATTTAATATTTCTGTTATTTGACTTCACATCCAGGTGAAATTTGATCACACCCTTCAGCGTGTTGTTTTCTAACAATATATATGAAAATAATTGGTAAATTTTAACTGTGAACGACGTCTAACAGATTTTAAAATACCGTGTTGTTTCTATGGTGCTGCCATCTTATAGGAAAAAGTGCAGCGGTCCCCGTCTTAATTACTACTAATAGAGTACATTCGAACATATAACGACAGGGCCTGACTTCGTCTTAAGGCAAACAAACCTAATTATTAGACAGAAAAACAATATTTTTTACATTTTCAGGTATTACAAAGAAATATAAAAACAGAGAAGACAACAAGAAGGGACATAACACTTGGTTCATGGAATGTACGTAGCCTTGGGGTACCCGGTAAAATACAGAACTTATTAAAAGAAATAAAAAAGTATAGAATTGACATCCTGGCCATACAAGAACTAGGATGGAAAGAAAACGGGATAACAGATGTGAAGGACTACACCATATGTTATAGCGGAGCAAAAAAAGGCCAAATCGGTGTCGGCTTCATGATAAATAAAGAGCATAGAAATATCATAACAGAATTTATACCAATAAATGAGCGGCTAGCGATCCTAAAGATTAAGGGAGTATTTTGTAATATAGTTTTAGTGAATGTACATGCGCCGACTGAGGATAGCGATGATGAAGTTAAGGAAATGTTTTATGCAAAACTGGAAAGTGCGATGGACAAAATAGGCAACTACGACGTCAAGGTGGTGATAGGAGATTGGAATGCCAGAGTGGGAAGAGAGCAGGTCTACATTCCAACTATAGGGAAGCATAGCCTTCACCTAGCCAGCAATGATAACGGGATGCGATTGATAGATTTTGCATGCGGGAAAAATATGGTGGTGGCTAGCACAATGTTCCCCCATAAGGCGGTACATAAAGAAACGTGGATATCTCCAGATAAGAAAACTAGAAGCCAAATAGATCACGTAGTAATTGATGCACGACATGCAAACAGCATCTTGGATGTAAGAAGCTACAGAGGTGCAGATTGCGATACAGACCATTTCTTGGTCAAAACCAAATTCAGACATAGAATTAAAAGTGAAAAACAAGGGAAAGCGGTGAGAAACCAACAACTTAACATTGAAAAACTTAGAGAGGATATGGGAGCCAGGGATGCGTATTCTAACAGCGTGCAAGAGAAGTTCGAAAGGCTGGGGCGAAAAGAGGAGAAAGGAGAATCAGATAGAGAGGAAACCGAAGACATAGAGGAAAGTTGGAGTAACATAAAAAGAATAGTGACCGAAGCCACGATGGAAATAGTAGGAAAACAAGAAAAGAATAAAGGGAAAAAATGGTACGACGAAGAATGCGAACGAGTAATTGCCGAAAGGAACGAAGCAAGACTAGAAATGCTACGGAACAGGAGGGACGATAATATAGAGACATTTAAAAATAAAAGAAAAGTCGCCAACTTAAAATGCAGAGAGAAAAAGAGGAAATTCGAGCAACGGAGATTGGAGGAGATGGAAGGAGCAGGTAGAGGGCAGAGTACAAGGAAATTCTACAAAGAAGTTAAAAGACAAAAAGCCGGTTTCCAACCAAGAACAATGCTCTGCAAGGATGACGAGGGGAAGCTATTGGGCAGTAAACAAGAAATAATGAACCGTTGGAAGGAGTACTTTGAGAAACTACTGAACCCTGCGAAGGATAAGGTAAACTTGATATATGAGAAATGGGAAGACCAGCGCGAAGAAGACACGGTAGACCCCCCTACAAAAGAAGAAATAGACCAGGTAATAAACAGATTAAAGAACAGCAAGGCGCCAGGTGAAGACGGTGTGACCGCAGAAATGATAAAATACGGCGGACCTTCGGTAAGAGAAGCTATACACTCTTTAATAGTAGATATATGGAAACGAGAAATAATACCGAAAGAATGGAATACAGCAGTTATATGCCCCATATTTAAGAAGGGAGATAAGGCAGTGTGTGATAATTATAGAGGCATAGCCCTACTTAACATAGGGTATAAGGTAATAAGTAAACTTGTGGAAAGAAAACTACACACCTGGATGGAAAAAATAGTTGGTGAATACCAATGCGGGTTCAGAGATGGTAGAGCAACCACGGACCAACTATTTATAATTAGACAAATCCTCGAAAAATTCTGGGAATTTAATATTGATGTTCATCATCTGTTCATAGATTTCAGACAAGCCTATGACACCATAATTAGATCGGAACTGCTCCAGGGATTAGACGATTTTGGAATACCTAGAAAGATAATACGACTGGTCAAAATGTGTTTGTTGGATACGAAGGCAAAAGTCAAAATACAAGGGCAGCTGACAGAAAGTATCATGATTAGGAATGGACTGAGGCAAGGAGACGCAATGTCAACGACACTGTTCAATTTTGCACTAGAAAGAATAATTAGAAACGTTCCCATTAACCCAGGGGGCACAATATATAATAGACAGTGCCAAATTCTAGCATACGCCGACGATATTGATGTAATAAGTAGAACAACTAGAGACCTGGAAGAAGTTGTCAAATACCTAGAAGAAGCGGCAGGTAGGCAAGGGCTAAAAATCAACGTAGCCAAATCAAAATATATGATTAATACGAAAAATACTAATAGATATAAAAATATTGAGGATTTCGCAATAAATGAAAGCCGATATGAACGGGTTGACAACTTTAAATACCTAGGATCTATTATTAATGAAAGAAACGAAGTAGAAGAGGAACTCAAGGCTAGAATTTCGGCGGGTAATAGATGTTACTTTGGGTTAAGGGATATAATTAATTCAAAAGTGTTATCGACTAAAAATAAAATTAAAGTATATAGAACAGTGATAAAACCGGTAGTGACCTATGGTGCGGAATCGTGGTGCTTGACACAGAAAGAGCGCAAACAGCTGGACACGTGGGAGCGCAAAATATTAAGAAAAATATACGGGCCGGTGAACGAGAATGGCGAGTGGCGTGTGTTAATGAATAGCGAAATCAGGGAAAGGTATAGGGAAGCAAGCATATCCAATGACATTAAAAGTATGCGGATAAGATGGCTAGGTCATATCGAGCGGATGCAACACACACGTGGACCAAAGAAGATATTGGAAGGCAAGCCAGAAGGTAGAAGAAATAAGGGCAGGCCGAGACTAAGGTGGAAGGAAGAAGCAGAAAAGGATTTAAGAACAGCAGGGGTCTCCCAATGGAAGCAGAAAGCTGCAGATAGAAAAGAGTGGAGAAAGATCGTAGCCAAAATCAAGAATAGCGAAGAGTAAAAGTAAACTACCCACCCTATGACATTTACGTCAAAGGTTGAGGTGCGAGTGACGTCCGCACCTTGTAAAAAAAAAAGTCAGTCAAGAAACCCCCCCTGGGAGGCCATGGACCTTTACGGACCGTAGCGCCAAGGAGTAAGTAAGTAAGTAAGTATAAAAACACAGCAGGTTAGTACATACGTGTAACTAATTGTTACAGTTTCCCGATATTTCTGGAGACTGTCGTCGGAATAAAACAACTTGTTATAAAATATAATTCAAATAATATGGACGGTACAGTTCGAAATGTTATTTAAGCTTAAGACTAACTCACAATTTTCAAACATTCGCTCACCTAAACTACCTTTTCACCCCCCCCCTCAATAACAACTGCTAATCGCATGCCCTAGTTTTGAAAATATTTCACCAACGACGTCACTTCAGTCATTCTGCATTTCCAACGGTTTGCTGAAATTGTAACCCTCATAAACTTAACAGGGCTTTCGGCTAGATGCTTCGAAATGGGAAAAATTGCAGGTATATATAAATAACTCGATAGCATGCAAACATGAAATATTCTAATATCTTCGGCCGTGGGAAAATATAATATTGAATATAAGTATTACGTAGCAAATGAACAAATATAGTATTAATATTAAAGTAAAATATCAAATTACAAGTAATTCCCTCGCGCGCTTACATTTGTCTGCCAGGTTACTCAAAATATCATATCAGATATGCATTAGGAGCAGGGCCGTATTAGTAACAAAGCAGAAGAAGCAATCGTTTCTAGCGGCAAATTTTAGATAAAAAAAAAACAATAGCCTTAAAAAATATGTATAAAGCTTACGGATAACTCGAAAATTTTAATGGAAATTGACTGCGGACGCTTCTAGGTAAATTTCTCGAATGCAATTGCTCTGAAACGAATTGCTCGAAATCAGTTGCTCGAAAGTCAATTGCTCGAATGTGACTGCTCGAATTGCAAGTTTCTCGAACAGCAATTTCTCGATTATCTGTTGCTCGAAAAAATAAAGTTGTGAAATAGCCTTAACTCAAATCAGTTGATATCAAATATAAAAAAAAAACAAATTACAAATTATAACCTTTATTAATAAAAAATAGGTATAGGTATGTGATTAAGTAAAAAATTATAAAAACCAAATATTATATGTTTTTCATATTCTATGTTATGTGCTATTCCACGGACAAATTATTCACTAATCTTAAAAGTCTCTGTGCACTATCGCGATATATTCTTCGACTTATGGTGCGTTGTTGACCGCTGACATATTGTTCTATCCGTAATTCGTTCAAACTCTGCTCCCTCTTTAATGCCGAAATAAATTTCCAGATGTTAAGACCACATAAATTCGAGCAAAAAATGTTCGAGAAATTGCGGTTAGAGGAACTTGTATTTCGAAAAAAGTTACATTCGAGCAATTTGATTTTCGAGCAATTGATTTCTAGCAATTGATTTCGAGCAATTGCATTCGAGAAATTTGCCGGAGACGATTGAGGACTACCACCGATGTCGATTTACAGCTGACTAGAACTTGGTTTCCTACTGACCTTAAGAATTTTGTGATAAATATATGATATGCCACCGAACTAAAATACCACTAACTTGATTTACCACTGACTTGTATTACCACTGATGTTGATTTACAGCAGACGGGAATAGCCGACGACATGGATGCCTGGAACACATGAATGACCACGAATTTGCATTACTTTCGATATTAATAATTTGGCAGCAAGTACAGTATCTTTATGAAGTGATTAATGTTACTAGACTTTCAAAGGCTTCATCTTTTGTAGAAAAAATGTTTATACTAATGACAATGTTATGATTTAATTCATACATACATAGACTTAACATTTTTACAAATTGAAAGCCTATGTGATCTTTTTCCCCTCATCTTGCGCGCTCACTACTAACGACACTCAACCTTGTCGCAGTTAGTAAGGTTGTTGTTTGTCAATATTCAGATACTTGTTGTGTTGCAAAAAAAGTAAGACAGTGTTATTTCTGCTTGGTGGTGCTTCAGTTCGGTGACAAATTCTATAAATTCGCTTCATCGGTAGTAAATATACGTGGTGGTAATTCACATCGATGGTAGTCCACTCCGTGGTATATTCAATCGGTAGTAACCCACATATTGACAAATATTTAAATAATATAAATTCGGTAGTTAAACCACTGAATGGTATTGCATGCGGTGGTGTTGGACACAGTTATCAGAAAGTCGGTGATAATCTACATCAGTGGTGTTCCACGATTCAATTGGACGACGTAAGTGTCTGAGGTAGAGATGGGCGGAACGATGCGTTAGGTGGAACGTTCCACACGTTCTCGTTCCGAAAAAATACCGTTCCAAAATAACTTTCTTCCGGAACGAGGAAACCAAAATTCATTTTAAGTATTGCTATCATATTCTTGTACCTAAAGAAATAACGGTGAGATTGAGAAACACGTACACTTGTTTTAAAAAATAAACTTGTTAGATTCCTTTAGTGAAACTCTTATATTCATGCCTTGATGAAATTCCTATTTATATCAAAATTTAAAACTGTTCCTATTTTTAGTTCTATCAATAAATAACGACTATTATTATGCTGAAAAATTAATTAATTTGTCGTTTTACATTTTACAATAAAATTAGCATTTATAATAATTTACAATTATGCGTTTCTATCAATGAAAAAACAACGTGAAAGAAGCGTTCCCAGTTCCGTCCTTCCTTGCGGGACCGGGAGAATGGAACGTGGAACGGGAATCGTTTTTTGCAGAATTTAGGATCAACTATATTGTTTTCTGGTTTATCATCCTGTTCAGTTTGTTCTTTGGTGTACTTCTCGAGTAATGCAGATGACAATGTATTCCACTTGGAATCAAAATCTAAAAGTTCCATTTGCAGATAATCTTCTGTCACCTCAAGATAAAACTTGGTCAACTTTTCATATACTTTTTGTAAAATATTTGTCGATAGGTTTGGAAGGAAATAAAAATTTGAGAGGTGGAACCAATCAAAGTTCTGGTACAACTTCTTGTAATTTGCAAGTCAAAATTATAAGACACCGACAATTGTATCCTTAGTCAAATTAAAAACCTTTATTCTAAATTTGTCAGCTGGATTTTGTGGTGCTTCAGCTTCGCGATTTTTTTTCTTTCGTATTTTATGCACACATTTCTTTTTTAAAAACGCGGAATTGGTCGATTTTTGGCTATGTGGGTATATAAAGACCTACACCAGCTCTTTCGATTCAATGTAAATCAGTTTTTGATAGCTGAACGCCTTTTTATTTCATAATGTCCCGTACGTGTATAAATAATCCAAACAGCTTGTGTTATATATGTGGAGAATTCACTACCCACCAGCATAAGCGGAATATTACACCTTTAATAGAACACTTATATTTTCACTATTTTGGCTTAACCATTAAACATCAAGACAAGCCATGAGCTCCCAGAATTTGCTGCGCACGTTGTACTGTTACTCTGAGGGGCTGATCAAACGGTAAGACCATCGCTATGCCATTTTCAAGACTTATGATTTGGCGTGAACAAACGGACCAATCGACTGATTGCCGGTTTTCCAACAAAAACAAGAAAACTATTAGTTATGCTACTCTGTCCTCTGCTACTCGTCCAGTACCTCATTCGGAAGCCTTGCCAGTACCAAGACCCAAATGTGTTTCGAGTGAAGAATATGCTGTTACCGAACCAGAGGAACCAAGTGTCCAGTCCGTATTATTATCGACTAGCGATGATGAATATTTGCCATCTCAATAGGACGGACCACACCTAATAAATCAGTTAGAATTAAATGATCTTATTCGAGATCTGAATTTGTCAAAAACTAAAGCAGAAATACTAGGATCTAGACTCCAAGGATGGAAACTGTTAGCTCCAGGTACACATAGTTCTGTGTATCCTAATTTATTTATATATTTATATATATTTATTTACAGGTTCGGGAAATTAACAGACAGTAGGCCCAATAACCAATTTCTCAATCGTCAGAGAAAACTATCACAGTATTTTTTAACCGACGAGGGTCTTTCATACTGCAATAATGTGCACGATTTGATGCTGGCATTAGGTCACCAACATCATCCAGAAAAATGGCGTATTTTTATCGATGCTTCGAAATTGAGTTTGAAAACTGTCCTTCTTCACATAGGAAACGTTTATTCATCCATCCCCGTTGGCCACGCAATCCGCATGAAAGAAACGTATGAAAATATGATTCGTCTTCTCGACAGATTTAATTACAAAGTGTACAAATGGCATAGCGCACACCTCAAAGTAGTAGCAATTCTACTTGTTTTACAACTAGGGTATACAAAGTACTACGGTTTTCTTTGTGAGTGGGGACAGTCGATCAAGAAATTCCCACTACATTGTTAAAGACTGGCCAGTCAGGGCATAGTATTTTCCTAGACAAAAGAATTCCATTAGTGGAATCTGATAAAATATTTCTACCGCCATTACACATAAAATGAGGTTTGATGAAAAATTTCGTCAAAGCAATGGATAAAGATGGCCGTGGATTCCAATACCTTAAACGAAAATTTCCCAATATCTCAGATGCAAAACTTATACAGAGAATTTTTGTAGGACCCGAATTAAACTTCTACAACAAGATACAATATTTGAAGAAACCTTCAGTGACTTAAAGCGTGTTGCTTGGAATGCTTTTAAAATTGTTACCCAAAATTTTGTAGGAAACACAAAATCTGACAATTATATAACACTTGTTAATGGACTTCTTGGGAGTTACCATAAATTAGTCTGTAGCATGAGCCTTAAAATACATTTTTTGCACTCGCACCTGAATATAATTTTCCCCGAACCTCGGTGACGTCAGTGATGAACACGGTGAAAGGTTTCATCCAGACATTTCTGTTATTGAAAAACGTTATCAAGGCCAGTGGAACAGTGAAATGCTTGCTAATTATTGATACCAGAAAGTGCTGAAGAACAATATAAAAGAACCGTAAAAAGAAAATCATTTTAAACAGGATGATAGCATATAGCTCCATGTAATGTACATAGGTACCTAATTAATATAATTTCATTTACTCTTCAATATTTTTTTTTAACCTGACGTGCCAGAATAAATTTATTTTTCTTCAAACGGCAGTAAAATGTGACATTATACTGCTTGATTGATGATGCTAAACTGTCACTTCATTGCCATGGCATCTAATAGTATATTATGTTATTAGGAGCAAAAGTTATATTTTATGTGGCGAGGCTGGACGGCTTATCTGCCGAGCTTGCGAGGCAGATAAGTACAGCCGAGCGGCAGATAATATTATCTGCCGCTGACGAGCGGCAGATAAAGTTGTCAGCGGCAGATAATAACTTTATCTGCCGCTGACGAGCTGACGGCTTTTGCGGTGATGTGAAGCTTTTCATACCGTTGTGACGCTGAAATTGCCATCATTCACTCAAGTATTGCATGTGTGCGAGCCCTGTGCTTGATCGATTAAACAGTTAACGAACTCTTCGCATCCCTTTGCGACGCTGTACTTGTTATCAGTAATAGAAACATTTCATGTGTGCGCTTGCCCCGTGTCTTGCTTATTAGATGTTAAACTAATTTATCGCATGCCTTGGCGACGTGGCACTGGCTGTCGTTCATTCAAATCTTGTAAGTATGCTGGCCCTGTGCCTAGTCACTGAAACATTCAACTAATTCATTGCATACCTTTGCGACGCTGTATTTGTCGTAATTTGGTCAAACCTTGCAGTTGTGCGGGCCCCGTGCCTAACTAATTTAGCATGTAACTAACTCGTCGCTCACCTTTGCGACGCTGTGCTTGCTGTCATTTATAGTGCCTTGGTCGCCTTCGCTGGCGATTGATACGTTTGTCGTGAACTAACGTCCCTCGAGGGCACTTATTTGTGACTGATCTTTTCTATGTAAATTAACGGGCCAATATCGGCCGGTTACATGTTTGTGTAGTAGCATTAATGCGTCCTCCAGCTGGGGCATACCTTAGGATTTAAAATAAGCTTGGCGGCGTGAACGCTGTACGATTGTAAAGAAGTCGACCAATAGACGAATATCTGATTAAGGGACTTATTATTATTATTCCACCAGTGCATGTTCTTTTTCAGATTAAGCCTCTCAGTGTGAAGATTGATGTACGACGGGGCTTGAGATATTGAAGCGTGCAGGTAGGTCTTGTGACGTCGCCGCCGCGGCCACAAGTTCCCGAAATCGTGAATTAAGTATTTTCTGTCCCGAAATTGTAGCCCGAGTTTGACAGCTCTCGAGTACCTTCATGACGGAGTACTCTGTGTACTTCTCACCCGTCTAACCGTCCAGGCCCGGTTATTCGGATACACCCCTATGACAGGCTTGGTGTCGCCCCCCTTTATTTCGACTTGCCCCGTATATGTCTTAGCACGCTTGCCCAGTGACGTATCGTTTGGACCACACCCAACTCCCTGAGCGCTTCAGCCGAGGCCTTTAGCCTGTTTTAACGAATCTCAGGGCGAGTGTGCCAGCTTTTCCCGGACTCACCCAGTCGTTCGATGCTCACCTGGCGTGGGTGTCGTTAAGTCTTTTTGATACCGTAACAATGTGTCTACATGAATGTGTTCGAAGGGCTTAGAAGTTGGTGGAATAAGATTAAATTTAATTACTGGAGGATTTCGATCGTATTTGTTTTTTAAACATGTTTCACAGTTGTTAACATAATATTCGATGTCTTGTGCCATTTTAGGCCAATAATATCTTGAAGTTAGGGACATTTTCTTTTATTTATTCCTTTATGACAGGATTTGCTAATATGATAGTATTCAAGTTTTTGTTTTTGTTCTTCCAACGTTTCTACGTCTGTAAAGTAATTTAGTACCGTGAATAAGTTTAAAAGACAAATTTTTAAATATTTATTGAAAGGTTATAGCAAAAAGTTTGGGTAATGACGAATGCTGAAAGTAGGCGGCATATATTTTTTAGAGTCTATATACTTTTTAAGAAGTTGCACAACGTGATATTTGATGTTAATTTTCGACAAAGTTATGTAGAACCTCGAATTTTCAAAAATTACCTTTGTACCGAATCTATGTCGCCGTTTGTTATAAACAATTGATTTTTATATGTGTTTAAAGACCGTTCTGTTATGGGTATAGTACAAATAGGGTTACCTTGAGATGTATGTACTGTTTCTAGATCAGTTTTGTCGTTTTGCTGTGTTGTTGCAGAGGGTTTCATTTGGATATCAGAAATTACATTAACTTTTGTATGATTTTCACCTAATGATTCCAGTATCTCGGAAATGGTATCATTATCCAAATATGGAATTGGTTGGTTTTTGTTTAGTGCTTCTTCCATTACTTGATTAACATCTCCTAGATTATTGTCAATAGAAAAGGTTTCGAAAGGGTTAAAATCAAAATCTGGTGGATATCTCGAAAGAGCGTCTGTCTGCTGCTTGGTTGGTTTTACCTTTTTTATATTTGATAGTATAATCGAACTCTTCTAATTTTAAACGCTACCTAATTAAACGTGAATTTGGTTCTTTGAGCGAAAATAACCATTGTAATGGATTGTGATCTGTTAGAATTACGAATTTTCTACCGAAAAGATATGGTCTAAAATATTTACTACTCCACACCATAGCAAGGAGTTCTTTTTCAATAGTCAAGTAATTTATTTCGACTGAATTTAGCGTTCTAGATGCATAAGAGATTGGATGATTATTTTGAGAGAGTACAGCACCCACAGCCAGTGGCGTAACAAGAGGGTTTGGCGCCGGTGTGCAAGAATAAATGATAGCCGCTGTAGACAAGAAGTTTCAGAAAAAAGAGGGGGGGGGGTAATTTTTGGCCATGCTACACTTTCAATTTAAAAGAAAATTAATAAGCTCTTTTCTTAACATGAAAGGTTACTTACTGCAAAATAAAACACATTTAGATGTTTCAATCTTTTATTAAATATAACATAATAATAATAACAATAATAATAATCCCATTATTCCCGATTGGGACATAGGGTATATTCTCTCCAGTTGTCATTTTCCTTTGCTATTTGGCTCAGTTGTGCTATAGTCTTTCCTGTCTCTTGTTTTACAGTTCTCCTCCACGTTTTTCGCGGGCGTCCTCTGTTTCTGAATCCCTAAGAGTCCCAATCAAAACTTTTCTGTAAATTTTAGTTTCATTTTTTCGCAAAGTATGCCCTAACCATCCCTATTTTCTTCTCCTAATTTCTATATTTATGTCCACCTGATTTGTTCGGTCCCAAATATCTTTGTACGAAATAATGACCACCAAACACCTATTTACTTACACCTGCAATTTCTGCTTTACCAGTTCTGTAACCGTCCACGTTTCCGACCCATAAAGTAGAACAGGTTTTACCATTAAATCAAACACTCGCAAAATATAACATGAAACATAAAAATACATATGAAAATACAAAAACAAAAATCACGTAAAAGGAATACAAATTTAAATAATTCACAAGAAAAATAATATATATAGATATATAAATATGTAGGTATAGCACTTTAATTAAACTCTCTTTTGCGAGACTTTGCTAAAGCTAACATATCTATCAGTGAATTAAAACCAAGAGTACTGGCTCTTACTTTCTCGATACTCAGTAATGCAAAACTCTTTAGGCGTATTTGGCTCATCTTACTTAGCAAAAAGTTTTTAATAATTTTTAATTTAGGAAAAGATCTCTCAGTGGAGGCTGTAGTGAGTCGATGTAAAATATAGGATATAAGCTGTATACAAATCTGGAAAGCTAACCAATGATGTGTGATTAGACAGAAAGTTTTCTCCCACTTCCTTCACTGATAAGCAAGATTTAATACTAGTTGTGTACGAAGATCGAAATTGTACAATTTGCTTTAGTAAGCCGTCATCGAGATCAGTTTCATACGTAGTTTGAAGTAATTTGGCACTCTCTATGACCTCTGTATCTGAGGCAATGGCCAGTTTGCGGTTTAAAACTTTGAATTTATAGTATGTTACTATGCACTATGAAATCTAAGAATCACAAACACACACTCGAGCTGGAACTTCTAATCTACTCAAAAGGAAGAAAGACTGTGCACTCAAAAGAGCCCAGTGGCGCTCACATATCATAGTCTGTTGCCGCTTTGAACCACTATTCTAGGAAAACTTTTATTTTCACTAAAAACTCCGAAACCGCGGCGCCTATATAGGATTCGGCACCGAGGTTCTTCGCACCCCCTGCACATATGATAGTTACGCCACTGCTCACAGCATAGTTACTAGTTCCGAAGTTAGTATATTTTTACATGTGTTAAAACATTCAATAAATTCTTTGATATGTTCTATTTTTTATTTTTCTTAAGACATTGCGTCATTGACTTGGTTAATTTAGCAAAATTCTGTATACATTTACGATAATTAATAACCTAACAAACCGAGAAACGATTTTTTTTTGTACGTGGAATGCAAATTTTCTGATAGCTTCTATTCTCTGTTTGTTTGGTTTAATGCCATTTGGTGTCACGACATGGCCTTAATTTTGCGATAGCCCACGACTAGTCTCCAGTGTTGTTTTCCCGATGCGTTAATTTTTTTTCGGGAGTCCAAATAGGAGACGACCAGGGGCTATAAAATGGCCTGATGATTCCTTTTTCTAACATTTCCCGAATTTGTCGTTGCACTTCTTGTTTATGCACGTATGGGTATCTATATGACTTGGTGTGTACCGGTATTTCGTCTGTGGTTTTTATCGCGTACTTAATTCTAGATGTAAAAGTTAATTTATCTCCTGTTTTAAGAAAATTGTCTGAAAATTGGTTACAAAGATTTATAATAGCAATTTTTTCTTCTTGATTCATGTGATCGGTATGTATTAGGTCTTTTATGCTACTTTTGTCAATTTGGGAGTTTGTTGTTTCGCAAGGAGTAGTGAATGGTTCGAATTTATAAATTTTATATAAGGATGGTTCAAAGGGAATTGCTGATATAGGTCGTTTAAGGTTACTAAAATTGTTTTTTTGCGTTGCATTTTGTATTTCTACGGGTGCATAACCGTTTTTATCAAAAGTTAAAACTTGTGGAATGAAAAGTTTATCAATATTACGTTCGTTAACTAAAATTTCTCCATTATACACAGAGACTGGGAGATTCTTAATCAACTTCTTCTCGGGATTTACCGAAAACGAGAAATTAACATCAATTGGTTGTCGAATTTTAACCGAAATTTGCACATTCAATTTTTGTTAACTAAATCGATATTATGATTCATTTGAATAATATCTTCGAAGCCTCTTACTCCGTCGAAATAATCGTGAAAATCAAATAAAATGCAATCAATTTCGCGGTCGCTATCGAATTCCGAAAATGCTGGTATCATTGCCTGATATCTAACATTTCTGCTACCAATAGCTGTTTTTATTAAGCGTGATAAATTGTTTTTGGATAAAAATCTTCTACTACAGATGGCTTAATAATTGATCTAGAACTACCTTTATCAATTTCTACGCCAGGTAACGCATTATGGGAGAAAATATTTATTTCTGCTAGGTCTGTTTTTGTATTCGGCCGTCCAAGGAAAAATTTTCAGTTGGTCCATTGGTATCGCAGTCAATGTTATTTCCGTAGTATTGTTCATTATTGTAATCGTTTTCGCAAATTTGATAGTTATCCTCTAAAGGATCATTTTGTATTTTGTTAGCTATATTTATCTATAAATTCCTTTACCTACCTTTATGTCATCGCTATATCTCTTAGTTAACAATCGATCACTATAAAAGTATATTTGAGGCCCGTCTCTAGCATCAGTGAAGACGTCGCGGATTCTAGTTTATGTTATAAATGGCGCCAACAAGTTAAACTCAAATATACTGATATAAGCCAAGAAACTTGTAACTTCACTTTCTATCAACTAATAACAATACGATTATTGAACTCCCTATCAAAATGAAAGAAAGCAATACTTGTAGATGGTTTTATTACTACTCGAACATTACTACCATCGATCAGACAATTAGCATCTTTAATATTACTACCTCACGCAGGGTACCCCAAATAGTTTAACTTAAACCGCTCGTAAGTTTAATGGTTACACAGTTTTTATATGCAAAAATATCATCAGATTCTAGCTACAACACTTATCTTTGTGCCGATATACTCGCAGACATTTAATACGTCCCGTTACTCCTATCACATGTCAGCTTGACAGGTTCCAACCTCGGCTGTCATTCGCTATACATCGACCCCCAATACTGCGGTAGATTAGCTTTCCAAGATTTTCCGCCTAATAGTTGTTGCTATAAATCGAATTTCCAGGTAACAAAAGGCAAATTCCACATTAAACTACATACCCTGTTCACAGGCAATAAACTTCGCAATCGTTGTATTCGTGTTTCCAGATCGCTTCACAGCTTGAATATAAATATTCATTGGAAAAATGACATCTGCTTAATGAACTCCCTTACAGGAACGGCTGGCCAGTAACCCAATTCTTTACTATCACCAAACCATAATAAATGGCGAGATTGTCATTTACACCCCACGAAAACTCTTGCCTTTTTTAAAAGCTGATATACAAATTTTCTCTCAAACAAAAACCAACCTTGTTTTTATATCTCCTCTAGCAACGAACAAAGCCAATCTGATATTAATTTTTATCGCGTCACTCTCACTAGATTCCTCATTCAACACTAGTATTAATATCAAATGCTTTTGACACGTAACAATTTCATCATAATTAAAAGTTTCTGAGTCGAAAACGTTGCAAGAATCTATGTTCTTGATATCGCATTCATTTGCGTGTAATTCTTCGAATCTTTGTTGTCTTTGACAATTTTGAAAATTGTTTTGAGAGTTTTGATTCCAAAACTGCGGTTTATTAAATTGTTGTGTAGGGGGGATCTTTTCCAAAGCATCGTTGGATGTCTCGATGTCGTTCCGGTTTAGACAATTACATAGTTTGTTGGGAATTTGGTTTGGTCACAACACATTAAGAGGTCGATCAAAAACTTCCCGATTAGTGGGGTATATTCTAGGAGGTTGTGGTTTGGGTTGAATATTTATAGGCTGATTCGACCATATTGGCTTTACTGAGAAATTTTGCTTTTGCAAATTTTGAGGGACATTAAAGTGCGATTGAAACCCATTCGGTTGAGAGTATGAAGCATTGTTTTGAATGTTCGTTGGATACACGTTTCTATTACTGCCAAAATTAATTTTGAAGTTTTGTTTACTATTATTGTTTATACTACCGTGAAGTCTTTCAATATTTTCAAACTCATTAATGTATGCCATGGCGTCTTCTAAGAAAGCTACCTTTTTTTAATGCATGGTATTTTTAAAAATTCATGTGCAATCTGCAATGAACGTATCAAGTGAAATTTTATCATAATGATTGATTCGGCATAATTTTTGTGATTCATTAAGTTTAACATCGTTACTTGTTCTTTGTACAACGGTGCTTCTTAGTTGTAATTGGAGGCGACTACCGAAATTTAGTAAATGTTCACCGTTGTATGGCCTATTTCTGGTTAATTCCTGTACTAAGCAATTCAAATCCCTACGGTCCGAAAAACTGCACTAGAGCCTCTTTTAAATTCGACTAGCTATTCAATTTTACTCTATTACCTACCATAGCTTCTGTTCTATCAATTAACTTTTCTTGGATGCATTCGAAAATGTGTTGGTCAAGCTCTGGGTCTTGAAATTTACTATAACTTGCAATTAAACTTTTGCAGCGGGTGCTAAATGTATTCAAAGTATCGTTGTCACCATCAAAAGGTTTAATAATATCTATTTTAAACTTAAAAATATTCCAGTTTATTTGAGCCGGTTGATTAGTTTGATTAGTACTCGTCATATTTAATGCTGCATTATTCTCACTATTAGAATAACCTGCCTCAATTTGAACAATGTCAGAACTTGTTGGATTTTCTTGAAACGTAAGGTTATTTAACTGATCCAACAGCTCGTCAATTTCAATCATAAAATATACGGTACCCCCCACCCAAGAAAAGCGACCTTCCGTGCTTTCCAAGAATACTTCGATACTCAGCATCACTCCGTTTCGCTAATACAATGAAATGCTATGGACCAGTTATTTATAAAAAAAAACAAATTTTTTTTTGCCGACGACCATAGCTCAAAAGTTGATGTTGCCTTCATTTTCGGAGGACCTATCGTATGAAAATGATCCAAGACTTCAGGAAGGTTCCTGGCGACCGGAATCGTGTACACATACGAACATACATCCCCCGCACAGCACGTTTAGGCACCCCCCAATACAGGGGATTGATCTAGTGGGCTGGGATCTTCACCAAAAGATCCGCACCGCCGAGACGGAGATTTGAAATGCTGGGTTCATTTGTCGGTTGTCTCGAATTTTAGAGATATTTGACTCAGAGTGGTTTTCGATATGAGGGAATTTCAATACTTCGTACACTTCGTGTGGAAGTAATATTATTTTATCGTTAATTATAATTACTTCTTATTTGTTTAACATGTTACGAACGTTTTATTCAAAAATATCCTCTTAAACCCTAAATTGTATGCAATAGACTGTACACTACCCTATCTTCCCCAAAGTCCGTAAACGGGCGTAAACAGAGGGTCTGGGAAAGGCTAAAAGGAATTTGGCACCTACTTGGTTTGTAGACGTTCGTGTTCCTTTTCCGATCCTTTGCTGTCCACAGAGATGCTGTTCCCGATGTCCTCGAAGGAATGGTTCAGGATCTTCGCCGAAGGGGTTGAAACTCTAAAGTTGCGAAAAAGTCTTTAATTTTTACGACGCAATGCGGAAGAGTCATAATTTGCAATCGCCGGGTTTTGCAAGAATGTTGGTGTTTTTGTACGCAAACTCCTGACATTTTGGTTATAAATATTAATTTATTTTAACTTTTATAAAGATATTGTTAACGACAAACTGATTGTTCGAGCAAACACATAAACTTAATTTAATTTAAATAGTCAATGGTATTAAGTGGTTCTGTCCTGTACTAGTGTCGTGGAGGAAGATACAGAGTAAACAAGTAGGAGTTCATCGCAGTGACCGGGGGTTGAAACCTCAGCTGCAGTTGCTTGGTGATTGAACGTTAATGGTGCTCGACAACCAAAGTCGACGCTAATAATACCAATATTACAAATAAAGGCGATTTATTGAAATTATAACTTACATAGTTCTGGACATAGTTGGGCCAGTTGCGAAGAATTTAGGCTAGCAAGAAAAGGCAGAAAAACCTCGAAGAGGGACGATTATATCCTTTAACGACCTTTTCTCTGCTAGTACTCTAATTAACTCGCTACACTAAGCTTGTTCCTTTTATATCTCTTGAAGATGGGTATTTGTCAGACAAGTGAATAAACAGAAAAACGCACCACTAATATCCTGTGGTGACGTGACATTGGATCATCCAGGCAAATATACAAGGAACGAGCGAGCGTTCATGGTGAGCCAATGCTTATCACTCTAAGCGTAATGCAGGAAAACATATTCATAATCAAAGAGTATATAATTATATGCTCTTTGTTCATAATATAGATTCATTAGAAATCCTCCATGTGTCACTTTTTCTTTCGTGACAATAGATCTCACAGCAAATCCAAATTTATAAGATGTAGTGCCGTGATCCAATTAAGCCAAATCAGCTAATATCTTCAAATCGCAATTACGAATTACTCGAGAATCATGTGGAATGATAAAGAAAATTCACTGCAAAAATGCTGTAGGTTCTCTCTTAGAGAAAAATTAAGAGAAAGCCGCTCACGGGAAAACAATGAACCTCTAGTTCACAACTAAATTCAGTGCTGCCATCTCTCATTTAGAATTTGAAATAAGAAGATACTTACGTTGCCTACGCATGTGGGGTTTCATAGATCGGGAAAATAACAAAGGGATCGAATGAGGTCTAATAAAAGTGCTACAAGATCTGAAATAACATAAGTTAGTGTTTTATTGTTGTCGCTTGGCTAATATGTTGGCTTATAACGAGTGAACAAGTTGCTTCATTTTATTATTATTAACGTTGCTTTTCAGTCAGTATGTTTAGCGTTCCAGTCGCATGCAGCTAACAAATTTGTTTTTTATGGTAAGAAATAAATATTGATACTTTTCGCTTGTTATAGCATGTCTAGGTGAGGTACAAATGGATAGTCCCTTTCCTGTAAGTGACCACGAGCGAAGTCTAAATTTAACTGTCTTGGCTTGTATTTTGTCGGGTTGATATGAAGATAGTTCATGCTATAAAACAGATTGTCCGCAAAAAGTTCCTATCTTCGTTTGAGCGTTGCTGCATGACTTCATAGAATACGCGCCTGCTTTCTTCATCGACTAAGAATATCTCGTGATGGTACCTTATGCACTGAACGTGTCGATACTTTGCACTCTCGAGCAATACATCTTATGCTGGTTGTTTGATCAGCATTTGTCACCCTAAAACTGTTTCTTCCAGCTCATCGTTGGTAAGGGTGTTTTTTTAGAGGGATACAACTTTAAATTGAAATAAAACACAGAAAAATGTTTTTAATGTTCATGAAATTGGCTTTATCTGAAAGATAATTTTATGGCATTTATGTTTGAATATGATTTCGGGCATGTGACCGCCGCGAGTGGCGTATACATGACGTAATCTGAAGGTCCAATTTTCACACACTCTTTTCGCAGCAAATCAGGCTGTATTTCATTTCAGCAATAACGCGTCGAATTTTGGCTTTCAAGTGCTCAATTGTTTCCGGTTTATCGGCATAGACATGCGACTTTACATATCCTCAAAGAAAATAATCTAACGGCGTCCAATCGCACGAAAGAGGTGGCCAGTTAACAGATCCACAAAATGGATCCACGAAATGGATCTGTTAACTGGCCACCTCTTTAGTGTGATTTGACGCCGTTAGATTATTTTCTTGGAGGATATGTAAAGTCGCATGTCTACGTCGATAAACCGGAAACAATTGAGCACTTGGAAGCCAACATTCGACACGTTATTGCCGAAATACAGCCTGATTTACTGCGAAGAGTGTGTGAAAATTGGACCTCCAGATTACGTCATCTACACGCCAGCCGCGGCGGTCACATGCCCGAAATCATATTCAAACATAAATGCCATAAAATTATCTTTCAGATAAAGCCAATTTCATGGATATTAAAAATATCTTTCTGTGTTTTATTTCAGTTTAAAGTTGTATCCCTCTAAAAAAAAACACCCTTTAGTTCTATTCCGTTTGCTTATAATGGTAATGTTTCAATTGAATATTTGATTAAACTGCAATATTAAAACTTCCTTTTAGATCACCTGCTGCTGCACTTGCTGTATTTTCAATTTTTTTCCAAACTTGTGAATTGTTGATACAGATGGAAGAGGTCGATTATTAAATTTAACCGAGAATAAATCACGAACTGTGCGTAAACTGACGCCACCGTAAAATGTTTTGATAATAAATACCGTCTCTTCATTAGAATATTCAACATTATTATTCATAGTAATTAGATAAATACGTGAATTGATAACTTACAGAAAATACCATTTATTTTGGCATACACGAATTTGATCATGGCTGGTCTGTTTTTTGTGAATAAAATGCAAACTATCTATTACAGTTTTTAAGCTATTTCTATCTTAAACAAGCAACATATTCAAGTAAAGTAGTATCAAACTAAGCGATTTTTTTTCTCTTTAGATTGATCGTCTATCCATCCTATGATTTCCCATTCTATTTCCCTATGTTCGCACCTTAAGTGAAACACTCGGTATATAATGATATATTCAACACAGCTCTCTGAGTAAAATGTCTACATTGTTTAGATTATTATCTCTTTATAGCCCAATGACATTCCAGACTGCAAGGCGCATAAATTACGTCATTAATTAATTAACATCATGCTGTTAATGTTAATGATTAATTATCTGGGTGAGCATTGCTTTAAATAAATCAAGGAATTTTCTTAGCTGTTCTGTGATGCTTGGTTATGTGTTATCTATTTTACAATAAATTATAAAAGTAAATCTCAAATTCTATTTGTTTATTATGAGACAACTAGCACAACCATACATTCTTTATGTCTACTATCCGACATAATAATTTTCATTGCTTGCTTGCTTGCTTGACGCCACTTTGAGAGCGAACCCGTAGGCCGAATTGGCTCATTTTGGTGTCAATCGACTCAGGGCGACGCAAGTAAGCCAGTAGTAGGGTTTTAAAAATTTTATAAGTGACTTTTTTTATGTAGATTTTCTAACCTCAAAATTAACTCGACACACGAAATTGATCACTCTTGTACAAACTGCATTAAATGAATTATTTCGCTCCCAATTTGGGTGCAGAACGCTAGTTAATAATATTGACGATGTTATTTTACAACATAATATTGATAACAACAACATAAATAATATAAACCACATATCAAACTACAAACTTGTACATTAACGCATAACATAATCAGCTAAGCGAACTGGTAATCTTCTTTCACGATGACGACGGGAAACTTTGGCTGTTTCACGTGTCTGTTTGAAACTGGTCAGTGGCTGTTCGTTTCTTGGAGTCTCGTTGGGCATTGTCTCTGGAGTTTTAGCTGCCGTTTCTGTAACTATTGAAATGCGAGTTAATAAATGTTCATTTGTCGATAACTTCTGTTTCTTCATGTTGATTTCTTGATTAATGGCTTCACTAGATTGTCGATCGTTTCTACTATCTAATTCAAACGACATTGTCCTTACCATATACGAAGTTTCATTTAATTGTTATTTAATATAACCCTTTTTTCATTGTTCGAAAATCAGATAAACTTGAACTGCTATGGGCTGCCCTGTCTTCAATTGTGAATATCCTTTGTTTTTTTCATCATAGTGATGATATGCTCTTATTTCTTTTACGTACAATTTGCTGGGGAGTGTCTTTTATCATTTTTGGTTTAAAACGTTTTGTCGTTAGTTGAGTTCCTGTTCTTGTTATTTTTGAAAATAGTCTTTGTGCTAGATTGGAATTTATTCTGTTTGGAATACTTCCACTGAAGTAAAGTTTACCAAATACCTTTTCTGCTATCTTCTGCTTTTTTAATTAAACTTTTAAGGATTTTCATGCTGATTTCGCATTCCCATTGCATTTTTGTTCATGCGGAGAAGAAATAACATGTTCAAAATCTCAACAATCTACAAACTTAAATTCCGGCTTAATAAAGTTGGTTCTACTATCCGTATTAACTCGCTGCAGAATACCGTGACGGCTAAATTCCCGTCATTAAAGCATATAAAGTCTTTTAAAGTATCTAATTCAAAGAAGTCTGAATAGTGATCAACAATAATTAAATATGTTTGTTATTTACTTTTGAAATTAGTAAAAAAAATCATAGATACCATCGGAAATGACTGACATTGTAACAGTAGGTGAGGTTTACCCCTCACGTGGTACTTTAAATTTGAACAAGACGTCAGGTACGCCTGAATAGTTAGATAATTATTTGCCTTTTATGTTTACCGTGCTAGCTCAGTGTAAACGTGAAACCCTCTTAATACCTCAGTTCGAGGCTTATGAAGCATCTCTATCTGCCTAAAGAGGGATCTGGTTTAACTTTAAGCACCGCACAAGAACAGCCAAGTTGTTTACATGAATCTATTGACTTCAGAACACAAATGAAAACAGAAAAACACCAATAAATGTAAATGAAACTGAGATCTACTCCTATAGATCCTACCCGCAAGAAACCTGGATTTATTCACATGTAAGTACACGACATATACACAAAATATAATTAAAAATAGCGTTAAAATAAATGTCTTGCAAAAACGCAATGTCAAACTTCCTGAAGTCGCTAACAATAACCTACCTTGTACACGATAAAGAATGTAAATGCTGGATTAATTCATACCTTATGCAGCAAAGTATTTACTGCAAGGCCCTTTTAGGCCGGTTCGAACACTTATCCCGCCTTGGGACCAATTCGCACAATATATGTCGGAGTTGCGGCACACGTCCAAATTATGGTACTGCCGGACGAAAAATACAAGTTGGCTCTTATCATTAAATGTGAAGAGAAGCTCAACAGGCAATGGATTTACCAAGGCTTGTTTCAACATGTACTTTTTCAATCATTAATTTTCTTAAACTTTGCGGTATTAAGGTTCTATCGTTTATGAGGAATAGTCCATCTTGAATTGCAAGATTATTGGTAACAATTCTTTATGTCATCTGGTACTTGACTGATTAATATTATTTGACCACCGTTCTCTAGTACAAGTAATGAACTTTTTATCTTTTAAGGTGTCTGTTTTATGATGTTAATACGGTCTCCTTTAATTGAATGTTTGATTGAGGATTAACTTCTCAAAATTCTTACATACCTTAACTTAAATTTTAAAAATATGTACGGTTGACTTACATAAATTACTTTTTCTATTATTAAGTGGTTTCTCGATTCAGAAACTGAATATTTAAACTGCATGTTTAAAGTGACCTTGACATTTTCTGTGGAGGTTCATGTTCTTGGTTCATATCCATTAATGTGATCATTTTGATAAACTACCACTCTAAGCCCATAATTGCTAGAGTCACATTCAATTAGAAGTGGTTGCCCTGGATCATCACTTTAGTGTTGTGATATCGGCAATAACAGCTTCAAGTTTAAAAATTCTTCTTGCTATTTCTGTTCAACTCTATGGAGCATTTTTAAAGTCAATTTTCGTAGTGATGTTAATTCAGTACTTGTGTTTCTGCTAAGGTATTTTACCTAGTCTTATTAATTTGCGATAGTAATCTTTCATAGCTTCATATTGTGTTTCACCACAACCTAATATAATAATATCATCTGCTAAAATGTCGATGCCATATAAATCGGATAACGGTTCTTGCATTTCTATTTGAAGGCTTCGGGAGCCAGCGCCAAGCTGGACGGAAGATCTATATTTTCCAATCGGAGTCCACAACGTGTCTATTTGCTGCTTTTTGGAGTAGGCTTTATATGCAAAAAAATGTTTTCGTATCGGCCGTTGTAAATACTCTAGCACGATTTAATTTTGTCAACATTTCGTCGACTGCTCTCTTTAATGCAACATTTAGTGGTTTTGGGTCTAAACATATTTTAGAAGATGATTTTCTAATGATAAGAATGCTATTCGCCCGTTCTCTTTGGTTGTTTTCGTTTATTATGATGCCATCTTTACATAACTTTTTGTCTTTTTTGAGAGCCAATGAAATGCGACGTACTGGTGTTACAGACTCCACAACTTCAAATAGGTACAGTTTTACCTGGTAACGTGATATACCTCAGAAACTGTCATATATCTTTATTATTTATTTGATTGGTTTATATAAAATTCGATGTTCTTCAAATCCATGTTTTGCATATTTTCTGTTTCCATTAGATTAATATTTTTGCTTGTTTGTACAATGTTACATAATTCAATTAAAATGACTGTAGCGCATACTTGTACAGTTAAAAGCGGAATATGATCAACATCTACTACTTAAAATTGGCAACAAATTAAATGCACAGTATTTTATTAAAACGTCAAGTACATTTCCTCAGTAGAAATAATAAGCGTCAAGTAAAACTAATATATGTTATGTAAGATAATAAATGTTCAGTAAAAGTAATAAATGCACAGTAATAGTATTTAACATTACAAGCCAGGTAAAACAGGTTTTACTGGCGATAGGATTGGGATGACTGGCGAGCCGTGGCGAGCCTGTCCTATCCTTGAGCCAGTAAAAAAGGTTACCTGGCGTATATTGTTGAATGTTTTATTTGCTCCTCACTTGTAAATAACTAGAAATTCACCATTTATTCAAAATGTCAAACTGACAAGCAACTAAATTATTCAATATGACACATACTAAGGAAGACAACTCTGGCTTTGCACGCTATCATTTATCTATGAGCACGCTTGTAAAATATAACTGGCTAGCCAGTAAAAAATTTACTGGCTAGCCAGTTAAGAAACATTTTCAAGGTGAATACAGTGACTTGATAAATTGATGTTTACAAGTGAGGAACAAATAAAAATGTTAAACGTTCAGTAAAAACTATAAATGTTTAGTAAAATAATAGATGATTAGTAAAATAATAATTTTTTGGTAAAAATAGTAGACAAACAGTAAGAAAACAATAAGCGCCCAGTAAAATAATAAATATTTAGTAAAAATTATATATGTTCAGGAAAAATATAGTATTTAGTACAAATAATAAATGTTTCGTTTAAAAAATCAAAGCGACAGTAAGACGTTTAATTTTCTATAAAGCAAGGCAACAAATTAAATGCGCATTATTATATTAAAACCATAAGTAATTTTGTTCAGTAAAAAAACGTTATTTCTAGTAAATAAAATAAAGAGACCGCAATATAAAAATGTTTAGTAAAATAAAATAAATTCAGTAAAAATAACATATGATACATAAAATAAATGGCCAACAGAATAATATTGAAAGGAATATTATTTATATATTATTACGTAGGTATTTAACAAAACACCCGCCAGAATGTTACTGCAGATAACCTGGATTGCATTGAATATGTCGACAGTGTTTCGCACCAACTATCAGGCATAGCCAAATTAACATTGGAAAATTATTGGGCGATCAATTATTGCTGTATAGTCACCGAGGTACGTGATTGGCTAAAAATTACAAACTTCAAATTAATTTCAAGTTGTTTGCATTTCTGACCAATCGCGTACCTCAATGCGCACACAACAATAGTTGATCTTTCACAATTTCTCAATGTTAATTGTCCTATGTCTGATACTCTGAGAGACACACTGTACATATACTTCCAACGAAGTCATTATAAAAAGAAGAAGAAAATACAAATACGACACAAACTTTTATAATTGTATAAAAAAGGAACAAAAATAAAATACTCTCTTAAATACAAGAATAAAAATTTAAATACTCTCTTGACTTTTGCTGGACGACCTCTGCATCGTTTGTGTTTTATCGGGATGGTTTTTGCTTCTGGAGGTGCGCTTACTATTTTCAGTCTTATTGCTAGTACAACGATGTGTTTGCACATCATTTTTTTAGGAATGCTGGAAATCCACAATGGCTATTAAGCCATTAACTTTTATCTTTGGGCAAAACTGTTCTCAAAATTTTTGAACATCATAGATTTAAACTCATCAAATGAAGAGAAATCTAGGCCATCCTCTTTTTGTCGCATCAAATTCCTGTATATGAGTCGCATTACCAGCAGGAATAATGCAGCTAGGATTATTGTCATTATTTGTAACGTCTGTCTCACTTTCCAGAATGATATTTTTCTGCTGTTTAGTCCACTTATTAACACAAAAGCTAACCTCAAATATCCAGCAGGTAAAGGAAGTCACTGTGCATCTTCTATTTCTTTAATATGCGTTTTAAACTGTACAAAATATGATAAAATACAGTGCATATTTTACCGGCCATTTTTAATTTTTTGTAGTGCAATTTGCAATATTTTACTAACCATTCGGGTTTTTATACTTTACAAGAATTAGTTGATTACTGAACATACATATTTGTTTACTGAATAAAACTGGATTAAATACTGAACGTTTTATTAGTACCACCCCTTAAAATTTCACTTTTGGAATCGATGCTCCTCATAAACTTCGCAAACCATGTTTTGAGGCTTCTAATTTTGGATTAGAATTGTTCGATAACCTACACCAGGGGTCGGCGCCCTGCGGCCCGCGGGCCGCATGCGGCCCTTTGCAACTTTTTGCGCGGCCCGCCTAAGCACCAATATAACTTTAGGAAAAATTAACAAACTTAGAGCGTAAGCGTGCCGAAATGTGGCCGGTGACAAAAATGCTCGACAAACAGAAGCATAGTGGGAGACCTATTTTACTGCGCAAGTTTAATCCCCACTCCCCAGAGAATACGACGTCTCGCTTAGCAAGTGTAGCATTCTTTCTAGTAATGGGCATAATCGGATGATTTCAATAATCGGAATGTTCCATTTCGGAATGTTTATAAAATCGGAATATCATCCGATTATTTTACATTCCGTAAATGCAAGCAAGGGAAAACGAGCGAAATAACAACAAGCGAAAAGAAGATGAAGTGCGTGCAAATTTACGATGAGAGCACTCGCCGTCGCGCCGTAAGCCCTTATCTGCGTTGGCATCTATTGTTTGGGTTTGTAGGATGGTCAGTAATAGTTATTTACGTTATTAGACCGGTAGCCACATTTTTATGGCCGCGCCAATACTTTACAGGTCGAACCGTAGGGCGAGACCTGTATGTTTGGCAAGGCCATAAGAATTCTACCGGTCGTGTATCGTATAAGATTTTTTAGGATACTGCATTGGTAACTAGCGTTTACATAGTTACAAACGAGTCCGGTAGATAAAATTTACCGGCCTAGACCAGTAGTAGAACTACCGGCCGGTAAATTTTATCTACCGGACTCGTATCCTAAAAAATCTTATACGATACACGAGCGGTAGCATCTTTATGACCTTGCCAAACATACAGGTCTCGCCCTACGGGCTCAACCTGTAAAGTATTGGCGCGGCCATAAAAATGTTGCTACCGGTCTAATAACGTAAATAGCTATTTTAGGATACTGCATTGGTAACTAGCGTTTACATTGTTACAAACGAGTCCGGTAGATAAAATTTACCGGCCTAGACTAGTAGTAGTTCTATTACTACTGGTCTAGGCCGGTAAATTTTATCTACCGGACTCGTTTGTAACTATGTAGACGCTAGTTAGCAATGCAGTATCCTAAAAAACAATTTATGAGTTTGAGTCGCACAGTGGGATATGAGGAAATAAAATATTTTTTCAAATTATTACAGTAGTTACGTTAATAGACCTTCGGAAAATGGTAGTGATATTTTAAAGTTTAATAGCACATAAAGTACATAATAGATAGTATAAAACAATACTTGAATTTGAAGTCTCTAGGTGTACTATCTAATAATTAATCTACGAAATACCACTGCTATTAGTGCCATTGACGTATCATACACGTGCGCACACGGCGCGACCCGTCGACATTCGCCAACCAGCATATAGCAGTCAAGTGAGTCAATACAAAATTCCCTATTCCGTTCAGTTCCAATTGGCATTTCGTTTTCTCATTTTGTGTACCGAATAGTAAAATAATCGAATTCCGAAAGTTCCGAATTTTGTGCACCGAACAGTAAAATAATCGAATTCCGAAAAGTTCCGAAATAATAGGAACCTTCCGATTTTTTGAACAATTGGAAACTTTCCGATTATTCATTCCGGATAGGCTCATCACTAATTCTTTCATTTCGCCAGTTTGCTACTGTATGTTCATATGTGCGTTCATGTTGACAGCCGTATGACGTTTCACTACAATATTTTATATTTTTTATATTTATATATTTTATATTTACATATTTATACATATTTAATTGGAATTGTATTTTCTTTTTTTTCCCCTTTTAAGAATTGTAAAATTTTTGTGCTCTAACATTATTGTTATTATAGCATGTCAATAAAAAATAAATTCTTTCTATATTTATTTTTAATAATATTTATACTCGTATATGATATAAAAGCACTATGTAAGTTACATTTGAATGTGTGGCCCGCATAAAAAATTTTATTTTGAAAATGGCCCGCCGTCCGAAAAAGGTTGCCGACCCCTGACCTACACTATTGCTTACCTATATTCTATCAAACATGTCGTAACTCTTGGGTCTAATTCAACTATCACCTTGGTCCATGTTTTTATAAGTTTTTAGTTCAATTTCTGCTTGTATGCTATATCTATTCTTAGATCTGTCAATATTTTGATACATTTTTTTTCTACTTTTTTGACTTTCTGATAACGTTTCTTGATTTCCTTGATTTTTTTCCATTTTTTTTTGTATAACTTGGCCAAGTGATGATGATCGTTGCGTAAGCTGCATTTTCTTTCTAATCATAAACCTTTTTAAATTTGTGTCTACTTCCGCAAAATCTACATTTAGATTTGCTGCTTTTAGCTGTTACTACAACATTGTTAACAATTTGTTTTTCTTCGCCCTGTATTTATTTTAACTGCTTTTCAAGTATTTCCTCAATAGGTCTTTCTAATGTTAAATGCGGCTTAATCATAAGAATTCGTCGTAAATAATTATTTGGAATCTGTAATACTATTCGATTTCTTAATAAATAATCTCGAAAACTACCAAGCTTGCATGGTTCAATTAAGGTTTGTAATTTTTTAAGATAATATTTAAGATGTTCTCCGTTGCCTTGATTACAACTATTAAACATAGCTACATATAAATATAATTGACTTTAATACAGTTCTGGGAGATGGTTAGCCAAAAAGTTTATTGAAGTACAAAAAAAATATATGTTGTTGTTCCTTATGGTCCAAAAGTCATACATATATAAGTTGATGAATTATTTTACGTGTCGTCACTTTAGATGGCTTCATAAGAAATGATTAAGTAGTGTTATAACTAAAATACAATGGTCAAAAATTAGATTAAGTGAATACACAAAAATTTTTCAAGTCTTACCAAAATGGCTTCCAGGAAAGTTTATAATAATTAATAATAAAATTTTGCAAGTGACTAAATAAGCCACATTGCAAGTATACGGCGTCAAAATGGATAAAAAGATGAAACGAAATTTAAACAATCATTATTATTGATTGAGGTTAAAACATTAACTATTAAAATAGTCACTTATAATACCATGAGTAGTCAAAGTTATGTCGACTATTTTTGTGGTGGTGTCACGAATGTCCATTGCGCTTTGGTATGATTAGGACGAGTGCGATAGCACGAGTCCTAATCCAAAGCGCAATGGACATGAGTAGTGATACCACCGCAAAAATAATCTACTTAACTTTGATTAAGAATGGTATTCGAGAGACTATTTAATAAACCAAACTACTTTTTCAAATTAGTTTTCAGTAAATCTACCAACAAACTACGCAATTTCTATAGTAACAGAACACTAATATTGAATTTTTCTAATACAAATCACATTTGTTTAAAATAGTCACTTGAATACCTTCTAGGAAGATATATCCGCTGATATTTTTTTGATTGGTCAAGAAACGTCAGAATTCTGGATTTTCATTGGTCACTTTTTGACAGATGACAGGTGAATTGAATAGTCAATGTAATTAAATAATTAAGATTTATAGAAAGTGAAAGACATCTTGTTTTGATGAAACAAGCTGCCAGAATAAGGAAAAATCACGGTGTATAAACACCGTGAGAAAAATGCAAGATGTCAAAAGTATGCGTACGCATATTTAACTTAAGGTCAGGTCCGTATTTCGGAAAAATTGATGAGACGAAATTATTAAAATTTTTGGGGCAACTATAAAATTGGAAAGAAAAATTCGCAAAGGTTTTACTCAATAAAATATATGCTGAATAGTAATGATGGGGTTATTTAAATAAGTTATGGTAAATAGTGCTTAGATTTTCAATGTCTGTTTTATAGTTGATAGCATTTGGGCTTTTTTTTAATTTCGATCATTTCTAAGCACTTTCTTTTACGCGTGTTAGCCTCTTTATATAAAAGTTTAGGTGTTAAAAAAATGAAGTTGTGGAAAGTTTCTATAGTGTGATCTGTGAGTGCAGTTTTATTGGACGGTGAAATTATTTAGTCACTTGCAAAATTTTATTATTAATTATTATAAACTTTCCTGGAAGCCATTTTGGTAAGATTTGAAAAATTTTTGTGTATTCACTTAATCTAATTTTTAACCATTGTATTTTAGTTATAACACTACTTAATCATTTCTGATGAAGCCATCTAAAGTGGCGAAACGTAAAATAATTCATCAACTTATATATGTATGACTTTTGGACCATAAGGAACAACAACATATATTTTTTTTTACTTCAATAAACATTTTGGCTAACCATCTCCCACAACTGTATTATTCATCGATTCAGCCAAATTTTCTTTTACCTATTATATAATTGACTTTTCTCGAATTGCAGCTATAATTAATTACTTTATCTACCGACCTTGTGTCTCAATCTCTCAGTTGAAATCTGTCGTATTTTGAAAGTGCAGCATCTTCTATTGCTTCGAGCATTTATCCATACCTGTAGCAATAGCAGTAAAGTCTTCCCAATTTCTTATTTGCTCTAAATTCTGCACTGTGTTACCTTCTTCTACTTTAAGAGATGGTAGCTACGATACATTTTTCAACATTGAAGGGGTTCATAAGGTTGTCGAGCGTGTTGATTCATTAACGACATTGCTTCACCTGTTGGTATTAACATATTTTTCCTAATTTTTGTCAATTTTTTATGGAAATTTATTAACTTCGCTTTTATTAGTATGAAAGGTATGTTTTCTAATGTCAGAAAGTATTTCTTAGACGACTTTCTGTTGTTAATGTCCTCTTTCTCGTAATTTAGGTCCCATCCTTTTACGAGTTTATACATAAAAAAGAGACACTTCACCACAAACACATTTGACACCATGTTTTATTATGTGGAATATATTTTAGAATAATAAAAATACACTTCAAATTCTACCTATTCATTATTAACTAGCCCATACTAACTTGACGGTTATTGAGGCTCTTTGAGTCCTTAGATATAGCAAGGGTTATTTATTTGTCCGTTAACTGAAACCTGGTGTACCATTTTATATTTCTGTTTGATTTTTCCTGATTTTGCAAAGATTTTTGTTATGAAGCAATCTCTATAGTTTGCGAGGCATATTTAGGTGGTGTTTCTTTAGGTTTTGTGCAATATTTGGTATTATGCGCTGTCCCATATTTGACACAATTATAGGGCTTACTACAATATGTTTTAGTGTGTCCATATACTTTGGCATCGCGTACTTTGAACAATTGTGTTTCGTTTTCTAGGTGGTTCAATTGTTATTTTTTTCGTGCGGAAATTTTAGCTTGTACATGTATTTATTTTATTATGTGGTTCTAAATCGATAAAGAAAAATGATAAAAGTTTCGTACTTGGTTGCGTTTTTGCTCGATCTCCTGCTTGGAGCTTTCTTACGTTTTAATTGATATGTGATAGATACTATTTTCGTTCTTTAAGTGGTTTATGAAATTCTGTAGGAATCTGATGAGTATTAATTTTTACAGTATTGTTTGGCATCACATTCGTGTACTTACTAATTTTGTTCTTCCGAGAAAACTAAGATATGTTTCTGACCATTTATTCAAGATTTACCACTCCAATTTGTTTGGGTATTTTGGGTGCATTATTGGTATTACATGTATCTGTGTTCTTATCAGCAATTCAAACTATTTTTATTTCATTTGGTGTATAGTTTAATTTTTAATAGCTTGCCATGTGTGTGCACTTTTATGAGATTCTTCATCGTATGAAACCAATTTGATCAGCAGCTCCGGATTTACTCAAAATGGGCAGAGAATAAGTACAACGCCATTTTTATTGTGCATACAATAATACAAGTATATACATATACACTTTATTTTAAACATACGTTTGGAAATCTTTGGACAGAATTTAACAACAAATATTTTTTTAAGTAGTCAAACAAAACAATTATTTATAACACAAAATATGAAACTAGAGAGTACAATTATTACAAACGTATATACATATTTCCTAAATTTTAACAACACGTTATTGGGCCACCTCCGTGCAGCTGGCTGGAGATGGGAAGGGATTGTCAGTAGCCTTATCGTTCGGTTGCCTTGAGTCGCTCTCCGGGGGCCGACTGCACGGGGGCGGCGAAAGTGTTGAACACACTCGTGCCATGAAAACACATGGTTTTAAACCTACGGATTGTTTTCTTTGGACTCAAAAAAATATAAAAGTTTGAGCTATAAGTATTGACATTGGATTTTTATAGATATAAAATGAGCACAACATTTTGAGACAATATATTAAATGTAAAATACTATACTCGAATAAATAACCTTATATAAATAGGGAATATTTTACACGCATTTCAAAAAAGGTACTAAATTAACGTCTACATTGAAAAGATCAGTGTTAGTAACAAGGTAATCATAGTAATGAGAATGAGTGTTAACGCTCAGGTACAGGGTGTATCTAAAGGGAACGGCGCGTTGCAAACAAAGGTTAGTTTCATCAAGAAGCAAACGAGATTTAGAGGTGGGGGCGTACTTGGTCGCTACAGTTTCCTCATCAATCCACATCGCTGTTGAAATATGTGGCCTAGTCTCTTTTGAATGAGAAGGAAATATGGCAAGTTCGTGAATGAGGAAATAAAAATTATAGTAAATTTGAAATCGCATCTTCTACCATCTACGTAAACATTACAGGAATATGTTACCATAAAGATGAATATCTCATGATCACTGTGAATGTTGATTTCATGTGATGGTTCCTTCTGGTGACCAAGACTACAAAGTCACTGTAGTTATTGATATTATATTAAATAAACAGTTGAAATTTATATCTAAAATGAAATAGATGTGTTTCATTCAATCAAATGTATAAGTTTTGCTAGCACGGAGCAAATATACTACATTTGTGGTGACCCCGACGTGATCTGAACACGCAACCTTCTGATCACGTCGGGGTCACCACAAATGTAGTAAAATTGCTTTATGGTAGCAAAAATTATTATAGAACATTTAACGGTTTCTCTTATACATCTGTAGTGACCAGGCACGCCCGTAATGCAGCAATGACCAGTAATTTGAAATGGAAATAGACATCGTGTTGCACAGAGAACACTTTACTATTTATAGTTTATTGCATACTACACGTCCCCTTGACTAATAATGCATGGCGATGCGACGGGGTTAAATTATTTGGCAAAACTATGAAAACTTCACACTATTAAAATTGTGTGCTCGGAAACCAGCGCATTGCCCCGGTGGAGGCAGTGCAGCCGTTTTCAAACACTTCTACTAGAAAGAACAGGCAAATACACTATAGCATATGTACAAATGTACAAGCATTAATTACGCTAAGTATTTTACATGACAGGACTAAGCTCGGCTTAGTTTGACTGATATCGAATCTTGGCACAAATGAAACGGTACAGGCACACATCCATACAAATAACAACTGTAAGTCAGCAAATGAAGCTGAAACCAACCACAACGTAACTAAGAAGCGCCGAAGCTGCGCGCAGCAGTCGCTTCTACCACGAACAACGCTGGGCGATCAGGTATTTATGTTGAAAGACCACAGCAATCATGTAGGTTATTGTATTACGTGAATGATTGTTCTTAAATCACACTTAAAATGTTCTAGGGCAACGTTACATTTACTTAAACAACACAACAATATCGTATGCAACACGGCGGACACGCTCCTGGAACTTAAGACCTTCGTTCGAGTTATCACAAGAAAACGCTGTAAAGGTTTAGCTAAAATATACGAGAAGATCCGTTTATTTAGTTATACTTGAATTAGGCCGTTCAATTGCCCATTCGTTTAGAAGGCAGTGACGAAAACACCCATCAATCTCTGCCAGGATCGTCGAGTTTACAAGTGCGTTATCAGAATTTGAATGTAATTTTGTAAAAACGAACGGATGTGATTTTGGACTGAGATGAAGAAATTTTGGTTTATTTTCTAGAAACAACCTGGTTTTTACATCAACATATGTAAATATTTCAGTCGTTGTAAGTACTGTCAACCATAGCCAGTTAACCTGTCAATAAGTCTCTTCCCAAAAACACGGTTAGCTGATCGACCAGCCATTTAACTGCTCCTTGAACATTTTTCGGTTTTAAGCCATGTATATCTCTTAAACCAACAGGTTTTCAGGTATTTCACGATAAAACCTTCCGACTGTAACATTACAACTTTTACGTGACAAAATTACTTGTTATCATTAACCGATTGTGTGTGGTCGATTAAGGTTAACCGGTTATTGGTTGACAGATTTATTAACCCGTTAAGTTACAAAATTGAGATTTTGACACACTACTAGTTAAACTTTCGTGAAATACATAAACAAAATAAAAGGTGCCTGAGAGACTTCAACCAATTTGTCCAACTTTCTTTTTAGGGTTGGACTCATTCACAAGTCAAAACCAAATATCAAGTACTAACATCATGACTTTTGACTATCCTAGAGAATATTCATTTCCTAACAGCTATGCTTGAATCACTTTCATGGTATAATCATTTAATTGTACTCTATATCCAATGTAAGAAACGTGCAAAATACATTTGTCGAACTACCTACCCAATTCTTTACACTCACGTATATTATAGAATTTGCGTTAGCGCGTTACGTACCCATAACGCAGGAGCACAAATTCCCATGGCAATTATACACTCTGAATTTCCATAACTATTTACAAGTGCAAAATTAAGGAAACTGAATTGATTGGAACGGGTTGACTAACCTACCATCGGGGACTGACAGTGAAAGCTAGCAAGGAATTTTGAGGAAGATCCAGAAACCGCGCTTCTACCCCCCCCCCCTGGTTTCTCAGTCACTGCCCGGAAAAGACATTGCTTTACGTTAATGTCCGCCATGTCATCGAAGGTACATTAACAAGGGTTAACTGTTAGGTTATCAGAGGGAGGTCATTATTTACTGGAATGTGCAAAACTGAACTTCCCCACAGGAAGCCATCCACAGCGTTCCAGATAATCGTGCAGCCCCTTGAATGACCTGACACCTAGGCTATCGTAACGGTGGCAGTTCCGGTCTCGCGCAAGCCAGCGGATCTCTAGCGTTACTTAACCTACCGTTCTCGCTGCAGCGAGAGCTACAAAACATACAACAGGGATTATAAAACATGTCAACATACAACAATCAAGTCATTATTCTACGCGCAAGCTGCTTAACCTACGTTTAACGTCTTGCAGACACTAAAAATACACCGATAACACATAAATGTACGAATAAAACGATAGTGGATTGTCATTTCTTTAATGGAAAAGCTCGAGTCTTCCCTGGCTTTGCACCGACAAAAGTAATCACTACCTATACATTCAATAACATGTACAAATATTTATTTATATTAAGTATTTATATAGATTCATAGTAATAGACTTTTAAAAAGATCACAACACAGAGTAAACAGTACAAGCGCCTCTGGACGCGTACTACATTGTGAATGGCTACTTAACCGCGATAGAATGTGCAAGGTGTCCATAATTCGTGCGTTTTGCTAGATAGTTCCCTAATTATTATCGTAAGAAACGAAATGACCATGTCTAGATCTCTTTCTGGGTCACTAGTCTTTGCAATGGTTGTATCAGGTGATCTATCTCTATATGATCGTGATGGATCACTTCCACATAATAGTACTATTACTCCCACTCACCAGTTTGGAAAACATTGAATTGAAAAAGACATATACCCATTTTTTCGCCTCCAAAAGTACCTGGACTCTAATTTTTACTAACAATTGTAAAACTTGAGCTGCGAGTTTCAAACGCTTTCGGAAAAAGGTATCAAATGTCTCAAGTCTTCCGTATTCTACCGGGCGCCTCCCCAAGCGGCGGATAAGGGTGGGTATGGTTAACTGCAGGTGAGAATTAAATACTAAAACATAAATGAAATATGATTGAGGCATGGTCACCACTTTTCTCAGCAATGATAGCTGCAAAGCTAACCTGCAATACACACACACATTACGAACTCCCTGCACTTTTTGTGGCACATTACGAATACGTACATTATGTTCAAACAAAACGTCTAATATATCAAATATATGTACATTTTTGTAATATTCTACATTTATGATAGATATAGCTACAGTAACGATTCTGGGTTTCCGAAAATTGTGCAAGGGATGATAAGGGTCACCTTGCTCCACTCGAACTCGTGGAAATACAACTAGGGTATCGCGATTAAGTGGCCAGAAATATAATACGTATAGTTTTGCAGTTATGGCCGTTGATATTTGATTAATCTGAACTCAGATCTATTGCTCAAAATTCACACGCAATCATCGAAACTCGATGAACTGAGCATTTAGTACAAACTACAGAGTACCGGATCGGTATCGGTACAGCTCCAAGCTTACACCACAGCAGTGGGATAAGCGTAGGGTCTCACTCGACAGTCGAAAGGCACTAACGTTACGCAACGTAACGCAACACAACCCCTATTTATTAAATATATAAATCTCTGTAATATGTGGATGTATACCTACCCTAAGTTTTAACTACATTGCCTAACGTCCTGAATACTTTTATACATTTCTTATTTGCGCGATTACATTACTCGTAGCAAAACTCCTGTTTTGATTGCATCGTTTGATTTGCGGTTATTGTAGTGCGGAACTTTAGTTTGCAATTTTGATTGGATCTCGACGAAATTTCTTTGATTGCCTGTTACCTCCCGATTTATTTTACATCTACAGCTGTGCAGTAAGTCTAGTCACCCCCTCGCTAAGTGTTGAAGGGACTCGATACGAATACGTCGAAGCTAGGAGAACACGACAGGTCCTTCTCTCTTCTTCTAACCGGTTCGGCGTCGGGAGGGCGGTGGGACTTCATGTGGGCGCTGCGACTTTTGATCTTGGTAAACACTCTGCAAAAGTAACAAGCCACATTGTAATCCTTCGCAACCAACGTCCCAGTACAAGGTTTGTTTACCCAAATTCAGAGACGAGTTTCGCAAGTTTATATTTGCGTCTATTTCAATCCGGACATTTTATTAGGCATTTCGCTAGATTTAAAATAGGGATTGTTGTCTCAACCTTACATCATAACTATTTTATATTAAATTGACATGCAGTTTTTTTTCGAATACATATTTAAGCGTGCATAGTATATAGCCTATTGCCTACTTTTATGGCAAGCTTCGTAAAACGAGACAAGGTGTGAAGAAAGAGTTTATTTGTATTTTAGTTTTATATAACTTATCTAGATCCCTGCAGAAAGCTTTTGTAAATATCGTGCAAATTCGGTGCGACCGACGGACTATAAGTTTTATGTTGTTTCCTGCCCCCCTCGGTATTAGAATTTATTACTGAAGTACGAGCATGTAATACAGAATGCTACTACAGTGCTAGAAGAAGCAGGCGTTAGTTAATTCCTTTTCCACCTACAAGCAAAGTCACAATTGGCATCCCTTACTTTTGAAAACTTCAATTATGTGGCCCGGCTTCCTTTTCGGCGGTTGTAATGTTTTAAGAGATCCTTTTACCTCAGAAACGACGCTCAAAATTGTTGTCTTATTGGTTTGGTGAATTGCTACACCATTTGATTACTTTAGGGTTTGATTTTGAAAATAAATTACCATCGCTTACTGTCGCTTTAGCGTAGTCTATCCTTCGGTCGAATTTATTTTCAGTCCTTTTCTGTTTTCCTTTTTTTCCTGTTTGATGTGCCTTTTTTCAATGAATTTCTACGAGTGATATCGAAATTAGTCTTACTACCTATCAAAAATCCGTGGATGTTTGAATTGGCTTCACGTTGCTGTTCTTTCCGTTCCTTGAAGTGCACATTTAGCACTGGCGGAAGTCGAAACACCTGCAATTGCGAGTCACTCCTGAATTTTCACACACGTGTTGCAGCTATTCGGGTTAGGTTTACCATTTGTTCTATTTCGAGCACTTAGCACTTGCACCTCACATTTTCCACTATGAGATACAAGCACATGCACCACCTGGCGATTACGCGAAGAATTTCTTTTATCTTAATATAGTGTGTACCAGATCTATATCTGCGTCGGTCCGTTCCCAGCATGTTATTAACTAGCATTTTTGAAGCTCCTGATAGAGCTCATACAATAAGGGTTTTTACACTTTACTAGACCAATTTTGTGCGCTTTTATCTACTACTTGTTTGTCGATAAACTGGGGTAGGTTACTATTATTAGTTTGGTAAATTGCTGCACCCATCTGATTACTTCAGGAATTGATAGTATTTTGGAGGTAAAATACACTTTCGCAGTCCGCAATATCAGGTATGATTTGGATATTTTTACTTTCACATAGTCTAACGCTCAGTCGATTTTATTTCAAGGCTTTTTTCGGTTATCTTTTTTCTTTCTTTCGGAATCATTTGTACTAGTTATCTTGAGATTCGCCGTACTACCTGCCGAAAATCCGTGGATGTTTGAAGTGGCTTCGAGTTGTTGTTCTTCCCGACGGTTGCACTGCACATTTGGCGATGGAAAAAGTCGAAACACCTGCAATCGCGAGCCCACTTAGATTTTTCCGCACGTGTCGCAGCTAAATAGATCAGGTTTTTCGTTTCATCCAACACTTCGCGCAATGGGGGTCGCATCTCATGCTTCCCACTACGAGATATAGGTACGTGCGCCACCCGGCGATTATGAGAACAAATTGTTTCTTCTTAATACCATCATTTGTACGAGATCTATATCTGCGTCGGTCCGTTCGCAGTATTTTATTAAATAGCATTTTGAAGAACCTGATAGAGGGAATTGTTGCATCCATTTGATTACTTCAGATTTGATAGTATTTTGGAAGGAAAATACCCTTTGGCGGCCCGCAATATCAGATATGATTTGGTTATTTCTATTTCCACATAGCCTGGCACTCAGTCGAATTTATTTTAGGGTCTATTTCTGTTCTCATTTTTTCTTTTCTTTTCTCTATTAGTGATCTCGAGATTCGCCGCATTACCTGTCGAAAATCCGTGAATGTTTGAAGTGGCTTCACGTTACGGTTCTTCCTGCCTGTTGCACTGCGCATTTGGCGTTGGACCTGCAGTCGCGAGCCCCTCCTTAATTTTCTCGCACATATGGCAGCTATTCAGGTAAAGTTTTTCGTTTGTTCCACCATTTTGCTTACTTGGGGTCGCATCTCACACTTTCCACTATGAGCTATTGGTACTTGCGCCATCCGGCGATTACGCGAAGAACTAGTTTTTTAATATGATCATTTATACCACATCTATATCTGCATCGGTCAGTTCGCAGCATGTTATTAAATAGATTTTTGAAGCTACCCGATAGAGATCATACGATAAGAGTTTTTTGTACTTTACTAAATCAATTTCGTGGATTTTTATCTACTATTTGTCCGTGTACTAGTCATGTAATTGCACTTTTAAATATGTAAGTAACATGTTTTTCAGTGCATTATGGGAATTATTTTGAACAGATTCGACGCTAGCCGTTGCTGTTTTTCTTGGGTATTTATTACCTCTTTTTAGCCTACCTTGCGTCGCTTTTCGACTACTCCATGTGATTCAGCGGGGTGTGTCACGGTAAGTTGTTCAATCTTAATCCTCAACTATAGATTTATTGCTACGTATTACAATTAGATACGTTTATTAAGGCTCATTTTATGCTTCCAATCGCTCTCCGGCATCTATTGGGAGCTGCTTGTAGCGCGGCATTTACTACAGCTTTCTCCCCCGATGTAGATATATAATAATAAAATACAGAAGCGACTGTATCTCCATACCTTACCTAATTTTACGCAATTTGGCACAACAATAATCATGACTATACCATTCATGAGATTAGAACCAATAAGAATGCGTAATTTTTCTCAGTTTCTATTTATTACAACAGTTATTTCAGTAACTATGGCGATATAGATTATACAAACCTTTGTATAAACGGTGAAATATCAACATTTGTATAATCGCAGTTATTAAAATCGCATAGTCTTGAAAAAAATGTGACAGATATACTAAAACCACATAAACGAATTAAAAATGTGTCAAGTAAACACAAAATTATTATATTTATGAATCTCCTGTTTACTTTTTTATTTTATTTATTTTCTTTACTCATGGTATAGTCTGCCTGTATACAACTGGACAATCGAAAATTCTCGACACTCGAAGTATTGCCTTACGAAAAACCACCCGACGCTAAGTGCCCCGTCCTGATTCAGGCAAACGTCTGGTATAATCGATTATTTTCGATCGCCTAGTTGTCAGTGTCAGTGTACTATACATCCTTAAACTGTTAAATGTCCTTATATATCATATTAATCGAGAATCTAGTAACAACGACATTAGTCTAAGTTCATTGGCACATTCGGCTTGCGAAATGAAGAGAATAGTAGCTTTGAACATGCTCCTTTACAAAGGCTACAAAGATAGTAGATTGAAACGTATAAAACATGGCCAACTAAGACAAACAGGAGTAGAGAAGACGCTGAGTGGGTAGCAAACCAAAGTGTCCTCAGTCCGTTCTTTGGATGTTGAGTAAAGTGATGCGATAGTATTAGCTGGCAAGCAACACGAACGGTGGTAGTACATCGATAAATTTACCTTAGCTATGCTATGGTGAATGTAGAACACTTACTTCCCGCATATCTTACAAGGGTAATCTTCAGACGAGTCTGTGTGGCACAAGGTAGGAGTTGTGGACGTTGTCCGTCTTTCTAGAACTGTCGATGGGGTTGGCGAGTTTCTGACGGTGCCTCCGTGAATTCGTATGTGACCGTTCAGAGCAGCTTTGGAATTGAAGCTCTAAAATGCAAAGTAACGATAAAACTCAGGCTCATGTTTATCAATATTACAAATTACCGCTGAACAATCAGAGAATTCGCAAATAAAATTTTTGTGATCCTGAAGGGGCATGGGAGACTCTGCATCAGCAATCTGCAAGAAAGGGGGTTTATTGTCGACACCAAAACCTCAAGGCTGCTTAAACTCACCCCTAGCAACTTTGCGTCCGGGTGCGGCTTCTCCTCGCAATCCGACTCAAATCCCTTCGCATACCCGCGTTTAGATTCTCTAGATAATTTCATTCGCCTATATTCATCCACGCAGACCTTTTTCCAAACGTAGTAAAACTGCACACATTGTTTCGTAGTTTTCGTGCCAATCTAAAAGTAGCAGTTGATTAATCTAAGGTTAGAGAATATGTGTGGATCGTCACTACCTCCCGAGCTATGCAGAAGAAGTCCTTGTCGTATTTAAATAGCGCGTGCTGAAACGCTTCTATTTCTTCTGGTGCCCACTTATCACTTTCATTGTATTGGTAGTGCAAAAGTGGATGGTCGAGAGGAAGAGCGGGAAAGGGCTGCATGAGCTTCAACATCGCTTCCTATATCAAATAGAAGACAGTTAATTGCTGATCTCAGCGTGTTTGAGAAAAACTTACGTGAATATTGCCGCCGCACATGTGTAAAAGGTGCATGGCGTATTCCTTGTTGCGTCCTCCGCCCGGGACTGCTGCGCAGCACGCGAAATCCAAGTACATGTCAACTGCACATATTCAATACTAACACATACCTGCTGATTGCACCACAGTGTGGCTCAAACAACAAGCCTTCTTATAGCTAAATTCCAATTACAAATTTTGTTTGAACCAATTATAAATTTTGGAATATCATAATTTCAAAAGCACTTGAAAGAAACCTACCTTCGTTGTCAGCATATGTGCCTACCGAGGGACCCCAAAGGAGGTACTCTTTATTCGGTTCTTGGTCGGCCTGATACATTCCCCTTGCACAAGGGGGGATTGAACACTGAAACTGGGGACCAATGTTAATATGCGGCGTGGAATCCGTCTCTGGAATGGATTCGTTATTCCAGGCGTTAAGAGAGTCCTCTCGGGTATCTAAATTGAGAAATATGGATTTCCACATTCTTTGTATCAATGTAGCAACTTACCACTAGCTAGTCTTTGCCTCAATCCACAATACAAGCCGGACCCAGTTCTCGTTGGGTTTAATAGTGGCGGAGGAGTATAAGTGGAAGACCCATGGGGGCGGCTTCTTGTTGCCCTGAGTCTAGATTGATGTAACACCGGTAACTGTAGAGGTTCAGATCTAGGCCGCTTTCGTGATGCTCTAACAGGACTTGCAGGTACACTAAATACAGACACCTAAAGAAAACGTTTTTGTGGTTAATGCTAGAACTTACATAGTTGGACTGATGAAGACATTATCGCCTCCTTCTTGTTTGATGCTGTCGCTGCAGGGTCTAATATTCTGAGGCGAATGCTTAGCAGGAATGGTACAATGTAATATGGGATTCATCTTGTGCGTTCTATCGCCATTTTTCAGTTCTGCGTCCTTATTCATGACGTTTTGTGCGTGTACTAAGGAAGTACCCGTTACAACAATGTTCTTGGTATGAAGCGCGTT
>OW679195.1:181218218-181355942 GCA_940337035.1 Agriotes lineatus | reverse complement strand
GCTGTTTTATGTATGTTTTAAAAGTATATGCGCGTAGCCCTACTTCTATTGCAAGTAGGTTGTTCTAGGATTTCAACCTATTTTCTTGTATGTGTTTTAAAATCAATATACTTGTGTTAAGTACATTGGCTTTTCTTGTGCATGTTGTTTGAGGTCAGTTACAGCCCGAGAACACTACAGAGTTGGCCCAAATGAAGTCATAATCAATCATTGCTCCAGTGTTCTGATTAACACACGAACCCCGGGAAGCCCAGTTGAAAAATATATATTGTGTTCAATTGTTCCAGGTGACGAGTCGTGATCCTTTCAGTACAATTCAGAAAGCAATAAATAGAAAAGAACGGAATGCGGATATCTCCTAAAATAAAGAAATTCGTCCCCAAAAATCGACGGTTCATGCTTTTTCCTCAGCTCAAATTGGCATCGTTTCATATTTGTGTAACTTCGTATTTTACAAATGGGGTTAAAGAAATAGTGAATGCAGCATTCAAGTTTGTATTAACAACATTTTGAAAAATATACTTATTAAAGTAAAATGGAAACATCTGATCACATTATTTACGATACATGCTATGATGTGAAGTTGAGAATTCACGGCCGTCCGTGTCTACAATTTTTAAAAAATCTGATGTGATACACGCACACAACTTCCTTTTACAGTGATCTTATAATTAGCCAAAAATTTGATTTTAAATTTTTAAGCACTTGTCAAAATTTTGAAAAATTACAAATTCTACAAAAAACGGTACAAAATAGAGCGTTAGTTGAAGAGACAAATTTTCTCTAGAATTTTAAGCTGAATTCAAAAATGTAATAATATACCGGGTGTTCTATTTAAAATAGGAGTTAATAAAAAAATAGAAAGAAAAACAAAAGAAACCCATTTTAGAAGTATTCAACTGGAAAATCACCTATCTCACATCAATACACATTAGAAATGTAATAAAAATGTGAAGTCTGAAAAAATCGTTAGAGCCGTTTTTGAAAAAATCGAAAAAACTGAAAAATCACAAGAGTAAACACCTACTTCCGGTGATGAGATTTTCTTCAAAAGCTTGCTGTCGCATCTACATAGTACACAAAACTTATACATGAAGTTCCAACGCCATACTTATTTTCGTTTTTGAGATATTCTGTTCACAGACACACAGACAAACCAATGAAAAAATATGTTTTTTTGGGTTCAGGGGACTCTAAAACGTGAAGATCTGTTGAAACTCAATTTCGAATTTTTGGGGTGAATCCAATACCTCCTTTATTGTAAAAGGAAGTAAAAAGAGACAAGTCTGTCGTTCATTATGGCAATAGCTGAATGACTTGACAAATATTGAATAATGTGTGAACTCATCACATAAGCCACAAAAAATCTGATTAAAATCAGAGGAATAATAGCAGCGGTCCTTGCGTAAGTCATTAATCTAAATACCTAATTACGTATAAAGGTTTTTGTATTATATCTACTTTAACTAGCTATCTTAAACACATCAAAAACCCAGGCTCATACAAATGCAACAATACAATACTGCGGAGAACGCAAACGAACGTTCTAAATCATAACGCTGCATTTTATGTTTATTTAAGTCAAATAAATCCTTCTTTACAAAGTTTTCTGCAATGTGTGTTTTTACATGTTTACCTATCTATCTATTCCCTTTGTTTCACTCTTCCGATTTTGGCTTCATAAGATTTCCCGTTATTCTATTTACCTATTGTATATTTTTTCTATCCATGCCATTACGACGACTACGATTAAAACACTTCTACTGCTAATATAAAATTTTCGTATGTTTCTCATTGAGCGAATAAGAACCGATAGCAATAAATAAGGCCCGTCTTCCCACGTATGGTTGGAGTTTGTTGGCTTTTACGATTCGCAAGAACACATAAAATGTTGCGTTTTTACAACCGGAGTGGCAAATACTGTCCAATAATAAAATCACATTAAACAAAGTGTAATTTGGCAAATCAGTATCTACATTTCTACACAACATTAAAGAAGCGCTATATTTACGTGCAGTAAACTGTATGTATGTATTATCTCTAACGTCATTTACCTAACGGTGTAGAGGCTGATTTGTCATTTTTTAATGAATTTGACGCATCCTGCTGACAATCCACAGCCATTTGTTACGATACAAATGTAAACAGTTATCGAGCGTTCGCCCCTTTGACGAGCTGACAAAGAAGGATCCAGATTCTGGCTGTGCTAAATGTAATTTTAGCTATTTACTCCTAACGCAACCAGTAAAAGTATATTAAGGTGTAAAAATTCAGTTATCCAACACAACATTCGTGGGACGTTATTTATCGCCGCGTGTGCTGAAGATTTACGCCGAGCCGGAATGAAAACAAGAAAAAACCAATGAAAAGTGACCATAATATGTGTTTGCAAAATGTATTGCTTGCGCCATCGCAAACCTAGAGCAAAATCGAGTAGAATTTTCAAGAAAGGCTTTTTTGCAAAATTAGTTTTCATAATACTGCTCGTGTTTTTGGGGAATTCTCAGTTTGAACGCCTACTACAACTGGTGAAATTTAAATTAATGTCATAGGATATCTCAAAAACATGCCAACACAAATAATCTGTGTCATAAACACAAAACAATTATTTAGTGTCAGGGGAGAACAAGAGAACGATTTAAGGGATACGTCATTAATAAAACTAAATGTAAGATAGGTTAGGTGACATGTATCCTATCTCTCCTCCAACCATTTTACTCAACGTTAGTATTTTTTTATAAAGGTTCACAACAACCTCAGTTACAATGCGTTTTTATTAAATTTTAACCATGAAGAGTGTGATGACCATAAGTCTTAGATACAGTTAGCTTTGGTTACAAGGTACTAAGTAGCGTCCAACGTCTGTTAAGGGGATATTCAACCCACTTGCTTAATTTAAGTTCAAACGGAACGCCACTTCCGCTGTACACCTGGGCCTAATCAAATACCTGCATACGAAGCATCACATTTTCAAGTAATATCAACCGTAAAATTAATTACTGCCGCGCGCAGCCCTTGTTTTCGTAAAGTTTTAGATGAGCGCCCACTCTTCTCTCGAACTTTAATTTTGCCACGAGTTTCGATCAAAAATAGGAAAAAGTGAGCATTTTCCCTGCGCACCATTTAACGTCACTGGCGTGCCTTTAATTGATGTGCTAGTAATTGTGAATGGTATTGGTACATTCTCATGGCTTTGCAAAAAGCTAATTATGCAGTCGAAGCAGGTGCAAGTAAAATCGTTTTAAATGTGACTTATAATTTAGAATGCTGTTAATACCATGTTTGAAAAATGACAGTGCACTTTCAGACACGACAAACGAATTTATCTAACATGCAAAGTCAGCCAAAGGTATGAGCCGAGCATTTATGGAAATTAATTAAAGAAACTTAATGTGTATATTAATTACATTACAACTGGTATTTGCTATTTTATTTCGTAAAATGTAATATTGACATTTGTTATTGTTATCGTGTTGACATTAATTGCATTCTCTTTTCATAGTAGTGCCATATACGGAGCTGCATTCTTTAGTAAGTAACAAACAAAAAATAAAAAGCTTCAAATATTGAAATTATAACCTGGTGCAGGTCAATTCAATTTTTGTTCATGAGATGGATATTGCCCGATCTAGCCAAGTGGCCCTTCTATTCACTTCCGCATTTTGTTGTTATAATATCTACTATTCCCCACTGTTCTCCCATATGCTGTTCATTCTAGTTTCTCTTACTATTTGAAACGGGAGATTGATCTTGCTCGCCTGAACGTGTTCACAATAGAATTTAAATCCGATTCGTGCATGCACTATATTCGTAGATTTTGAGAATTAGATTTCGTGAAATGATTGAAACTTATACACCCGCCAATGTGTTTGATGCGGTGCCAATATGCATGTCGCATAGCAGTGGCGGAAACGGTCGCCTTGGCATTGGCGACAACCACACAAAGGAAGTGGCCGATGCGAAGCATCACTTAAAACACCCCGAGAGTCAGATCCAGGTATTTTGCAAATGGCAGTCGTTAGTCATCACTATAGGTGGGTGCTTTAATACTATAGGTATATGGTCATTCGAGAGGGTCAGCGAAGCAGGCCGAGTGAGTAATTCCGTGCCAACGTGTGTAAGTGCCCGCTTTCTTGTGTTGGGTATGCACTGCGCAATAGTTGGGTCACCACAAAGGCGGGGTGATTTAATATTATTATTCTGTGCACCTGCGCTGTGACGTCCGCGCAGTAGATTATCATTATACCGCGCAGTAGCTTATCATTATAAACGCGTCATAAAAACAACTATTGGGGTATGAGTTAATCATTGTTGAAATAAATGCGTAGTCGAAACAGCTACTCACTCCAAGGTTTAGTATTTAAGTTTTATTATTAGTTAGCAGGAACTATAGCTATTTGCCGTTTATTTGCGTGTAAACAAATTGGATTTTCATTTGAGATTTTTCGAGCTAACATTTTCAGCTTAACACGAGCACAGGTCAACTCCTGGTTCATAAGAAGCAGGGGTTTTCCTAAGCACGAACTCAGGCAAGTAGAATAAAAGATCTTATTGCCATTTAGCTAGCTGGTAATAAGGAAAGGCGATATTAATAAAAACTGTAGCACATTGCCCTTAATAATGTGTTCATTTCAGCCGCTCTCGAGATTAATTGGTTTTCTTTGTTTCACTGTGTGCCTACACCATAGGTCAGAGCAAGTTTGAAGTACAAGTGTTTTACTTTCTGTTGTCAAATATTTGTTCCCCTATTTCACATCCCCCAACAATCCATATGCTCTTGCTTCATGCGCTGCTTGACTTCTCACTTCTTTACGTAGATTAAGGCCACTCGATATTTCTAAACCGACATCACTTCTCTCAATTTTCCATCTACTTCCAATTTGCTATTGTCGCGACTTTTGTTTTTCAGTTCGTATTATAATTTTTGAAGTTGCTGCAAATTTGAGCAATCGATGTTGTGATCATTTTTAGTATTTCTATTATATGGCTAAGCCACACTCTTAATACATTTTTCACCCATCACTCATGGTAGTTGTAAAATGCTTTGAACGATTTTATCTACTACAGAATTACGTAGTACCGGGCTTAAAGAATCACGCCGTCTAATTGCTGTGGTGCACTTTATTTCTTCTGTTAGCTGGCCGTCACTCCCCACTTTTCTTGTCGTTCTGTTGGTATCATTGTTTCTTTCAGATTTGATATTACACCTGGTAGTGGTGTCTCCCATCGAAAGCCTTTGTAAGATCTACAATACAGTCGTGAAGAATTCAATAGCTTTTACGACTACTTGTTAAGCAATTAGAACAAATTCTTGTTACTCCTCACTTATTTCTGTGAACATTTGTATTTTCTCCAATCTTATCGTAGTTAAGAGCTTTTGAGTTGCACTTAATAGGACCACTCTCTTTTGGAGCTTATCTAAATGATAATTTTTGTTTACTGGGTGATTTGACAAAAGGCTCTCTACTAGTAGAAGGTATAAAAATAAATAAATAATTCCTATTGACATATGCCGTCGCACATTCATTAAGAGGCTGTATTTTAATAATGCACGTAACGGTAGGTTCCCAAGCTTCTTTCCTTTAAATGTCGCAATGCTTTACTTTGGAATTAATAATAATGATTTATTGTGGCAATTACAGAACAGTAATTTCATTTACAATTGACACTTAAGCGCCTGTGTGTGAAGCATGTTGCCTATTTTCATTCTGGCTAAAATTTGGTGTATTAAAAAAACAATTTGGTACCTACTTCATCCCTTTTGGACCCCGTGCGCGTCAACTGACTATTGAGAGTCTTCCTTCCCTGGAAATTGCCAGTCTTTCTATGACAATCTAAGACTGAAGACGTAAGTTGAAGGCTTGAAAAATGACATCACCTCTTTTACACCGTGGCCATCCCGCGTCTTGGTAAAATGCGAATCCCATATATCCATGTTTTTGGCTGGTTATTAATGCCCTTGTCTGTTATGTATTGACTATAAGTCGCTAACGATGTGGAGGCCGACCACTACCTAAAGGCATACGATAAAAGCATTATTTCACGTGTTTTAACGTGGAGGAAATCTTCCTCTACTATGAACGGTTTCGCGCTCCGTTCTTGTCAAATACATTATTGTTGGCGACCATTGAGAGATTCTGTAGTTGTTTCGCAAACGACGACGGAGATGCCTCAGGTTGTCGTACAAAGTCATAGGTGACGCTAGAGAGCGTGGTGGATGCAGGTCAGACTCTTTTTACCACTTTTATATTTATGTATGGCGTTCAGGCCAGTGGTTATTGAGACAGGAGAAAGCAAAGGAAGACAGCCCGAGTACGGTTGTTTTAGTTAGCCTATTAGGCCAGTCAAATTAGATATTTACTTGACAAAAATACTACCTGAAAAGTGAGCATGTAGTTTTATAGAACAAATCACGTAGAATTGAATGAACTAAAAAGTAACAGCTGAATCAGTGGAGAAGTGATTCAAAATTGCGGTCAAAGTAATAAAAAAACGGTTTTTGCATATAAAAGAGCAAAAGAGCGATGCATTTTTTCCAAAAAAATAGGCTTATATAGTTTAAAAAAACAAATAAATTAAGCTGTCGATGGTCAAAATTGTTTCATTAGAAAAAAAGTTATCGCTAAAAAACCGCTAAAAATGACCGATTATTCTATTGTTCTTAACTTTTAAACAGAAATATATATAACGTTGAAATTTTCAGAACGCATAGTACTCGATGAGTAGAAGACGCGCGATTTTAAAATTTGCAAAAATGTTGATTACTTTTTGCATAAATCATTTTTTTCGAAAAAAATACGTTTTCGCAGAAATTGATTTACTCAGCTTGCAGAAGTCGTACAGCAATCAGCATAGGCTTATTTTGTTCCTTAAGAGTTATACTACCACATACAATATGAGCGAAATTTTCTTTGCACTGCCAAATATGTGCAAATTTAATTTGAAAAGTGATCTTTTTTTTAGGCGCACAAAATGTTGAATATTTTTGTCAATTTTAATTGTACCATAATTACATAAGCATCATTCGATAGCTGCCAATTTTCTCCGAAATTAAAAAAAGATCACAGTATGACCGATAGAAGCCGAAGAATTTTTCTTTTTAAAATTGCTGCACATTCAGTTATTAATATTAGCGGCTGAAATTTGCACACACTTTAGCTGAAGACTTCTAGTGTAATATAAAAATTATTTCGCAATTGTTGACCGTGTATTATTTATTGCGAACCGGTTTACATTAGGCGTCGCAAAATGCATGTTCGTTCAGAGCGGTGCTATGGCGCGTATCGTTAAGCGTTGTAGGGAGAAACTCGGAGTAGGCCGCTCCACTCGGCGTTTACTCGCTCTGAACGGAACATGTGTTTTGCGACGTCTAAAATGTAAACCGCTTCGCAATAAATAATACACGGTCAATAATTGCGAAGTAATTTTTATATTACACTAGAAGTCTTCAGCTAAAGTGTGTGCAAATTTCAGCCGCTAATATTAATAACTGAATGTGCAGCAATTTAAAAAAGAAAAATTCTTCGGCTTCTATGGGTCGTACTGTAATCGTTTTTTTATTTCGGAGAAAATTGGCAGCTATCGAATGGTGCTTATGTAATTACGGTACAATTAAAATTGACAAAAATATTCAACATTTTGTGCGCCTAAAAAAAAGATCACTTTTCAAATTAAATTTGCACATATTTGCAAGTGCAAAATTTTGAGCTCATATTGTGTGTGGTAGCATAACTCTTAAGGAACAAAATAAGCCTATGCTGATTGCTGTATGGCTTCTGCAAGCTGAGTAAATCAATTTCTGCGAAAACGTATTTTTTTCGGAAAAAAATTATTTATGCAAAAAGTAATCAAGATTTTTGCAAATTTTAAAATTGTGCGTTTTCTGCTCATCGAGTACTATGCTTTCTCAAAATTTCAACGTTATATAGGTTTTTTTAAAAAAGTTAAGAACAATTGAAAAATCGGTCATTTTTAGCGGTTTTTTAGCGATAACTTTTTTTCTAATGAATCGATTTTGACCATCGACAGCTTAATTTATTTAATTTTTTAAACTACATAATCCTATTTTTTTGGAAAAAATTCATCGCTTTTTTGCTCTTTTATATGCAAAAAACCGTTTTTTCATTACTTTGACCGCAATTTTGAATCACTTCTCCACTGATTCAGCTGTTACTTTTTAGTTAATTCAATTCTACGTGATTTGCTCTATAAAACTACATGCTCACTTTTCAGGTAGTATTTTTGTCAAAAAAACGAGGTATTTTCCACAATTTGACTGGCCTATATCATAAGCCTAGTAATTGTAGCTCAAATATCTATTGTTTGCAACCTTTAGCTTGCTTTATATTTTATTTTAATTGCTCAACAGGCCGTGAAGGCCTAGGGCATTACATTAACATTAACAGCTGTTTTCCACATTACAATTGATAATACATAGGTAGTTCTGTATTTCATCTTAACCACAAATTACGTAAAATTGATTATTTAGGGTTTTCCGAACTGTTTCACTATTCTTCTCCACTCCTCTCTATTCGCGGTTTTTTCCTTCCAGTCACTAACATTTATCTTTCCATTTATGCTTCTAAGGTCCTCCAACACCCCACTGTTCCATCTTATTCTGGGTCGTTCCTTTCTTCTTCCTCCAATCGGTGCTCTTGTTAAAGCCATTTTAGGCATCCTTTCCCTGGGCATTCTCTGCACGTGCCCCCACCATCTTAATCTTTGGGCTTTGACGAAGGTGTTTATTTTGGGCTCTGTATATAGTAATTCTAGCTCTCTATTAGTCCTTTTTCTCCACCCTTCCTCTTCCTGAACTCCTCCATAGATAATTCGCAGTACCTTCCTTTCCCATCTCAAGAGCATTTCTTCCTCAGCTTTTTGAAAAACCCACGTTTCGCAGCCATGAGTTACTGTGGGCCTTATAATTGATCTATTCTTAGTTTTGTATTCCTAGATACGTAATTTGACTTCATCAGTGCTATTAGGCTGCCCATTTTTTATTCCCTTTTGCAATTCTAGCCCTTAACTCCAACTCTTCTCTCCCTTTTTCTTCGATTGTTACTCCCAGATATACAATCTTACTCACTTTCTCAATTTCATACTCCATCCCTCCCTGTGATCTCCATCGTAGGTGTCTTTCTATGTTCTGCTGCGTGTACCCCATTACCATGATTTTTGTTTTGTCCTGGTTTATTTTCAGACCAAACTTTCCTGCTTCCACCTCTAACCTTTTTATAATTCTTAACATTTCCTTATTTGTTTTAGTTATTAATACGAGATCGTCGGCCAAAGCTAAGCATTGATTCTCGTTATTAAAGATTGTTCCTTGTGTTTTTATGTTACAATTTCTTACAACTTTTTCCAAGACTAGGTTGAAGAGTTCTGTTGACAGGGGGTCTCCCTGTCTAAGCCCCCTGTTTACTTCAAATTCCTCAGATTTAATTCCCTTCCATGCTATTTTGTTTTTTATACCGGCAAGTGTCATTTTTAGTAGTCTCACTAACGCTTTATAACAGCCACATAATTTTAAGTAATTTTGAATTTTCACTAACATTGCTTTCTAATTATGCAGATAGTAGACGCTGTCGAAGAAAATGCACCTTTTTTGATAGCGCACCATGGCGTCCAGCGATAGCTTTGTTTTGCGAAGCGATACAGATTAAGGAAGATATCAATGCGGTTCGTTTTCGCGGGGCCTCGACGATAAGCGTGCCTAACGCGATAACTTTAAGTATTGGGGTTTTGCAAGTGCCTACTGATGTAATTCAGTTAGTGTAATTTCACTCTTCGATTCCAGCGCCTAAGTGTTCAGCTCATTGAATTGCCAACATGATCACGCACATTATTTTATATAGTATTTGTTGTAATAATGCCTAGGTTGATAATTTCCAGTAATCATTAAACCAATTTGGAAAGCTATTTTCGATCACAGTATGGCAATTAAATGTAATAAATTGTTCTGGCGATATTACGAGGCTTAAAGAAAATGTGCAGCATTGGCTCGAAAGTATCAGCGGTGTACGATTGCACCTATGTTTATAAGAACTCTTAAGTGTCCTGAATGTGTATGTTTAATACTGCAGTATCCTTCCGATCCAACCTTTATATTTAAATTATAGAAAACAATAAAATACCTATATACAAAAATTAATCAAATCAGATAATACGGTGTGGAGGGTAAAATACTTCTTCCTAACAATTTCAATATTTTTTGTTTTGGGAATAAATCTATTGATTTTAGAGCAAAGCCCAAAACTTCAGGATCATCTTTAATATATTTGATTGCCTAGGACTTCGCTTATATAATTTAGAAAAACAGGAACTAATATTAGTCATATGATAGAGGGCAAACAATACTAGCATGAGCACTAAACGTACACGTAATTGACGACCTACACTAACTTTTATACCTCTCAAGGATCGTTTTCCAGCGAATTGAAGAAAAGACAAACATTAATTGAAGTTGCAGAAGACTCTGTAGTAAGATAAGTCGACGTTTGGCCTGTTTGGATCCAAATGACTAATTTTTGTTGGTAACTTAAAGGATAGAAGCGAAGCATAGAGGTTCTTACGTGATCTAGGTTTGCTTTGAAAATAAATCGAGTTGGAAATCGTTATTTGGTTGAAGGGATTTTGACACAAAAGCTTATTTGAAGGAAATTAGTGTACCCTGTGGAGTTCCCAGAGCATACATCTGTAGTCGGTATTTAAAAAAAAAAGAAGCGTCCTACAAGAGAGAACGTCATAGCTGTGTAAGGAAATCGTCCAGACAATAATCTTATATCGTGTTAACTTTGAAGCGATAGTGTACATATATGATGTACCTGACATGTATAAGTACAAAGTAGATTTCCTTTGTATTCCTTTATATTTAAAAATGCAGGTCGTTAACATGGTGAACACTCGCAGGTATGCAGGAGACAAAGGCACTGCAAGTTCAAATATTAATGTATGGGCACGAAGTCGACCTTGTTCCTTCTCCTCATACCAATTTGATACCGAGGATAATTAGTTTCCTATGACATAATGCCACATTTACGTACCTTCCGGATTACTAATAAATTCAATGCAACTCTGCACGTTAACGGCGACGAACGTGCCTGGAAATATGATTACATAAAATCATGTACGGCACAGAACACCTACGACTAGGATTGCATTATCGTACGGCATGCGATGATTGTAGCTGCGAAACCTATTGCAGTTTTAAAGCGCACTCCAGCTGTCTTTCCCATATGATGGTTCTATTTTCGCGTTAATACTTTATATATGATCTTGCCTTGTTGCATGCGATCTCTCGGTGGCTTTAGACTGGAAGACATATGCTCATTGTGCATAAAGAGAAATATTCAATTAAAGCTTCTTTCACTTAAACCGATTTTTTCTCGTTGGATCGACACATAAGTATCAATATTAATGATAGCCATGACCGCCACAAAACTAATTTGTTTCTAACAATACAAGGTGTTCCACCATTCTTTGATCTCCAAGAAGCCGAAAATTCCCGGAACTAATTCTTTGCCGATGACGCTGTAGCAAGGGGATCGCTTTGTGAAAAACTGGTTAGGAATACTACACCCCCGTGTCTTTTCCCAAAATATTAAGTGGCCTGGGATTAATTAATCCGCAGCTAGCTAGATTAGCTCCACGTGTAGAATGAGGAAATAGACGTTGGCAGTCGTGCAAGTCGCGAACTTAATATTAATGCTAAACTTCAAATGAACGCGTAATTAACAAAGCACTCGAATTATCGAGGACCCCTAGTGAGTAATCAGCTTCATTATCGCCTGCATCAGGATGACCTTAGGCCAAGTTTCTAGGATGGTTTGATTTCTACATTCGCTGGGTGAATAGGATGTCGCTAATTGTCCTAGAGTTGCTAAAGGTCGGGATTACCTTTTTTTATTAAACCTCTACAATAATTGAATTTATCATTTAAACTTCAAAATGGAAGTTTAGATACAACGTAGAATGAGGAATATGTTAACAAATATTAAACAGCATTACAGGCTGTACAATTAAGTGGATAAGAATCGAAGTAGTGCCTTCGACTTCCACCAATGTCTACAAATTTGCAATTGTTGCAACTTCTCGATAATCGTGATCAACACAAAGTTATACGAACTGTCTCATAAAACTATGTAGCTTTTGTAAAGACAGCAACCGCTTTGGCATTAAGGAAAAGTCGAATGTTACGCCGGATGGATGTAAACACGATGACGCGAGAACGACTTGTGATTGCACACGACTTCCAATTGGATGCATTTATCGAAGCATTCAATAAAACCATTTCCCAAAGAAAACCTATTTTAAATCGAAGGAACTGCTATGATCACTACTACTCGTACTACGATCAGCAGGGATGGAAAGCACCAAGTCTCCTTATTCTCTTCTGTAGGCAATTTGCCTGTTTCTAAACGATATTATATAGACTTATAGACTTTCCCTCGGTCGGTCCCTTCCCACCTACCAGCGATTTTAACCAGTCCTTAATTGTTCGTTCTTCAGATGCGATCGTTCAGTTCTCTTCTTCTATTACCTAAATACTGATTTATGGAAGCGATACCGCACGATTTTTGCGCCCAATTAGCACGGTAGGGATTGAATTTTAGTTCGGCTTATCATCGTGACTTGTTAATGCGCGACACCGTCGGCTCTCAACCCTTAGTCCCGCACACCGCCTAGAGCTGAATTGGGCGCATTGTTTCCGTTGTCTAGTTATTTTGACTGAAGTTAAAGAAAGCTGTACACATATAACGAAGTCAGGCGTGCGTTAGTGGGCTTGACCCAATTTAGCATAGTGTACGCAATGCGAACGTAGTTGAAGCTACTAAGTGTTGCCATTCGCAAACTTCAAACTGCTTATCCCGCTGGAGAGTGCCGTGATTTCATACTTAAGTGTCGTCGACTGCTAACGAACGATTAAATTCAGACTCGCATTGGAGCAATACCTTCTGCTGAGTTGTCATCGTCCTGGGTCAACTTTCATCGCTAGGTTCCACCTCCACTGCCGAACCGGCGACCCTCTTATGGGTCAATCGTGCCCTAGGTCAAATTCTTGCGATCTGTCGTCCAGGCGACCTTGCGTGGAAACTCTCTGAACTCCACTACTTCAAGCTGCAGACTCGTTTCGCTTCCATGTTGGCATTTTTACTATTAAATTGTTATGATTACCTGCTTTTTGGTATAGCTTCTACAGATCGTTTAATTCCAGCACGTTATCTACCTTCCTCTCCTTGTAGCTACAGCTTTTATACCTGTTGTGTTTACAATAAAATTTGATACCTACTGTTTTTATGCGATTGTTATTCGAATGTTCGTCTTACGGACACCAGTTTTGAGCTTCTCCCCGTCAGGGAGAGCAGTAAACATAATTAATACGGAGGTTGGGTTGTGGCCCCGTGTAACCCGTGGCCTCATTGCTAGGGCATTCCCGTAGTGGTAATAAATTTCGGCATCTCGATCAGACGTTTTGGCTGTTTTTCCAAATCCTGCCATTAAGGAAGCTAGAAACTATTCTATTGGTTTTGTTGAATTGTTCTCTACCCACTTTTTCAGTAATCCTTGGCATCTTATCTCCGTCCATAAACATTTTATGCTGGATACTTGCTCTACCATTGAACATTATTAACCAATTTGCATCTTATCGGCTCATTTGAAATCGCCATAGATTTTGTTTTGGCTGCAGAAATGATCACGTTTTGGGTTGCAGCTGCTTTGCTGATCTCTGGAATAGGAGTTGCTGGAGTTCCAAGTAAGTGAAGGTGGAATTTGTCTTAAGAAGCGCGCGTCCCAAAGAGCGTATGGCAAAATCCACTCCATGCCAACCCTGATTGCAGGGTAATTAATTAAAAAGCCTCGTCACTAATACTTGACATATTGTGTGCCGAAGTATCTATAAGGAGCTCCTATTAATATCAGTAGTAGGTTGTTTGTCTTCATTTATTGTTTCTTAAGTAGGTCTTAACAGCGGCGCACTAAGTAGTGTACCGAGGAGCCCTAGCTACCTTCATAAAGTAGGAAATACAAGAACATTTAAAAAAAATCTTAATTAAAATGTGTTATGTCGCTATGTCGACCGTCAGAAGAGGTAAGGCAAGATTTCGTTCGTCCCTCCGCGCGGAGCTCCGTAGTTTTGCACTTGTCTGCTCTTCTTGGGGAAAGCCCGGCTCGCGCCACTGGCGTGAATCGCCAGATAACTATTTCCGGGTTAGGTTGCCAGAAATCACGGAAACCGTACTTGTATTTGTGGCCGATGATTCTCACGTATTTCCATTCTCGTGATGCCTTTGGAAGTAATTCTACGTTCGTAAAGACGCCTCAGTTATTTCTGGATAAGTAATATTCTTATAGCGCTTAAACCTTTGAGGTTACCTTTTTCGTTATTGTTAACTAAGTTGCCCTCGGACATTTCACATCATCATTTACATTCCGTTGGCTTGGTTTCTTCTCAAGGCTGGCTGAATTTTATCAAGCCCCGGGGCATTCCATCAGCCCTTACCTTTCCGGTGTTAGAGCTCCGAACACCGTCACCTATTGATGCCGCCATTTAGAGTTGGTAAACGTCACCGTATCTGCAGATTGCTGTATTACGCTATAATAGTCCTGTTGCTGTAGATGTAATTTTGGCATGAATGTCATCCTCGTAGATACAACAGTTATGACTTTTGTTTTGTAATGGACATTTACGCGGTTTACATAGATGTTATTGGTATTTCCTCGCCTAACGAACACCAGTTTTGAGTTTTCCCTTTATGGGAAGGATAAATCCATGTGAATACGTTGGCTGAGTTGCGGCAAGTTTAGTAAAATTATTTCACCACAGGATCCACTACCGTGGCGTTACCGTAAGGATTTTCCACCCAGCAATAGCTTGCTAGCCAGCCCCGGCTGCCCGCTGAGAAGTTTCTTGTAATATTGTGATTTGAATATAAGGTATCAAGTTACATTCTATATATTTTATTCACTGTAATGTACTAATGCAACAGCGTTACCGGTCATATGAGCACCAAGCAGACGAATGTAAGGCGAGTTCATATTGAAAAGTCTCCAAGAGCTGTCACTACGCCTCGGACGTTTCCTTCTGAGTCGCAGATAACTTCAGGCGTAAATAAACAACCCAGTGGTGCCAAAGAAACAAGAATAGTCACCTTCCACCTCTCTACAGTACCGATTTTTACACTAAAACACCTACGCTTTCAGAGTAAAACACCGCCCATGTTCCACTGAAGCTAGTCGTGTCAAATTTGTTACACCTACTAATTAGACTTTTTACCCCTAAAACTACGCGATATTCGATATGCAAATTCATATAGGTAGTGCATCATAGCTGCAACTAATCAGAAACGATAGAACAGTAATGTAAAAAACAGTTAATTCTTTGTGAACGGCAAAATATACCGTCGAGAGGATATCGAGTAGTTAGTAATAGGATCTCAGAATATTAAAAGAAAAGAGGAAGACATAAATGCATACAGCGAATCATTTTGAACTGTTTAATGAAAAAACTTTAGCAAAGGCTTTTTCATTCCTGCCGATGAAGCTTGCGACATTTCATCTACTGGACCATTTTCCTTGCCTGTCAGGTATATAGACGAAGAAAATAACAAAATTTCTCGACTATCTTACAATTTTTTATTGTATAACAAGCATTGGATGCCATAATTCCGGCATCGATTTGTCATATATTTAGGTGAGCAAGGTTACGACGGCGCCGAATCAATGTTTAATGATGTCCACTCGTATACCGGGTGTCCGTTCTCAAAGTCGAACATAGGCGATTAACATTGTATTGAACGTTTTTTCCGATTCCTGCTCGCCAATTCAACTTACAGGGAAGGTAATGTTATCAATGGAAAGATAAAATTATTACGCATCAAATGATACCAATAATAATATTCAAGATACGATTTTTATTTTAAAATACTAATTTAAAACTTGGGAATTTTTAAATATGTCATGCCTTGCTTTTCAAGTTCGATAGCATTTGTCATAAAAAATGGTAATTATTTGCCGTAAATCAGATATTTTCTGTCAACGTCTGTTAAAATTATCTAGAAAAATGAATTATTTCAATGAAGAACGAATGAATGCACTAATGTTAATTGCCGATGTTCGACTTTGAGAATGGACACCCGGTATATCAGATATGTATCCACAAGCTTTATATGACCATTGTAAGAAATTTCGTTGTCATCATTGATGATGTGGCTCAAATAAATACCATTCGTGCAACACCAGAAGCCTCTTTTAAGAATTTTTATAATGAAACATGTATAAAAGCCAATAATTTTAATATTGATAGAAAAGTCAAGGACGACTACATCAAAACAAAATTCTAATGTTCCAGCTCATTCTATGGAATACTATTTCAGGAGATCTATTTTTATTCCATTTATTGACAAATTACAGCGTCAACTTCATGAACGTGCATGAACTTCGTGCAACACCAAAAACATTTCGAAACAGTTTTTCACTCCTCTCCCGAATGGAAAGATGCTCCAACTGCTAGGGAATATTTTCGTCAGTTGCGTGAATGTTATGATTGATTTTCCTTGTAAAAATCCAGTAATTTTAAATAACGGAATCAAGTTATGGTATAAAAATGTGAAATTTCGTTTGCTGCAAACGTTTGCTGCAAAAATGCTAGTCATGCAAGTTCAAAGTGTGACAAAGTGATGTCAATAACTTACTAACGAATTAATTTATTGCAGTACCATTTAAAATTTTCTGGAGTGCAACAAAATTTTGGAAAAAGAAAAAGTTATTTCAAAATGTCATTACATTCCTATTAGCCTAGCTAAAGCTAATCAGTGTGCAATATAATGAGAATTTATAAAAGTCATTAGTCCGCCCTTCAACAGTTTTGCAATAACACTTTATTCTCAATTATTATACCGGTAACAGTTCTAAAACGCTATTTCCAGTTTTTACCCATTTTTATAGTACTTTTGGTAACCTTTTACGTCGTTGTGTAATCAAGTTACCTACATAGTTTTTGGTAATGTTTGGATTTGCAATTGGCACGCCTTTCTGAAAATTTTCCGTATAGAATTTCAATTTCCAGTTTCCATTTCTTTGGGGCTCCTTTTAATGAGGTAAACAGGTGCACATTTGGTAAATTTTGCACCCAGTTGATCGAATCAGGATTTGCCGGTATTTTGAAGTAAAATCACCCGTTGATCGCCCAAAATACAAGCATCGGCACTGTCTGACGTTTTGTCGGTTTTATTTCTAAGCCTTCTTTTCTCCAAGCCGTCCGGTGGCGCCCCCTTCTGTTGGGCTACAAATCACACAGTAGGAAAAACCATACCACATGAATCCGTTTCGGCCGACTCATCTCGTCTTTCAACGCAAGTGGTCGGCAGTGCAGGCCACGGTAATATTTTTCAACCTTTCGTATACCCGGTGTCGCAGCCTTCACGCTTGTGCTTTCTGTCGCGATTCAAACAGCATAGTCTGTCGAATTTTGTTCGTTATAGAGGTTGTAGTATTACATTTATTGTAACTAGTCAACAACCATCATTTTCTCATTTGCTTTGTGTATTTTTCGGATGTAGGTTGTATTTTCTATTTGTCAAGAATGGTAGATGGATGGTTTCACTGATGTATGCGCGCCATCCGGCGATTGTGCGAAAAGTTTGCTGTTGACTGCGACAAACAGTACTATACCTATAACTGTGCCTGTTTGATAAGGCTTCGTCGTAAGATGAAACTAGCAAAATTCAAATGACTTTTTGAATACTTATACTGATACTTTTCTACTTCGCTAAATCGATTCCGACTGTTATTTAGTCAAATCCTTTTGTGTTCGCATAGTCCTCGCATGCTAGTTGCGTATTAAATCTTTTGTAATATTAATTTAGGTAACAATAATTTTAATTCTGCATTAATTTTGAAAACAACGAATCTGATGTTGTTTATATAGGTAATAATAATTCGAAACGAAATAGTTAATTTGATGATCAAGTTTTGAATATAATGAATTTGTTGCTGTTTGCATGTTACCCGTATTTTTGAACTTATTTAGGTGAACTCCATGGGTGTTTACCAAATCTGATTGTATTCAATTGCGAGTCTGTTCTCGCGTTTAGTTGTTTATTTTCATTGAAACATTGGTGCTTGAACTTATATATGTTTTATTCTATTATTTACTTACTTAATTTACTTAATTCGCACTCAGCCAACAGCCGTTAGGCCAATTATAGGATTCGCTGTGCATTTATGGGGACTTCCAACCCCACTAACGACTGTCATGATGTTGTATGACCGCCGGGACCAACTTTTTTCCGTGATAGCCGTACCACGAGGCGCCGAGAGATGCAGCCGTGGAACTCCCATCCAAGTTCTGACCAGAGACAGCGTTGCTTAACTCTGCTGATCGAACGTGGACGCTTGTTCAAGCTACACCACTCGGGACCTCACCAGGAGATCATCAACGGTAAGTTCCGTTTGTTTGGGTTGTTGGCTAGATTGTATCCGCATCACAGCGTTTTAGCATCACATCTAGGGCTGCAGCTGGATCATGATCCTTCCTACATTGAGCTAGTCGAAGCACTTCTTATTAAAGTCCTACAATAAACCAGCATCTTAACAGCTCAGCAAGGCACGTATACAACTGCACCGCCCGATCAATATCCAACCAGATTAATTAACAGCAACATGCTTTATTTATATAATTATTTGTACGTTTCAGTCGACGATTTGACTACTGCATAAAAGCTATCGCAGGCCTTGGCATTTTGCTCATGCTATTTGATATAAATTAGTGACGGCCTGACTGCTTCCGGATTTTCAAGCTATTTTGGAAGTAAAGTCATCTATGCGAAGTCTAAGGTAGGGGACTGTGATTTTTAACTCCACGTGAGCTAACGTTTAATCGAACTTTTTAGGCATTTCCTTCTCTTGTTTCCTAATAACCCCACGTTCTTCAGGCTATCTTTGAGAGGTTCTGAATAAATTAAGCTTTCTTTTCGATTTGCCAAGAATATTAGTAGGCAATTTCAATGATATACATGTGCCACCGGGCGATTGCGAGAAGAACTTTTTTTAATACGGTGAACTATATCATATCTATATTTTCATTCGTTTGGAGAGGCCCCATACTGCTACGCTTCTTGTACCTGATAAAGCTAATAGATACCAACGAAGTTTAAAAAAAATATATTTGCAGTGTCAATAGTTGCTTTACTATAGTCGTTCCTGTTAATAATAATTTATAAAGCCAGTCGGATTACTTTGAACACTGCACAATTTATTTTTAAAATCTCATCACTAAAAATGCTTTCTGACTGATCCAACTGACCTTAATTGTAACTGTCCTCTTTAGTTTTGCCATTTGCGGCTTAGATTTTCCTTTTGAATACATGCCTACTAGCTCCATGGCCTTTTGAGAGTAGAACTAACTTCACTCGTTAGCTTTCGAAAGGTACACACGGTGGAATTTTGGATCGGCGTGCACTTCCTCTTTGCGAGTCAGCAACTTAGGTCGTTTCAGTGTTGTTTTTGGGTCTGTTTTTGGGATTTGTTCTCCATGCATTTTTCCAAAGTCATCGACTGCTAGGAAGTGTTCTAGCTCCAGCAAGCGGTGGCGCAGTCATTTTCAAACATTATGCAAGCCGTGCAAATTTAATTTTTCCCTGCACGCGTTCACTGGGCCGCTCTTCATCTAAGGTAGGGTTATATCTCCCTTAGGCGATTCGCGTTATAGGCACGCTAGAAAACGCTTCGTTACACCAAGAACCACCTGAACGCAGGGATGCAGATCTTTTGCGCTGGAACCTTTTTGCCACCTGGACCGCTCCCGCTTGTAATAGCTGAAATTGTTTCGAGGGGGCCTAAAGCTTTTTGCTCCTGAGCGGTTCTAGAATCCAGAGTTCCCGCAAGCTTGATTCCCGTCCCTCGATACATCCTCGAGAGGCGACGCCATTACTGCCTCGAAAAACCAGATGGCCATGGCTGCGTTAGGACATTAGCTCGTTTATATTTAATTTCGAGTTATGGGTAAGATACTACCAAGGGGAATTCTTTTTTGGACTTAAGGTAGCCAACGAAAAGTATTTAAATATTACTTTGATGGTATATACCATTTTTATACTTCGAAGCACTATCGACAGACTTGCGTTACATTTCTCGGCTTAGAGATTAGCTTTTTGCCACCGCCTGAAAGCCTGCGTGTCAGATAGGATGAGTTTTTCGCTGATTGATTATACCTGCGCAGTTCTAGTAGCTGTATTATGATTATAAACCCTGATAGTATTAAACGCGCAATTAACGTTGAACCAAAGTACCACCAAGAACTTATTTTCACTGTTTAACTTTGTTTATTTTATTTTTCTTTTGCCTAACGTAGTGCTTGCAGAATTTTTAGCATATAGCCTCCTGGGTCGTTTTGCATTTAGCGACACAGTTTAGCATTTATCTGCTCATCTAAAACCAATTGTACCATTTAACTTCAGGTTCCTTTGAATTGACGAGCCTAGTTTAATGCTTCTGCCTCTAGAATGCTATTTACTTTAATTTTGTTGTTATATTCAACTGTATTCAAACAGTTTAACACATAAAGCCTCGTTATTATTCCCTAATACTGGAATATTATGTTTTATTTGACCCTACCGATACCTGCTCGTTTTTAGTATATAGTAAGTGATCCAGAGACCGTACACGCTAAGTGTGTATGTATTAATTAGAGTGTGAGTTAGGTGAACAGCGCCCTTTTGTAATTTGCTTTATTTTCATACAAGTAATAACCTTCAGAACCCTTGTCTGCTCCTTATCCTGACAACAAATCGCCAAGTTTTGAGCTAGCCCGCCTTTTGTCGAAGGGCAGTGCATTATCGTTTAATTTATTGATGCAAAAATATACCAAGCGTTTTACAGAACTAACGTTCTATCTGGTTGTCACTATACTTTTACAGGTTCCAGAAATGTTGGTTTTAGGGAAAAATACGAGGGTTTTCGGAAAACGGAAACGTTATTGTATATTCATCATTTGTTCAACAAAATATTATTATATTATTATACTATTTGCTTGTTTGAATGAATTGTTGGAAGTCTTAATGAATATTAAAGTGGTCGACTATCTCTAAAGCGAATTCATTCAGATTTAGTATATATTTCAGCAACTAAAGAAACGAGAAAAACAAATCATCATACAAAAATATTTTTTTACCATCCGCGAAATAAAATTACCGTCAATTAACAATTTCATAGTAAATTGTATGATTCTGCAATGTTGAGAAATTCCATACAATTAGCATTAAAATATTCGTTGTGTCAGAAATGACACTGCTGTTTTATATCATACCAATTGCAAAAATTAAAAAAACAAACCAATTGTACAAAACAAATACGTTAAGAAATTTAATGTTTATCTTCCCGCATTTTAAAGTTTACCTTAAAAAGTATATTGTGGAAATCTCTCGAATCGAAAGTACCTTAAGTAACAGACTTATTCGTACATTTAAAAACAAATTAGGAACTTCGTTCATATCGAAGTTGATATACGTAATCAGACTCGAACTCGAAGAATTGCCACTACGACCAAACTACGCGAACATGTAATAGCACTCAGCGATATTGCCTTTATTTACTACACCTATTACATACCTTTAAGACTTCCTCAGGAACCCCTATAAGGAAAGGCATGGGCGCTAGAAGATAATCGATTAGGGACATCGGCAGCACGGGAATGAAGATGTGCTGCCATATCATCGGGTAGATAATGTCATTGGCGGACTGGACACACGCGCTGAGCCGCGTCAGCTTCTTCGACGTGAAGATGATCCTTCTTTCGTACAGCATCGACGCAAAGATCAACATCATGTTGTTGGCGTCGACAGCATTATAGTACTCCGTGAGATTCCTCTAAAAATAAACCACAATATGAGATTGCAAAGCTCTGTGTGTAAAACGCGCCGACCTTTTTTGATAATTGCGCTATTACGGAAGATCTTAACAGTGCGAGTACAATACGGAGAGAAAGGAATATGCGTGCACGCTGCCATTCAAACAGAAAGGCCAACATTTATTTTGTTCTGTTAAATTACACACTTCAGCGATGTTCGTCGTCGTATACGACAGGTGCATTATAGGACAAATGCAGATTTTTTACATAGTTAAAATACAACCTTTACAAATTAATACAGCAATACCTACAGGGTGTTCAATTTTCAATGGGATTAAATGGGAATCTCCATTGCTCATTTGATTTTAAAACTATTCACAAAATTAAGTATTCTTATTGAAATATTTGACGTAGATGACTGCGAATTAGTGTCTTACTTGTATCTTGTGCTTAAAGTTATACGAATGTTTAATATTCAGTAGACGACTCATAAATTCCAGTTTATTTTGATCGCGTTATTTTATTTTAAATAATCGGTGAATGCCGACTACTACCGATGTGAGTTTAGATCCGGCTAAAATTACCACAAACGTGAACTACCACGGATGTGGTTTTACGTCCAATTTAAATTACCACCGACTAGGTTTACTACCGAGTCTAAGAATTTTCTCACACATATATGAAATACCATCGAACTAAAAACCACCGACTTGGTTTACTATGGATTGAAACTACACCGACTTAAACCGCTACAGCCTGAGTGGAAACACCTACGACTGCATCGGATAGCAGTTGTTGCAACACATCTTACGTGAACGACCATGATCTAACATTTTTTTCGATATTAATAACTTGGCAGAATCTGTATGAAGTTATTGATACTACTAGCCTTTACAAAGCTTCTTATCTCATCATAAAATTGTTTTTATTGCAATAAAATGTCAGTACAGGTCCACAATCCTGCTTTAGAAATTCGAAAAAGATTTGTCGTGGAGTATGGAAAGTCAGTCATCTCTGCATAAGAAGACTTTTTTGGCACGCGAACAGTTCACCCAAGTCCACAGCCACTCGCCACGTCACTGAAGGGACAAGTGTCATTTGTCTCAGCACCTGCACTAGTCACAAGTTTCTCTGTTTTTTGCTGATGTGCTGTTTTGTGACTGTGTTCAATTTCACTCTGAAAATTTCAAAAAAGTTGCAGATATCCGTATCGGTGACAGCGATGGCGATGGCGTTATCAATAACGTAGCATTAATTCTTTATTATGGGGTACTGCCATAGACGCCACTATGGGTGCTCCCTTTATTCTGAAATCCGGCAAATTCTGAAATGCGAAACTCAACTGGTCCAAAGGAAAAATATTTTGGACCTGTATTGTTTTAACTCGTACATAGATTTCAATCCTTTCAAAATAATAACTTACGCGAACTTGTTTGTTTAAACGTTTAGAGTCTGGCCTTCGTTAAGCTACTAGCGCGGATTGTGGGAATACGGCCTATTGCGTCGGCCAATTGTTATGTTGTAAAGAAAGCAAATTGGTGCTATTTCCATTCGGCGGTGTTTCAGTTAGGTGTAAAATTCTATAAATTCGCTTGAGTAATCCACATTTTGGGCAATATTAAAATAACACAAAACCGAAAGTAAAACCACTTGGAAGTATTTCATACGGTTGTGTTTAATGCAGCTGTTAGAATGTTGGAGTCCATTTCGGTTTTTAAAACTTCCGACTGGTTTTTAACATTAACAGTCGAATTAGTCAATGGATCAGACACGGCTCTGCGAAAGGCCTTCTAAAAATTTACCATCTGAAGATTCGCAGATCCGCGTTTACCGGCCAACATACGCCATGCTGACATGTAGACAAGATCGCGTAGAATCATTTTGAAAGAACCCACATCTATGTAAGACATTATTACAATATAAATTATTATAAAGGCTTGTAATATCAATTCCTGAATAAAGATATTGTAATTGCTGCCAAACTATTAATGTCGGAAGAGATGCAAGTTCATGGTTGTTTACGGGAGATGTGTTGTAGCGACTGCTGTCGGATCCACATTGGTGGCAACCCAAGTCGGTGGTATTTCAGTTCGGTGGCATTTCATATATTTGTCACAACATTCTTAAAGGCGACAGTAATCCACATCGGCGGTAGTTCACGTACGTGGTAATTTTAGTCGTATTTACATCTACGACGGTGGTATTTCAAACTGACCATACTACTATACAGTGTCCGCCAAAAAGTCGGGGTCATATGGGAATTTTTTTTTTATTTTTCTAAAATACTTTTTACGTCAATAATTTGTGCTTGTCTAAAAACCTATTTAGCCCCTATCATATATGCCGAGTGATTTTTACTTCCTTTGGAAAATTGAGTTTTTCGAAATTGTCAAAATCCTAAAAGTGCAATTTTTCAGAAACTACGTAAGATTTCAATGAGATTTTTTAAAGCCTGTTATTTTTAGCGAAGTGAACAATCTAAAGGCCAGAAAACCCCTAATTTTATTAAATTTTAGCTAAAAATTAATTTTTCAGTTTTTTTTTATATTTCTCAAAATTTCACATATCAAGACTTAATATTAAAATTCAAATTTTTTATGTGAAGACTTTAATAGTGGGAAAAAATAATATAAAATGTTAATTACTTCTTTAGATTTTTTATTATTTACCGAAAAGTAGTATGTTTGCATAATTTTTACATTTTTTATGCAGGGTGCTTTTTAGGAGAAATATTTTTAAATTCCAATTAATATCTATTTAAACGGCTTCAAGAAACTCTAATCTAGCCGTGTTAATGAATTACAGTTACAAAAATCCTGTAAATGTTCGTTTATAGTTATCTAAATGAGGAGATTTTTCTTTGTCCAATTACATGTTCTAAAAATCTTCTCATTTAGACAACTGTAAAAGAACATTTACAGGATTTTTGTAACAGTAATTCATTTACAGGACTAGATTAGAGTTTCTTGTAGCCATTTAAATAGATATTAATTAGAACTGAAAAATATTTCTCCTAAAAAGCACCTTGCATAAAAATCGTAAAAATTATGCAAACATACTACTTTTCGGTAAATAATAAAAAATCTAAAGAAGTAATTAACATTTTATATCATGTTTTCCAATTATAAAACTTTAAACTCTTCACATACAACAATTTGAATTTTAAAATTAAGTCTTGATATGTGAAATTTTGAAAAATATTTAAAAAATAGAAAAATTAATTTTTAGCTAAAGTTAAAAAAAAATAGGGGTCTTCTGGCCTTGAGATTGTTCAGTTTTCTAAATATAACACACTTTTAAAAAATCTCATTGAAATCTTTCTTAGTTTCCGAAAAATAGCACTTTTCGGATTTTGACAATTTCGAAAAGCTCAATTTTCTAAAGAAGTAAAAACCACTCGGTATACATGATAGGGGCTAAATAGGTTGTTAGACAAGCACAAATTATTGACGTAAATATTTTTTTGAAAAATCAAAAATAATTTTTTTCCTACATTATGCCGACGTTTTGGCGGACACTGTATAAATGCGAGACTTCGCAATAAGGATACCAAGCATTCAAACAGTGGTGCTTCAGAAGAATACTAAAAATAAAGTGGACAGAAGAATTAGCAATGGAAAAATTCGCCAGATAAAAGCGAAGAAAAATCACTTTGACAAGAAATGCAGAAAAGATTGATCAGTTTCATCAAATATACATTACGAAGACACAAATACAAAAACAAGACTCCGGTTGGAAAACAAACTTATTCCTACCAGCGAATTTATTACACAACTTTCAACCACAAGAGATACTCTATTTTTGTTTTCTTCATTACGTTGTCCTTAAAAAAATATTTTCTTCTACTTCTAATCATCACGGGGATTTCCGTTTACTGTAATCGCAAATGGGACATCCTGTAGAATAGTAATTTGTTTCTTTTAATAAAGCTGTATTTTGCTGAAGGTTTATAAACATGACTTCAAAATGAGTGAAATTCTACGTCGTTAAGCCTCACACTGTATTTTAGTATTTTATGAAGTTAAACATACAGTAATTCACCTGAATGAAGAGCTCAGCTACTGCTTTTCAACGAAGACAAGAAAATAATAATTTTTTACCACCAGTATATGCTATTTTTGTGCTACATTGTCTTTTCCATCATGACAGCCAATACATTTATTCAGCGTATTGATTTATATCACAGGACAAGACATGCCCTTAATGAAAGAACCTGTGACCCTAATGAATTGGTTCCAAACAAACGAAAAGAGTTTTCACGACGATTTGATAATGTTAGTTGCACCCTGACCTGGCGGTAATTAATTACTCCTCGGCCTTGCATGGTTTCATGACATTATAGGTTAGTGGATCGCACTGTGGATCAGTGGATCAGGTAAAATTACCGGCAATCTTTGTTCGTGGTTTCATCACAAACCTCGGGCGCTGATCCTTCCGCCTGCAGCGGATTTTCGACTCGATTTCAATAAATTGAATATGTAAGCTCTGTTTAGAATTCTAACGGCAATTTGATTCGGCATCGAGGATAAAGTTAGTGTTTGGATACAGACTGGAAATTCTCCCAATTGCACACGTAAAGTTTGGAAATACAGCGAATCTTGCTCTTGACAGGATGCTGGAAACAAGAAAATAATTTTCCACCTCATACAGCAACCATCTACCATCAATAGGAAACAATAAAATAAATACATTACTAGCATTTGCGCACTTCCTTTAAAAAGGAAAAATATTTTCTAAGTAAATGCTACGATGCACATTTCACATTGTACACGAATGTTTAAATCTTACTACAAAAACTCAAGCAAACTTTTGTCTTTTAAATCAGTATTTAGACTGAAATCTGTACAAATGTAAAAAACTCGAGATAAAAACAGCTTGCGACATATAAGGAGAAAAACTAGACAAAAGGAGGTTAAAACGCTTCACTTTTCATGGAATTGGAAATGCCGTTCTAACAACCAGAATGTTGGTATCTATTAGAAGAGACGAATTGAAAATGAATATATAGAGCAAAACTATTACTTGCTGTAAACGGAGTATATTAATCTAAAATAGGCCTTTAAACAAGGACAAATCCAAAAATTCCAATTTCGTTGATAAGTCTTTGCTATAGATATGAGGATGCACCGATCAAATACAGAGCATGCGACGTATCTATAGGGAAAAATACTCCTAGCTTTCTTCCAATTAATCTCTCTCGATCTCTAGTCACTCTTGACATCGACAATGTAATTCCCAGAAAGCCTGTTTAAATTTGCGCTGAATTCGGCGGTAACATTCCGTTGAATGATCTTCCACGTCGCCAAAGCTTCTTCCCTTTAGTCAGCTTGAGCTGAGGAAACGCCATGAAATCCGCTGGAGGCAATTTGGAGAATGGGATGGGGAGATGCTTCGAATCATAGGAAAGATCATCCTGGCCTTCATAAAACCGGAAAAAACCATTCCAAAACACGAGTACGGGACAAGGCCTCGTCGCCGTATACAGTTCTAACATTTGGAATGCCCCCGTAGCCCTTTTTCTCGATTTGAAGCCAAATGTTAGCTCTCTGCTCCATTTCTGCCTTGTGTCACACGTAACACATACACTAACTTGTTTACTCAAATGCACAGCCTACCACAAAAGCTCTAAGAGTGTATCGCTTTAGAGCTATGTGCAAACGATTTCCAGCTACAATTTGCATCTCGTTTCGCTCACTTTTAAACAAGTGACAGTTAACCTATAACATGAATGGTAAACACAGAGCTGATCGAAGACACAAAATTTCGAGTAATTTGATCACAAATCGACCAACAATCAATAATTCCACCTCAGGTAATTAATAGCAATGTAATTAAGTTGTTTAGCTAAGCTGTTTTGTTTCCTTTTTGACGTCACATGGCACGATGACCTGCAATTTTTTGTTTACTGGCCAAATTCTTCTCTGCCTCCTGCACAATTTAGTGACGTCACGGGTGTAATTTCCTTCTGGAACATCCCTGGCGGCTGCTGCTTCTCTCTGGACCTCGAACGATGTCTGCCCTAGCTGGACCACGATGCTGTAGACGTTTAGGAGCCCCCCTTCTGTTTCAAATCGAGCTCTAAAGTGGACCTCGTAACTGGAGAACACTTCTTAGGGACGCTAAGGACGTAATTTCTTCCTGGAATACTTTCCGCTGCTGCAGTCTGCGTGTATTCCACAAGGAAGGCTCAATATATATATGCTGCACACTGGTATTTGCTTGCCGTTGCCTCAACTCTCCGAAATATGGCCCGGAAGTCGAACTCAAGTGGGCGAAACTTTAGCATCACTTCCCTCTTGTCACAATACGCACAAATGAAGTCTGCACACGGGTGATTAATAAAAAACCAACAACTGGGACAAATATTAACTTTTAATGTAAATAATCACTTCAACTATGGGAGCCAAATCATAACACAGCTTCTCGTTTGGCTTGCCTTATAAACAGTAATAATTGAGCATCTAGTATCCTAGCAACATGTTACAATAGTTTTCAAGTAAGTTTGTACAATGTTTTTCCTTAATAACTAAATTGTTTTTGCATAAATGTCAATTCTCAAATACACTAACCTCACTTTGTTTGTTTTTACACTTTTATGTTTAATTAAACACTGGTCCACAAGTTTATTTAACACTGCACTGTAGCCTTTCTTGTATTCTTAGGTTGCATTTCAATGATCTTTGTATCTTATACCTTCTTACACAGCTTCCCTACCCTTCAGCTACATCATCGATTGCTGGCATAATGAAACTAACACCAAACGCTGCATAAAACTTTTTTACCGCATCGAAAGGCCTTTGCATCTAAGCAAAATCACAATCTTATCTTGACGTTACAATATTAACCTGCCAGTCATCATAAATTAGTTGCATTCGCCATAACGAGCACAAATATTGAAAAATAAGCTGAACGCAACCATGCCGATACTGTTCTATTCAAATCCTAACCTCTGTTAACCAAATTACAGTTATTGCTGATCATATCTAGTGTAATTATTAATGTATAATAGTGACTTATCGTCGTCGCAATAAATAGAATACCAATTCTGGGCCTATTTGAATCTTTCTGTCATGTTCGTACGTTAGTTATGCTGCCAGGACATTTTCAAATCCTACAAATGTGCGACTATTTGGAGTATTTCTGTTCAAAGATTCTGACCCCGCTTGTATATAGTTCTTCTGTCATATTTTTACGCTTAATATTGCATGGAATTGTGTGCAGGCAGCTAGAGGTTCGTAACTTTAAGGAGCTGTAACGGCCACTGTAATTTTCTGTAAGGCACTCGTTTTGGTAGCCTCGCTCAATTAATTTCTCGGCTTATTTAAAATTCTACCGATTTAGCACGCAGCCTTTTTCTAAAAGTTTCGCTTGCACCTGGGCTGTTTCGGCGCTTGGTAGCGTGTTTTCTGCATTGAATTAAAAACGCCAGCATATAAGAGCAAATGAGAGGTTTCCGCCCCATCGCCGTCTTTCCTGTCTGCCGCCTCCGCGAGCTTGGTTTGTGGAACGCTTTCTAGAGTAATTTCAAGACGCGATCCTGTGAGAGCGACAAAGAGGGTATTGAATGTTTCGTCTGTCTGCGTTGCGACCGCGCTTGCCGAACGGCAGCGCGAGCCGGTTTTGGAGGCAGTCGGGGTCGAGAGTTAGTTGCTGACGGTTGCTTCACGCGCTTCTTCGAGCGTGGCTTTTGTAGCCGCCCCGTGCCTTAGGGCGCGAGGGCGACCAGTCGGAGTGCGTTTCTGGCCGTGGCAGTGCCAAGTGGTGTTGTTGGTGTTTGTGCGATTTCGTTTTTCGATGACCGCCGTTCTGTAATTTCAAATGCCTGAAGGGCAATTGTTCCGCTAAACAGCTGGGATCCAATCTTCAAGACGGACAAACTGGTCTCCACATTTTTCCTTCTTTTTTTCCCATGAGGGTTTCGCATCAAGCCCCGAGTCAGGGATCCTGGATCGTACAAAACCCACGCATACAACTGCGTCCGCGGCTTCTCTGCACTCGTAGGCCAACTCCCGACTCTAGCGGCGAGGACAGGCGAAGCTGCAATGAACAAGGTAGCGCACGTAAATAATCATATTCGTGCATTCAGATAAATGTTAGCCACCCGCTCTGGGCTGTGTGTAAATAATCATTTTTTTTTCGACGACTGACATCGAAAGTATATTTTTTTCTCACTGTCATTTGACAATAGAAAGTTGACATTTGCCGCTGAGCGTGCGTTTTCATCTTTTTGCCGCTCTCCGAGCGTTTTGGGTTTCCGCGTTAACAAAATAGGTAGCCACGTCCGAATGTTTCCTTGACAACGCCCGTCATTTGTAGAAATAATCGCGTCACATGTCATATAGACTGCGCGAGTAATGTTAACTTGATTGTCAATTAATTTTTGCGATAAAACGAAATTTGATATTTTCCTTTAATAATATGCTCAGTCGTCGAAAAAATAGTATGTATGTTTCGAGCTAAAAGTGCGCTTGCCGCTTTTGCATGCGGCAAGCGGCAACAATGCACTTTCAGCTCTTAACATACAATATACTATTGCAGTCAGATAAATGTTAGCCACCCGTTCTGGGATGCGTGTAAATAATCAGTTTCTTGCAGTCAGATAAATGTTAGCCACCCGCTCTGGCCTGTATGTAAATTATCATATTCTTGCAGTAAGTTAGAGGTTAGTAACCCCAGCTGGGCCCATAGTTGTAGTCCCCTTTTACTGGTTCTTATACTGTACGCTGACAGACGTCGGCGCCTGTACATATATGTTAATCCATGTGTTAGACCAATAGATCGGTTTGCTATATGATTGATTTCTTATGATTTTTCCCACGTCTGCATGCTTATTTTCAGGGTGTATTATTCACTGTGTAAAGATTTATGTAAGGTGGAGCCTGGAAGAAGTTCTTAAGCGTCGCAGGTAGGTCAGGCCGCTCGCCGCCGCAGTGCTGGGAGTCGTGAAGCTGTACACATATAGTCGACTCCGTTTGGCTTTCGGGGTTCTGCCAAGCGTGCGATCCAAGTCTGAATCCCGTGGCGACCATTTATTTTGCAATACCGTGTACATCTCGTCACGCTTGGACTACGGTGTACCGTTTCTAGGACCACGCCCATCTCCCTGAGCGTATCAAGCCGTGGCTATTGGCCTGTTTTTGGAATTTCCACAGCAAGTGTTGGCACTTCCCGGACGTGATACAGCAAGTGGCACTCCCGCACCCTTAAGTGTCACTAAAACCATTTGCTACCGTAACAATGCAACCAGAATTGCTGTCAGCACTATACCATTGCAATTAGACACATTTTAAGGGAAATCTCAGAGAAAAATAATGTAGTTCTGATTTATTGTAGAAATGTTTCTTAATGCCCTAGGAGCGACCCTTAAAAGGTGAAGTGCCGAGCAAGAAGCAGAGCACGAATCCGCGTGTTTATTAGAAAGATTTAGGATAAAGTACCTTATCTGTTCATACTACAGAAAATTTTTATTACAAAAACTTCATTAGAATGTAAAATTATAGCCCGCTGCAACATTTCAGAAATATTTGCCTACTTTTATAAAAGCGTGTGTATGCACTTTTACAAATCCTTCTAATAAACAAGGTTTCATGAGAGTAACTCGATATTACTGAAATATTGCATAGGGCCATAATTTTAGATTCTGAACAACTTTTCTTAATGATGTTTTACCGTGTTCAAAACAAAAGGTACTTTACCCGAACAAATGATGTTTTTTAACTACCGTCAAGGCTTTCTTGATAGGACGCCGCCATCGCAGATACGGGGACTTTTGAAAGGTCGCTCTTAGAGTACTAGGGGACACTTGTGCCAAAAATCAGACCTACATTATTTTATTTAGATAGATATCTATCTGATATGCGTGGGCTATACGTAGTGGCTACAGAACAATATCAACAGAAGCCTTGCAGGGGTTGCACGTTATGTGGCAATCTTCTTATGGATTTGTTAGAGAAGGAACAACACTGGTGATTAGAAGAAAGCAATTGAAGAAGGTATATACATAAAAAAAGGTGAGAGAATCTAAGAGAGAAGGCATAGTGAACGAAACAGTCAAGAAGAAATATAAGAACGTGGAATGAGCGATAGGAGACTAGGGAAGTAAACTACTATTTTACACAAACGTTAAGCGGACATGCAGAGTTTAAGATCAGAGGAAATTTAAAATCATAGGTACAGGCTGGTCCTGGTATTGCGAGAAAAGGAACGATGCAGAACGCACCCCCTTCAAATTAAATAGGTGGTACAGAATGGAAACCCACATAAATATTGGCTTAGAACTGACACCGGAGTACATGATAATAATGCTTTAAAGCAAGAGGATGTGGGACAAGGTGACTGAAATGGTGACCAGAATACTGTATGGGGGGGGGGGGGGGGGGGAGCGAGTAGCCACTTCGTAGCGGTTCGTACTCGGACGGGTGTTTGACGTATAGTGGTAGTGAGATCGCAGCCAACCGGGCCACGGAGAGCACGTTAAGCCGTCGGTCCCGGTTGTCATTTCCGTGACAGTCGTTAGGTTACGTCAGAGGCGTTCGCAGCTGAAAACTCTGACACCAGGTTTCCTATCACAAGCCATACGATGCACACATTTATTGGTTAGCCAAAGAGCAGGCAACACTTTTCAAGAGGTGGAGGAAACTACAAACATGAAGATGGAAATAAATGCAAATAAATGATCATAATCTACCAGAAAACAGAAGGAAGGATAAGAAATAATGAGATAACATCACATGAGTACTTGGAGGTTACTTTTATCTATGATAGCATATGGGACCTGGCGATAGTAAACAAAATATGAAAATATTAAAAATGTATTGTGCATTGAACAGAACGATTTTCAGCAAAACTAAATAAACAAACAAATGAACAAGATTGCAGTAAAGGCACTACTGAATAGAATTAGAGAATAGAAAGAGAGAAAGAGAAAGACAGTAAAGACCAAGGAAAACATCATTATAACAAATTCAGAAAATGCGAAGAACAATAGGAAAAACAGTGACAATGACAGACAGCAAAAGACCGAAAGAGATGGAAGATAAAGGCTCTTAAATTTGTCGGTATTAAATGTCATGACAAATAAATGTAGTTTTTTGAACTTTGTTCTTTCCCAATTTTTTCAAGATGGTCTCAGAGGCTCAGCTCAGCTGAAAGGAATACTTAGCGTGTTGTTCGTGACATCTAAACATACAGTAACACGAATTTCTACTGTTCTGGAAATTAATATAGCAATGGAGTATCAAAATACGGGGTTTAATGGCATATAGGGTGGGAGATGTTTTTATAGACGTATTTTTCGGTGGGCGCAGTTGTATCTGCTAATGGTCTATCCTATTACCTACTGCTACTACAAAAAATAAATGGATCGTTACTCAGGCTGCCTATATTGAGTTGTGTATTTTTTTATTGGATGATGGTAATCCAAGATACTAGAGCCTTGTTAATTACGAAAGTAAACCACTAGCGTTTACCTAGTCACGGAGAGCAGTCAGCGGATGTGCTTACTATTCCTTATCGAAATGAAATTCGATCCGACAGCGAAACTAGAACACTGGAAAAACAATTCGAAAACATAAAATATGTATTCCTCGAATTCCCTCGGCATATTGGAAATTCAAATGGGGCTTAACGTTTTTCCCTTCCGCTGCGCTCGCACTGTTAATGTCTAGGTACGCAACGAAATCAATTAGGCCGACGAGAGAATGGGGCATGCTCCTCAATTTTTACAAAAATAAAAGTATTACTTCAAATTAGAACAGGACATAAATTCAGCCTTTATAAGAGTCCACGAATTGCCGTATTAGAGCTGTGGAACAATAGTTTAAATAGAAATTTAGAGAATACAATTTTAAAAACGTTGCAATAGGGTGTTCTTACTTTCCTCCTAGTTTTTATATATCTTGTTACTACAAGTCTTTCACAAGAGGAGCATTCCCCATTGGGGTATTATCGCTCTAAACTACGATACTTACATTCTCAGGTATACTGGGTAGTTGAAATTGTCTGGGGCACTCGACCGTGAAAGTCTGCAAAGGTGTAAACGATTAGAGCTGTATGCGGCAATTATTTAATTATTCAACGTACGCTCTCTCCCCTGTTGAAAGGCACCTCGAAAATCTTCCCGGGGTCCGCCACTCTCGTGTTGTACACAGATTTGAAAAATTCGCCTAGGTCTTCGGATCGCGGGCTGTGCGTTAATACTGCTATGTTATCTAAAAATCTGAAAGTTCCTCTTAAAGTCGGGAGGGCGCCTTATCGAAACAAGTGATCTCCAATTGACTGTATAAAACAAGATTGCAGCAATAATAAATACGCAGCTTAGGGCCAGCAAATATTGCAAGGAAATTTTTATTTTTAGTGTGTCAGATTTTCAAGAAAAGAACTGGTGCATACAATTTTTAAAACTATACAGAACGTCCAAAAGAAGATGGTCTTCCAATTTCTGATGACGTGATGTTTGACGGGTTTAGTTTTAAAACAAGAGGTGTAAGTGTTTTTTTATCCTAAGCCTGGTGTCAGTTTTCAGGTTGCGCGAGCGCCTCTGACGTAACCTAACGACCGTCACCGAAATGACAACCTCGACCGACGGCTTAACGTGCTCTCCGCACTATCCGAGTGCCGGCAGCTGCGAACGTTGCCTAACTCTCGAGACTGTTTGATCAGTCCTTGGAGCATGCGGCTGTGCAGCCAGCTTTTAATCAATATTTCTCAATTAAGACTTTGGATGCAAGCGTTGAAGCTTCAATTTTTTAATCAACTTTCGTTGAGTCGCCTGATAGAACATTTAACATATCTTTACAATGCTTGCTTACTCTTCCGATTTCAGTTTTATTTCAATGGAACTTGGTACGATTTTTTGAAGTTTTAAAACACTGGTATTCATTTCTTTATTTTTTTTATTTCCCCAAAGTTTACAAGGTATAACTATTGCCTCAGTTGTAATTAAAAACAGTTTTTTGATCTGTAGAGAAAATGAAAGAAAAATTCTACGATTCGTAGGTCATAGTAGTTTTTGCCAGTACGCAGTAGCTCTTTAACGAGTTCGTAAAATCGTTTTTTTGTGGGTTTTCTTCCACACATAAAGATGTTCTTGGGAATTAGGTCACTTTAAGTGCCGATGTGTGGAGCAGCTTGCTTATTTTTACCTTGGTACATTTTCGGAAAATTTTCAAATTGCTCTTGCTGGGCACATGACTTCTTTAATTTTTTCCAAGCTACTACTGACAGCTAACGTCACTGTTCTTAGAAAACAGTTCGCTGCTGGCAGGAGCTTAAGAGCAAAAAGGATTTTCCTTCCTAAGCTGTCGCCATCCCATGTAGTGGTGCATTTATTATGGTGCTAATCAATGAATGAATACTCCTTTTCGGGCGGTGTGCTGATTTTCCGATCGAATTTCTCTACCGGCCGATTGCCACCTGCAGGTATGTGTCGCGATAGTTGTTTCACGTGGCTTGACAGAATAGGCCGTGAGTGTTCTACAGCTGTCTTATTGACCTGAAGAAACCGCCTGCTTCGAGGCGTATTTCAAGCCACGACGAAGCTGCCCGACAGAAGCACTTGGATAACGCAAGGTTAGGTTCCCTCTCTTTTACTTTCTTTTTCCGCATAGCATCGCTGTACTGCGCAAGAAGAATCGCTAAAACGTCCATGCGTGCTCTATGCCTACTACTAGGCGCTTAGAATACGGAAGACATGGTTCCAGCTACAGCTCGTTACAGCCAGGTTTTGATTTACGTCTAATATTATTGTGTGTCCGTGGTTGATTTGATCCAGTTTGATTTCTGGAGCTCAGAAATGATTGTATTTTGCTTCAATGCTCATATTCTGTTCTCTCCCTTAAATTATGTGTACCGATTTTAGGAATGTTTTTTTTTCATGACCAGAAAACAGAGAAGAAAAACTATACGAGATCAAAGAAGTGTTAATAGTTATTTATATACTAAGGTCATTATGACGATTGTTATACCCGAGTGCGAAAAGCTTACAAGCCGAGAGTGCATACAAAATGTGTCTTAGTAGTGTTTCTTAATAACCTAAATATGTAATGGATCAGATCAACTACTGTTGATCGATGCATCGAGCTCCGTCATCGATCAGAAATGTGACTCTAACGATGAGTCGGCGTTATGAATTATAATGCACGCTCACAATACCCTGGTCGTTGCAGTTCTTCGTATGTTTCGTATCACAGGTATAAACTACAAACTATATACTAGTAAGACTTAAAGCATATTATCTGGAACATTTTAGGATTGTTTGAAATAAAAAAAAACAAAGCAGAAAATTGTATAAAATTAGTTTCTGGACTCGGCGGTATAAAAATCATTTAAGTGTACGCAAATAAAATAGTGGACGCATTTTACAAAATTAGCATAAGTACAAAACCCTCATTGATAGCAACAAATGTAATTTTTGACAATTAATATTTAAAGTGAATGAAATGAATCTTAGGATTGTATTTCTGTATACAGTCATTTAATTTCAGTCTTTTTGATCCTCTTAGAATTAGGTAAGTCATTACTCTCGAAATTTGTATGATAGTAAAATATGTAATCGAAACTAATAGTAATTTATTATACAAGACGATAAAGTTAAATTTTATCGACGAGTGAATCGTTTAACGTCGAGACGAAGTCGAGACGTTAATGATTCAAGAGTGGATAGAAATAACTTTATCGTCGTGTATAATTAGTGTTGTGCCTTGGTCAATTGACCGGTCAATTGACCGGTCAATTTGACCACGGTCAAAAACTGTGTGGTCAAATTCGCTGTCAAATGCTCTTTTAGCCTTAAAATTGCTTATATTAAATTACACTATCAATCAACGTTTTTTTTTTGTAGAAGGTCTTTATTATTGGCTGTAAGCCTGTAACTCATCAAACATTTACTGAAATTGCAAAAATGCAGGGGATTTACATATTTAGCGAGGGGATTCACACAGCGACCAATGTTTCTTGGGGGGTTTCTTAATACATTTTAGTTTGTTATTATTCTCTTCTTTGCTGTACTTATGCAGTAATGATTTGTTTTTATTGAAGCATAAATATATGGCCAATAAATGGTGTATTATTTTAGTTACCGAGAGTATAAAATGAAATAATTGTTAAAACTGTTAATTATATGCACTTATAAATACTAATCAAAAGGGTTGGTGGTAATATGATACTAGTTAACTTTGTGATTTGCTTAAACTTACAGAACTATCAATACAATTGATTAAAAAAAGGTTAATTAAAAAAATTAAAATGGTCAAATGAGCGGTCAATTGGCTGGTCAATTGACCGGTCAATTGACCAAAAAGTTGTTGACCGGTCAAAGGCACAACCCTATGTATAATACAATATTTTTTTCTATAGCAAGAACTTTAACAATTTCAAAAGAAAATAATGACCGTCAATCACATTTCAAAATGTCAGTAGCTAGATTGGGTTGCTACGATAATACGAAGCTGTCATATTTAATTTAAACAAAAGTTAGAAAATTAAATTACTTTATCTATCCTTGATGTTAAAGTGCTACTTTATCTACCCTTGCTGTTAAAGTAAAACTTGACCTTTTGTTTTGAGTTGATAAAAGCACACTTTAACATGTGCTATAGAAAAAAGATAATAATCGGTGGGCCCTATCACATCTAAGCAACCTATTCCAACTTTGTCAACCTTAAAAAGTCAATACTGACTACACAAACCAATATTTTTGTAAACGCTTATGTGTGATAGTGATTGCGCATCAAAATATATTTTAACTCTTACACAAATTTCTTAGGGTTTGATATTTTCGTTGATAAGAAATTGCTAATAATGCGTTGGACGACCCTTGAATGCACTCCCATTTCATTCATGCTTGCCAAATGAACGAAAATGAACTGTGACGACTTAACGCCTGAATGAAGTTAGAATTTGTTCCAGAGCATTGATTAATGTATACAACTTCTGTGAATGTCGTTGTCTTTTAGCTCGAAATTCAAATTATAATTCATATTTGAACGCTCCTCGTAAATCTATGCAGGGCGTTAATAAACAATATCTATAGAATTTTGAAGACTTAAATCTGATTTTCACTAAACAATTCTGCATCCGACTGAAAGCAGACCGTAAAAGTAGATTCAGAAGGTTGAAAAAGCTGAGTTAGTTCTAGTCCGAAGACCGCGCTGGCCAGGCAATCAGGTCACCTGAAGCTACAATCTTTATGGTTTTGTACATATCATTCATTAGAAGAAGCCGGGTGGCGCAGTTGGGTAGCGCTAGGCTTGCTAGTAAGCAAGTCCTCGGTTCGAATCCCGCGGGGGTCGGAATTTTTCCGCAGCCTTGGCGATTGGAATCGGGCTCGGTGAGACCATTCACAGTTGGGCACCAAATTAGCTGTGCTCTACTCAGAGCCACAGACCTAAGAGATAGAGTAACAAGGTCAACACATCAACATGACACACACTTCACACAATGGGTGCTCTGCAAGCACAAAAGGCGCGCTCCAACTTTGTATCCCAAATCCGGGGCAAGTTGAGCATTGTACCGCCAGTTGCAAGCAGAGAAAGCACCAGCCTCTACACCGAAAGGTAAAACGAGGTTAACGATAATACATACATACATACATATCATTCATTATTTCTGGTTAAAAGGAAATCGTTTTAAAGATGCCAGTTTGATTAATATATTTGTTCGTAGTACCCATATTTGTTTTGCTTCTGAAATATTTAAATTTCGCGTTGTTTCTTCGGGTATATCCGCACACTAGAAATTTGAAAACATTATTTTATAAACGTTATTCCCGTTTTCAACGAAAGAAAAAGTAACGACATAGGTTTTACGGAAGCTGAGACCGTTCCCAATTTTACATTTTTATTTTGCATTGTGGCAAAATATCTAAAGAAACAGAAGCGGTTTCAGAGATAATCTTTAGTTTTATTTTTCTAACAAGTCTAGAACACCATTTAGTGTCTTGCTATAGTTATGGTAGGTAACTTGTTTTTTTTTATAAAAACAAGAATGCAATTTCATGGTAGCCTGTTTATTTTCTCATTCGCCTATGCTAATAATTCATTCCGAAAAAGCGCCTTCTTCAATTTAAATACGTCTTGTGAAATTTAAACCCATTCATCAGATAGGTCCTTAGAAACAACCTGTGCACTAACTTTGTTATATTTAAACGTTTCGTGAATGATAACCTGAACGCTACAAAAAGTGATCTTCAATATTTTGGTCAATTCGTGGCATATTTTTACAACCTCTGAGGTAGCTGCCCTAATATTGATTTTTTCTTCTTAATTTTTTCCACGTTTTCAATAGATCGCTATGCTATACTGAAAAGATAATATGAAGAAGTCACAATTTCTGAATTTATAATTATCACATTATAAAAATTAAGTAATACTCTTAAGCGTGAACAAATGAATTTGTAATGTCTACTGTAGAAGTGTTTCGGGGTAATAACACGTCACGCGCGCTGAGAATTGCTTTAAATTCTGTTATTACCAGTAGACAAAGAGATTTGTGCACAAACATTTTTAAAAATATTGTGACGTATAACATGTAAAGTATTTAGAAATTAATCTAATATTGGACGATTTTCGTTATATTTCCTTTAGTTGAAAACGTGGATTACGTAATTACTCAATTCTTTAAATTACTTATTAACTTCCAACGCCGCCCCTATAGATTCGTTTCGCTCTAACAGGACAAATTATTACCGGAGCTAATTAATTATTCTTCCAGTACAATATTAAAGATTTTGACCACGACAGAAGTTATTGCTACTTAATTTTTAAATAATTTCAGGAACAAAATTATGTTTCGCTTTAATTACAGCTGTAATATATGCACACCAATACATTTTCATGGTGATAAATTGAAAGCATCCTAATTAAAGTAATTAACCCAAAAACTGAGGCGATAATTAACTCCACCTCGTTTTCTAGTTTTATGTAAATCTCCCACATTTAATTCTTTTAAGTCTACAATGTAGTTTTGGACACATTTTAAGAGTTAGTTCAATGCACATCTCGCTTTTAAAAATTTGGCAAACCAAAATGGTTTATTTCGGGCACCACGATGCCTCATTATAACTGCGTTTTAGTTCTAGTGCGAAGTTCGAGGCAAATATTTCTTTGGTGAATTTCTAATTGGCTGCACTCGGTGGTTTAGAATTTTGTACATCAACAAGTTATAGTTTTATTGCAGTGACGCCTCTCTATAAAACCGCCAGTTGTGGGGCTAAAAATAACGCGTGCTTTGTCTTTTGCGTGTTTGTTTTTTATGCACCAAAAGGAAGCGTTTGAAGTCGACCTTAAAGCTAAATTAACACCCGCGTACTTTCCTATTTTGGAAGCTATTTTTGCAGGTGGAGATAAAAATTAAAGGTGGATATAAATGATAAATGAGGACAGGTTTATTTCAGAAAATAAAGTCGATCATAAAAACGGCCCCTTTTTAGTGATTAATCCTAAAACAACAATCGATAAGATCTGAAACAGGAATGCAGTGGAATTCGCTAACTACTAACAATTAAAATTATTGAACAAAATATTTAATAACCGTTGCTGAATTATGACATCCGGCTCGATGGACCAAAAAAAGTGAATAATTATAAACTTTCATGTCTCCTACATAGCGAGTTGAACAACGAAAGGAAAATTTGTGGAATGAAGCCAGGCCTAAAGCGGCATTGTCATGTCCATACATTACCCACTTTAGTGGATTTATCCGTCTAGACCATGTACGGTACGGTGAATATTTTACGTGCAGATTAAATATTTGAGCTGGACCGCACGCGTGCCCCAGGATCTACGCGCCTCTGTCGTCCGCAAATTCAATTTGTTGTCAGGACGCAAAAACCGCCGACCTGAACATACGTGTTGCTATTTTAAAATTCATTGGGCGCACACCAGATCGAGATGCATCAATTCCAGATGAGCAGAAATTGATTTGTGGCGCTATTAGCTGGATGAAAGGTCAAGTGAGAGAAAGCGGAAAACGTTAAGTGTAATGCGTACTTCTATTCCATCTGCAGTTGCAATATTTGCAACTTAACGCACATTCAAGGGAGGGAGAAGAGTTAAGTCCGTTGCTCTTTATATTATTAATAGATGACATTATGCAAGAATGATACGAGACGATGGGGATGTAAAAAGCGAAATGAAATGGCCAGGATCATGGCAGCAATGTGTTACTTATTCTGTAAATAATAACACAGAACATCGTTAGCAAAAGATACTATTCGAAGTTGTTTCAAGTTTTCTATCACATTCAGATGAAAATTTAATCTGTAGAGAACGTAGAGAAATGCGTGAGGAAATATAGATTAAACGACCGGACCAGAGAGAAATCGTCAAGTTCCAAACAGTTAAAAGACTGGCAGCAAAAAACATTACAGGAAAACTGAAAGATCGACATATATAGAAAGTACGACATGTGGAATATAAGATAATATAATTGTACTATCAACAGCATTTACGAGTAGCGGGGAGCTATCAATGCAGCTCTATAAAGAGCACTAAAATGCACTCGAAAGCTCTCAAGAGTAAATGGAGCAATGGGTGAGAACAGAATACTTGATATCATGAATTAATGCAGAAAATACCAGTCCACAAACTAATGTAACAGAAAGTACTAAAAGACAGTCGACAGTTCTCAAGAGAACAAAATGGAACAATGAATAAATATATGAATATATACTTAACATCATGAATGAATGGAGAAAATACAAGCCTTTAAACAAACCTAGCAGAGAGCATCAACAGATACTCGAAAGCTCTCAAGAGTAAAAAGAAGCAACGGATAACGAAATGAACACTTGATATCATGACTAAATGAAGAAACTACAAGTCCACAAACAAACCTAGCAAAGAGCACTAAAAGACTTCGAAAGCACTCAAGAGTAAAAAAAACGGAACAATGAATGAAAAAATGAATACTTGATATCATTAATAAATGAAAAAGATACAAGTATAAAAGCAAACGTAACAGAAAGTACTACAAGACACTCGAAAGTTGTCAAGAATGCAAGAAGGAACATCATGAATAAATTAAGAAAATACAAGCCCTTAAAGAAACCCAAGAGAGAGCACTAGCAGATACTCGAAAGCTCTCAAGAGTAAAAAAATAAGCAACGGATTAGAAAACGAATACTTGATATCATAAACGGATGAAGAAAGTACACCTCCACAAACAAACCTAGCAAAGAGCACTAAAAGACTTCAAAAGCACTCAAGAGTAAAAAAACGGAATAATGAATGAGACAATGAACACTTGATATCGCGAATAAATGAAGAAAATACAAGTTTACAAGCAAACGTAACAGAAAGTACCACAAGACACTCGAAAGCTCTCAAGAGGAACAATGAAAACGAAAATGAATGCATACTTAACATTATGAATAAATGGAGAAAATACAAGCACTTAAACAAACCCAGAAGAAAGCCCTACTAGATACTCGAAAGCTCTCAAAAGTAAAAAATAAGCAACGGATGAGAAAATGAATACTTGATATCATGACTGGATGAAGAAAGTACACCTCCACAAACACACCTAGCAAAGAGCACTAAAAGACCTCGAAAGCACTCAAGAGTAAAAAACGGAACAATGAATGAGAAAATGAACTCTTGATATCATGAATAAATGAAGAAGATACAAGTCCACAAACAAACGTAATAGAAAGCACTACAAAACACTCGAAAGCTCTCAAAAGTACAAGAAGGAACAATGAATACGAAAATGAATACAAACTAAACATCATGAATAAATCGAGAAAATACAAGCCCTTAAACAAACCCAGGAGAGAGCACTAGCAGATACTCGAAAGCTCTCAAGAGTAAAAAATAAGCCACGGATGAGAAAATGAATACTTGATATCATGAATGAATGAAGAAAGTACAACTCTATAAACTAACTTAGCAGAGAGCACTACAACACATTTTATAGCTCTCAAAAGTGAAAAAACAAACAATCACAAGAGAAATGCTTCACATCATGATTGAATGAGAAAAATACAAGCCCAGAACCAACCTAGTAGATAGCACTAAAAGACACTTAAAAACTCAGAGTGAAAACAGAGTAATAGATGAGAATGCGAATACCTGATATCATGAATGAATGAAGAAAATACAAGTCCACAAGCAAACCTAACAGAGAGCACTAAAAACACTCGAAAGTTCTCAAGAGTAAAAAAGAAGCAATGGCTGAGAAAAAGAATACTTGATATCAGGAATGAATCAAGAAAATACAAGTCCACAAATAAACCTAAATATAAAAGAATCCATAGCTATTCACAAAAACATACAAGCTGATTGAAAAATTATGAAAGACATGACCATATAGACATGCACAGGAGGATAAAAGTTCAATGATAAAGACGGTAATCTGGTTACTAACATAAAAACGTTAGTGAGATGGACATTATAGAGATACTTAAAGAACTCGTTTTAAAACAAAAATCGTTAGATGTGTTGTATTTAAACTGTTGTACCTCATCAGTGGTCAGCAAGCCAAGTACAGCATAGAAAAAAAGAGATAGGTGAGCAAGATGAACTACAGGAATTTGAATACGCAAAGAAAAAATATCGAAAAAGGGGATCTCCTTTATGTTATGAGGCATAATAAGGGTTACATTGAAGATTTTATGTAGCTGCTACTCATCAACCATGATAATTACGTAACTATTTGAGCAGGATCACTCCTAATTATTAGAGTTTCTCAAGTTTCCATGACATCATACAACCTGTCTCCGTTGAATTACATTCTATTACTATATGAAAATCCTTTATTCTAGCCTTCCCCCTATGCGACCCAACCATTTCAATCTTAGGGATTTGATGTACCTGACGTTTTCATTTTAAATTTTTCTCTGCTTACGCCGTTTTCCACATTTTTTTTACAGAGAAAGATATTTTGGCTCAAATTGGAGTGTGACCATACGACCACAATTGTTATAACAATGAATATTTTTTTAGACGCGGATTATCTCTACAAGAGGCTTTGGATATTGTTTACAACGATGAGGATGATGGAAACGAGGTTACAGATAACGATATAGCACATCCAAAATGAAATGTGTTAACTGATGAGCACTCAGGCGAAGAAGACACTGGTAGCGACGTAGATAATTTGTCTGGAAATTCTCGTGTAATCGGTTTTAAAAGAGCCTGAAATAACTCATAAATAACCCTGCCAGAGGTTTACAGATGCAGCGCAATAAATCGTAGAATAGAAAACTTCCGATCAATGTGCTGTCCGTATTAGATCAGCGGATCAGCTAACGCGAGTGAGTGACAACTGTCATAAACACAGTGTCGCGAATGATACACAGCATCCGCAGATGCTATTGCAGCGCGGGCATTTAGAAACACAATTATAGCGACTTAATGCGAGCAGGACACAACAGGGCACCGAGCAAAAGCGGCAGGGATTTTCGAAACCCGTTTGGATTAAAAAGCAATCGGCTAGTCTCGGGTCCAGGGAACTCTTTGACTACCCGGGCAGATGAGCAGAGGCATAGTAAAATTCTCTTTCTGACACAGAACGCTGGGATAATGGTAGTTAACACTTGCACTCGCAAGACCCCAGGAAGACGGGCCAATAAATATATTCTTTGGCGCAGAACCCGACTACAATGGCAAGTAGCACAATCATTCAAAATGAGTTCCAACTCATCCCAGAGATTCCGAGTATACGATTTCGTCTAATCTATTCGACAACAACTAGCAGTCCAGTGAGACAAATGTCTCATTTAACGCGCCTTCAAACCTCGATCGGTTAGGCAACCACCCAGACCTGGAAGGTGTCAAAGTGGTTGCCTAACCGATCGAGGATTTAAGGCGCAGAGGGTCGCAGCTACGTTTGGCGGCCGAACCAGTTTTTATTTAATACGCGTTCTATTTGAAAAACGGTCTTTTTGTGATTTCTCGAAAACCGGAAGTGTCACGTGACTGAAATTCGGTTCCTGACCTGACATGACCATTCCAAACATATAACTTTAATAACTTTTTTCTCTATCTCTTACGGTTTGGCTGCTGAAACAGCGTCCCGGACAAAACAGCGTCCCGGACAAAACAGCGTCCCAGACAGACACGTCTATTAGATAAAGGATCATTGCATTCCAGTCATTCGAGTCCGCGTCAGTAATAATTACATTCGTTGGCTAAGCTTTGCGTACATACCGGAACGATTTTAACTGTTAGCACGATTATTGTTAAATCGCGCACTATATATATTCTTGTACGTAGTTGTGCATTTATGTGTGATATTATTGAATTTTATTAAAGAGTTTTTTTTTTCGTGTCAGAAGCATCATTCGAATACATACAGAAAATAACAAATATTAACACCGGGACTGTAGGCAGTCCAGAAAGTACAAAATTGATGCAAGTATTAAAAAAACGTGAAAATGAAAATATCCTATACCATAAATTCGGTGGTCTCTTTGTATCTTTGTTCGCTATCTCCTCCGAAGATACTGGACCGATTAAATTGTATGATAGCTTAAAATTTTGCTAATTTTTGACTTATATAGTAGACTGGTTTTTATTTTCAAAAAAGTACGAAAAAGCAAAGTAAAATTAAATTATGATCCGTCGAAACAGCTGATGTGGTACGTTCACAATGAACTCTTCAGCACCGATTTCGACGTCAAATGTTTAATGTTCATATACCATTTAGCAGCGCCTTATTGAACGAAGCATCGTTGGTTTAGCGGTAGAAGCATCTAATTTGCCATAGTGGTGCCTAGACAATAACAAAAGCATCTTCGCCGTACCGCCTGTGCTTGTTACATATCGTAATCGAATACTTGCCGGTGATAACACATTCACGGAATAAAGGTAAGAGCTGTAACTGAGACAGCTCAGAGGATAAAAGGTTGGATAGGAGAGAAGGAAATTGAACAGATAGCTACTTTCAATTGTCTTGACTACGAAACTACGACAAATATTTAAATAAAACAATAGTAACAACCTCGCTGAAACAGCTCACAGACAACAAAAATACAACTGCTTTAGACAATTGACTATACCACGTTTATCTATGGATCTATAAGATGGTAAAACAGTAAGAGAAGCAAATCTAAACTCCGGAAACAATACTTCTATGAAAAATCGGGTGGAAATTATACTACAGCATCGACGGGAACGAGCAGCTTGACACGCATACAGTGCAGATTGTGATCGGCTACAGAGGCTACCGCGCTTACCAGGTGCGGATCGGGAAAACCGAAGACGACGCTTGCGACTGCGGCGAGGGAATATCGCGGAATACGTGTTGCTCGAGTGCCTCGTGGAGGCACAGCAAAGAGCTCTGACTGAGAGAAGAGCTCTGACTGAGAGATGCTTGGTGACAGTGGGGCTGAGGTAGCGGAGAGATGTGGAGGACGTTGCTGCGCTCGCGACGGGGACAGAATGGTAGCGAGTACTTTCTATGTGTTCTCAAAATCAGCCTAGGCGTAGAATCGTGAACACTGAAGCTCAACAACATTAAGAACATCGAAGCTTTGAAAATATTGTGTTATAAGAGGATTTTGAGGATATAATGGGCCAACAGAGTGACAAAACACGGAAGTGCCGATAAAATAGGGAAGGAAAGAGGAGTGGTAAAAACGTTAGAAGAAAAAACTAGAATGTCTAGGACATATGATGACAAAAGAGAGATGCTCATTGCTAAGACTCATTATACAAGGCATAATTAGTGGGAGGAGTCCAGGCAGACAGCGTGTCATGGCTGAGTATTGTAGAAAATGGTTCGACTGAAGCTACGGAGAGCTTTTCAGAAGAGCAGCAAACAAAACTAGAATAGATGTGGTGGTACACTCTCCGATAGGAGGGAACTACAATAAGAAGTTTGTGGTTTACACGTTTTAAGATTGTCACAATAACTCAGTTATTAATTTAGAATGATATTTTATTCCCAAGAATTAAGGTTATTGTCATGAAATTAATTAAATATGGTGATCACAGTAGAAAAGCCTTATACAGTTGAAACCATGCGTTTCTTTCAAAACTGAGGTTATGTAACTATAGGTTACTGAATCGCGTAGCGACATACCTTGTTATAAACATCACAGCAAACGTTAGCAAATATTTAAAAAAACAATTTTAGAATTTGTTAAATTATGAATCATTTAAATTACAATGTCCATTGCCAAAGCTTATTCAACGCCACCTAGAAATAAGGAAAGTTACCTTTGACGTCATACGCTTGTGACGTCGCTTATAGCAGGTATGCAACGGTTGCGTGTGAGATGACTGCACATTGTAGTTCGACGTTTGTTGGCAATTATTGAACGTAATTAACCTGCGTTTGAACAGACAAGTCACTTAATGCCTTCGTGACTTTTTGTGCTTTACTGTAAGCTATTAGTTGCAATTTTGGACAAAAGCACGTACTAAACGCACATTACAGCTGGTGCAATAACTTCTTTATCGGTGCATGACGCGGTTTAATACCGGTTCAAACAGTTTACAGCAAATAAAGGTAAGAGTAGTTTATTGCAATTATACCACATTTTTGCGAGTGTTTGATAGATATACGTAGTGAAACTATTAGGTATTATAAGTGTTCTTTACCTCTCAGCAGTACCACAAACAAGAATGAAGTGTATGCATTTAATTTTCTAAAGAATTAACTTTTACGTAGAAAATGGATTACGAAACTAAAATTTTCCTAGGTGCCAATATCACAACGAGTAAGCAATAGCGAAAATTATAATAAATTCCACAACCAATATTATGGTTTTTGCTTTGAAACTTCGTTTTCTACTTCGTGACTTATTTTGTACAAGCTTTTTAGTATGTGTAGGTCGTATTCCATAATTAACCATTTAAGCGCCATATAGCACAGCAACTAAAAATATGCCAATGGCTTATGTTTATTACATAATAGTACTAAGCATTAAACAAGGGGGTAATAAAATTTACATTTGATGGAAATAATTGACCAACGAATGTCGACCAGCGACAAAAAAAAGAGATTATTGTTCTCATCAGTCAATAGGAAAGAGCTGAAGGAACCTTGAACTTCTATGCTGGTAGAATGTTTCGTTGTTTAGTTTTAAAACGTTTTCCAATTTTCAACGAAGCACCACAACATCACTATTAGCTGCTATGCATTTTCGTGTAATGTCCCGTCTCTCACAGCAACCAATTTGAATTTTTAAGCTATGGCAAAACTTCCACAGAAGTCGGCTCAAGGATGACTCTAAAGGTCAGGGAGAGATTCCCGCCGCCAATTTATTAAACAAGATTTCAAAATAAATTAAGCGCTTGCGATCGCGGTGTGACATATTAATATTTCTTCTGGATTTCTGGTCGATTGTAGAAGTGTGCGAGTCTAAGGTCACTCCCACTCGATAGATGCGAATTTGGCGAATTCAAGTTGCGAACAACAGCAAGGGACCGTGGAAATCTAAATTTAAAAAGCGAGATTAAATGTACAATTCCATTATGGTGGAGTTGTGTAGTCGTTTAGTCGCCACTTCCACTTCCTTGTTTAAATACGATGTAAATAGCAATGTTAGCAATATCAGCTATCTAAAACCATTGCAATAATTCATATAGGTAGACAGAGGTTTATTACATATGTATATGTACGTGTAGAAATACAGACCATACACTTATATATTTAATAAATATGTATGTGTCTACAGAGTGGGCCAATATTGCGCTATTGGTTCATATATTGGTTATGGTGTAAAATACAATACATATTTATATGTATATTCTCACGATTATATACAATCAAAGAAAAAAAAAGATATAAGTGATACCAGAAGCCATGGCTTCACCTTAATAAACCATTGATTCAAAATTACTTTTAATTCAGAAGGAAACATTCTTCTGTACTTACTTTTCATAATTTTTCTCAATTTAATGTTTAAACAAAGTACGAGTAATTTTTATTTCATGAATATCAACCGTAGGATCAGCGCTGCTTGCTTTCACGCACGCATAGGTACCAGATCGGAGCGGCTCAGCTTTTCGACAGTCTTTAGACTGCAGCGGGGGCCGGCGGCAAGAAGTAGGTCAACACTAATACAAATTGATAGTTAAAGAATGACATTAACTTAAGAAATAGAATATAATTGTTAAATATTAATAATGCACATTATGTAATATAAAAGAACTATGTAATTGAGTAACTAAGCTATGTGCTAATAGATACGGGATATTAAAAATAACAAGAAACTTTTTGAATTTTATTTTGAAAATTAAGATAAGTATTCAATACGTTTATAGAGGATAATTTGCTAAATACATTACACTTTAAACCAACAGATGTCATATTACTAAAAAATTGTACCTCAACTAGAAGAAAATATTCAAGAATGTAAAGGTAAACATTGTGTTAAACTATTGCTGAGATTGGATTGGCACTGAACAGTGTGATGTATCAGAGATATGCAGCATTATAACATTTAACATCGTGGATCATCAGCACGAAGGTCGTTGAAGAGAGCGAGTTGGAGGTATTCAGTTCAGTCCGTATAGGAAGCGTTGATGTGGATGGCTGAAGGTTCGTCGGGAGAATTTCGCAGATACCTGCAGGATTAAGAGGAGTTGTAATCAGAGGGCTGTATCATAAGGAAATAAATGAGAAGCTGTTCGTTGTGTCTTATAACGTGGAATATTTGATGAGCTGTCAAAGTATAATTTGTTTGAAAGAAAGCTCGACTGCTAGATACTTGATTTAAAGTTTGAATATAAAATAATATTGAATTGAGAATAAGTAAATTGCACGTCCCAGACTGAGAGAGATTTCATGTTAAAATGATTGATTAACTGAGCTAGTTCATTGACATCTAATTAACAATACATAATTATTATACTGGGTTAAAATTAATTTAAGAGTACAAAGCCACAAACATATTGAGTTAAGTCAAAATGACAGATAAACAAATGAAGTTTATGCAAGAGTTGATTAAAGAATTTTGGTAACCAATAACGATTATAACTTATTTAGTCTAAATATCTAATAAATAGCTGAAACCCGCGGCATATGCCGCACTTAAAATGTAGGACGGATTTAATAACTTTTGTTTCACTAAAGAAAGTTTTAAAAACACGCTAGAGATTGGCAGTAAGGAAAAGTTAAAAAATATATATTTTTAAATGGAAAGTCTCTGGAAAGGAAACGCTCGCCTCTGGAAAGCGTTTTATGGACATTTTTGGATAGCCTCCGGGCAACTTTCTTTCATATTGGATACCGCCAATACTGTTGAATTGAATAGTGTCTTCTTTTTTCTGTTCAGTATTAAATGGTACATGCAGGGGTGCCAGATCTCACGTTTTATCGTGAGTTCTCACGATTTCATTGCAAATCTCACGATCTCACGATAAGGACTATTTATCTCACGATTTTTGTATCAATTCTAATTAAAATAATTTTATAAAAAATTGTAACACTAAATGATTAAATAGAAAAAAATGTGTGTTAGTCTTAATACATGATTTAATGTATGCTGTCACTGATTTTATCATTTCCCGCATTATCATCAAATACTGCTGCTATCTATGGTTCACATAAAGAAGTCGCAAGTTGCGGTTGAAAGCGGATTTAAATGTTCTTTCAAGAAATAGGTATTTACATAATTTCAAGATAAGCACAGATTTAATTTAAAAAAATTAATAGTCAAGTACTTTATCCCTCCAAACCAGTCATCCCGGACACAGATTCTTCAGATTGTGAGTAGTCGAACAATTTTTTTTCTGTATACATACTTAGGTCTATGTATATGTACTATATTCTATGTAGCCATATTTTTATTTTTAGAATTCATGTGTTATTTCTATAATAAAATATTTAGTTCATTTAACATTTACTTTATATTAATTTATTTTTTTTATTTATGGCAATTATTTAAAATGTTTATAATTTTCTTGCAGTTATTTATGTATGTACAACCTATGTACTCAATGCTTAATAAATCTGCAGCATATATTCTATATTTTATTAATTTTAAAATAGCTTTCTTTTAAATTTGCATCCATAGTTTCAAATCTCATCCATTTCCGAAATCTCACGATTTTTTCCGACGAAGCTAACGAATTCAGCTTGACACGATCTGGCACCCCTGGGCAGTGTTGCCAGGTCTAGTGAAATTTCATTAGATCTAGTGATTTTTAGTTAATCTAGTGATTTAGTGATAACTTTTGCCAAAAGAGATTTATCTAGTGATTTTTTCCAGTTTATTTTATTAAAAAACCAAATAATAAAGCAAAAATTCCTTCGCCTCTTTCGCCGTTGTTGCAGATTACTACCTACTATTATTATTCCAATCTTAGAAATTAGTTTTCGCTGTGACGGACAGATGGCAGCCTGAAATTTGAAATGCCTTACCATCCCATGAATTACCATGACCATCTATATTAAATGTACAAGTACATTATTTAATTTAGTAGACCGTGGATTTACTTAACAGAAAATAGGTATTTTCCTGATTCAAACTAAGTGTCCGAGGCTATAAACAGAACTCCGAAAGCGAATTGTTTACATTTGCATTTTTACTTTCGGTAGAACGTAAAAAAATTATTAAAGTTCAAAGTGTGCTGTGAGTACTGTGAGTACTGTGACCACTGGGACTCAAGGGAATCCACTTGGAAAATCCACCGGAAAATCTTCCGGCGATTTAATGATATGAATTTAGAATTGCAGGCGGAAGCTCCAAAGATTCACTTGCTTTATCCAAGAATGGCAGCAGCTCTTAAATTATTGTTGAGTTATTACATCAAACCGGAGTATCTAAAAAACACTGATTTAAGCAAATTACAGTATAGAAATCCGAAACATTATGTTTCAATTGAGCACTTGTACTTACGTCCAAATATCGCAGTAGCGCTAGCAAATAATAGTTTAACAGATAGTGCAAAAAATTTTTTTCCGTTTGAAGTGTTGAAATTTTTACACCGAAGCAGCGCATCAAATTTTCAAAAAAATTCCCTTTAATTCCCGTGAAGCTGTTATTCTTAAATCATTAAATTTTCTAAATCCTTCAATAGTTGCAAATGTTGGTAGTCTCGGCCCCTTAATTATAACATTTACTAATCTAATAAAGGATGTCAATGCTTTAGATCGGGAAATTCGATCGCTAAAATATTCTGCAATTAATTTTGAAATGGAAGATTAGAATTTTGGAAAGAAATTTGTAATTGTAAAAAAGCCGACGGTAATTTGTTATATCCCGAACTTTCTCAGTTTGTGAGTATTTTTTTGTTCTTCCCCATAGTAGCGCCTGCGTTGAAAGGGTTTTTAGTTCAATTAATTTAAATAAAACAAAACCAAGAAATAGATTAAGTACTAACACTTTGACTGGAATTCTACATTCTAAACACTTAATTTTGCCAGAAGACTGTTATGATTTTGTTATTACGGATGCAATAATAAAAAATCATAATAACAAAATGTATGATGAAATTACATGTTGTATAATTATTGTAGGTGTACTTTGTTATTCATTTATACTTTTTATTATATTTTTCAACATTTTATCTTGTTCGTGTTTTTGTTTATTTTTTATAATTGTTGTGAAAACTTTAATAAAAATATCATAAATATTTTGTTTTTTTTAAATTTCCAGCTTTTTTCACGTTTATTAATCTGGTGAAATTTTTGTCAATCTAGTAATTTTTTCCACCGCAAGCTAGTGACTTTTAGAATTTTGACCTGGCAACACTGCCCCTGGGTACATGGTACAGTACAGGCAAGCATGAAAGATAAGTGATACAATGTTGAGGTAAGATAAATTTTAGCTTAAAAAGTATAATTATTTAAAATACTGATTGCTGCTTCAGATGGATTCTAAGTAGTAACGAATACATACTAAGTATATATTTTTACTTTGTAGATCTTCTTCGATGAAGACAAAAACCTAACCTCAACTTCTTGCACATGTCCTCGTGGACAAGTTTCATGTCATCATGTTGCTGCACTGGCACTATTTGCCCATTATAATATATCAGTTACAGACCAGACATGTAGCTGGTCAGTGCCTAAACAATCTAAAGCACTTGATGAAAACGTGAGAACAATCGATGAATGGTTTTTGCCGTCTAAGGAATATCGAGCTTCAAAGAGAAGTGTTACCAAGGAAGAGATCGAAACGCTTAGAGAAAAATTGGCTTTGTTTGGAGGGGTGGTAGGATTCAGTTGGCTTCTAGCACCCAGACTTACTGCACAGGAAGATAATATTGTTCTACAGATTAGTGATATAATTTTCTCTGCAGAATATCAAAATATATCTGAAAAATTAGTTATTTTGAACAAAAAGTGAATGTTTCTCCTGAACAAGTAATAACTATATTTGAGAAAACCATAGGGCAGTAAAAAATCCCTTGTGGTTAATTATTCGCAGGTTTCCTTTAACAGCCAGTTCGTTCGGTACAGTGCTAGCAGCTTGCAAAAGAAATCGTTACCCTGCATCGCTTTTCAAAAAACTAACAGGTTTGCTTTGCAACATATTTTTCACATTTTTTCATAAAGTTCTGTTATTATGCAGGAACATATAACTTAGATGGAGTAAAGGCCATTCGGTGGGGGGCGAGAACATGAAAATAATGCAATTGAAGCATTTGGGGCAGCAACTGGACTGTCTGTGACATCTGCTGGACCATGGCTCCATCAGTGTGGATACCTTGAGGCAACCCCAGATGGCCTTGCAGGCGAGGAAGAGCTTGTGGAAGTTAAATGTCCATTTAAATATCTCAATTCCAACTTGATGGAATCACTTGCACATGACAAAGGCTATATTTGTTCTTACGATAAGGTACTGAAACAGTTTGTGGTAAATGAAAACCATGAATATTTTCACCAAATACAGGGTGCATTGCACTTGTTACATAAAAAGAAATGCAATCTAGTTATCTGGACTCCTCAAGTCGTCGCAATAATTCCAGTTACAAAAAAAGAAGAATGGGCAGAAAATAGACAAATTTTGAAGAATTTGTATCATACAAAATTCCTTCCATCTCTAGTGAATGTCGAAATTAAATAAATGTGTAACTATGTTGTGAGTAAAATGGCATACATACCTCGTGGGAAGGCTTATTCCAGCTTCGTACTTTTAGCTGACCTCAGTGCTTCGCACCTCGGTTGACTAACCCAGCGCTCAGTATGGAGCTCATCCCAGCTTGGGAAGCAATACACATATAGTAAAATCACGGAACCAAACTGTGCACGTCATCAAATATTTAGTTATTAATTTAAAGTTACTGTTTGATGACGCGCACCGTTTGGTTCCGTGATTTACCTATAGTTAATCATATTTATTGTAACTATAGGTAAATCACGGAATCAAACAGTAACTTTAAATGAATAACTAAATATTTGATGACGTTCGCCGTTTGTTTCCGTGATATTGCTGTACTATTAATAAGAAATTTTTTATTAGATAGCAGTTAGAGCAATATTTTTGTAAATACTTTTATTTATTAATTTGTTAAGTTTTGTAATTAACAAAACAAATATTTGAGTAAATTTAAACTAACATTTATAGTAATGTACAACTATACAATAAGAAAAAATGTCTTATTTAAATAAATAACCAGTCGTTAATTAACACTCTATTTCTATTTTTACTGTTCGCCTTCAAAATATGTTTCAACTTCCTATTAATTTGCCCTCACGTTCCGCTCAGGCAAATTAACAAATCATGATTAATAGTATCGAACGCTTTACTAAAATCTAACAGTGTTAATACTGTTAATTTTCCATTATCAGAAGCAGCTAAGATATCATCAGTTATATTTAGCAAAGCCGTAACACAACCATGAGATGGTCTAAACCCTGACTGAGAAATTGGAAGGATATTATAATTACTTAAATATTGACGTAACTGTTTAATTATAATTTTTTCTAAAAGCTTTGAAAATGTCGGCAGTATACTGATAGGTTGTAAATCTGTATAGGCTGCAGCATTATTTACTTTGGGGAAAGGAATCACAATTGCATTTTTCCAACATTTTGGAAAAACATAAACAGCAGTTCAGTATATGAGTAATAAACGGTAATATGTATGGACAACACAGTTTAATCATATTGATGGTTATACCGTCTATACCCCCTGCATTACTTTTTACACTTCTAATTAAATTTTGTACTTCCTCAACGTCAACAGTCGTGAAAGAAAGTTTATGTAAGTTCGTTATTACGATAAAAATCTAGAAGCATTTGATCAGGAGTGCTGTGAGGTATAGAGTCTACAGAAAAATCATTTACTTCTTGTACATTACTGAGTGTTTCCGGAATAGAATTTTGTTTTTTAATGTTTATATTTATTAAATTTAGCTCCTTCCAAATAGCATTTGTGCCTCCAATCCCAACTTTATGCTCGAAGTAAGCTTTCTTTTCATTTTGAATTGCAAGATTGGTAAAATTCCGCAAACTTTTATAATATTCCCAGTGCCCAGGGTTCTTAGATTGTTTATATTTTGATTTTGCCTTATTTTTAAGATTTATCAGTAACTTAACATTATCAGTAAACCAAGGTGCTGGTTTGTTCTTCATTTTAACGGTTATCCACGGGGCATGCAAGTCAAAAATGTAATATAATAATTTAAAATGTTTAATTTAGCATCAATATCCCGCTCATAAAACAATTGATGTAGAGGTAACTTCTGTAGGTCACAGTAAAAGTCATTAAAATTAAAATATTTAAAATTCCGAAATGTGCGTATAATAGGACTTAGTTTGACGAACTCACCAGTTGATATTTTGCAAAAAACTGTCTCATGATCAGATAACTCATTTTCACACACCCCTGTTTCAATAATGCAGCTGGTATCCGATGTAATTATGAAATCTATCAAAGTACTGCTATTTCCAGATATTCGAGTAGGCTCTGTAATAATTTGTTTTAAACATAATGTATTTAACATATAATTTAAGTATTGCGTAATCGAACCAGAAAAATCCAACACGTTTATATTAAAATCACCCAAACAAATAACCCTATCTGAAGCCTGAGTATACAAACAAATGGATTCTTCAACCTCATCTACAAAAACTTTATAATTAAATTGAGGTGGTTTATACACAACCCCGAAAACATAACTTTCATTATTGATTTTTAATGACAGCCACAATTGCTCAATATTATCATTTGTTTGAATAATTTTTACATTCAAGTGATTCTTTACATAAATTGCAACTCCACCCCCTCGAGCGTCTCGATCTTTCCGGAAAATGTTATATTTCGAATGAGAAAGGGTAATATCAGATTTTAACCAAGTTTCTGATAATGCTAAAATATCATATCCCTTTTGTTCAAGTAAATAGTTTATGTCACCGATTTTCGGCAAAAGTGACCTAATATTAATATGTGCCACACACAAAAAATTGCCCACCAATTCACCATTCATTAAAATAAATTGCCTTATTTAGAAAAAAACTAAATTGTAAACAAATACCAAATATATAAATATTAACCATCAGTTAAACTAAAAATTCTGCTATCAGCAACAACATGCAAAGCGTGCTAGTATCACTGCTCCACATTATCACTGCTGCACATAACTTTTTTATATTTTAGGAATTTAAAATATTAAATATTTTGCAAATGTTTATATGACGTGACTTTTTTAATCCCCGAGTCCGTTTTAACAAAAATGTTTCCATCGGCGGTCCATACCTTGTTCATTCCAAATCTTTCAACGGCGCTTTTCAACCATGCCACTCGTCGTTTCGTGAGATCTTCCCGAATAACCACAGGAGAGTTTTTTAATTTCTTCTTATTACTATATATAAGTTTTTTAATGCTGCGGGACACACATTTTATAATAATTGGACGGTGAGTTCCCTCTTTCGATCCAAGGCGATGGCAGATGTCGATATCATTTTCGGCAAGGTTAATACCTAACTTTTCGTGGCATAAATTGCCCACTACTTCACTGGTATTTTCATTTGGTTTTTGCGGAACGCCGAATATTCTTAAACTATTTACACGGCTGTATTGTTCATGTGCGTCCATTGTATCTTCCGTTTCGGCTTTCAGTTTTTCGAGTTGCATTTCCAAAGATGAGATTTTGTGCTCGTACTTTTCCACTATTTTAGCAACCTCGGTTTCCAGGGAAGCGTTGATGATCGAAGTAAGCTTCTTTGTTAATGCATCGGAATCTAACAGTTTTTCAACTACCCTCTCTGCAATCGCTTCGACATCAATAGCTTCACCGCTTCTAGTAACAGGCCTGTTGTAACGCACTTATATTAGGAGAATCACAATATTTATAAAATTTAGCAGCAGCTGGCACACCACGTCTACTCAGCGCAACGTCCCATCAATAAATTTAGCAGCCAATTTTCTGTATGCAACAATGCTTAATATTTTCATAAATTTACAAGTAAATTTTGCATACAATTTAGCGTCGTTACATACAAATGTGTAGAAACCTCGGTCATGGCTGTGTTGTTCATAACTACAGTCGAAGATGCACTCGTACAGTCAGCGTTAGTTTTAATTTGCGATACTTCAAAGTGACCCTGCAGAAGAGAGAAGCAATAAGATTGTAAAGCTAATACCTTGCTTTTTTGTACTACAATTATCTGATGCACAGTAGACCATTTAACAGAATTAATACTTGTAGCAACTGCTAGAAGAAACGAAAGGCGACCCATAAAAATTTGCAGAAATATAGGTTATGTTGTTATGTAAGATGTAACGGACACGCCTTTTTAGCGTTTGAGTACGGCTTAGGTTGTAGGAGCGTTCAATAAGCAGATATGAAAATTAACCAAAGTGGATTTGCCTTCGAAGCTGAGTCAATAGTTTTAAAAAACACAAGAAATATGCAGAATAAATAATTGTTTTCTGTGATAATATCGCTATTAAAAGTTAAGGGAAGTTTGTTTACAAAAACCCGAAAATAGAAATAAACGAATGCAACCGTGGTACTTTTAGTTGTGTAAACACGGCTTTTAGTCTTCTGCATTATTATAAGTGATGATGATGATAGTAGGAAAGCTACAGAGACCCTTCAGGGCAAGGGAGCTACAGTTAGACAAAAAATTACAAAGTTAATCTTATTCAAAAATGTGTAAAACAAATGTTATTTATACCTAATATGTATACATGTCCTATTTTTTAGTTTAATGTATTAGTGAACATATTATCAAATTATCTTGTTTTTTGTTCTCCTATACTATAAATACAAATGTTACCCGATACATCCCAGAACTTCAAGTTTTCATCATTGTTTTAGACAATCCAAAAGTCTAAGAGCCAAGCAAAAAGATTGGGGGGGGCTACCTTTTAAAAACATGTCAATGGAAAATTTATTACTTACATATGAAAAAAATGAGTATTGTTTTTAATACATATCAAGGAAAACTCCCAACCCACTTCCTTATTAAATCTGCTAATTAATTTCATTTTATTAAGCAATTGCCTGATCTTTCCGGCTACCTTCTGCAGAGAGACAGAGATAGGTACACTTCACCATCGCGGGTTGCATACTTTCCGCCCTGCCTCAACGCGCGTTCAGTGAGAGTCCCTTCCAGTTACTCATAGTATGCAGTTCAATGCACTGGGCCTATAAAGTGACCTTTGGAATGGCCTACCACAATCTGGCAACATGGCTTTGCCAACCTTTACCAAAAAATTACTAGTTTTTGTCACTAAATAATGAACAATCTGTCAGTGCACTATTCCTGTCATTGTGATACATATCAGTTGAAAAAAATCTATAAAATTACTGTTATTTACATCGTAGTGCCCCACTTCAATGTAATATTCGATTTAAAAACAATTCCTAATGGGTAGGTATACTTAATTTTCCATTGCTACTAATTTTGACTCTATCTAAAACAGCAATTTCTTCAAAATAACTTGCTTGTAAGCTAGTGATGTTGCGGTCAGAAAAAGTCTGTTCATCGTATTACCCTTTATATCCGCTCTTTTAAAGTGCTTTTCATAGACATCACTAGCCTTTCAAATCCGCCATTTCTCTAAATGCAAAACTTCTTTTCTTGTTTGTGCCACCGTTCCATTAGATGGAAACCTCAACAAGCTAACATATGGGGCAGCTGCTGAAGCGTAAGTTGACTTGCAGCTTGGTACGAAACACTTCAAAGGCAGTTTTGTAACTTATATGAACTGCCTTGTCAAATAGTTTTTAATATCAAATATAATTCAAACAAACAAAACTTAGTGTGTCTTGGAATGGCCTAGAACACAATCTGACAACAGAGCTAGTGTCATGGCCTGGAACAGTATAGACCGCCTTGATTGTAGGCAACACGTTGTACGAAATGGTATTAAAAATTACTAGTAAGAAATATCCGTAGAATCGATTGTACCAGTGGCTTGGCTAAATGATTCCAAAAATGTATAATAACTTGCAGCAAATGAGAAATATCAAAAAATTTATTACTCCTTCAACAATTACTTTTGCAACTAATTTTATTGAGAAACTCTGTTTTTGTTATTTGAAAATGCCTTATCAGAAACAACTACATCGGGAAAAGTTTCATTAAACTGCTCCTTACATGAATGAAATGAATAAACCCAAGTTCCATTTTCAGTCATCATTCCACTTCGATAATGAGCCATTAAAATAAAGGCATCATGGTCTTATTACAAATGCTGTAAGAAAAATGAAATAATTTGTAAAAAAATTTTCCAACGAATACAGGAATTTAAAAGAGGTTTGTATTACCGCTAATGACTATCCAGAATCCAGATTATGCATTTACATAAATTGCAGAACTAGTAGATTTAGCTGCGATATTCGTCCCGATGGCCATTTCAGAAGTATGGAATTTTGTTAAACTGTGATAGAAATGCCGAAAACTTCATCTGGAAAGTCGTTTCCACTACGACTAACGATTTGAAGAACTGAGTTTAAAAATTAAAGAGGTAGTTCAGAGTACTAGCACTAATACGTTGGTTAATGTGCGAAGAAGTTTCTATGATCGCTTAGGATATTATTTAGCGCAAGAAGGCAGGCTCTTTGAACACGAGCTAATTTAAACTTCTCGAATTTTGTTGTTTGAAATAAAAATAGTTTTACTTATGTTTACATCTTTCTTTTACCATTAATTAGTTTGTTCGGAAGAAATTATTTCTTTCTTCACAATGCGTTTTACTTTGTGAACTACCTTCTTTTACTTTACTGTTAATCACTAAAAATCTTGTTTTTCAACTCTGAATTTATCACCTGAATTAATCACAGAATAACGCAGTACCTCATACATTCTATCTGTGATATAATAATTAACTAATAAAAATTACACTAGGCGTGGATGCCTCGTCTACATCGAACAATTAATTAAACAATCAACGCAGACGACCCGTGGATTAATATCAGAGTACCTTCGACCGGCTGTCCATTGGTCTTGGCGTCCTTTTAGGCAACCGTAAATTCGCCTTGATTTACTCGTGTTCGCAGTTCATGAATTTTCACTGTATATAAAGATTCGAGTATACATTTGTAATAAAATAATCCCGCCGTAAATAGGGCATCTATGTATAGACCGTTTACTTTTTAAAGAACCACCAACTTTGCAATTTCTTTTAAACGTATAAGTGGCAACATGGCTACGAGTTTGATGTAATGTTTGATAGTTGATAATTTATGGTTAAATTATTATAAAAGAGGCGCGATATCCAACCTTTGTATGTAGATATCTTACCAGAGGATTTTTCATATTTGCTAGCAAAAACAAAATACAAAATGTCATAAAATTAACCTGAAATTGTCAGTTTTTCCAAAGTCGTTCAAAAAACAATTAATGCCCAAACTCCAGAAATGGTTTTTTATACGTGGCACTACATGAGAAGAATATTTTTCTAACTTACAACCCCTATACTAATGAATAAAGTTGCATTTTATCTATGAACATCTCGTTGCTAATGTAACGCCCTAATCTTAACCATGCTGTAAATAATACAAGGTGTAACTTTCCGCAGAATGTGGGCGGACCTCAAATTCCCAATAGGACATGGGCCCACAAATGGCACGACTGATAGTACCGAATGTATTGTTGAAGACGCTGTCGATGTCAAATTCGAGGTTAGGTTTTGCGTCAGTTGGTGTCAGACTGACGAAAAACCTAACCTGATGATAACCTCGAATTTGACATCGACTGACAGTGCCAGCAACAATATACGAACGCGTCCATGGTTACACCATGATCGCCGCCATAATAGATTTCGTGTGTAGGCCCATTGGGCATTGGTTGACATCTCCCCTCTATTTTCTGAACGACTGCGCATCTCCGGGAACGTTTCACCTTGTATTCTTTATACCATGATCTTAACGATGGATAAAGTTATTATTTTATGCACTGATCAGTGAAGTGATTACTTTATTCACTTTTTTTTACTTTATTAACTAAAGACGTATTACACGCTTTCGTGTGCTAAACATTCTGCTAGTGTACAAAATTTCTTTTTAATCACTTATAGTATAAATAACTATTCGTTAAAACGCATCATTGTACGTGACATGTGACAATTATTTTTCTTAAAATATTTAAAACTCACTTTAGATTTGCGTTTGCAAAATCTTTTCTCTAAACACATTCTTCAAAAAGAATTTATGTGACTTTATTCTGAATTATATTTTAAAAACACGTCATTTGATTCATTTTTCAGAACATTTGGAATATTTTCTAGATTGGCAGGAAAATAAGAAAAAAGCCTTTATACCCTTGGGCATATCAAAAATCCCTAGATTCGGGATAAATCCCTACACCTGGCAATGCTGGCCAGATATCCGATTTTCGACTGAACAGTTCGGTTTTTCAACTATCTGTCCGGTTTAGAAAAGCTAGGAAAACCGGACAGATGCCGTATTATGTTCCTATTACCTACTTTGTAGTTTTCAACCAATATGATTAATAGCTATTTATGCAATAAGTGCTAAAAGTCGACGTTTATGCGCGAGACATGAAAATTATGAAACGAAGCCGAAGGCTGAGTTTCATAACATGTCTCGCGCATAAACGACTTTTAGCACGCGTTGCATACAATATTTTATCTACGACCTTAATTTTACCGTTATTAATCCATAAATATCGATTTAAGAAAGGTTCGCATCTGCGACACTTTTAATTTATGTCATAATGAACAGTAGCCTACGCCGCGCGGGCGATTGTTTGGCCACGCCCGTGCTGTCAAGGTGAGTTACGAAATGTAATTATTGATACTCCACATATGACTGTATTCATTACATAACGCTTTAATTATTTCAAAAACACTTTACCTGTAACGCAAGAAGCAACTAGAATAGCTTTACAACTTCACTTGCAGTTCGAAATTGTAGTTTTATAACCTCACTTCACTTTTAGCCCGTGTGCTAAAAGTAAACAGCTGATTTCTTTAAACACGGTAAACTATAAAACGTCACTTTTAGTGAAACAATCTAGCGCTAAAAGGCCTACTTTTAGTAGTGGTCGTAGATAAAATAATTTAATTAATAGCTGTTTAAGTAACAAGCAATGTAAGGCCCTATTAACATTTGAGGTAGGCCAAGCCAAGACGAAGTCGCGGCTTGTTGCCTGCCGAAAATGTTAATAGGCGATACATTCCGAGTTATCTTATTATATGTTTCCCGCTGCTTATCGAAATTTTCCTAGATTTTTGAAAAAATCGTTTGGTTTGTCACCTGTCACCAGGATTAGTTTTCGTGAGTCGTGTTATCTATGAGTGTCACATGTCACATAAACACTCGCAATTTATAAACAAAAGGTCTAAATCTGCATCTTGCTTTGCTAATTTTATTATCCTAGGAACTTAATAATAATATTAAGTTCCGTTGTACCAAGAAAAAGCAGCAAACAAATATAATCACCGACTTACACGTTTTGTTACTACGGCTGTATCACTGACTTACATGATCAGCAGCGGGAAAATTAAATTAACACTAAAAATCCTGTTAGGGTTTTTCGTCCATGGGGTCTGCCAACCCTGCACGACCCCAAAAAGATGAATAACGAATTATTTTATATGGCGTCTTTGTGTATTCCCAACTCAGCGTATTTGTTACTATCGGTGTTTTAATAAAATTGGTAATATTAGGCATTTCCGAATATTAAACCATGAGATTTTTACCATTTAGCAATCATTAGTCAGGTGATGTCGGTACAGAAGTTTGAGTAAATATTTTCAACACTTCCATTGACGTCAGCAAGATGGCGTCTATCAGCTGATCTGGATAGAGTACCTGTATATAGTAAGAGTAGAGCAAACGCGGCAACAGCATTTCATTGTTTGGATCCCTTTTGGATCCCATTAGCATTTAAAAATTTAGTTGGCACGTGTGCTTTCGATTTTTTGAATTAGTGACATTGAAATTGTCAGATTTATTGCACTTTCGAAGTAAGTACATATTTCATTATCATGACCGGTTGTTGCGTGCCGGGGTGTAATAACCTTTCAGAAAATGATATACTGCAATGACCCTTCTTTACGTATAATATTTGTATGGTTATAATTAATGTAATAAATAAAAAGAGTCACCACACAATATTTAATTTAGTTCTACCACTTGCTAAAATCAAACTAACTGATTAATTTATTTCGTTGGGTACGCCAAAATTGAGAATTACTCTTATGGTAGTTTGCCCTTTTTCTAATCCATTCATCTGATTTACGAATTTCGCTAGCTCAATTATAAAACAGAGACATGAAATTAAAACTCAAAATCTCAGGTGTTGGGTTCCTGACTTTCCTAGTTAAAAATTTTACGGTACGCCTCTGAAAAGTAGGCAGATTGACCTGAAATGTAGGCGTAATGTGCCGTTGTTAAACTGAAATGTCAATTCTATTAAACCAAGTTCGAGTTACCATCAGCTCGCGTTTGAAATTGATTTATCAACAATTAAATGAACAAATTTTACAGTAAGATTTTTAATAATTGCCTTCAAGTGGCGTCTATGTATTCTTTTGTTTTTCCAGATCGTTTGCTATTGGTGCATTCTAAAAAGGACGCCGTATTCGGATTTGTTTTTTGATGCCTCCAACTGAGTATTTTAATTGTAAATCCTGGGAAAATAACTCGCCATCCCCATGAACCGCTATGATTTTCTTATTCTCCAGTCGTAAATAAGGTATTCCGTGATTTTCACACCGATTGCGCGAGTCGAAATTTTAAAATCCACTAACCTCACTTTCGTAGATTCGGGACCCCTTTTTATGTTGATTCTGGCTAAAATCTTGCTCCCCGGGCGGCTCATGATGCTGGGCTGTGTTCTGGCCTGAAGTGTGGAGCTGCCGGAAAAATCCTGCCACTCTATGCCTTCCCACGATGCTGCTCACTGATGTCGCAGGAATTCGCCAACTGCCGAACCTGCCTCGGAACGCCAAAAACTCAAATACCTGGAATCTCTTGCCTCCAATTGTGCTGATACACTCGAATTCGCTGATTACGATGGTGCTATTTATTTTTTAATACGTTTATGCCTTCTATTAAAAAACTTGAATTAAAGTCAGAGCAAATTCAGATAGCTTTCACCCATTTATTTTAAACAATTGCTCTCCTGTCGTTATTGACAAAACACTGTCTACAGATTTGAATTGTAGGAAATCAACCAGGTACAAAAACATAACTTATAATCTAATTTTAACAAATTTTATCAGTTAATTACAATTCTTATGTACTAAAATTAATGTCTTTTGGAATTGTTCATTTCTCAATGTTTTTTAATGTGCCACTCACTTGATTTTTATAACACTTAAATGCCCATTGTTTATCACTGCACTGACTAGTTTTTTAATCCACCAACATTGTCTAATTTCTTGCTTATTTGAATTCCATCTAATTTCTTGCTATTGCAATCTCTTCAAATCCCCAAGTCTTGTATTTTCATGTCATAAATGACTTGCCTGGCTTTTCTATGTTCTTTGCCTCATTCTTCTAGTCATTCTTGTTCTCACCTTTATTAAAAATGTTCATTTGCTATCCATTCTCTAATGACTTTACTTTCTACGCTTCCATTTTTAAGCTGTGTCTAACTTGAACTTTTTGTGCCAATTCTTAATTAATTTTAGATTCGACTTTTAGTTTGTGCAAATCTATTATATTACGATTAAAATTACATTGCTAAACCCAATACACGGAATTTGAGCTTCCATATTTCTGTGCCTATTCAATTACAATCAATTTCATTGGCGAATTATACCAGTGTTATTATGATTTGGCAATTTATGTGAATTTTCTCAGATGCTTGCATTATTACAACTCTGTGCTTTAATGATTTTATTTGTCATTTGCTTGTACTGCAATCAGAGCCGATTTGAGGGCTAAATACCATCGCATGAAATTCCCCCTAATTTTTGTTAATTAAAATCACTACGCATGTTTTCTTATTAATTTCATTGGTAGGTTGTAATGCGTTGTTATTTTAATTCACACAAAATTATTCATTGCTTTTTTTCAAACTGTTATCATTAATCAGTCTCATTTGATATTTGATGCTTTACTATCCTACCTTAAATTACTAAAATGCCTAACCTATCTCCTATTCTAACTAAACTATTGTGTGTGGTACAACATTTGTCCTATAACTACTCTATTCTAAATTATATTTTCCAAATATGGGTGTATCGCCGAGATATGAAAACGACCCCTTACTCTATTATCTGTTTCATTGATAAGTTCGTATGTATTCTCATTGCTTAGAATTGTATGTACCCTGTAAGGTCCTTCATAGGCGTTTAAAAATTTCGCACAGATCTTCTCTCTGCGATCAGCTACCTTGAGCTTTTTTATTATGACTCGATCCCCAATTTTAAACTTCATTCGCTTCTTAATTTTGCGATTTATCTTCTCTTCGTAACGGTCCTGAGTTTTCTTAACTCGTTCTCTAACTTGTTCTAATAGTTCGTTTATTCCGGTTGCATCTTCTTCTGGCCTCCATGGTCTCGCAGGTATAATGCTTTTGCATAGGGTTACCGGACTTATCTCCGTTGCAATATTTGGTACGTTGTTCACGAAGTCTTCCACCTTTGGCAGGTACTGAACCCATCTATTATGGTGCTCATGAGTCATGATTTTTAGGTATTTTATCACTTCTTTGATGTACCTCTCTGCGATATTCGATTGCGGATGTCGTATGCTACAAAAGTAAGTTTTAATCCCCTTCTGTTCCAAATTGTTGATTAATCTTGCGTTCTTGAAATAACTTGCATTATCGGCTAGCACTTTCCTCGGAGTTCCCACTTCTTGTTGATATTTTTCTATAGATTTGATAACGTGTTCGGTGTTACTGTATTTTGCTGGATAAAGTTTTATGTACTTTGAGAATACGTCAACCATTATTAAGATGTGTCTGTATCCCAATTGTCCCGGTACTAAGTTTCCCAAATAATCTATTGCAATTAATTCCAAAGGTTCGTTGACTCTAATACTTTTTATTATGTTCTGATTTGTATGGCTCTTTTCTTTGGCTAACTGGCATATTTGACAGCAATTTGTAAAATGTTTGATGAATTTTAAATCGTTTTTTGTATAAAAACATTCGCGAAATATTAGCCAAGTCTTCCTTCCTCCACAATGTCCAAAAGTTAGATGAATTTCCCTGACAATGTCGACTACATCGTTTCTGCATAAAACTATTAGCTCTTTACCACCCAATACCTTTATCAATAAACCTTCCACAATTTTGAAACCTTTATATTCTTGGTTCGGACTGTCCTGTACCAAATTTCTAATCTGCTGAAGTTCCAAATTATCTTGTTTAGTTAACAGCTCTTCTTTTGAAAATCTTCCGTGCTGATAAATCTTCTCTATCCCTATAATCAGTTGTTTTTGCTTTCTACTATTCGCTGCATCCTTCCTACTCAGGAAATCAGCTACGACATTCATGTTTCCCGGCCTATGCCTGATCTCAAAGTCATACTGTTGTAAGTACAACGCCCACCTGTATAATCTATTATTATTGAATGTTTTGTTCTTCATAAAAGAAATTGCTGTATTGTCGGTTTCGATATAAAATTTGTTTCCGGTTAAATAGAATTTTAGTTTGTTGATTGCAAAGATAATGGCTAACATCTCCTTTTCAGCAATTGTGTATCTCGTCTCATACCCTTTGAGTATCCGTGAAATAAAGCAAATCGGGACTTCTACTCCTTCTTGGACCTGTATAAGTTCTGCTGCTACTGCCATGTCCGATGCGTCCGTCCTTAATATGAAGCTTTCTTTGAAATTTGGATATTTAAGTAGCAATCTCTCATGGAATTTTTGTTTTAAATTGTTAAACGCCTTCTCTCTTTCTTCAGTCCACACCCATTTCGTTTCCTTCCTCAGTAATTCAACCAAAGGCAAAGTTAAGTCAGAATAATTTGCTATAAACTTCTTATAATAATTTAACAGCCCAAGTAAGCCTCTTAGCGTTTTTAAATTTTTCGGACGGGGCAAATTCTTTATTTCTTCTATTCTTTCTGTACTTATTGTGACCCCTTTGTTGCTAATTTCATAGCCTAAATACGCTACATTAGTTTTCATGAATTGGCACTTGGCCAAATTTAATTTCAAACCGTTTTCGTTTAAAGTACCTATAACTAATTTTAAATGCTCCAAATGTTGTTCCACATCTTCTGAAAATATTAAAATGTCGTCTATGTAATGCACGCAAAAGCTGTCGAATTTATTTAATATTTGTTGCATAGCTCTCACTAAAGCTGCGCACGATGTTGTCAAACCAAACGGGACCACCTTGAATTGAAAAATTTCCCCCTCTATGCAGAATCCGGTGTATTTTCTAGAGTCCTCATGTAGCGGTATCAACCAGAATGAATTTTTCAAGTCCAATTTCGATAGAACTCTCTTGTCCCAAATCTGACTCAATAAAACGTCAATTGTCTGCGGACTTTCATATTGGGGTTTCGTAATCTGATTAATTTTACGTGCATCGAGACATAATCTAAGACTACCGTCGCTTTTTTTTACTACCACCATTGGGTTAACGAAGTTTGTTTTAGAGCGTTCTATTACCCCCTCGTCTAACATTTGTTGTATTTCGTGTCTTACCTTCTCGCGTTGTGCAAATGGTATAGGATATGATTTGGACTTAAAACCTTGTGATTCGTCGACATACAATTTGTGGCAATATTTCTTCGCTTGTCCGGTCTTCTGGTTTAATATTTCTTCATTTTGCTCGATTATTTCCATGATCCTATCTTTATATTGTATAAAATCCCTTCCTATCTGATTATCATCCAGTATTCTTTCCCCTATCGCATAATTATTTATAATAATAACTTCGTCTCCGGCTTTCTTAGCTCGGCAACAATTCATATTATCGTCTCCCGCCGTTATCTCAGCTGGGCAACAATTTCTTAGCTCGTGATCCTCAATAGACCAAGGCTTTACAATGTCATCAATCTGAATGCTCTTTCGCATTCCATCAATTTTTATCCCTACTTTCTGAATGATATCTACACCTATTACAAACTGTACGTTCAAAGCTGCTACAATATAAAATCGGACATCAAATTCTTTTCCATTTATGCATATCTTTATTGCCAATACCCTATTTGTTGTTGAAATTTTCCTTCTTGTTGCGGACAAAAGGTCGATCTTGTTAACTTTTATAATGTTGCTTCTTAAATTATTCATATGAGTATTTATCACTTCCTCCTGTACTAAGGAAACCATTGCACCACTGTCAATCAACGCATAATATTGTTGGTCTAAAATCTGTAATTTTATAAATGGTAAACACGGGTTTGTTGCATATTCTTCGTTCTCCTCTAGTAAATATTCCCCCGTTCTGTCCCATGTGATAGCAAAATTCGCAACATACTTAAAACTACTATTACTAACTATATTTACAAAAATTGGGGTTTTTTTTTACCCCCCGAAGGCTCTTCGTGCACCTCGGCTATCTCTATTCGGTTCAAATTTTCTGCATTGTCTCTATCTGTGTTTCGCTCCGTAAATAATGTGTTGACGTACTGTCTGTCTGTATTCGGTGCCTGCTCCATCTCTTGACATCTCTTCTTATTACGTTCGGCAATAAGCTGGTCATAGTTCTTTCTATCTTCCCCCGTTCTGAAATTATTCCTGTTCTGGTTACCCCAATTATTATTGTAATATCCCCTATTTTGATTGTATGGTCTATTAAAGTTTCCCACGTTTCTTCTGTCTTGTTGATTATATTGATTATTATTATTAAAATTGTTATTTGGCCGAAATTTATTTTCTAAAGTGTTATCCAATTTTCTTTTATAACTTGAATTTTGATGAATCGCTGTCCGTGTTTCTCCTCTCTCGTTGTAAACCGCCATGTCATAGTTTCTCACAATTTCCAACAAATCGCGCAACGTCTTGACGTTTTGGACTGCCACCGCTCTGGTTATTTCAGCCTCAAGGTGTCGTGACAGGTGTTGTACTATTTCCTCTTCTGCCAACTTAGGAGTTAGGTACTGTGCCTTGTTGAAACGGTGCAATATGTACATTTCGCGAGACCCTCCTTTATCGATGTACTTGCCCGATGTTAGTTCCGTCCTTACTTGAGCTTGATGGGAATTACTCCAGTATTGTTCCACGAAGAGTGCCCGAAATTCATCGTACGTTGCATATTTGGATTTTATGATGCTATGCCAGACTTCAGCATTTCCCTTTAATGCCATATTGATTACCTGTAACCGTCTGCATTCAGTCGTTATTGTTTTAATAATATCGTCTAACTTGCTTAGAAAAATCATCGGGAGCTCCCCGTATCTCCCCTCGAACTTCGGGATAAATTCTGTGCTGAAGCTCGGAGGTGCCACACTAACCGGATATTCTTGTGTGTGTTCTAACCTATCATTAATCCCCTGTAACTCCCTTGTGAGTCGGTTGTCTATTATAGTGATCTTTGTTGCATTTTGCTTCCTTTCCTCGCCTGCTTTCTTGAATTTTTCTTCTGCACTTGTTTTTAACCTGTCTAGCTTCTGATCTGTTTCATCTTGTTGTTGAGCCAGCCTTTCTTGTGTTGTTATTTGTAATGCTAACATTGTATCTTCAATTTCTTCGTCCTTTCTTTTTAGGCTTTCATCAACCCTCTGCAAGACTTCTTGTTGTATCTCCGCCTTCATTGTTTCTTTGAAATCCTCGAGTTTCTTTTCTAACCCTTTCAATTTTCCTTCCACCGCTTTGACCAGGATCTCTGCATGTTGCTCTGCTCTATTCTCTCTTTCCGCTGCATCTCGTTTCAATTCCTGTACCGTTCTTTCGGCATCTTGTTTGAGCTCTTGTATTTTATTGGTGAGTATTTGTTGTAATTTTCCGTCCCTTTCCTGTGCTTCCTTTCTGCTCTTTTCTTCCCTTTCCTCTGCTTCCTTCCTGCTCTTTTCTTCCCTTTCCTCTGCTTCCTTCCTCATCTGTACTATAGCTTCCATAATCCCACTTAATTCCTGCGTTTGTTTTGACGTTTGCGGCTGTTGTGTTTCGGGCTGGTCGCCCTGTGTTTGTAGTTCGGTCAGTGGCTCTTGTGCCTCCGTAACCTCTGCGGCTTGCTGTTCCTCGCCTTCGTTTTTCTTTTGCTGTCTTCGAGTCATCATGTGTTCGATTTTTGTTGATTCGTTGATACAGATAGAGTTTGAGTGCTCACACCCACAGTTGTCTGTGAGCACCCACACAAATAAAGCTTTTCAAAAATTTTAGATCTTAATAACTTCCACCTACCTACTGTCTGTCAATTTATTTAATTACTTTAATTCCTTAACAGCATTGAGCTCCTAGTGAATTTATAAAAAAAAAACCCATGAATTAGGCGACCATTTAATTATTTTGCAATAGCCCAATACGTGGTTTATTTTTAATTTTACAAGCCTACACGTTATGTTAATTTTAAATTTTTCTTTGCCGCAGCGTTGGACGCCATTTAATTATGCAATGACCCTTCTTTACGTATAATATTTGTATGGTTATAATTAATGTAATAAATAAAAAGAGTCACCACACAATATTTAATTTAGTTCTACCACTTGCTAAAATCAAACTAACTGATTAATTTATTTCGTTGGGTACGCCAAAATTGAGAATTACTCTTATGGTAGTTTGCCCTTTTTCTAATCCATTCATCTGATTTACGAATTTCGCTAGCTCAATTATAAAACAGAGACATGAAATTAAAACTCAAAATCTCAGGTGTTGGGTTCCTGACTTTCCTAGTTAAAAATTTTACGGTACGCCTCTGAAAAGTAGGCAGATTGACCTGAAATGTAGGCGTAATGTGCCGTTGTTAAACTGAAATGTCAATTCTATTAAACCAAGTTCGAGTTACCATCAGCTCGCGTTTGAAATTGATTTATCAACAATTAAATGAACAAATTTTACAGTAAGATTTTTAATAATTGCCTTCAAGTGGCGTCTATGTATTCTTTTGTTTTTCCAGATCGTTTGCTATTGGTGCATTCTAAAAAGGACGCCGTATTCGGATTTGTTTTTTGATGCCTCCAACTGAGTATTTTAATTGTAAATCCTGGGAAAATAACTCGCCATCCCCATGAACCGCTGTGATTTTCTTATTCTCCAGTCGTAAATAAGGTATTCCGTGATTTTCACACCGATTGCGCGAGTCGAAATTTTAAAATCCACTAACCTCACTTTCGTAGATTCGGGACCCCTTTTTATGTTGATTCTGGCTAAAATCTTGCTCCCCGGGCGGCTCATGATGCTGGGCTGTGTTCTGGCCTGAAGTGTGGAGCTGCCGGAAAAATCCTGCCACTCTATGCCTTCCCACGATGCTGCTCACTGATGTCGCAGGAATTCGCCAACTGCCGAACCTGCCTCGGAACGCCAAAAACTCAAATACCTGGAATCTCTTGCCTCCAATTGTGCTGATACACTCGAATTCGCTGATTACGATGGTGCTATTTATTTTTTAATACGTTTATGCCTTCTATTAAAAAACTTGAATTAAAGTCAGAGCAAATTCAGATAGCTTTCACCCATTTATTTTAAACAATTGCTCTCCTGTCGTTATTGACAAAACACTGTCTACAGATTTGAATTGTAGGAAATCAACCAGGTACAAAAACATAACTTATAATCTAATTTTAACAAATTTTATCAGTTAATTACAATTCTTATGTACTAAAATTAATGTCTTTTGGAATTGTTCATTTCTCAATGTTTTTTAATGTGCCACTCACTTGATTTTTATAACACTTAAATGCCCATTGTTTATCACTGCACTGACTAGTTTTTTAATCCACCAACATTGTCTAATTTCTTGCTTATTTGAATTCCATCTAATTTCTTGCTATTGCAATCTCTTCAAATCCCCAAGTCTTGTATTTTCATGTCATAAATGACTTGCCTGGCTTTTCTATGTTCTTTGCCTCATTCTTCTAGTCATTCTTGTTCTCACCTTTATTAAAAATGTTCATTTGCTATCCATTCTCTAATGACTTTACTTTCTACGCTTCCATTTTTAAGCTGTGTCTAACTTGAACTTTTTGTGCCAATTCTTAATTAATTTTAGATTCGACTTTTAGTTTGTGCAAATCTATTATATTACGATTAAAATTACATTGCTAAACCCAATACACGGAATTTGAGCTTCCATATTTCTGTGCCTATTCAATTACAATCAATTTCATTGGCGAATTATACCAGTGTTATTATGATTTGGCAATTTATGTGAATTTTCTCAGATTACTGCAATCAGAGCCGATTTGAGGGCTAAATACCATCGCAATACATCCTGTAAGCATACTCAAAAATCCAGCAACAAAACAAATTTGGTTAAACAGCATCGACAGAAAAAATGATAAATCCAAACGACCAAGAATATGTGAAAATCATTTTGGAAAGAATCAGAGGGAATTTGGAGTACGCTTTAGTTTTCATATTAGGTAGGAAAACTAGTGTCATTAATCCTTACTTTTAGGAGTTATTACAAGTAGATGGAAGCAAGCCAGTATAAAATGTTAAGATTGAATCACTATTTGGAGTCCTACATTTAAATATTATTCAATCTATGTTCCTCAGGTGTAGACGTGAACAGCAAATGAATATAAAGTTGACTTAATACCACTGTATTTACTAGTTAATAAATAAAAGGGTATTACATGGCATAAAGCACATTTAGTTTCAACTTCTTACCACGACTAAATACAAAATAATTTAAGTCAACTATAACCTATGACAGTTGTAACTAACTTCACCAGATGAACCTCTTCATTCTATTAATGTAGTCGACTGTGAAATTGTGACTAACTTCACTTCATGGATCCCTAAATGTCATCGTTTGCCCTACTCTTACTATATACAGGTACTCTAGATCTGGACAGAGCCAGTAGATATAGAGAGTACCGCCATTCTTTGATCCTTGAAAATGCCGCTATCGCCGCCATTTTTGTTCCCACCAGCAATGACTGAATGAGGTATGTCTAAAATTTTACTTGAAATTGGCAAGACTGTAAGTCTATGTCAAATTCGAGGTTAGCAGGTTATGTTTTGCGCCAGTTTGTGTCAAAACTGATGCAAAAACTAACCTGCTAATCTCGAATTTGACATAGACTTACAGTCTTGCCAATTTTAAGTAAAGTTTTGGATTGCCAACAAACGTCACGTTGACGGAATTGTGTTACAAACCTCAAAGTGACGCATATGTCAGAGGAATAAACATGGCGGACGTGGCGGTACTCTCTATATCTACTGGCTCTGGATCTGGAGGTCAACAAAACTTGTTGACAGTGTGTATGTAGTACTGGTCTTACAGATTTTTTAAAAACTATTAAAAATAACATTAAGTTATTCAATATAATAATTTTGTGATAGTGGTGGAGCGTTGTTAATACAACCTTGGTATAATATAGACAAAAATTATAAGATAAATTAGTTTAATAAGTGTACAGCAGTGAGTATTACCCTTAACTAGTTGTACAAAATATTTTTTTATGAGCACTTTGAACTGTATTTTTAGATAGTGAGTTTAAGTAAATACTGATATGGAAGGCTTAAGCACGTATTTCCACAAGCTGAGTAGTGAAAATCAAAAACGGTATTTAGAAAAAATCAGCTTGATTCAAAATGTTGACCCATATGCGCTACGAGCACATGAGTTTTCAAACGACTTTGACAATATTCCCTCCATTAAGAAAGATGACATAATGGAATACCTACTTCTTAGAGCTAGCCCTTTTACTCACAATCAACTGAAAGCCCATAAAACTGTTGCTGCTTTTGCCCAAGTAGTGTGCAGTTGGGTTAAAGATCTAAAAACTACAATTTTGCAAAACTACTTATTTGTAGGAAAGGTAAGTTTTATAAGCGAAGTTAAAAATTACTCTGAATGTTAAAATGAGTAAATTATATGAAAGATGTAAATCTCATTGTTTAATTCATGTATTATTTATTCATAGGTTCTTCATTCTGAATGTTTAAACGAAGTACCATCGAAACCATGGTTTATTTTAAATGCCAAAGGTAAAATTCTAGCCGCGCATTGTGACTGTAAAGCTGGTCTTGGGGAGGTTTGCACCCATGTAGCTGCTATTTTATATGCTTTACTCCAAAGAAAACCAGAAGAGTCGGTCACAGATAGGCTTGCTTACTGGATAACTCCAGTGCCAATAGATGTACATCTGTCTATCGGTGAAATTGACTTCACCCCGCCAACATCTCTATGGCAGAAAGCTTCTAAATCACAGGATAAAGAAATTGCCCATGTGCATTAAATATCTTCGAAGGAAATTTTATCAAGAAAGGAAGTGGTAACATTTTTGGAAGATTATAAAGAACCCGGTTGCGAATCTGCTCTACATAAAATTCTGAAACCATTTACTACAACTACAACAGTCAAAAATGGTAAGGATTACTACACTTTTTACATTTTTATATTATAAACCATTACAGTAATTTAAAATAGTTATTTTCATGACAAGCGTCGAAAGTAGCAAATTTCGTGCGAGTGTTGATTAGACAAACGAGGGCGTAGCGAAGCGAAGCCCGAGTGGATCTAAAACACGAGCACAGATATTTGCACTTTCGGGCGAGTTATGAACACTATTTTTTAGACGACCACTCAAAGTAAATTCTATTTTTAAGAATTGTTTTTATTTCGTTTGCAAAATTGATCGTTATATTATTATTGGTGCAATTATAACAAATTAGAGCTTGTTGGAAGCAGAGCAGCGAATAAAGCAAAAGCGTCTGGATTATTTGAATCACGGTCTACTTAATTGTGTGACAAACGTCAGAGTGACGTTTGTCACACAATTAAGCAGGCCGTGATGTGAATAACTTTGTGCCGTTACGATATGACTACCACGATATAATATCGTGCTAGTGTATGAAATTGTCAACTTTCTGTAGTAGGCTGCTGTCGCGATAATGTTACTTTCATACGTGGTCGTCTAAAAAAACATTATTGCTTACTATTTCTCTTAGGTAGCGTCCACGTAATAGTAATTTACGTTACAAGTATAGAAAGTGGAGCTTTTCAGTACGACTGAGATGTTTCGGGAAGAGGCCGTTAGGCCGATTCCAGAATTTTGAGACGAGTATGGAAAAGCCACTTTCATACGAGTTTCGTATAATATTTTTTCGTACACTAGCATACAAAACGGAAGAATAAATGTATGTTTCCATCTGAATTTACCGTAAAATTGATTAATTAGAAAGTTAGAATTTGCCGTATAAATACCGCAAAGTAACTTACTAATTAATAAATTTTACAGAAAATCAGCTCTTTCAATAATCAAAAAAAAATTTTTTTAAACTTGTATTTTAAGGGTTTTTTGCTTGTTTGCTGGACAATGTACACGGTTCAGTTTATTTTAATGTGCATTTACTAACATATCAGTAAAGTTATGCAGGTGGTGCATAAAGCAGTGATGCAGGATCTTCAATCATACAACAGCCGGTTGATGATCAACAACAGTTGAATATTATTAACAGTGACATTGAAATGATAAAAGATGCCTTAAAAATAAACCTTTCCTCTAAAATAAACATAGATTTGCCATCAATACTGCTAAATGCAGAAGAGGAAAAGTATTTTAATGAAAATGTTAGAGTGTCAAGTGAAACTGCATTAGATATAGCCACAAAAACCATTGGTCAAGATAGTGCCTTGTGGCAAAGGTTCAGAAGATACCGAATTACTGCTTCTGGTTGCTACCAGTTGTATACTTATTGCAATAATAAAAACCCCAACTGGGAACAAAAAATTGAAAAATATATAAATCCGTCATTTAGAGGAAATGAGCATACGAGGTATGGTAAAACATACGAGACTGCTGCCAGAGAGGCATACCAGCAACAGTTTGGAAAAGTATACCAAACAGGTCTTTTAATTAATTCTTCGCTACCATGGTTGGCATGTAGTCCAGACGGATTAAAAATGTTTGAGGAAAGATTTTATAGGCTAATTGAATTTAAATGTCCTGTATTAGGTGCAAAGCAAGGCATTCAAGAATTGGTACAGACTCTTCCCTATATAAAATACGATGCAGCAAAGCCTTTTCCATTTTATCTGAATCGCAAACATACATATTACGGACAGGTACAGCTTGGGATGGCTATTTTAAATTTAGAATTGTGCGATTTCGTTATATACAGTTCTTATGATAATGGAATACTGGTTATCGAGGTGGAGCGAGATGAAGAATTCATAAAAAATTTAATAAGCAAGATGCATTTTGTTTATTTTAATTATTATTTAAAAAAAATAACTTATACATAATGTTACAGGTTTCGAGTAATTGGGATAACAACTTAATTATTAAATATATATTAGTGTGTATACTAATTTTAAATCTTATAGATAATGTGTATTACTTAATGCTTTTACCGTGTGATCGGTTCCAAAGCCGAACATAATATATCACAAGGCTACTAGAAACATTTAATTTAATTTAAAAAACAAGGTTGCCTAGGACATAACTTTAAAGTGTAGGCTGAAAGTCCTTCGACATCAATTAGGCTAGGCATACCATTTGTTTACTAAAAACTAAAAACTTGCTATTTTCAGTTTTGAAACCAATCACCCAATACGTACAGCTGCGGAAATAAAAAGCGGGACACAACATTTTTGCCGAAATTAAATTGTCTGAATAAATTTATTTTCGATGCTATCCCAAGCTTCTTGTACTGCATTAACCTGTTCGTCTTTGTTCATTGACACATGATAGAAAGCATTTCATAAAAAATCAGGAAGGCAACATTACAACATTCGAATAGTAAAAAATGACCCTACAGAACTTGTCCCGGTTTATGTTTCCGCAACTGTACCTACTACAGTATAATTTTATTTTTTGCATAGTGATCGTGAAAGTCGTCTTTTTTTAACGAAAAATCGTATTGAAAGTTCCACTTTTTTAATGCAAAAATCGTGAATAAAGGTACACTTTTTTTAACTATTTTATTGAAATGTCAAGTTGACAGTTGTCAATTCCGAAGTTCTTTTCGACTAAATTTCGACCAAGAGATCACTATGCAAAAAAATTACGTGTACAACACGTTTTGAAAGTCCTTTTTTTCATTCATTTGCTTGATTAACTCGGGCTTCGCCCTCGTTATCAAACTGCAAATTCATGAAAAAAGTATATCTTTCAAAACTAGTTGTACAAATTACTATTGTTTCAATGTTTCTACATTACTTATAATAAACAACCTTATATTATGACTACTTTTATTACTGCACCACAGAAGGACACAAATTGGTCAGTGCACAAGTTACTGTTAATACCTGATCAATAGCCGGAACGTTTAAATCAATATTCTTTTTTTGAACAGTATGAATAGGTAGTAAATTATGTAAAATCCTGTATTTTCGACGAACTGCACCAATCACTCTTTCTACATGGATCCTAACAGAAGCTAATTGTCTTGTGGACTTGAAGAGGGTCTAATTGTTTTTTATTTTTTAAAAAATCGGGAATTTTGACTTCAGCTAGACGCATTCTCACACATTCTTCAATTAAAAACCCCCTGTTTGCTAATACTAAATCGCCTGGTAAAAGATTATTTAAAATTCCACATTTTTCCGTGATCATTCTGTCAGTATTTCGTCCACCATAGGTTTTAGATATAAATGTTATCGCTCCTTGGGGACATATGCCTATCAACATTTTTATTGTATTGCTATGTTTATAATTTGACCATGTTGCTGCTTGAGCTTTTAAGTTAGGTACTAGGTTTTTCGATCCTCACTTCAAAACAATCGATTATTACAGTAACTTTATTTCCAAAATGCTTTTTGAAACAGTTGGGCATTGTAGCAATTAAGTCGTCCCTATCAGGTCATATTATAAAATGTTTTAGATATTTATATAATACATTCAAGTTTTTGTAAAAAATTCTAGATGCCGTTTGAACACTGATATTAAATCGATATGCAATATCCGTAAACATTAGATCTAGTCGAAGGTGCATCAGAGTAAGAATGAATTGCTGAAATTTTGACATACGTGATACGTCACTTATATTATGCTGAACCAAATTAAAAATTTTCATTAAGGCTGTAAATGTAGGTAAGCCTGTAAAGTACTTGGTTTTTTTATCATTTCCTTCAAATGTGGCTTCGGTAATTGATAATGCACTTATTTGATTTTTGCATGCATGGAGCTGTTCATTTAAATACCGTACTTCCAAAGATAACTTTTCATAGGCTTCCATTTGATCTTGGTTTATATAAGTTTGTATCATTTTATGTGTAGACCTGTTATTTTCATTCGTTACTTCTACGTTCTCCTCATTTTTAATCGAAGGTAATGTATCAGGTTGTAGGCTACTTTCATCTTCAGTATAGTTCAATACCTGGAATACAAAATTACGTCTAAACACGATGAAGATCAATTATTCAACAAATTTTGTGAAACAGTTTTTGTACAAAGTAATCACTAATTTATGAATGATAGGTTATACATTTAATTATTAATTATATGAAAATTGTTGCTCTATATTAATTTGAATCTACCTTTTTGGACTTTGTTGTGAATTTCTTTAAATCCGGTTCCCTAAATCGATTATATCTGCGTGCAGCAGAGCGTGGACTCTTCTTAGTTTTGGATGATTTGTAACCCATCTTTATATGTGGAACATAGTCGGGATTATTGGTATCACCAAATACAGCAGGTTTTCCTATAAAATCAGTTACTTTAGAGGGTTTTCGCAGAAGGAAAGTAACTTATTAAACATGCAATTAATAATATTACTTCATAGTACCTGACAGAAAATGATCTGAACATATCCTCATATATTTAATTTTACTGTCCGTTAAATCGGTGCGATGTAAGGCTTGTATGCAAGCTTGACGCCTTTTAATTCTTTCATCTACAGTTCTACCCCTATTGTCCCTTTCTGAAGGTAATAAATAGTATTTTTTTTGCCAGTCTCTCATACTATTATTAGAGCACCCAACAACTGCACAAGAATGGGGCACTGAAACAATTAAAACGTTTTATTATTAAATATAACCTATAAACAGAATTATAAATGATCTAATCGCCACTTCACTTTTAAACCGCAATATTTACTTACTTTTGTTAGACAGACAGATGTAAAATCGTAAAAAAGTTTGGTTTATTAACTATAGTACGTTTTTTTCCTATAAAAATTTTCAAGGTCAAGATAAAATTGGCAAAACTGCTTTTTTTAAATTATTAGAAAATTTATTTTCGTCAGGTTTTTCTGTAAACGACTTTTGTCACTTTGACATTTAAAATTAAATTGTCAGTTTTTCTTTTTTGAAACTGAATACGCGTAAAAACGGAATCTTTTAAAATTAAATGTAGTGAAGTGTGCAGAGGAACTGTTGGATCTGCATCTTAACACACCAGAAGAAGACGTTTACGAAAGATTAGCAAGAGCTTTTGATGTAGGTACTTAGAACTTTAATGCCAGATTTTAAATTTCCCACTAATTTTTAGTTCTATAAAGTTACTAAAAAATTTTGCCAACATATATTTTTTAAAGGAATCCAAGTTATGCCAACATAAACCCTAAATTCTTTGACCTTGAAAATTTTTATAGGAAAAAAACGTACTTTATGCACACTAAAATTTGCATTTGCTGAACGTTAACCTGGAATGTTTGTTGACCTCCAGAGCAGCTGCAGAGTTTCTCCTAGAGTGCTTTATTAACCAGGCAAGCTTATCCCACTAGATTTTGTGTCACAGGGATTTTAGCGCCAAGCCGTTGGCTGCGCTGACCGGTAACCGTGTGTTCTGTCGTCTGTCAAGCAAGCAAGACTAGAAACCGTTGGAGCACGTACTGTTTGATCCAGACGAACACTGCATGCTGATTTAAATCTTGGTGCATTCCATTACGATGTTAATTATAATTACAGTCTTCATCCAATGTGGTTATTTAAATCTATATACAGTGTGTAGGTGTTGTTCTGTGCTGTCAACTGTATCTGTCAGTTCTATTGAGTTCTGTCACTCGTCACTGATGTTTTAACTAAGGTACTATTAATGTTCTCTAGTTTAAACCACATGCATGTTAGTTAACAGTGTTTTTGTTTCGATTTTTTCTGCTTTCTTTTTATTTGTTTAAAAACCAATCTTTTTTAAGACGGATAAAATTAAATGACAGGATCTTTGTTTTTCCGACTTACCGTATGCTATTTGGAAAGTAACTAGAATTTGAATTTGCCGCCACTTTCAGTAACTCAAAATGGCGGACGAGCTTGCTCGTATCACGGCCTCCTGGATTAGTGCGAGACTGACGTCTCTAAGCGGCCCGCCGCATTTTTAGTTCAAGGCGTTTTTTATGGTTTGTAGAGGCGCTACAATACGTTGCGCTTGTGCCCTTGGTTGCATACGTCCACGGCCTCCTGGATTAATATTAATCTAGGAAGTCGTGCTTACGTGACAGATAATTTTTCAAAAACCCAACAGATGGCGCCAAAGTACGTTGGCCTCAAGGTTGGTAAAACTGAAAGCGTGTTTAGGACAGTGAACTCTAACGTAACTGGAAAGGACCCGTCGCGTGCGCAAACCACGCAAAACTGTGTCAGGGGCGACAGACTGAGATGGAATGATCGTGTAGTATCCCTATCTCTATTTTACTCATGCAAGTGAATGGCAATTGTGCGGTTCATTTCCCATTTATTAAAATTTGTTATTATTTTGAGGAGCTTGTATCTGTGAAAAGGTTTTTAATTGTCGAATTACTTTTACATCAAGCAGTTCGTGTATTTTGTTGAAAGCAAATTGCAGCAAAATAGTGTCAAAACCATTTTCCAAGTGTTGTGTTTACAAACTGAACAATCGTGGTGCTTAATTGTGTAGCTTATGGTTGCAATAATGTACAGGATGCAAGAAAACCAATTTCATTTCATACGTAAGTTTACAGTTTTTGTATAGCCTAAAGTCTATAAAATCTTTATTGTATGATAAAATTTAAAATACTCATAAAATGTAGTTAACCTATAAAAGTGAATAAAATATATAATAAATTTTATTATTAATTAAGTATATGTTTATTTTAGTTTTCCAAACGTTCAGAGATTCTGGAACTTTGGGTGAAAGCAATAAGAGAGAATTGGTTGCCTTCCAAGACGAGTAGGCTGTGCGGGGAACATTTTTTATCTGTGGATTACCAAATTAAGCCAGGATGTAATACTAAATTACTCAAACTTGATGCTGTGCCAAGTAGTTTTTCATTTCCAAAACATCTATAAAAAAAGGCAACACATCGCAGGAAATTAATTCGACATGATGTGAGTTATTAAAATAACCTTCTGTATTATGCCAAAAATTGTCTTTTTATTTTTTTTTAGATGGCAGATGATAGGGTTAAAGAAGAACCTATGAGTATTGATTTTGGTGTTACTACACCAGAATCGATAAATTTGCCATCACCATCTGCTAGGGGATCAAAACTGCTCAGGGACCAAGAAACGCAGACTGCAGCAATAGATGATAAACTTTTCCGCTTGAAAAGACAAGTAAAAACTTTAAAACAAAAAGTCAAGAGCAAAAATTTAAAGCTGTTTACTATGAAACATCTCATTAAGGAAATTTCAAAAAGTGGCTTTAGCAATGAAAATTTAAATACTGTCCTGAAAAAATATTTTGAAGGTTAATAATAATGCTTGTGCTAAACTATTGGACTTGAAAATTAATAATGAATCTTTTTGTAGGTCTGTCTTTAGAGCTTGTGCTTCTGCAGAAAACAGACTCTGAAATTAAAGATCGTGGTCAAAGACGATAAATGTAGACTAATTGTATTTTACATAATTTATTCATATAAATATTTGTACTATCAAATATTATTAAATACATTTTGCAATAAAAAGCATTTATTCTTTATAATTTATTGCTAATTACAACTGCTGAAATGCTTAATATCACTATTTCTTTATATTGCTCTTGTAAGTGTTTATAATAATGTTTACAAACAATTATCGATATTAAGCGTTTCACCATTTGCATTAGCCGTGATATTTTAAATTGAAATAAAATCATTGTTGAAATAAAAGTGTTACGAAATCCAGTTACTTATTGATTTTTGTACCTTTTCTCATTTGTAATTGTTCCCTATATGTGTATCTATAATCTAGTCTAAACATATAACAATATAGATTTTAAATATTGTTTTATCAGTCAAATAAGGGTTTTACAAATTTCAATGACTGCTAAATTTGTATGGTCACCTATCCAGAATTTTATTAAATATTCGACAAATACTAGAAACAGTTATATAATTCTTTTACCTCTTAAAAGATTAATCAAATAATCTATAAATTTTAATAAATTATTTAAAAAAAGATAGGATAGGAAATAAAAAATAAAACCTTCAAATTTGCTCATTTCTGCCATTTATTCAATATGTTAAACAGAGAGGGAGATACTACACACTTGCGGGTTGCCTAAAAATCAACTTGCCTCACTTTCAAAGCATTTAGGGTCCTTTCCAGTTGTGATTGAGTTCACTGGTTTAGGAGGTTGCCTCGTTCCCATTTAAACCCATTGTTTGATTATTTTCCCCCGCAAAAAGTAACTCATGACGTCATACGAACCGCGCGAAATTTAAAGTCGTAATGTCAAATAACTGTTGATAAACTTTACAATGCCTGTGACTTGTGCAGTGTCTGGTTGTTTCACTAATTTATCAACGCACCAAAAAAGGATAGGAAAATACAAAATATGCAAGAAAAAATAAATTTATTAAGAATGAGCTGTAAAAAGAAAATTAATGTCGCAAAGAGTTGCAAATGTGCTAGTATCTTTCCAAAAATATTTACGCCTTCTCAATTACGAAAAATTAAAGGTTCTAGAAATATAAAATGGACAACACAGGATATTACTCAAGCTTTTACTTTGAGATATTTGAGCAAGGTGAGTTACATATATCTAAGAGAATCCTTGAATTATCCATTACCAGGTTAATTGATGATCCATTATGTTATAACATATCAATAAAATGATAAAATACCATACCTAATTACCTAATAGTTTTTTTTATTAATACAGGAATTTCAACATTGCAACGTTGGGCTTCTAAAATGGACATGCAGCAGGGTTTACTGAAAACTGTTTTCCAGTTCCTAAAAATTGCAGAAATAACTATGTCAGAAATAGACAAGTTAGTAGTTCTTCAATATGATGAGATGAAGGTTGCTGAATTGTACGAATATGTCAAAAATGACCGGGTAATTGAACCTCATTCACAACTGCAAATTGTAAATGCTCAAGGTTTAATTGGAAAATGGAAAACTCCTGTTTTTGCCGACTTTGATCAAAGGATGACTCCAGAAATCCTACATAATGTTATAAATGCGCTGCACCACATAGGTTTTAAAGTTATTGAATGTGTAAGTGATTGCAGATCAACAAATATTTCACTGTGGCTTGATTTAAATGTTACATATGAAAACCCATTTATTACACATCAATTGACTGGTTCAAATATTTACTTCTTTGCGGATGCCCCACATCTTCTCAAGTTAATTAGGAATTGGTATTTAGATTTAGAATTTGTACATAAGAATTGTGTTATTAATAAGGATACATTACATCAGTTAATATCATCAAGCAAACAAAAAATCAGTAGCTGCTTTAAACTAACAATAAATAATTTAACTGTCGAAAGCCCTAAAAGACAGAATGTTCGTATGGCAGCAGAATTACTGAGTCATACAACAGCAATAGCGTTAAGACATTACTATCCCGATAATAATGCAGCAATTGAAGTTTCCAATTTTATAGAGCTTGTTAACTCTTGGTATGACATCATGAACTCGTATACACCCGATCACGACCTAATTATTAAATCTGCATATGGTAAAAATATTGATGCTCAAAATGCAATTTTAGATCAAATGTATAATTTGGATAGCACAGTCATTTTCAAGAGAAAAAGGGTCATTCAAACATTTCAAAAAGGAATCTTGTTATCTATCAATTCGGTAAAACATTTATATAAAGATTTACATGAACTATATGGTATAGCTTACATATTAACGCACAGATTAAACCAAGATTCGCTAGAAAATCTATTTGGCCAATTGAGAACACAAGGTGGTTTAAACGATCATCCTACACCCACCATGCTCTACAACGGCTGCGATTAATTATATTGGGAAAATCTACGAACCTACAAATTAATTCAAATACCAATCGTTGTTCTGATATTTATGTTGTTGGTGAAGTTATAAGAGAGTCTGGCGCTGAGATTCCTGCTGAAGATTCATCAACTTCAAGCTTATCAGATACGTTTGAAAACATGGAAGGCAAGAACCCCCATGACGTCGGTCTAAGCGATTATTTAGAAAAAGACTGTCTCCAATATTTAGCAGTATGGATAGCCAAAAAACTTCAAACTAGTCTCCCTCATCATGGCAATCACACTTATAGTTTACAAGAAAAACAAGTAGATAATTTGGTAGTACCTCCATGGGTAGTACATTTGTCCTATGGTGGATTAATTCAACCTTCTAATGAGTTTTTTGCGCTGATTAAAAATTTGGATGAGGAATTTAAAAATTATATGTTTTCCGGTTTAAGTAACCCAAAGAAAATTACAAAAAAACTTATTAATACACTCAAAATTAAATATTATGATGTCGATATTATACTGAAAATGTTTGTTAAACAGCGGATATTTATTAGAATGAAGTTTTTAAATTATAAATATAGTGAGCAGAAAAATTCTAAATTCAAGAAATATCACGCTGGAAATAAAATGAAAAAGATTATAACTTAATATTGTGCTTTCATTTTACTTTAAATACTTTAATTTTTGGGTTATCTACACCACAAAATCGGTGGTCTCTTTCTTTGTATGTATCTTTATTTGCTATCTCCTTCGAAGATACTGGACCGATTAAATTGTATGATAGTTTAAAATTTTGCTAATTAGATCAAAGGCCGGTTTTAATTTCAAAAAAAGTACGAAAAATTAAAGTAAAATGAAATTAATTAAATCGTATAATTTTAAATCACAAATACTCAATGTTCATCTATCAACATTTTTGTATATATAATTGGTAAGGTTGTATGTGTTTTTTATTGTAACGTGTAACACCCTTTCCCACCGAAGCGTAGCCTGGGTGATTCACTAGCTTAATGTAAAATTACACGTTGCTATCAGTTATAAAAATGACGAATGTTTGTTCATTACTTAAATAACTTTATTTATGAATTTATTCAGATAACTTAAAACGAACATTAACAAAACTTACTAAAAATGTACATTTATTTAAATACACAATAACTCAGCAAACTATCTACAATATAATTAATCACTATCACAAGTGTCATCAGATTCTTCATCGTTGACTTGTATTATTATTGGAGTAATGTCTTCTACGTCAAAACCCACTTCCCTGTCCGCCCACTTCTGTATAATGCCCTCTGCCTGTGCAACACAATTTGACCATGTTTCAGCTGTTACATAACGCTTTTTGCCACATATTTATGGTTTTTTCTACACCGTACCCATCTTCACCTATATGCTTATTATAATAAGTTTTGGCGATTCCCCAAACATCTTCAGTGGCGTTGAAAATACAATGGTAGGGAGGAAGTCGGACCACAGTATGTCCATACTGTTCAGCAAGGTGGTCTGCGACATACGTTTTTGGAGGTTTGTCTGAAAAAAAATAATTAGTACTTTAGCACACAAAATTCACTTAATATACTTACTGTACAACCAACTGCAATAATTCCATTTTTAATACATTCCCCTCAATATTCACTGACCGACTTGCTAACCAATCAATAATATGTATCTTGTTTTTTCAAACTAGCATGGGGCGTTTTATCGTGCTATGATAACTTGCGTTATCCATTAACAATAATTGATGGCTCCTCAAACAGTGCCATTTTCGAAAATCCAGGTTTCGTGTAAGTATACAAATTGTGACGGTCTTTTCCTGCTGCAGATTTTTAATGTACTTCCTTAAAGACACCACTCTGCGGAAAGCAATGTGATCCACCTCCATAAGCCCTCTGCGTGGATCATCCTTTTTCCAGCGGAATCCTACATCTTTCAGGACCTTTTCTAACGAAGATATTCCTCCCTTGTAAATATCTCTTTCCTTTAAAATTCGCAATACAGATGTCCGAGTAATATCTTGTTCTAACAAAAAAATATCCTTGTAATGTTCAGCAATAGCGAGTAAATGATTCACTTACTGTTTTGGTACATTTCATAAACCACATTTCTTATGGCTACTTCATCGAAATCGTCAATGTCCACTACGGGCTGAGTTCTCTGCTTTTTCTGCTTCGCGCTTTTGATATGTTCATTTGATTATACCGTCTGTGAAACCGAACTAACGGTTGGTATACATACTTGCAAGGCATTTGTAACTCTCTATAATAAATAAAACACTATAATGTAATAATACAATAATTATACATTTATTCCACAATGTAACTAACCTCTTGTACAACAGCTAAAGCAATCAAGGGCCCTCCATTGTCGCGTTGTTGCTCGAAAAAGCTTATTAGGAAGGCTATAAGCTGTTTTCACTGCTTACATCAAGCTTTCGGCATTATTTCCTCTGCATAACACACGTAAACGCAATCTCAATAAGTTAGGTTAGAAATAATATGTAGTCTCTAATGACGTCACGAGTTACTTTCCCCCCCGCCCCGCGAATTTAATTTTTTCGAATCTTGAGGCAACCTCCTAAACACGCTTTCAGTTTTACCAACCTTGGTTGGCCTCAGAATCACAAAAATTATACAAATGTGGCGGGCCGCGTAGAGACGTCAGTCTCGCACTAATCCAGGAGGCCGTGGCTCGTATAAATATAGTACCTTAGTTTCTCCCACCATCAATTGCTGACGTCACGTGGAAACGACTAATTACCTGGTGTACCAATATTTGGAACGTAACCTAAAATATGCGAACTGTCAACTGTGAATTTACTGCGTGATTTGTTTGTCACAAACTTGCTAATCGCGTGCACTAAATGCATCTGGTAGATACCGTACAGCTTTCATGCCCTCTACGACAAAATATCAATTGCTTAAATTTTCGACCGTGTTCGGTATGTATTAAGTTTTGGTATAATATTTGTAAATATCTATATTTCAATAAGCAAACAAAAAAGCATTTGCAATATCAACATTATCTTCTTTCAGAACTCCAGCAAAACTCCAAGTGTAGTACCGGACGCAATAACGACGAGGTGTCTTGTCTTCATTTCAGCAGATTTACGTTACTGGCTTCAGGTAAGCATACAAATAATTGTCACTTGAATATGGGAAAAAGATCGTTAACAGTCATAAAACGCTTCACTCACTCAAAAATGTATCAGAAATGTGCATTAACTTTTATGTTAATCTTGGATTTTCTAAAGCCGCGTACACATTAATAAATATTTACGTTGTGTGTTGAATTTCAAAATATAGCGCACTTTTTTGCAGCGCAAATTTAATGCAGGTGCATTATTTTTCGACCCACAAATGTGTGTTGTGCGTTGTGTGTCGGCGATCCGCCTGTTCGTCGATTTGCAGGGCGAAGTATTGTGCATTCCCTTATTATTAGTGAGTTTTATATTTGCAACATTTGTCGAAATAAGGAGTAATAATAGAAGATGGAATGGAACAACGAATATGCATTGGCACTCATTCAAGAGTACCGATTTTAAAATCCATTGATGAGATATGAAGAAAGTTGGGGAATTGTCCTGTGTTTTCATCAATTGCTAATGTCGTTAACAAGTCGGTACCGCCATCATGATTTTTATATTGATAAAGTTTTGTCATCCAGTAACGTCTCTCTTATTGAGTTTATTTTTATTTTTTTCGAATTAAATGGTGCATTATAATAAGGGCCGCATATTTCTTTTTTACTAATGAGTAATAAGGCATGGTTAATTAATAATTTTCTTCTACAAGTTAGAAAGTTCATTCCTAAAAATAAATTAAATATAAAACAAGACGAACACCAACATACGTCTACATCAGTACAATGTTGCGCCACAAATCTCAAGTTCAAGCAACAACCGACTGGATGATGGATAGCATGATTTGTTCGTCACGAAAATATTTGTGTACGTTTGTGTTCAGCGAACCGTCCACATCTACGTTAATTTCAACACACACATGCAAATTTACGTTAAATACAAGGCACAACGTAAATATTTATTAATGTGGACACACTTAATGTTTAGAAACCGTCATGGAAATAACTGGTGAGTTACTTAGAATACTGTTGTACATATTCAAACAATGACATACCTAGGACTATTTATCATACTTTCTACGGAGATAATTGATGTCGGTTGACTATTCAATTCACCTGTCATCTTTCAAAAATTGAGCAATGAAAATCCAGATCTTGACATTTGTTGACCAATAAAAAAATAGCGCATATATCTTCCTATTTTAAACAAATGTTTTTATTAGATAAATTAACTCCTATAGCGATAAAAAAGGTGCATTCTTTTTTACAGCAATAAAAACGCCTGTTGCTCATAAGCAGACTACATCTATAGTCCAGTCAAAATAGATATTTGAGTTAGGAAAAATTCGCATAGAGCTGAAAATTGGTAGAGGTGTTAAATACATGATTACAAATGAAATATCAAAAGTCCCCACTGATTCTACCTCTGCTAAAAATTTTATGCAAGTTCAAAGGTCAAAAATATTGGTTTTTTACATTTTTCTGTTAAACGGTGAGTGTTATCTTAAAAATAGGTGAAACAAAAGTTGTAGATCATGTAATTCTCTACAAAAATTGTTCAGATACTTTTTTTCGTACGAATCACCATTCTTGAGATATCGTGATGCCAAACGTAGAAAAAGTCGTATTGTAGGTAATATGCACACATTTCCGCACCACCTATGAGGTAATGTACTTGGCACATTTTTTTAACGTGGCTTTCCCAGTAGGCATACTCCACGATCTATTAATTGGAAAAATGGTACTATTAGGTAATGATTAAAGTGGAAATGATTATTGTTGCTTTATGAAAACTTTTATTATTATTGACAATCTTCAAATTCTACTTCATATTCAATATTAATGTCTTCATCTTCGTTTTCTTCTTCCTCTCCTTGCTGGATATCTGTAGATTGTTCTACGGAAAAAGATGCATCAATTGTCTCCTCATCGATATCATAAGTATCTTCATCTGTTGTGTTTGATTCAACATTGGCGCAAGACTGGCCTTGACAATCTTATACCATAAAATCGGTGGTCTCTTTCTTTCTTTGTATGTTTGTACGCTATATCCTACGGAGATACTGGACCGATTAAATTGTATGCCAGCTTAAAATTTTGCAAATTTTTAGACTTAGATCGTAGGCCGGTCGAGATATTTTGATAAATTGTATTTATCGTCCGATTTGGCTCATATTCAGAATATATGTTAGTTACGTAGAAAGAAATATTTTTACAAAAAATGGACCCAGTAGCTGGCGCTGGAGTCGAGATATTTATGGTCTGATTAGCAAAGCGAAACGTATCTCGGGTGATTCACTAGTTAATACATACTGGCGAAAAAAATAATCTGACTTTTCTACAGCCACAATTTTTACTACAACCCTGCTTGCAATTACAAAAAATAGTATTAAGAAGTTTTTCTGGAGCAGGCAGAAGTAGAGTTAGAATTGGCTCCAAACTATTATCTATAAATTTCCAACCCCAGTGTTCTGGCTCCAGTTGATTGCCTAGCCACACTTGAACTTGATAGTACACACGATATAAGTGTTGAGCAGCAGCAGATGTGGGACGAAGACAAGATAATTGTACTGTTTTAATGTTCCATGGACTTTTTACAAATTTTAAATATCTACACTTGTGTATAGAATGAATTTTTTTGGGAGCTCCATATATAGTAAGAAGAAAGCGTATTCCATTTATGAGGATGTTGTGTGAAGAAGAATCAGTCTTTATAAGTACTTGTGCGCAATCAATTGAGTCATTACGTTTTTCGAACAATTTGAATACTGTTTTTTACCACTTTTAAAAATTGCTGATGTAGAATCGCAGCCAGTTAGTGCATGTAAAAATAAAATATGAGCTTGACATTTTGGATATGCAGTTAAACTTTGTGATGTATATATTGTTGTTGGCACTTGAGCTTTCCTAGGTTTTAAAAAGTAAATAATATCAATCAGAGTTCATGCAGTTAGTAGCATTAATAAATCGACATCTTCACCAACAATGATAGTCGTACTTGTTTTATTGAACTTTGCTATTGCATACGGACCTTAGTGACTGACAGTACGAGGGGCGTTCAAAGTGTATTGCAATTCGGGCATTGAAACGACTAATAGCAATTAAATTCATTTATTACTGTTCAATGTAGTCCCCTCTAAGTTCAATACATTTGCCCCACTTCTCCTTTAGCGACGCAATCCCCCGAAAAAAAAAGTTTCCTCTTGTACTGCAAACCACGCTTCCGTCTCCTCTTTAACGCTTTCGTCGTCTGAAAACCGGCGCCCCCGAAGATATTTCTTGAGGTTTCGGAATAAGTAAAAGTCGCTAGGAGCCAGGTCCGGACTGTAAGGTGGGTGGTTAAGTTGTTCGAACCCGCAGTCCTTCAGGGCAACCTGTGCAACTCTGGCCTTGTGGACTGGAGCATTGTCATGTAGTAGAAAGATCCCTTTGGACAGTTTTCCACGTCTCTTTTCTTTAATTACGCTGCGCAATTGTTTCAAAAGTTGTGCATAATATTCTGCATTAATTGTAGTTTTGTGTGGCATATAATCGATTAAGAGCAGCCCTTGGCAATCCCAAAAAACAGACGCCATGATCTTCCCAGCAGAGGCCTGTGTCTTGAATTTTTTCGGAGCTGGAGATTCTGCATGCTTCCATTGCATCGACTCTTGCTTTGTTTCGGGGTCCCAGTGGTGAAGCCATGTTTCATCTCCAGTCACAAGTCGAGCCATAAAGTCATCTGGATTGGAATTAAAGAGGTCGAGCAGCTCGCGTGATGCTTCCATTCTGCAGTGCTTATCCTGAATAGAAAGATTTCTGGGCACCCACGTGGCTGACACTTTCGACATGTGCAGAGTGGCATGGATGATGGTTTATGTTAATTTGTGATCAACATACATATATTTAGTATAATTTCAAGTGTTATGATGGCAGTTTTGTAAAATTTTAAGTGAAATGAAGGGGCCAGAACATTTTTTCAACAAAATTACGTGTTTTTATTCAAATTTATGTTAATTTGTGGACAACATATATATATTTTTCAATGAAATTGCGTGTTTTGGTGGTGTCAGAATATTTTTTTCAACGAATTGCGCGTTTTTATTTAAAAATTATGTTAATTTGTGGTCAACATACATATATTTCCGTCAAAAGTATAAGATTTTTTGAATTTTGTTTATCGAAATGATTGTGGTAGTAGATTTTTTCAACGAAATTGCTATTTCTTTTAATTTTGAGCGATGCATTTTATAAAAAGTGTAAAACATTTGCAAAATTATGCATAGTTTATGTAACATGATGTCGATTTTTGTGAAAATTTATGTGAGATGGCTTGTAATTGCATGATTTTTGTTCAATTTTCATCGTGTGTTGAATAAAATATCGTTTTTTGTATAATTTCAAGTGACGTGATGACAGTTTTTGTATAATTTATGTGACATGATGTCGATATTTGCGAAAATTTATGTGAGATGCTGTATGATTGTGTGATTTTATTCAAATTTTTGTTACTTTGGGGGTCAACACATACGTCTTTTCGTAATTTTTGCGTGTTTCTATTCAAATTTATTTTCATTTGTCGTCAGCACAGACGTATTTTCGTAAAATTTTACTATTTTTCAATGAAAGTTGTGAAAAAAATATTGTTTTTGTCGTTTTTACAGAATTTAATATGACAAGATGCCGATTTTTATAAATTTTCATGGGAGATGCTATCGATTTTCTAAAATTTTAAACGAAATGCTTTGGAAATCGCATGTTTTTATTCAAATATTAGTAATTGAAGCTATTTTTTCACATACAAAGTATCGAAAATTCATATAAATTGAACTACGATTTCATAATTTAAAAAATTACGGTTTATTTGTTAAACGTTTGCAAAATTATGCTTAGAAATAACTCTTAAAACTTTTTTACATCATTTTTTCGGTGCTATAAAGTCGCTTTGTAAAGATTTTCAACGAAATTGTGCGTTTTTATTCAAATTTATTTTAATTTGTCGCCAACACATACGTCTTTTCGTAATTTTTGCGTGTTTTTATTCAAAATTATTTTCATTTGTCGCCAACACTTACGTCTTTTCGTAAATTTTTTACAAGAAAAAATGGTTTGACTTATATTTTTACAAGTATCCCTTGTCTTATTTGCAAACGATATTGAAAAGCTATTTTTTTTCAACGAAATTGCCTGTTTTTATTCAAATTTATGGGGGACAACCATTCTTATACAATAAAAACATTTATTTAATGCGTATGTCTTATTTTATATGGGCGAGGGCACTGTTGTAATTTATAAGAAGCTAAAACTCAGTCGAAAATAACATTTAAAATTTATTTATAATATGTATATGGAAGTATAATGTCAGAACAGCTAAGTGGTACAATGTTCAAACCTTTAAAACCAAACAATACACACGACAAAAATCATACGAACTAGAGTGGTTTATTAACCAGGCAAGCTTATCCCACTAGATTTTGTGTCACAGGGATTTTAGCGCCAAGCCGTTGGCTGCGCTGACCGGTAACCGTGCATTCTGTCGTCTGTCAACCAAGCAAGACTAGAAACCGTTGGAGTACGTACTGCTCGATCCAGACGAACAATGCATGCTGATTTAAATCTTGGTGCATTCCATTACGATGCTAATTATAATTACAGTCTTCTAAACAATCCTGTTTAGGCACGTTAAATAAAACTTTCCAATTCTATGCAACGGTTAAAAGCCCTACACAATCGCCGGCTAAATAGAAAGTCTGCCTGGAGCGATAACGTCTTTTGTAATTACGCATAGGTAGCAAACGGGATGGAAAAGAGAAAGCTGTAGAAAATCAGTGGGACTGAGTGAGATAGCGTCACTCATATTAAATTAATTACAGCAAAACTAGTTACAAAGTCAATTTTTTAAAATTATTAACAAGTTTCTAAGGCCCTAGACGGCACAATTCCGTTCTTATATTTTATATATTCGAAAAAATAAGTTGTTTAAAATTCGAGCGGCGTGACTGTAGAGCTGCGAAATGGCGTTTCGTTCAAACCCTTTAAATCCCGTACCGCTCCGTGGTCTAGAGGCATCGATCGATGTGAGCCCAATGTGTATGCAAACGTAGAGGGTTCGATTCCCACTCGGGTCCGACGCAAATAGCTTTTTTTAAATTTAAATATTTCCGCGAGTGAATGCAAGAGAGAGACAGCAGCTTCAAAGAGCGAGATAGGTCCACCAGTTTGAATTTCAAATATTTCCGCGAAAATTCAAAATTAAAAACGACTACAGCGAGAGGTGCGCGCGCAGAAAACCAAGGTGGCTGCTGACACCCGGGAAGTTTAAAATTCAAATAATGGAACTTAGAAAAAAAATCGGAAAAAATTCAAATTTCAAATATTCCCGCCAGAAATCCAAGATGGCCGCCGAAGTCCGACGCGTAACTTAATCGGAAGCTAATGCGTAATTTATTCAGTAGCACATGTGAAAATTAATTAGATCAAACCGCGAAATTAATTAGATCAAACCGCGAAATTAATTGGGTCAATCCGCGAATTAAAATTAAAACCGGGAAATCCGCGAATAAAACCGCGAATAAAACCGCGAATTAAACCGCGAATCAAAATTTGATTGACAGCTATCAAAATCAAGGTATCCCTATTCTACTATTCTTTTCATTACTTCTTGGAGAAGTGAATGTTATATTAGCAGTCTTTTGGCAGTTTAATATTAATTTATTATCTGTAAACCATTGACAAATTTGATCTACAATATTGGATATATTTTCAAGCATATCATTTTTATTATCTTTTTTAATTAACAATGTTGTATCATCAGCAAATAAAGTAAACGAGGAGTCCAAAAAATTTAAAGGTAAATCATTAATGTAGATGATAAATAACAATGGCCCTAATATACTGCCTTGAGGCACTCCACATTTAACAAGTTTCAAATCCGAATAAAATGATTGAATTATTCCTGAACCGTTCCTGTATCGCATTTCGACCATTTGTTTTCTATCATTTAAATAAGATTTGAACCATTCATAAGCAACACCTCTTATACCATAAAAGTCAAGTTTTTCTAACAACAAATCGTGATTTATACAGTCAAATGCTTTGGATAAATCACAAAAAATTCCGATTATATAACTGTTATCTTCCAATGCATCAGTTACTTGTTCAATAAAAGAAAAAATTGCTTGAATTGTATTTCGATTTTTTCTAAAACCAAATTGAAAACTATTTAAAATTTGTTTTGAATCTAAATACTGCTGTTATACATTAATTTTTCGAAAATTTTTGAAATATTTGATAACAACGAGATCGGCCTATAATTACTAATTTCAGTTTTATTTCCTTTTTTAAAGAGCGGTTTAATTATTGATTTTTTTAATTCGGAGGGAAATATTCCCGAACCAAAAGAACAGTTTATGATGTTAGTTAGTGGGGCAACTATTACACCTAAAACTCGTTTTATGACAGATGAAGGAATATTGTCTGGGCCAGAGGATTTTTTGTTTGCAAGATTATTAATTATAGATGCAACTTCATTTTTTAGTACTGGGTTAACGAAAAATGATGACCCATTCTTATTTTCTATTGCATTTAAATAGTAACTTGAATCATGCTGTTGTTGTAAGGAATTTGTTAAATTAGAAGCAATGTTTACAAAATAATTATTGAATATATTTGCAATAGAAACAGGATTTGTAATGTTTTTGTCATCCACCCTAATTTCAGTACACTCATTTTGCTTGCATGAACGTTTACCGGTTTCCTCCTTTACAATATTCCACATAGTTTTGGCAGTGTTATTAGAGTTTAGAATTTTATTTTTCAAATATAGTTGCTTAGATAGCAAAACCGTATTTCTAAATATTTTAATGTAGGAATTTACATAATTATGAAAATTTGGGTCATTACTATATTTTTTGTACTTTAATAGATCTCTTTTGGTTCTGCTTGACTTTTTGATACCCTTTGTTATCCAAAGCTTTTTTTGACATACATTGCGTTTAACTATACGCATGGGAAATGCATTTTCAAAACAATTCAGGAACAAAATATAAAATTTATGCATTTTATCATCCACACTTACTGCTTTAAAAACAGGATCCCAATCTACACAAGACATGAGTGTGTTAAATTTTGAAAATTATTAAACTTTAATTATATAAGCAAAATATGTGCGGTAAAACAAAAATAGGTTCCATGCCAAAAACAAAGACGGTCTAATGAAAAAGTAAAGTAAAAAATTAAAAAAATCAATAGCGTGGAAAAGGTACATGCAGTCACAGAAAAACAAAGGTAAAAATAATAACGGGTGTTCATAAACAGTCGTCATCCCAGTAGGTTTTTACTTCAAAAACGTATGTCTATTATAATTGAGAAAAACTGCGCTATGACAGTACTCAATGACGTTTCATTGTGTTGCACGAATTAATCAAAGATATAACATTTTGTTTTTCAAAGCAACTGGGATGACGACTGTTTATGAACACCCGTTATATTATTAAAAGAAATTAAGCAAATGCAATAATCAACAGGGTTCAGAACAAAACATGGGAAGCACCTGGGAAGTAAATAGAAAAAAAGATAAAATAAAAACAACAATTACGAGTTCTTGACTAGAGTTAAACAACTTAATATAAATAATACAAAAGACAATGGTGTGACAGAAACAAACAAAATACTGGAATTATGCATTATGATGAAAAGTTCAAAGCAGCCAGAACTAGAGCAGAAAGAGACAAAGACATAAGCAAACATCAGAGAAAAAAAACATGTAGAAGAAACTATAACTGAAGAGGAAGAGATACAACCAGCACTGAGAGGTGGAATTGAAAATATATCCCTTAAAATTCGGTAAAGAACATGATTACACCCTTACACAAGAAGGGATACACGAATGAATGTGATAATTATAGAGCCATATTTCTTTTATCCTGCATAAGAAACTACTCCATAATAATAGAGAATAAGATCAGATATTGTGTTCATTTTGACATGTTTGGCTTTATTTATTAACGTTCCCTAACGATCTAACTCACCTTAGATTTCCCTAAAAGCTGTTCAATTGTTATACGTATTTAAAAAGACATAGATGATTTTATCTGTTACAGTTAACATTAAGGTTTGGTCTGAATTTCTCGCATTCTTCCTTACTTAGTTATATGTTGTCTGTCAATTTTGCTAGGCTCATCTAAACGTGTTATTTACTTTATTTAAATCTGGCAGCTCAATATTGACCTACTTCAAATCAAGTGTCTGCTTTGACAATTTGGCAGTTAGATACCTGTGGATTGTAAAGGGGTAGTATATCTTGTCTCCTAGAAGTGACACTACTTGACACTTAATTTCCACTAATAGAGTGTTTGGCGTGTTTAGTTGAATATGCACGTGATATCCCGTGGAGTCTGGTTGATCAGATGTGTGCTGTTGAGTATTTACCGTATTGTCATCGTAAATGGCAGCGCGATTGCTTATGGAAGTCATTCTACGATCAGATTTTCCAGTAATATTTGGTCTCATTGTGGTCTAAAAGTTTTATTTTGTCTTTCAATTGACGAACTCCGTTATTTTACCAATCCTTACATTGGTTAATTAGATGGAATTTTGCAAAAAATACCATTATTGTGGATCTATTGGGCATAGCAGGTTTCTATAGTGAGTACTATCGTTTCACAATTGTTGGCTATTTTGTGATGCATTTTCATTCAATTTTTTAATTGGTTTTTAAGTCAACACATCCGGGTTACTCTATTTAGGATTGAAGATAGGAAGTTCAGCCGATTTACACCCGAAGTAAGTTTTTGGAAATGGGCTTCGAGCCTGTAGGCTAGCTGCGTCTAGCTGGCTTATAGAGTGTTAATGTTTTCGTAGTAACAATTTTAGCGTTTTCGTATTGAGGGATTTCCACATTTTTAGATTTCCGGATGTTCGCATTGTCGTATATGGAATTATATTTGGGTTGATGGATTGGCCTTCCAGATTTGAATTATATTTCTGCGCCCACATTAGCTGCACCTTGTTGGCAGTCTTTATTGAGTATTACCAATTGGTTTCATGTTTCCAACTTAAAATTTTATAGAAACCTTCCCCTTTTTACCTTTTATGGACAACTCCTTACTTTGCGATATATTTTCATAGTTTCAAGCGAGACCTCGTGCTTACAAATTACAAAACTAATTCTGCTCTCCAATTCCTTTTGTCACACCTACGCGCACACACGAGACTTGTAAATTGCTTATTATACAACTTAAAGACGTAGAGATTGTACCGAAAAGTGTATTAACTGGGGTTATATATTAAACTACCTGAGAAGTTGGCAACAAAGTCTGACGTAACAACAAACTGTTGTTTTCGGTGGAGATCATTAAGCACTTGGAATTATTATGTGTTAAAAACCGCTTGCTTAATACAACAGTCTTTCATAAAGTAGTACTTTGCAACAACCACCTTGTACGTGCAATATCACAAAATGCCAGTAGTTTTCGTTTTAAAATTGGATATGAGCCCTTTCATTTTATATTATGATTTAGCAAATGTTGTCAAAGGAAACATTTCCTGAGATTTTTATTCAATAAAATTTCCTTGCAAAACTATATGGTCAGCACTAATCGAAGAAAAGCAAACGTCGCAGTTTTGCTCCCTTTTTAGCTCAATAATAGGACGGGCAGTAATGCCATTAAACAATGCATCAGTTTACATTCGCCGTAAATATTTGTCTGTTCAGCTCCCTCATTAACTTTAATTGGCACAAAGCAATATTACAACACAAGACCCATTCCGCTCTCGAAATAGACATCCATAAATTTCATAACCCACTCAACTTTGTTAACCTCTGCACATGATTACTCCTGTTTTCTGGAGATTTCATCACTTGTTTGTGTTGGCCCAAGACATTCACTAAGTTGCACTTGTTTGCACGGTTGTTTTCTTCTCTTCTTGGCTTCTGCTTCAATGAAGGTGGGCCGCTGTATGTTTTAGTCGGAGCCCGTAACTATACAGCGTTCAAAAATAGCGTAGGAATAAACCGAAGCGTGGCACGGACGTAGAAGAGCAAACTTTAACGTCGCAAATGACGGTAACGTTTCATAGGATAGGTCATTATTTAGAGTCGGGTTATGTTTTTACTTCATTTCTGAGAATAACATCAGTGTGCCACCATTGACAAAATTTAAAATTATGCTGTAAGATCTTTCTAAAGTAAAAATTGCTTTAAGGCAAATTTTTATACAAGATGAGGTTGCTACTTTCCTTGTCTAAAATACGAAGGTAGTATTGAAACTGTGAAAAAAATCCCCTTCCGAGATTTCTTCAGATTTTGACTTTCGGAGTCCCTGGATGACGAAAAACATTTTTTTCAATTTCGAATGTCTGTCCGTCTGTCCGTTTGTCTGTCCATCCGTCTGTCTGTTGGCGATATAGCTCAAGAAGTACTTGGAGGAAGACGATATTTTGCATACAGATTCGATGTCTACCTGGCCCAAAACCAAACTAAATAAATACTTTGGTTCAAATACATGTATACAGGGTAAGCACCTTAAATAATATAGTTTACTTTTGCTTTAACTCAGGAATACGTAAGAGTGATATATTGCATATACTCTTGACGAAAATAGGACCAAACAGATACAGGGTAAATGCAGTAAAAGGGACAAAAATTCGTAACGATCAGCGCGTTTTATATAAAGCAGCCGCAAGCATAAATAAGATGCTCGTCGTCTTGGCCGAACGGAACTAGTGACCAGATCCGCCCTGAGTGCTATCGGACGCTGAGATCGCGTTCCCATGCGTTGAAATTCTAAACCATCGATTGAACTTTTTTTTGCAAATTGGTGTAATTTGCATTACCAGGAGTTTCCTTTTATTGTTTAGATATTATTAGGGCCTTAAGGTATTTGTACCCCTATGTGATGCGCTTTTGCGATGGAAATTCCATGTAAACCCCTTAAAAGATTTTTTCAGTACGCCCATAAGGATGTAAAAAACTATAATGAAATGTTGAATCCATGCCGGTTTTAGTGTTATTAAATTTGTTAGAATAATCGCTATAAAGGAAGGAGTTAGAAGGCACACTTTTTGGATTTAGAATATAAATAGATCTGAAGTTTATTATTTCCAGATAAATGTTTTAGATTTCTTTTACGTTATCTATCTTAAATGGCAAAAAAAAACTAAATGGTTTGTACCGGGTGTCTTGGTATTGCATTATTCAAAGCATACTAGATGTAATGCATTTTAAGACGCCCCGTAAATACTGTAATGATTTACACCCCTGTGTGTGTTAGAATCAATTTTAGAAAAGATTAAGGAATTACAATGGGTGAAAATAATTTAGATCTAGTCAAATATAAAGTGGGAATGTGAATGGTTAATATGCAATTACAAAGTGAAAGAGAATTTATAATTGGGTGGAAAAAGGCTATTTGAAAAACAGATGGATTCGGAAATAAGATAATATTTTATAAATTTGAGGTTGAAAGGAATGACAAATACTTGATTGAAGTAAATTAGAAATGTCACTAGGTTTAAATCAAATATGATAAGAATAGAGTGTATAAGGAGGAAAATTGATATCGTTAAGTAATTTGTTTCGATTATTGAGAAATAACAACTTTTGAAAATGTAGAAAAATAATTTGGTGCGATTAAAATATCAAAAATAACCCTGTTTTATTAATAAAATGTTTGGATAAAATAAGAAGGGTAGTAATAAAATCTAGGTGGTGAAGTAAAATGGAAATTAAAAAATACGAAAAATAATTAAAGACATAAAACTAATGAAGGTTACATGTATGTGGTGAAAACTAATGGCTACCAGAATTAATCTAAAAAGGTGAATCATTGGAGAAGAATAATAAGTCAAGTTTATAGGAAAAGTCCATTTGACATAATACATTAACCAACTTGGATTACGTCAAGCTGTGTGGTACTAAGGGAGAGCTTCAGAGGAGGATCATCGGTTAAAGAGGCATATTCCAGGAGGTTGGCGGATGCAGTGTTGCAAGTAGGTGTCTGCAGATTTGGGTTGTTGGCTGCGTACTGTGGGAAAGGTTGAGTTGCTGATTTTGGACGATTGGGACATCTGGTTTGTTCGTGGGGTCATCCATTGCGGGAAGGTGCTTGAGAGAGTCAATTGGTAGGCGGAGAGGAGCAGTTTGGTTGACTTTTTGAACGTTGTGCTGATAAAGTGACAGTTGGGTGATTTTAGTATTAAAGTCATAACTAGAAAAGCAAATAAAGACTATAAAAGGTGCATTATTTACTTATAGAATTACTTACTGTTTTAATATTGTTGTGTACGATTGTAACAATCTGGTATTTGTTATTTTGATTTCAAAGCTGTTTGACATATAGCTGACATAAGTCATATTGACTTATGGGAATGATAAAAAATTAGAACATCAAATTTCAGAAATAAACTATCTAGATAAAGGAATCCACCCCTGATTTTTCTTTCTATACATGAAAGGGCAATTTTAATTTGATAACATAAAAATATAAGTTAAAAACAGATTAAGATCACAATACCTGAAGGTAAATAGCAGATTTAAGGCGCTGCAACGTGGACATTAACACATCTATGACGGCACAACGTGTGACAAATTAATAATCAAAAATAATAACTCATTAACAAGTAAATAAAGACAGCTCACGCGTTGTAATCCAGTGTAATACATTACAATTTAACTCAAACCTGCTGATATTGGAACTCCATATTTGTGCCTGTTTCTTCTTTTCAATAATTCTTTGTAGCTATGCGCATTTTTAGTCATTTTGCCATATTTTATATTATTTCAGATTCTCCGCTATTCTGATTTCGTCTGTATTTCGTGGTTCTCTTATGACCCCCATATTGTTTTTACCTCGCAATGCTCGCATATTCTGTCTAATATCACCTTTCGATGATTCCAATACGCGTTTCTTCGCTTGAACTCACAGTCTTAAAACCCTTAAAAACGCCTATTAACTCTTCAATCTTAGTAACTTGAGCTATGAAATAACGAGGCTTCTGGCACACGGTCATTTTTTGGACAGCACATACCAATGCGGCCATAATTATATATAACAGCAATGACAACATGGACAATAAACTAGTATGCTTGAGTAAGGAAGAGATGACCATGCAAAAATATTTTAGTAGACATCTTTAGTTGAGATAAAGCATAAGTAATTAAAATGAGCGTCAAGCCTACTCAAATATCTGCGCCTCTGCTTATCTCTTTCTAACTTGAGCAATGAATTCTATTTTCTGGTTCATGGTATCTCATTGCTGTTATATATAATGTTGATCCCATCGGTATAACGAAAGTGCGAATTTTAAACGAAGTTTAATTTAATCTCTATATAGGATTGCTACCAGCGATCCAAAAAGCTTTCCTGTTCGGCGACGTTATTTGAAATAAAGGAATTGAAAAGCTGATAATAGATTTGTGGCAAGAGAAGAGGAGGACACTTTCCCAATACTTTACTTCATCAAGTAGTTGGGTGATCTTGCAAAACTATCACTCTTGGAAACTATGAGAAAGGTCTGATTAACTTACGAGGTCAAACAATGGTCAAAGAAGATTCTCTAGCCACATCCATAATTAAGTCACTTGTGCCGTAGCGATGAAGACCTCTTCCGAAATGCTCTTACAAAAAGCCAGTATAAAATACTGGTACTGAAAGCTTGCTGACCGTTTTGTCGGGGCGAGGCTTTAAGAAAGCACCGTTGAAAAATTACAAGTGAGCTCTTAGAAAAGTTAACTTTGCTCTCTTCTGACTGATCTGTGTATTAGGTACGATAGTAAGACCACACACAATCATATACACACAAATGTAACTTGAAGGCAGCATAACGAGCTCACATTGAGCCCTAAGGGTACATGAACTTAATTTGCTCTTACTCTAATTTGAAAAATATATCCAAGGTTAAAAAATATCATATTGCTACACTTTAATGTTGGGTAAAAGATAGATTCGAAGAATGGCTTTTCTTCATCAAGTGCTTTCTCTACTCAACAATCACTTGTTGAAATAAGGGCCGTTCATTTGCTATCTCCTTGAAGAAAGTTCAGGTTACCCTCTTTGATTCCATATACGGCTACTTTAATTTATATTCTGTTAAGCAAGTATACAATGGGCGACTGGTGAAAAATGATCAGCTATTTTCCGTTTATATTATACAGTAAACTGATTTTAAACAATATCTGAATGAAAACCTTTGTTTACCTTCGTTCACTGTTTAACAAGATGAGCATTCCTGGTACTGGTGCATATGGTGAAAACTGAAAAAGAAGTAAAACAGTATTGTGGTAACTGAATGCCCAAAGGCTGTGCTAAACTGAAAATGTTCATAGATGTAGTAACGTCTTTAAAGCAGAAACAAAACGAGACCCGGCTGGCGCTAAAATTAAATTACGTGGAAACATTCTGCAATCTGAACAACTCTCCTTTTTGCCAGCAAGTTAGTGAGCTACTGGAAGTTTGCTGCAAAAATGTGTACGGTATGTGACTTAAATTTCCGCAGCAGTCCATGTGCTGGCTGTTTTATACTTTTCACATGCTCGGAATGTCTAACGAGGTTTCTATTTCGGCCCATTTAACCGGGGTGCACTTCGGGCGGATGTTTTGGAGAGGACTTTAAAATTTGGCTTAAGAATCATCCCTCATAAATCGCACTTGCTCGCATTTAAATCGAGACGGACTTGGGTATTCACGGCGCAAATGCAGCAGACGGACGAGGTGATGCATGGGCGTAATTTGGGCCGGACATGGCCAACTATGACGGAGTGCTCCCGAGGGCTGCTTCTTGCACGTCCGGCTGCAGATCTCCTCTAGCGCAACTGCAGCGACATAACTTACCAAAAACACCTTGTTATATACAGTGAACGTGCCTGAAATTCCGCTGCAGGAATTTGCCCGGCAAGTTTTAATCGAATTCTTTCCGGAAGAGGTTTCATGAAGAAAAGAAATATTATTTGCCTGTTCATAAAATCGGACGGAGCGCTCGCGTCCTGGGAACAAAGGGGCTGGTAGTCGATAGTCGTCGTAAATTATCACTAATGCATTTTAGCCGCCGCGAATTAAAATATTCAGACAATTTAGTGCCAGGACAGTTTGGAAAACCGTGATTTGTAATGTCGGATAATGGAGTTTTGCTGTTGGATATAGAAAATGCGCCGTCGTATTTTCCCGCTTTTCGTGCTTTTCCAAGAAATGTCTTTGGCAGAAACCCTAACTTATTAATATTTACTTACACGTTTAATCTGCAGCTCGTTTTCCACGGAATTTTAGGGGCAAAGGTATGTACAGGGTGTTTTTGGATGTTTTCATAGGGAATCTCGATAACTATATGAGATGTGGAGATGTGGTATAAACCAAAATGGGTTATCTCCATTTGTTTTCGAGTTAGAAATTTCCGGCTTTTTATTTTGTGGCCATACCTCGGTTATTTATAGATATAGAGAAAAGCTATTTTGGACAGTTTTTTGATAAGATTCCACTGGCTTAGTCAGTTTTTCAAAAAATGTTTTGTAATTCAAGTTACACCATAAAGTTTTATTTTTTTTATATGAAACCCATAGTTGTTTGGGGCAACATGAGAAAGCGATTTTTTCCTACTTAAGTGATATATATCGCAATATATAAAGCAACATACACGGTCGGTCAAATATTTAAACACATGGATTTTTTATTATCCATTTATCATAAAATTTTATTCCTGATATAACATCCCGCATATTCTTAAACTAAAAATGCACTTAGTAACAAACGAATTTCAGGGTTGGATCGTGTCATTATAGAGCTCGAAGAACTCAACGTTTTGCCCACTTTTGTAAGGGACTTCATCAGGAGGAAAAGCGAAAGATCGCGGTAACTCAACGTGTAAACCACTCCAGAGGCGCAACTCTTCTAACGATCGGAAGGAGAAAGCGAGAATATTATAAGCAACAATCAAACGTGATTAATTCTGACAATCGACCGGTGGTATTGTAGCAACGCAACGAAGAAATATTAAAAACTACTTTGAAAATTGTTATTTTTTGCTATAAGCAGTGAAAATGAATAAATCGATCGTACTAATATATATCACTGAAATGGGAAAAAATCCCCTTTCTCACAATGCGTTATGTTATAACTCGAATTTAGAAACTCGTTTGAAAAACTAACTACGCCACTGGATTTTCATCAAAAAGTGCCTGAAGAACGTAAAAATTACATTTCTCTATTTTCATAAATAAGCGAGATATAGCCATAGCCACAAAACGAATAGTCGAAAAATAGAACTTTTGTTTATAACTCAAAAACAAAAGATTATAGCCAATTTTGGTCTTTACCATTAAGTTTTTCACGAAAAAAGAGATCGAGAATGGGGCAAAGGTTCATTTTTCCAAATCCCTTATGGTTATCGAGCTTCTCTATGAAAATATCGAAATTTTCCTACCCTGTATAGAGAGTATTGGATTTTAAAATCTTATTTAAGAAATAGGCGAAGCCTTTAAATACGTTTTTATTCAGTTTGACGTGTTTATTTATTTTTGAGTGATACAAAAGAGCGTGTATCAGGCTGGTTAAGCGTTTGCGTTTCTGGTCAGCAGGTAGTGAGTTCCAACATACAGCCGGACAGTTAATTACACCGAATGCTCTCTGGCCATCACACCAACCAATACCTTTGGTGATCGTAAGCACTGTGAAATGGATTTTCCGATTCAATGAGTTAGTCCTTCGTAAACCCTTTTATACAGTAGTGCCCATTGTCTGTTCCATCGGAATTTTGTGAACATTTAACCGCTAGGTTTACCAGACTTCTCAGAAAATGAGCAGTTATAAATATCGTAATTCGTCGAGGTGTTACAAATTGCGTGAGTCTTCAAAGCCTGCTACAATATGTACATAATTTTTCCACATCAAAAACAACGTTTGTGCTTAGAAGTTACAATTTTGTGTTTCGTACAGCAACTTTAACTTTCTTAAGGAGTTCACAGTAATAGTTTAAATTAATAGATTTTTTTTCAAGAAAAATAAATCTACGTAAATTTGTCCAATAGCGCCGCATAATAGTCACCATAACTTTTCCAGTAGTTGATGTTGCCTTGAACATTTTGGACAGAGGTGAGCTTTTGTAACGGTCATACCGAATCCGACGTCGTCTTGAAAGGTCAACTCGTGTCTATTTGCTTGACGGAAAGCAACCATGGAAACCATCTAGCACTTTTCATCTATTGCTCTGGTTAAGCTTGTGAACTTCTTGGATTTACATCTGAAGGTAGTCGATCGAACAATATTTGACACTAACGTACTTCCCATCCCAGAAATATTTGCTTCATTCAAATTCTGATATCATTTTTCCCATACACCATAGTAACTCAGTGCTACATTCTGAATTTTGTATTTGCCTGGAATATTTTAGTTTCAAAATTCAACATCATCATCTAATTTCAGAGGAAAATTACATGAATTACTTCACCTTCAACGTGTTGGTGATGAATAGTAGCTTATCTAAATAACGTTCGGACTGGTGCTGTTGTTGCAATAGGTGCTTATCTTCCGCTATCAGTAGTTGTAACCATTTTGTACAAAGAGAAGTACCATGGTAGATTTAGTACCTGTTGGCAGAATATGAACGGTCAAATCTTGCTTATCAAGAAATCTGCTATCAGTTTGGCATACCTACCAGAGACCTATTCGCTACTAAGTTAAATGCTAACTGCAGCAAATATGCTTCTTGAAAATCTGATACAGGTTCTTTAATAGTAGATGCATTCATTCCCCCATTTTTCCTGATACCAAACTGCTTATGTAAAATTATTAGTGAAAAGGCAGATATAATCATGATAATGTCAAGCCGGGGTTTACAGTTTTGGTATTTGATGTTTACAAAGTTGTTAATAATAGAATCCCTTATTTATATCCTACTAATACATTGCTTTTCTGGCCTCTTAGACAAGCTGGAATTTTAGCGAAGAGTCGTTTATCCGCCGAGTATTTCCAGTAGTTGATCTGCATGCCATCCGCTCTTTAATTACACAGAATACTTTAATTCAGTACATCACGTATCTAAAAAATAATGGGAATATTGTTGCAATAGAGATAAAAACCCTTATCATTACCCCTTAGATATTATAATTACCGTTCTCAGTGACCAGGTTCAATTGGGTGCCCCGTATTCCACATTAAGTAGTTAGTGTTGGTTCTGCTTTTCTCAATACCAGACACAGAAAAGAAGTTTCTAAAGCGTTTTTTAAAGGAATTTATAGACAAAACCCTCTGAAGCCTAAGTACCATACCACTGGGATCCGTTCTCGAATATTTTATTTATAAATATTAGTCACGGGATAATGAGGTAATGAGATAGCTGCCATTACATAGTACACAGAATACCCTTTTAGCTTCACCTGCGGTAGGCACCGATCCAGCTCGCGTGGTACGGCGATGTCACAAGGCTCCAACGGGTGTAGGCGTTGATAAGGCGTACCTAATGATGCCTTCACAGAACTCACATGCGGCAACAAAGGGGCGACACGGCTTGCATAAGAAAGGTGACCAGGGGCACGCTCTCGCTTGGTTTGGATCCCACTCACACACAGTAGTGGTAATTTGCCTGCACGGCGACGATAAGCCGAGAGCGTTTTGCAAAAAAAGGGGCATCACCAACACACAGCTTGAACGCTTCACGACTTGGAACACCCTTCCTTAAAACACGCCATGCTAACCCCCAGCCACGCCACAAAACGAGACGCGCGGGGCACGTGTCTGAAACGTGCACCAAACACCTGGAACCAACGACAAGGCGACTACAGCATGCCGTCTTGCTTGCACCTGCGGGCGATTCAGCCCGCAGAACATTCTAGAAACACGTCTGCCTACCAAATCGATATTGGAACCTAACGTTCCAATGAATATAGGTGACCCTACAAAACGAGTACCTTTCAGCATTTACGGCGGCGGATACAGCTGCGTAATGCTATGAACCATTAAATGCCTGCACAGGACTGGATATGATATCAAGCGCAAAAATATGAGAAGAAAGCTATATACAAGCGGAGTCGTAATCTTAGAAAAATACTCCAAAAGTTGCACATTCGTATAATTTGAAAATGTCCTGACAGGTTACAGGTTCCCCGAGGGATCGTTAATAAAACTTACAGTACGATTAGGTTGCCAATGTCTCTAATTTTAGTCAACATGTTTACTTTGGTCAATATAAAAAAGTTATGCTACAGCTCGTTAATTACATGCAGAAAAATTGCTGTCATATTTGAAGTCCTCTCGTAGTTACATGGTTTCCACGTTTTTCCGTTTTCTTACACGGAAATGGACACGGTGTGCAAAAACTAGTTCGGCGATTATTCACCAAACCTTCACCAGGAATATTCCGCAAGTAGGTATATAAAGAATTACTTAAATTAAAACGAGCTAAAATCCTTAGTGTCGTTATTCTTCACCCTATCCTCAAGTAAAAGCTTTTAAAGAAGGTTTAACGGGCGAGCAGCTTTCAGTGCCTATTATAAGCCGAAATAGTGAATTTGAATCTAGTTAACCAAAGCTCGCTTAATACAACTTAATTTTAATAAAGCTCAGTCAAGGCGAATATGTGCATTTTAGGGATCTCCGAGAGTTTATGAACTCGTCTCATCATTTCAACTTTAGTATTTTGCAGGCGTACAGCTCCAGCTAAAGCAGATTCATTAATTTGAATGTGACAATATGAAGTCGAATGTTTTCGTTTTTGCCTTCGCACAACAACCGAAATAATTCCAGCGGTTAATTCAGCGCGGGCGAGAACAGCGTGTTGCAGAAATGTGTAATATTTTAGTGGAAATCTCGAAGTTTCCCCGATTTCCAAGTGTTACACACATTCCCGACACATTTGTCTCAATTATTATACCCCGTAAGCTGAAAGCCAAGTTTATGGAGGTCAACTATCAACTTTTACGTATAGCTTTCCGATAATCCTGGAAATTGGCTGCATGACTACCACTAGCCCACATAAGTCACGTTCTCGATGGCGTGTTTTTGTAATATTACGAAATTGCATTTCTCCAGCGGTCGTAATAACACCCGCAAATCGATTTCCATATTGAATAGTCTAAGATGGCTGTTTCTCACCGCTTTATTCCACGGCACCTCGAACGTCGGAAAAATTGGAATAGCTCGCCATAACTACATCAAATATCCATAAACAAACGTCTTCGCTAGGGCCTTTTATTCGCCGAATTAACGCGATAGAAATTTGAGCTTCGAGGGGATTCTAATCTAATTTAAATGCAATCACTAAGACTGCAGGATATTTAGGCCCCGGCCCCGATCCTTGCGGAACCCCGCAAGAAATTAAGTGTTCGCGCTGCAACGAGCTCTTGCGAAGCAGGTAGTTAATTTTGCAGGCAGCTTTATGGCCTAAGTGTTATAAGTCTAGGGATTGCTAGGCTAAGGAGTTGAGCCATAGAGCTTTGCAGCATTCGTTCTGTGCTTTTCAGGTGGCGGACTTACAGCGGAGTCTTTTCGAAAAGAGCTCTCGCTTATACTTTGATACCAATTCTCTAATGGGTTGTAAGTAAGCACCGTTTGAAAGTTTTGCTAAATAGGCCCCGACAAGTGTTCCTGATTTATCAGCCATCGTATAACGATATGTAGCATACGTATATTTGAATGGCTTTCTATAAGGTACATAGAACCGGTCCACATATGTTTGAAACTGAGAAAAAGTTTTGAATGCCGAAGGCTTGCTTTTGTCTCTAAAACTAGTAGGTAAACATAGGTGTGTTGATTAAAATTTATGGTTAAAAACACATTCTCTCCATTAAAACCATGGGTATCGTCAATGAGATCACTAGTTTCGAATATCAAGCGAGTCATTGACTGAATATTCGGTAGCTTAGATTTTATTTATAATATTATAACAATAATGCATTTATTTCTCAATGCCTAGTAGGTATCTATATAGAAAACAACTAATTAACACGTTCGCTACCGCGCCTTAAGAAGTAGTTTTCCCCGTGTACCATTAGTAGTTTCTTGGAGTTCTGGATATAGGTTTCTGTTATTTACATATTGGGATATTGTATAGGGAGTTTTTGTAAAATTTTCGTAAAAAAAAAGATCTAGTTCAGTTTATTGGACGTCGGTACTTGACTTTGAATTTCTACGTTCTGTACCAAGGTTCAGGTAGCTGGACACCTGCATTTTTTCAAATTCTTCATTTTCTTTTTCTAAATACAACGTAATGTGCTATACAAACCAGAATGAATACTACGGCTACCCTAAGATATTACCAAAATAATACAAAACATAATTATTGTACCATATTCTGAGGCATGGATGAATGCATAAACCAGAGTTTTCTAGACATATCGGATAGTGGTACCTGGATTTCTTGTAAAGTCCACCTCTGCTCCACTGAGGACACCTCTTCATCACCGATGTATTTTTTGGTGCGGTGGAAATTGGCTCCAGATAGTGGAATTCTGATTGTTGGTCTTTGGTTGGCCTAGAGTATCTATCATTGACCTGTAGCATATCCTTTATAACTTCTTCTCTGAACCTCAAGAGGTCAATTTTGGTTGTATCCCTTTCCTTCTTATATACTATGTATGTAGTAGGCAATTTACATTGCAATATCTATGAGATGTAAGAACACTTTTCTATACCATCTTATGGGTTTTCTTAGCGATGAGTAGTATCCCATCATCTGCTCTGATCTATCTATCTCGGACATGTACTTATTGTAAGCGAGAATACACTCTCATTTTATAACTTGTTTTTCATTTCTAGCTGTTGCTTCTGTTTTTTGTACGATTAACTTGATAAGAGGCTTCCACGAATGGGGCCCCCAATTAATCCACTGCGAATTCCGGTTCAATGGGATTGCCGGGAACTGCCACTTAATAACCCTTGACTTGGGTTCAGTTAGTTGTTGGAGTGAAACAAGACTTAACAAACACGAGTATATTGAGTAACAACGATTACAAACGTCACTGATGGACCGATGGTATTTTACAAAAGCTTCAACTGTTGTGACACGCTTGGATTGGCCACGCGAAAATAGCGAATTGCGCGTAACCGTAACACAAAACAACCTGGAAACGTCTTCTCCAGGGAGTTAGAACGACCGCAACCCAGCACAAAGCATAGCTGCTTGCTTCCTCGAAGTTCTGAATCTAACTAACGCTGAATTTACAACGAGCCGAACTCGCAAATTCATCAAGGAGGGGCAAGCTCAAACACTATTGGCTGAGGCGACCCTGCGTAGCCAATCGGAGCGTCGCACGTAGGAATAAGTACTTATTCTAAGAATCTTAATGCTAAGCTCTCTCAACGAGGCAATTGAACGAAATCCATAAACCCATGATTCCCAAATATGCTAAGTCGGCTTAAATTCTAGTAGAAAATGTATCCATCCGCTTAAAAGCCATTAAGGGAAGCTTACAAATTCCTTTCCAATATTAACAGAGGCAAACAAATACGGCAAGATGCAAATTTGGCTTTACCACGACCTTTGAATGAGATAGAACAGTTATGACTTGAATTACATGATTAATTATAATCAAAAAGGTTTTGATGCACGCATCTGTGTGAATCAAACATGCCGCCCCCGAAGTGCCGACTATGGCACGACGTGATTAAATCCCAAAATTAAACTGAAATCTGACACTACCAAACAATCAAATGCATAACAAGAACTAATGACAGATGATAATCCAAGAGCCTTACAGATAACTTACAACTAGCATGAATACAAGCAAAGCAACAACTAAACCTAGCAAACTGTTCAATTAGCGAAAACTACGAACTAAGAGCAAAGTCAATGTTTATTGCCCTTGATCGCAATGATCGTCTTTGGGTAGGATGTACACTTTACGCACCGAGCGTTTTAGGAGATTCCCTCGGAAATCGCGCACCTGCACCACACGCACAACACCATCCGCTCCTGGATATGTGGCCGAGATGATTGCCAGTGGCCAGCGGTAGCTTGGAGATGCCTCGTCGTGGACGAGTACCACGTCGCCCACCTGGGGGGCTAGAGACGTGCTGGAGGACTTCCACTTAGGCCGGCGCTGCAGGAGGTGGAGGTAGTCCCGGGACCAACGATCCCAAAACTGCTGGGACAGCCGCTGGACCAGCCCATAGCGGCTGAGACGATTTTCCGGTATGCCCTGGAGTTGGGCTTCCGGAAACGAAGTCAGCTTCCGACCGATCAAGAAGTGGGCAGGAGTAAGGACTTCGGGGAATGAGGCGTCGGTAGGGAGGACACAGAGTGGACGGGAATTTAGTATCGCCTCCACTTGAGTCAGCATGGTGTAATACTCAACGAAAGTTAACTTTGCATTGCAAGATATTCGCCTTAAATAATATTTCAATGACTTTACCCCCGCTTCCCAAATGCCGCCAAAGTGCGGAGAGCGTGCCGGAATAAAATTCCACTTAATGTTATGTTTCGACAATTCTTCCCTTATGCACTGCTCACTAGAGCCTGACAGGATATTTTTTAATTCCGATAACTGATTTCTGGCACCGGTGAAACAGATAGCATTGTCAGAAAATATGTTGGAGGGTAAACCGCGTCTGGAGATGAATCTCCTCAACGATGCGATGAAAGCCTCCGTCGTGAGGTCTTCCACGAGTTCAAGATGAATAGCCTTCGTGGCCAAACACACAAATAGGGCTACGTAAGCCTTTACTTCTTTCGCGCCTCGCCCGGATTTGTTTTTTATAAACACGGGACCCGCGTAATCTATCCCGCAATTGCTGAAAGGGGGAGAGGGTGTGACACGAGCTTCGGGTAGTGATCCCATCAAGTGTTCATTCATCTTAGGCTTGGCCCGGAAGCATATCACGCAATTGTGTATTACTTTACGTATTAGGTCTTTGGCTCTCACGATCCAAAACTTATCCCGCAATGAGGCCAGTAACACCGAGTGTCCACAATGCAAGAGCCGCAAATGCTCTTGCTTCACGATTAGCAACGACAAAGGGTGACTAGCTGGTAACAAAAGGGGATGTTTTTGATCAAAGCTTAGATTGGAGTTTTCTAGACGGCCGCCCACGCGCAGTAGGCCCTGATCGTCCAGAAATGGGTTTAGAGAAAGCAGCGCACTATTTTTCGGCAATGGCGCTTTTTTAGACAAAACTGCTATTTCTCCGGAAAAGACTTCCGCCTGTGCAATTTTGATCAGGCGGCGAGTAGCGTCCTCCAATTCGTCAATGACTGGAGGTCCCGACCAGCGCGTTTCGGTGTTTCTGTTTCTCGCGAGACGCAGGCAGTACGCGACTACGCGCTGTAATTTTGTAAAACTGGAATAGCGCCTGAAAAGTTCAAATTCTGGGACGCGATGGTGAAGAGTGGCCACTACTGGGCGCGACTCTTGGGCTGCTAGCTCACCCGAATCAATTTTAACGGGCTGGGGTTTTAAGTCCGCCTGTGACAAAAATTCTGGCCCGTGCCACCACAAGCGTGAGTTGAGTAACTCCTGGGGTAACATTCCCCTGCTAATTATATCGGACGGGTTGCAATTTGTACGCACGTGAAACCATTCTTCCCTATTGCTTAGTTCGTGAATCTCGGACACCCGGTTCGCGACGAACGTCTTCCAATTACTCGCATCCTTATTTATCCAGTGCAGAGTTATGGTGGAGTCCGACCAATAGTACACGCGGTCAAATTTAAATGCGGAGGAATCGAGTATAGTTTTAATCAAACGAGCCAACAGTAAGGCTGCGCAAAGCTCCAAACGAGGCAAGGATATTGTTTTTAATGGAGCGACCCTTGACTTAGCACAAAGCAAATTGGTGGTGACATTACCGCGCGCGTCAACGCAACGTATATACACGGCGCACCCGTAGGCTACAGAACTCGCGTCCGCAAATCCGTGGAGATCTATCGAATTTATGTCATCGCAAATTACCCGTCTCGGAATTGCCAACGAGCCCAAAGAGCGTAATGAAGAATGGAGTTCGTCGTATCTGGAGCGCATCTCCATGGGCACCGTTTCGTCCCATGACAACTTCAACTGCCAAAGCCGTTGCACGAGAAGTTTCAAAGTTAGAACGCTTGGACCAAGTAGTCCCAAGGGATCGAATATTTGAGCCATACTAGAGAGTATAGCCCGCTTGGTAACTGATTTGCAACAGCTAGGGTTTACTCTGTAACTTAGCACGTCCCGCCGAGTATCCCAAAAAATGCCGAGAGTTTTCTCCGTGGCGTCTTCCGTCAAAGAAATGGGCTCCATGCTGCCGCGATCTACACCAATGGCGCTAGCTACTTCACTGTCGTTGGATGCCCACTTTCGCAATTCAAACCCGTACCCCGACAAAGCGCTACTAATTTCGAATTGCGTTTTTATGGCTTCCGCCCTATTTTCAAATCCAGTCAGTAGGTCATCTACATAAAAATCCCGACTAATTCTTAATGAGGCCTCTGGAAGCGATGCTTCGATTTCCTGGGCGATTTGTATCAAGCACCTAGTTGCTAGGTACGAGGCTGATTTAGTACCGTAGGTGACCGTTAATAATTTGAAGCATTTTACCGCTGAGGTTTTGTCGTCACGCCATAAAATTAATTGGTATTGCGTCTGCGAGGGGTCCACGAGAATTTGCCTATACATTTTGGCGCAATCTGCTTTCAGCACGTACTTGAATTGCCTAAAGCGACAAAGAATTGCAAACAACGACTGCTGGACCACTGGGCCCTTATGTTGAAGGTCGTTAAGCGATACTCCGGAGGAGGACGCACAACTGCCGTCAAAAACAACGCGATGTTTGGTCGTTGAACTGTCCTCCTTTATGACTGGCAAATGTGGTAAATAAAACCTAGGATGAGGAAGGCTCGCTTCGTCGTCCACCTTGCTCAAGTGACCAAGCGACTCGTATTCTTTGAGAAATGCGGAATACGCGGTTTTCAACTCGGGATTTTTTGACAATTTGTTTTCTAATGAATAGAAACGCTTTAACGCTATACCGCGCGAGTCTCCCAGCGATGGAGCATCTTTCCTGAAAGGTATGCTCACGATGAACCTACGCGGCTCCGACGACGCCCGTTTCGTAGTCGATTGAAAATGGTCTTCGCAAAATTTGTCATCAGCAGAGAGTCGGCCTGATGAACCGTAAGCCCCCTCGATTTCCCAAAATCTCTGAATGCCGTGCTCGATGCCGGCTACACTTAAATGAACTCTATTTGAAAGCATGAGCGCTCGATTTTCGATGTTCATGTTTCCGCCTAAAACCCAACCAAAAAGAGTTTTTGTTAAGAATGGCTTCTCTGGGCCCAATTTCACCTGTCCCTGACAGAGCACTTGCCAAAAGACATTCGCGCCTAATAAAAGATCAATCTTTCCCGGTGTATTACAATCTGAATCGGCTAGCACAATGTTTGGTGGGATCTTCAAATCCCTCAACGAGAAAGAAAGGGCCGGCAGAGGGTCCGTAATTTTGTCTAACACAATACAGCTCAAAATGTCCTCGTATTTCCCGTTACGGGAGCGGATTCGAACGTTTGCTCTGAATTCAGCGTTCAGAGCCCTGGCACCAACACCCGACAGTGAGGTGATATTACCTCGTTTCTCAATTTTCAAATTTTGACACAAGTCGGCGCTAACTAAGTTAAGTTGGGATCCGGGGTCCAAAAGAGCTTTTGCCCGGGAAAATGACCCGGAGGATCCTTCTACGAATACGCTAACCGTGGACAATAAAACTTGCGCTGGCGCCGCGATTGCAGGACGGCTACAAGCTGCTGAAACGGATGCGACGGGTGCCTCGCTCGGGGAGACGGCCCCGACCTCCCGTGCGTCACTGCTGGATTCTGGCGGTCCAGGACGCGGCGACGAAGTATTTTCGTGCGCGTCGCGCTTTGGACGCAAACACAGTAAAGTATGGTGCTTTTTTCTGCATACGCGGCATCTCGACGATGTGCATTTTACCACGAAATGTCCGGGCTTGAGACAATTGTTGCATAATTTCAAACGACGCGCCTCTTCGATACGAGCGTTTACCGACAATTTTGAGAATGATTCGCAAGCGCTAATCGAATGATTACTATTTTTGCAAAAATCACAAGAGTGATTACCTTGCTCTCTGGCTACATGAGCGCGTGCATGACTTTTTTGCTCGGATCCCTGATTTCCCAAACTCGAACCTATTTTCGCAGCTTCCAGCGAACCTAATAAGTGACTTTTGCTCTCTAAAAAATCTAACAACTCTCGCAAAGTAGGAAATTGTCCGGCATGTTTGCATAATTCCCAGTCAGTCTGCATTGCTGAGCTGAGCTTCGAAACTATGATATGTATTAGTATGGTGTCGACTGTGGGTTCCCCGTACGCCTTTAAAATTTCCAAAATTCTAACTACACTATCGAGCAGCCTTTGAACAGACGAATGTGAATCCTTTTTTACGTTCTCTAAACTGAATAACGCATTTATGTTTGATTTTACGATCAGTTTCTTATTTTCAAATCGCTTGACTAGAATGTCCCAAGCAATGGTATAGTTATCGTTGGTAACTTTTAACGACGAGATTGAACTAGCAGCTTCTGCCTTAAGGGAAGAAATCAAATAGTAAAATTTCTGAACGTTGGTCAAATTAACGTTGTTATGAATAAGCGACGTAAAGGAGTCATGAAATTGAACCCAATTCTCGAATTTCCCCGAAAAGGAAGGCAAATCTAAGGGTGGTAATCTTAATCCAGCGAGCTCTCCTGAAGGGCCACTTTGCGAAGAATTTTGACCTACATTCGGTTTTATACCCGAACTGATCTTATTTTTTGATAAGAATTCCTTTACTGCGCTACTAATCTCGCTAAAATGAGTCATAAAAGAGTCAAATTCATTGAAAAGTTTATCAAAGTTTTCAGCGTCGGCCTCCATTAGGCCCTCCATTGACTTCTTATACTCATCCAACAAATTTTGGAAACAACTAAACTCTTCTGACAAGTTGCCGACCTCGTGAGCCTTCACGGGGCTGGACGAAGAAATTCTATGAAATAGAGTTTTGAAACGATCTACTTGGGCTTTTATGAATTTGCAACGAGTTGTTAAAGCACGAGTTTCCGACATGACCGCTGATGCCGAACGAGTTTCCACCATGACTGACACAAGCAAAAAACAACACTAAACGAAGGTGTAATGGAAAAGGACTTACTTTTGATTTGAGAACGTAGTAACTTCTTGACGAACAGAAAACCAACCCGCTGCCGATCGCTGCCGCTTGACGTGGGACCTGGACTCGGTGTAAGCTCTCGATGGTTGAATTTCCTGGTGTTGGCGAAGCTTCTTGATGCTCTCCGACGAAATGATGTTGGAGCGATTGCATCCACCAGCTACTGGAAACTTGTACACTCGCGTTTTTTAGCTTCTTCCAAATCCGGCTCGAAGGACCAATGTTTTTTGTACGATTAACTTGATAAGAGGCTTCCACGAATGGGGCCCCCAATTAATCCACTGCGAATTCCGGTTCAATGGGATTGCCGGGAACTGCCACTTAATAACCCTTGACTTGGGTTCAGTTAGTTGTTGGAGTGAAACAAGACTTAACAAACACGAGTATATTGAGTAACAACGATTACAAACGTCACTGATGGACCGATGGTATTTTACAAAAGCTTCAACTGTTGTGACACGCTTGGATTGGCCACGCGAAAATAGCGAATTGCGCGTAACCGTAACACAAAACAACCTGGAAACGTCTTCTCCAGGGAGTTAGAACGACCGCAACCCAGCACAAAGCATAGCTGCTTGCTTCCTCGAAGTTCTGAATCTAACTAACGCTGAATTTACAACGAGCCGAACTCGCAAATTCATCAAGGAGGGGCAAGCTCAAACACTATTGGCTGAAGCGACCCTGCGTAGCCAATCGGAGCGTCGCACGTAGGAATAAGTACTTATTCTAAGAATCTTAATGCTAAGCTCTCTCAACGAGGCAATTGAACGAAATCCATAAACCCATGATTCCCAAATATGCTAAGTCGGCTTAAATTCTAGTAGAAAATGTATCCATCCGCTTAAAAGCCATTAAGGGAAGCTTACAAATTCCTTTCCAATATTAACAGAGGCAAACAAATACGGCAAGATGCAAATTTGGCTTTACCACGACCTTTGAATGAGATAGAACAGTTATGACTTGAATTACATGATTAATTATAATCAAAAAGGTTTTGATGCACGCATCTGTGTGAATCAAACAGCTTCTATCATTCGGTGTTTATGCATTGTTGATATCATAGCCATGGTATGGTATGAGCATATCAGCGGCATGGGGTGGTCTAGAAAAATATGGGCGTGAACGTCGAGGGAAAAAGGGGAGGAAGGTCACGTCTTATTTAGATTAAGGGAGCGTAGAAAGAAGTTCAAGCCAGGCGGGTAGAAGAAAGGACACGGAGCAATCGTAAAGAATGGCATAAAGATAGTGCAGGAAACAACTACAAACCTGCTATATACAATAGTTTCGAGAAAATTTTTCTTTTTGTACATTTTTATCATACATTATTATCTTCCTTTGTTGTTTTCTTTCTGTGTAAATTTTGTGGAACATATTCTGTTGCAAATATCGCCAAACTTTTTTTTATAGTTCTTCCAAAAATATTTACTTTTAAGCGATGGCTCCAATCATTAGTCCTTTGTCTCCCCAATGGAAAGTTTTGAAGTTCTAAGCAACATCTTTGGGGCTATAGTTTAGTCTTGCGGTAATTCTTTCTCGATCTGTAGTTCTTTTATTTCTCTCTAGTATTTGTGAATAATAAAATCAGACCATCGTTTTAATTGGAAGGTATATTATCTACTTGGAGATAGTAATTAAATTATTTCTGGCGGTTTACCAACCATTTTCCTAATTATTTTAGTGTACTTGGTGTACAACAACTTATCGTTATGATTTATCATTTATTAATATTCTCTGTGCATTAACAATTGCTAAAATTTCTACGTCTGGCATTTTTTGAAATTAATTTCCTATTCTTCGTTCTTTTTGTATTGATTGTTAAGGAAGGTGTTCATCTGAAGATTTAAAGGCGTATCTGGACGGGCTTAAAATTTGTCCGCTTGAAATATGCAATTCAACATGAGGACTGAAAATCAACGTGAAACCAGTTCTTACTTCCATGGATTTTCGACAGGTAGCATGGCGAACCTCGAAAACCTCATTGAAATATCGGAGCAGGAACGCAAAATCAAAAGTGCAACGAACGGGAAAAGATAGTAGGAAAGCAAATAAGTTTGACAAGGCAGGGGTCCACGTGAAAGCAACCATCACCAAATCGTACTTTAAATTGCAGACGACCAACAGATGTTTTGCTTCCGACATACTATAACATCCTGAGATAACCACATGAGTGCAGCAATTCACTAAATAAATAAGACCAAATTAGCCTCATACTGCTCTTGAAGAATCACCAGAAGAAAACCCCAAAAAATACGTCGTACAGTTCCGGAAAGGAAATGGAGGCCGGAAAAGTGTCCCCACCCTGGAACTGCATATGGGAAGTTTTTCAACGAAAGTATGTCAATCGCAAATTTGAAAGTACTGAAAACTATTTATACAATCTGAAATACACGACGGTGTCCGACGTTTCCGAAACTACAGCAACAGCGGAAATTCTAAGTAACATAATCGGCCCGTGATATTTCTAATATGTCTATACCATTTTTCAGTTTTTTAAATTATTAGGTTTTTACCTTTTACCGCTGTTCCATTCAAGCTTCTTATAGTGTAAGTATTATATGTTTACTTAGAGTATGCTTCCTTATCCATTCATATGTGCTATCATTTTCACTAATAAATGTTTCAGTATATTTTATGAGTTGTTATTGCAATTTTCATCTTCTTGTTAATCTCTTTAAATTGCGTAATATATTTTCCTAAGGTGTGGGTCATTTATCTTCGTTGTTCCGTATATTTTCTCGTTTCCATTCTGCATTCATGTTCTTTCTTCTGTTTTATTTCTAAAAGCATTTATAGTTTTTATTACATTTATGGATATTTTCTATTTCTGGTTTATTTGTTACACCAACGTTTTTTTTAGTTCTTTGTATATTAGTGTAACTAAATCTATTTTCTTTTTAGGTGGTCCATCTAGGCTTATCTATGTATTCTTTTAAGAATACAAAACGAAAAGGTTCCCTTTGGTTCCTGTTTCTTATTCCAAAGATTCCATACACTTTTTCTTTCTTCTTGTTTGGTCTCTATGCGCGACAATATAATCTATATATTGAAATGGTAGTTCTGAAATACTGAAAATAACACATATGTCCAGATCTGGAAACAGAACAGATTGCAGAAATATTAGCTTTTATTATTAGCACCACTTAGAATACATTTATTCAGGTAATGATTTATGTTTGAGCCTTATAATATAATTAGCCTCGTACTACTGCCAAATTTCTTTTATAATGACAAACGTTTTTGTGCCCATAAATGATTTACTGTGCAGTTATATTACGTTTTCTAACTAGCTCAGCTTATTCTTGTTAATATAGAATTTCGGCATAGACCACCAAAGAGCATGGCCATCGCGTGGATCCTTGCTCGAGTTCACAAGGTGCAAGGCACATTAAGGCAGAGAATGCGAGGTGTTTATCCACAAATACTACGCGGTCTAAGCTGAAATTCTATGTTAACAAGAATAATTCGAGTAACCGCGAAAGCCTAAAACAGTATATAGCTCAGCTTAACTTATTTTAGATACAATTTTTAATTTTTTTTTCAAATTTAAGTTTGACATTTAAATATGGCGTGTAGGTAATATAGATTTCCACTTCATCAATTCTAAATTCGATGGCTTTTTCTTAACCTTACTTCGGTGAAAACAGTTGAGTATACTTTAGCAATAGTTCACAGGTAAATGATAGGTTTGCTTAGCTTCTTATGAATACTAACTCGGATTGCTTTTCCAACAAGGTTGACCACCTTTCTGTAGGTTTCTTTTCATTCACATGGGCCCTTAGACTGAACTACAGGTGTTCTATGGCGATGGGTTCATAGCTGAAACGATTTTCGATGGGTGTCTTTACTGAAGCGGCACTTCCTTCAGGCTCAAAACAGTAGGCTTGCAGCTTCAAGCGTCGAAACGGTATCCCAGTCTCTTCTGCCTAGTATCCTCAAGGCCCTACCTTTCAAGTTGCCTCATAGATGCACCCGTGCTTAACGACTGCTTTTGGGTAACCACTGTGCGTCGGATGCTTTTCTTGTGTATCATGAAGAAGATATTTTCTGACATCTGTTTATTTGCTATCCTTCTGGCACACAATAAAATGATAAATCAACACCTGTGCTGGCAAAATTTTATTTATTTTTTCCCAATTTGGGAAGTACAAGCGTTTTGATTTTCTTCTAGAAAAACAAATATTGTTATTTACGTAATATTCAAGGTAATCAACTCAATTATTTCATATACAAACATGATAAATCACATTAACTAATTTACATACTTCTTCAATACTATACATACAATTCACTGTATTTTTAAGACTTACATATTTGAATTATTTAATTCACATTAAATAGCAATCAATATGTACTGAACTAGTTATCATAAATTTCTAATTAATAAATTTTGAAGGTCATAATTTAGCATCATTACAATATTATATAGTCATGAAAAAGAATTTCAAATAGAAGATTTTATATCATTAGATAAATTTTCATCTTTAGGTACCTAACACGTTGCTAGGTAGATTTTGAATTTTAACATCTACCTAATAGGATTGAGTAACAAACACAATCATACCATTACGCAACATTATTAAACTGTAGTAAAGTATTTGCTATGTGAATAGTAATACAACCAAACATATACTTAGTTAATAAAGAGGCTAAATACTATAGTGTGCCATTTGAAAATTTCATAAAAGCTAAATAAAACTTAGGAAAAGTATTTTCTCCTATAATTCAGTTTTAAAATGTAAGAAGGGAGTCAATATCAAACCTAGCTGAATAAAACACACAGCAAAATATATTTTAGAGGAATTTACCCTCAAACCATCGAATTTGAGTGTGGAAATTCAAAACTTGTTTTATTCGCATTGCCACAGGCAATTTTTTCTTCATTGCAAATTACAAGTCGATAACAATAAAATTATATAAAACTGACAGACTACACGTCGTATTTGTACACCAAAACCAAGAACACTATACTAAGGACACGCAACTCCCGTTTCGAAGCGGACCGCTAAAAGCTGACAAGTAAGGCGGCCGTGGTGTACAATTATTCATTCACAAAACTCGTGAACTGTCAATGTCAAACATTTGCTGAGTGTAACTGGGTATTCGGACCATGTTTTAACAATTAATAACACACTTGGAATACACTCCATTGGATTAACAACCGTAAACTGACTTTTAACCGCGATTACAGGTTAATTTAGCTCGCTTCCAACTCTCGAACAGCAGTACACGTACAGTGACTATATAATCACAGTGTGGCCATACAATTGTTGGCTGGTACTTTTGAATCCAATGTCAAAATCAGATTTTGCGAACAACCATGGTGATGTAATAAAAAAATAGATTTTTTTTAACGGTGTAAGCGACATTTGGTAACAAAAAATTACTAAAGTCAAAATAAAATTTGACAGTTATACATTTGCTGAAGTGAATAATGTTATTCAAAATAACTGATCTCTCAAATACAATAAAATACCACAAAGGGGTTTAAATGTTGAAGAAATATGAGTCATACGGTGTCTTCAATTTATTACAATTGATGGAAATTGGAAAGTTCAAATCCAAAACACAAATGATATAGCATCATTTGTAAAAATCTTCTCGGTAATTTAATATGCTTTATTAACATCTAAATTATATTAGATAGATACATGGGCTAAACCCCAATATAGCCCATTGGTGCTTAGGCGCATGCGCGTGATAATGTGATTCTCAGTTTGTCGGAGATTCTACAAATGTTCAGACAATGGAGGTAAAACACGGGAGTCCCATGCCAGACCCAATCTTGACTACCGTCAAGGTGCGAATTTAAGTTAGCTGCTGTTTAAGATTTGTGTGTGCTTAGTAGAAAAATGCCTGTGCATCACCATAAAACAAGCAGTTAGTCCAATTGTCGACAATAATATTGAATTTGAATTTCCCAATGAGTATTTCTCTTATTTATAGCTTAAAATCCAGTTTCATCATTGGCATAACAGTTCCATTATGTTCATATTCCGTAAATGTCACAATGTACCAGTGGGCTTTACTGGAGTTTTCCCGATATTAACTACTTGCTATACATGTTCAACCTGGAATTGCAACTGTACACCGCAATAATCTATTGAGCGGTGACTTACAAATATTTAAGCAATATAAAACTTACAGGAAAATATTTATTTTTCTGTTAAATGTTTGTTTGATGTTAATACTGTTCTGAATATCGTAAACAACTAATTTGCGAAAAACGTCAAAATATGGTTTTTTTCCGTAGAAACAAGCTATAATTTGGAAAACTCACAGCCGCGGGAAAACTAATAGCGGATTTCATCACGTAATACGTCCACTCAAACTTTTGACAAGTTATAAAATGCCAATGTCTTATTTTGACATTAGTAACTTTTTGTAACTAAACATCTGTACACTGTTAAAAATGACAATAACTTGGAATCCTTTTGCCTTCAGCCAATAGAAAACATGACCACCGTATGGCCACACTGTGATTATATAGTCACTGTAGTACACGCTGTCGACAGCGCCGCGACGGCTATCCCCGACATAAGGGCCGCTTTTATATACAGCCGTCATAGGAAGTTGCATCTCCTTAGTATAGTCTTCTTGACCAAAACTATGGAAATGGTTGGTTCTTTTCCGCAGAACACTTTTAGAGGCGATCTTCGTATCAAGTTATCTCCAACATGTTTTTTCTGCTGGTTGCTGTTTTCCGCAAAAAATCATCAATTTATTTCAAAAGGATCTGTGCTCGGCTGCAGATGTCAACTTCCATACGTTGCGATTTAGAAAATTGATCGTAACAAAATGCCACGTCTCAACCTTTTTTTAAAGCAGGCATTTATACTTATACCACCTAAATATTTTACGTTTCCTTTCGACACAGCGAAACAATCGGACTCGGTTCCCAACAAAATCTGCGTCCAATTTCCTTCTTGTTGCGTTATTTGTCTTGGTAAACGGTTCGGGCGCAAACTAGCGGGGTGGCCTAGTTAGGGAGGGCAAAAACAAACTACACCGCCTGTAACATAAAGGCCTTAATTAGGGAGCAGGTGGCCCCTTGCTACGTCTAATGATGGGGCCGCATACAAATCGACGAAGTCACTTCCTTCAGTAATTTACCTATATATTATTTATACGCCAGCCGTGTTTATGCGCGCGCTGTTCAAACACTCCATCAAAATCTTTATGGGGGAAGTTGCTTTCAAGTGCAGTTATTGTCTGCCAAGAGAGCAACGCTGTCATTTTTGGGAACGGCTGCAATCAATCACGGCTTGATTTTGTATGATATTGTAATCTGCAATTTAAACTGTCTTTTACCTGTAGGAGTAAAAATTATATTTGTAGTTCAGGTTTCTTAAAACGGTTTTGAGAATCTGATTTTATAAAAGGCTTAAAAAAATGCGACCGTGTGGCTTCTGGATTTGAAGACGTCGAAAACAATTGAAGATCACATGAATATGCAACCTATTTAACACTGTTGGCAACCATATTTAAAAAACTAAATCTGTCAGTAGCATTGACATGCCATTTTAAATAATTAACATATTCTAGAAAGCTGCTTTTATTCGCAAAGGAAATATAGTGTCGTAAAATAGAAAAACAGCACAACGTGAGAATTCAAAACTACCCTAAAAACATCCATGCTCAGAAATGGGTTTGTGCTTGTATGCAACAATTAAACTGAATTCACTAAATCGTGTTTAATCACTTATGCCGTCTCTGAAGCATGTTAAAATAATTTCGCTGAAGTTAATAATTTAGTTATCCTCAATATCCAACCAAAAACCAAGAGAAAACAAGAATAAAATCAAAATGGCCGATGTTTAGAATGAATAGAATGTATGGCAGCTTGTACCAGGGTTTGCAAAATAGAGAAAGAACGATAAAAGGTCACATCTGCATTTTATTCTTGTAGATCACTGCACCTTGGCTCTTTTGATAATGTAACTCAGTGCCTCGCACTCTAAACGTCTATAACATTTATATTTTAATTTATCTCCCTTTTAATTATTTATAATTTCAAACCAAAGTAGTGTAGTTAGGTGGCTGTTATGTTTATAAATGATAGTAATAGCCAACCACACTTCAACTTGTCAAAGTTTGTTAGAAACTGAAGCAGCGGATTTTAAACATTTGCTTTCAGATTGTAATAATTAAGGTCATATAGGCAACCCACAGTATAACCCACTGATGTGATTAAAGAAATGTTCGCCCTCGTGCTATAAAATCCCATTTCGGCCGCAAAAATAAAAAGAATTTTATAGCCCGTTAGCGTCATAAAAACGCAGGTATTATTGCAAAACATAATTGTAAAAGTACAATTCAATTAAAATAACTGCAATAGTTGCCGCGTTTTTATTGATGACGATTTGTATAATCTAGATCTCTTTTTTTAACATTTCGATGGTACATAAAGTTTTGCATGCACCTCAGATGTAACCAGCGTCTCTAGCTTTTGTCGTGTTATAGCATTCAAGCCGTGGGCCAAAAACGCATGTTTTATGCCCTTAATACATAAATAACTATTAAAAATCTTACAATAAATGCTGGGCTTTTACCTGCCTACCTTTCAATATAACAGCTCTGGATGTAGAAATTCTTAGAATTTCTTCTTGCGTATTGTTTGTGGCTAATGTAAAATATTGGTAGTAGTGGTAAAGATTTTTCGAAATAAATACAGCATAGGCGAAATACGAAAATTCAAATTATCAGTATTTTTCAGAAAAACTAACTGGGTTAGGCCAAATTTCTTTTCAGAATTTTTACCAGTTCTAACGCAGCTTTTTCTTATTCCCCTCCCATGTATTCACCGGAAAAGCGGTCACCCTCATGAAGACAATGCCGGTAATAAAAACGTTCTGCACAAATCTTTCCTCAAATCTGATGTTAAATGTCCATTATAAAATATAATGACTGTATCGTGCCTTTTTCCACTCTTTTAGTTAACACCGTTGTATATTGGGTTTATCGACTATGAAAATAATTGTGTAATATTTGTAAAAATGTTCTAAAAACTTTGGCAGCTATATTACATGAAAAACATAATCTACAATTTAATCTGTCTTTATAGTCCAGTGCATTTATCCGAAAAATAGATGTAACCTCGGAAAAAATCCTAGAGAGCTGAAATTTGGTTTACATAATATACCTCTCGTCGTTCCAAATAAGGGTTGAGAAGTCCCCAACGATCCCTTGTACGCATAACTTTTTCCAGTGCTCAGAAGGTAGATTTTTCGGTTTTTCAACTATATCTTCGTTCCTATCGACTCTACGACTACTAATATGCAATAACAAAAGAAAGGTAATTAAATTCTCTACAAAAAAGGTTATTAATAGTTTTTACATACAAGCAACAGTTTTCACGGAAATTCGGTAGGAAAGTCATAAGGTTAGCAAATATCATTGTTCTGTTCCTGAAGACGAAGCATCGTTATCTTTTGAAGACGTTGCACAGTCAAATAATGTTGGTGAGTTGAAAAATTTGGCGAAAAAATTTCTGAGTTACAAAATGAAAGCCCTACTGCGAAATTGTGGAGACAATATTTCGTAATGATTACTGTTGCAAAGGAATTTGTAAGAGCAGAAAAAATGGGAAATTGGAAGATACATTTAACTACTGTAAAAAAATGCTACCATATTTTTACGCAGCAGGACAGTTTCTTTATGCAAAATCGGCCCATTTGTATATTCAGGACATGGAGGGATTAGAAATTACGATGGAAAATAAAGCTTTTAAAAAAATCACTGGCAACTTTTTAATTATGTCCATACAAATTTTGGTGAAAAGGTGGTGATTGTTTTTGATGGGTATAACAACAGCAAATACAATGTGAAAGCTATGGAACAACTTCGCCGATCTTCAAAACCGTCATCTGCAGACGTATTTTTGACGAGACAATGAATGTAACCGTCAGCCAGGAAACGTTTCTTTGTAACAGCAGCAATAAATGCAAATTGCTTTCGATGCTATCAGAGAAATTCAAAGCCACAAATTTCCTCGTCGAACAGGCTGAGGGTGATGCTGACGTTCTCATTATTGAAACAGCACTGAAACATTCATTTACTTTCAACCGTTGGTGTTGGGGAAGATATTGATCTTTTGGTTATTTTAACGGCTCGAACACCTATTGAGAAAGATTTTTTTTTCTGAAACTGGGCAAAGGAGCAGTTCAGCAAAAAACGTTCTCTTCCCGAAGTTTCTATCAACATGAAAATATCAAGGACCATATTGTATTTTTACATGCGCTCTCTGGTTGTGATACAACATCTGCTCTTTTCCATAAGAGAAAAACAGGAGCTCTGAAATTATTACAAAAGACAGGACTTACAGAATTCAGCTTAAGTTTTCAATAACAGTGATGCTTCCCACAAATCAATTGCTCATAATGGATTACTATATTTTTGGGCATACATGGCGCTCCAGTTAAAGAAGATTCCATACGCAACTATCGTTATTTGTACTTCGCTAAATCCGTAGGTAAAGACAAATGTGCAAGGTTAAGCCTATTACCACCTACAGCCAAAGCAGCTGAAGAGCATCTCTAGCAAGTCTACTATCAAGTACAGACTTGGTTGGGTGATAAATTGAATCCAGAAGATTGGGGATGGATATTGAAGGACAACTTATTGCACATAAAAAATCATCAGCACCTCCTGCTCCGGACTGTTTTCTAAAAACGATTATTTGTAATTGCACGAAAGGCCGAGGACCATCATGTGGCTGTCGAAATTTGGGACTCGTCTGCACACCAATTTGCGGTCATTGTCACGGACAATCCTGTTTGAACACTGCACCAGTGGAGGATTCGCAGGTAACCGAAATCGAAAGTGACCAGAACATTGACAATCCAGAAATCGATTCTATGTATGCCTTTGCTCCCATCAACAATATTGAAGAGGAATATATTTCCTAAACTCATAACCTTCCAACCAAATTTCCGTGAAATCTGTTACTTGTATGTAAAAACTATAGATAACCTTTTTTTGTATAGAATTTTATTACGTTTCTTTTGTTATTGCACCTTCGTAGTCGTAAAGTCGATAGGAACGAAGATGCGTACAACTGATCGTTAGGGAATTCTCAACCCTTATTTGAAACGACGAAAGGTGTAAACCAAATTTCAGCTCTCTAGGATTTTTTCCGAGGTCACACCTTAAATGCACTGGACTATTATGAGCAAGTGTTGATACTATTTCGTGAACTTTTGCTATAAACATTATCATTCATATTCTATATCACTTTATGTCTTGGATCAACTGACTTTTACCATAAATGTCACATCAAGAAGGCGATAGAAGAGTATGAGTATATGTATTTCGATGACCATGACACACAGGGACAGTACTAAGAAATGCAGAATGCGTGTGAGGTCAGTACATAAAATTTTGAAAAAAAATGAAACTGTATCAGCTGAAGTAAAGCAAAGAGCTGAATGTGAAAAAAATGTAAAACAAGATTTAGCCAAAACTGAAATTCCCATTCATGCTTCAATGGTGTATAGAACCCTCAGATAATATGAATGAAGAGTTGCCAGGACGCAATAAAAACAACTACTGATTAATCAAATAAGGTTATAAATGTGCCAAAAACTATGTCGAGTATACTGTAGATTGTAAAAGAAGGTATTGTTTTCCGACAATATTCACTTTTTAGTACAGGGGTAACAATGAAGCACTGATTGTTGATCATATCAATCAGATGGGTAAACATCCTCTAGAGAAAAGATTGGGTAGCTGCTTTTCGTGCAGAAAGCTCGGGTACTGGCTCCCGTTGAAAGGATGATAAACAGGTAAAAGTATAAACGATTGCTGGAACAACATCTGATTCGATAATTGAAAAAAAGTTTGTTCTAATGGACACGCACTCAGCTACAATATTTTCCAAAGAAGAAGATAACTTGATTAGCATGACTGAGGAATTGACAGGAGTTAAGCTCCATCAAAGATCTATGAGAGTTTTGAAAGGACAGAATACTTAAAATAAGGGTGTATCGGAATTTATGCACACGGGCTGTAGGATGATGCCATACCACAAAAACTAGAAAGTAGAAAAACATTCAGTAAATATATTGGTGTAATAGAAAAAGCATAAAATAACTTTCTCTTCAGATTTTGTTGGATAACACCATCCTATAATCCGTGTGCGCAAATTTCGAAACACCCTGTAGATATCATATTTAACAGAAAAAAATGTCAAACCAGTAATTCAGGAGTAGTATCAGGAAAAGAAGATCTGGGAAGACTAATTTAGTCTTAGTCTTGAGTTTGGCTACCCAAAAATTTCAGGCAATGAGCATTGACGGATGTCGACATTCTGGAAGGGACTAAGCTGTTTACAAGGCCCTTAATTGTCGAATGTCGCTTTTTGGAGGTACTACGAATTCTGTTAGCAAAGCCTGCTACAGATTTAAATTGAAGCAGAGAAATAGTATTAACTTTAAGGCTTTGAAGCACGGAATAATAATTTTCAATAGTATTTAAAAATCTAGGTACAGTGATGTAGATAACATCAGCAAGACTGAAATATAAGTGCGATTGGGTCTTCCTATCTTATCAAAATTTAATAATTCTGGAACAAAACTAGTCATCATTTTAACGACAATCTAAGTACTACACACCCTTATTGATAAATCGACATCGAAGATTCAGCTAGAGTGATGCATGAGAATATGTGCATACTGTGAAAAATTGTAACGCTGCTCTTTTAGTTATACCTTGAACGTGATAAAGATACAAAATGACTAGTCGCTAATACCGGTTATACACGCTATATTTCTAATAGTTAGTTGGAGAAGGTATATCTCTTTGTAGAATTACGTGTGTATTTGCTTAATAATCAGTAAACGCTTCATCACTTGTACTGAGCAGTATTATTTTGTTTTCTTTAACAAAGAACAAAGGAGAAATTGAACAAAACCTTCAGTTGCCAAAAATGTTGTCATACTTTAGTTTTGTGAGAAGATGCTTTCTCATGCATGAATATTTTCTGTCCTTCAGGAAACTATCTCGTTATTTCAGGTACTAAGTGTGTTTTAAAACTTGTCCTATGAATTTGCGTCCTTTTATCTTCTACTATTTATAGACATGGGGTGCTACACGGACTCAGCTTTAAACTGATCGCCAGGTTGTATTCTAATTAATTTTATTACCCCTTTATATACAACAATTAACCAATATAATGACACAATGCCCCAGTGTTAATAAGGCTGCTAATAAACACTAAATGAATCCCTGTCACCGAAAGGGGTAGCTTTGAAGTATACGTTCGCGACAGCTCAAGCCGCAGATGGGAGTGAGTTCCAAAGAACACTACGATTACCTGATGTTGCAGGTTCAAGAAGGGCGACACGCTGTTATCCAGCTGTGGTAATAATACTCCCTGATGATCAGTAAATAAAAAACCAGAGGACATTACTTCACATATAATGGTAGACGTGGTTCAAAAAATTTGATGCAGCCTCTACATAGTATAATGAACAAATATGCAGTTCAGTTATAAGTACAACCCGATTTAATTATATATATATATAAGAGAATGTAGTTATGATTTTACTTTAATAAGGACCTCCAATTTTAATTAGTAAAGTTAAGCAAAAAGAACATATGTAAATATGTAAATACAGAGTGGCCAAGGTAAAAGAGGTCCCGTGTGAATTCAGAAGGGTAAATTAATATTATATTGTTATTTAAAATCTGCAGAACTGCATTCACAACCGTTATTAACAAGTGACAACGCAACACTGAGCAATACACAGTTAACATAGAATGGCCGCTGGACATCACGTGACGCCGCACGAGCGCTCAATATCACTTTCAGTATGGTACGGGACACAGGACCTCTTTTACCTTGGCCACCCGTATAATGACATATAATTAAATTCTCGAACGTCGTGTTGTGGCACACGCCAAGTGAATGAGCAGTTGCATTCGCTACCCTTTTTAAGCGCGTTCTATATCTGGGGGAGGTCCTTATTAGACAGATCTGTTTAAAAGCGGCGCTTCCAGTAAGCCAATAGGTTCGCTATTGAGTCGTACGTGTGACAGTTTTGACTCCGTTCAAGTCACAATAAGAACCATAAAATTTAAATGATTAAACACAGTTAGCAGTGTCAAATAAGCATAGAATGAATCCTTCAAAAAGCAAAATGTAGTTTACAATATAAACCATAAAATTTAACTGTTCAAATTACAATTAAATAGGTAGCATCACTTGGATACTTCAAAATAATGCAAAATTTGAAATCCACATAAAAATTTTAACCACTTTCAAATATTACAGTTAAAATAAATTTAAGAGCAACAACGTTGCAGTCGATCTGACTCTACGCTACAATTAAATGTATATATATATAAATAAATCCCCCAAAGAATTCCTTGAATTATGCAATTCGTGGGCGAGGTGTGCGATGAAAGGAATTCATCTGCACTCTTGTAATCGACGGCAGAGAAGCAGCACAAACAAAGTACATAATAAATTTACAGCACCTTAATTCGACTGGTAGCACATCGGCAGGCAAATACCATGATGCGGTAACGAAGCTCTTCGAAAGGAGGGCAGACGGAAGCCTCTTCAGCGTGCAGCAACCTGGCAGGTAAATTTCTGCATAAACCAGGATTCTACATGAGAGGAAGCTAGTTCGTGGGCTATTTAACCACGTTTTCCGGAATTTCCCATAACATCAAGCGGATCCTCAGCAATAGGCATGTGCAATTCGGCCATGGACAATTTGGCAATTAGAACATGGGCACATAGCAAATTGGCACATCGAAAATCTCCTGTAAAAAGGTTCACAGCTTAGAAATACATTAAGAACACAAAAATTTACATACCAGACACAAAAGTTCGTTTGCATTTGGAAATAACGAGCGAAACTGCAAATCGTGCCGGGAGATTTTCACAAAAGTCAAAAAATTTTCGAAGCAGTCAAGATGGATGCCAATGAACGAAGGAAATCAATTCACTTGTTTTAAAAAATTGATAAATCAGTGACGCTCTTCAATCTATCGTCAGAATAATCCAATAGCGACAACGGATTAAATCGATGACGTAAAAATCTTCCAATACCGTTCGATACAGAAATGTGCAGCAAGCGCCACCTACACATTAGACAACAAATCTCGAAAAATTTGCAAGCTATTTTTCCGGTGAATAGCTAAGCTAATAATGCACTTTGAATTGCCTAAATTCAAAGCGCCAAAAGTTGCTAAAATCAGATTGTAACAATCTACTTCTTACTTATACTACTTACAAATACTAATTCGTTACTAAAGCACATCATAAATTACATTGAGGATGTTCACACTAAAAAAGTTATGTTTTTTAACACATCTCCTTTCAGTCTTTTTCTAACATATTTCTCAGATCTTTTTGCCAATTTATTCAGTATTCTCACAGAACTTGCAGGAATTTTAAATGCATACGATTTCATCCCACCAGTTAATAGTTAATTTTCTATTGCAGTTTACCAGTCTTCTTTTTATTCAAGCTGTTAACGTGAGTTTTATACCCCATTTTTCATTTTCACATTGCATATATGGTTCTCCATTTTCCATATCGATTTCCATTTTCCAACACTTGCTTAATTTTGCATACAATTTATGAGAATTGTGTATCATCGTTGGTAACGATTTTAGTTGAAATAGAATGAGTGAATGTGGAATTGCACAAAAGAGTACTTTGGAGACTATATTATTAATAATCTATATCAATAATTTGTTATGCAGATTGTAACACGGCTTTTTTATCTAGCCCTACACTCTACTGTACTATTAATTTACAATTCCCTGGGTCGCTAGCTTATTCAGTCGGTGAGCTATGAGGCTCTATTAGTATCGTCAGTGCAACTAAGGGGAAGCTAATACTGTTTGGGTTGGCTCGTTGTCACCTGGAATGCTGAACATACACATGCAAACACTGCCAGCAATAAAAACCCAACAGTTTACATAACCAACATACAATCTGCAAGAAAATACAAACACAAGAAAATGCATATATAAATACACAATAAAAAAAGTCGAACGCTAAATGTATGAAAATGCCTTAAGTAGCTCGCTAAAGTCTGCCAATCTGTTGTTGTTTTGTTTTTTTAAATATTGTTTCTCTTCTTCTAACAAGCTTTATAGGCCAGTTCACTCGTTCATGCATTTTGCTAGCTTCTTTTACCTTTTCGTGTAGACGACCTTCATACCGGGCAAGAAGTGTAACGAAGGTAATGTGCCACACGCGACTTAAGTTACGCTCCTCGGCATCCAAACACAAAACAATCTCAACGACCCTAAAACTAACTTACAGTTAACTTACTAATGAGTAAAAGCCATTCTCGCTCCGAGAAAATTCTAGGCTACTGTCAGATTTGAACTCATGTCCACCTGCTTGCTAATCAGGCTGCTAACCCACTCAACCACCTAGGTGGCTTAGGGGTAGTTACGTATTAGCAATATCTACTTTTTTTCTTACAGGATAATATGCGCACAACCAACATATTTGTGCTTTTATTTATTTCTGATGCATTTTATTGTTATTTGTGATTGTGTTTTAGTATTATATAACCTCACTTATGCCGTAGTAGTTCATTCTGTTCGTACTTATCGAAAACTGTAAAATTGTAAGATCAAATAACTTTAATCCTTCTTTATGCACATCCGCATGTCCTTCAGAATCTGTTAGCTTGCTACGTTTGGAATAAATTGATTTCTTTAACTCTTGTAAATTGTGGGTGGTTATTGTTTTATCAGCTCTCCATTAAGGTAGTTAACGTCGACGAATAGGGCTAATTGGAAATTCCATACGGAAACTGTGCTAGTTTAAATTTTCGTCAGTCAGCCACGTCAACGAAGTCTGCCAGATTCCATTACTTATAGCTTAAGCTCGGTAAAATATGCCAAAGCGACTTTCAGATTAGTCACCGCAGAGGAAGCCAACAAGTAGTCGGTTCGGTTTAAAATGTAGCTGGCAGCTAAGTCCATCCAGCTGAGGGATAACGAAATTGCATAGCGCCAGTCGGCAGCACACACGCCAAGATAATCCCTGAAAATGAAGCGCGTTTAAAGAACATGCCAATTTAGCGATGTGGAGTGCAAATTGGTCATTCCCGCAGCAGCGCTCGCCTGCGCCACTGGAAACTTCGACGCCCTCCAGGAATCCGTAATGAGGGCTGCATTCAGTAATTTTGCCCACTGCCAAACTTTTGCTTAGGTATGCAAAAACTTTACTTACTGTTCGCAGCAGGCGAGAGTGCGGAGGTGGGCTTACGCGAATTTTTCCCCCGAGCTTTTAAATGGTGTTTGGCTTTCTGGCGATGTAGTCGGGTTAAGCACATGTACACTTAATCCGCTTTCTTTCAGAACCTTGAAACTATAGTGTAGTGAAATTGCTTGAAATGCAAGGTTATGCAAACGTCACCTAAATACTTGAAGTACCTGTAGTCTTCGTACGAATTAAAGCATTCGAAGACAAAATATATTCTTGTGGATAAAATAATGAGGACTATACAGGGTATAGAAGTGATTTACGAACCATAGGGTTTTCAATGGTAATTTTTTCATATGAAAATATTTGCTTCCCTAATTATTTCAGAGCAAACTTGTAAATAGGTTTTTTGTAGAGCAAACAATTCTGCATCCATTTATGCCAATTTTTTTTTAATTTTACTTCAGAAAACCTAATAATCAAAGAAACTAGAATGATCATTTTTTCACAAATCAGTGCAAATTGTGAAGTGGTGGTATGCTGGTAGTGGATCAGGTGCTATAAGTGCCATGGTTGCCGCTACATTTGACAGAAGCAAACAAATAAACAGAAAACTAATTTGTTGATGCTTTGAGATGCTTCAATAATTTCAAGGCACCACTGATTTGTCTTAAAATGATAACTTTATTTCTTTAACTTTTCGGTTTTCCGAAATATAAAATGACAAACGCTGGCATAAATGGATACAGATTTTTGTTCTCTACAAAAGACTTCCATACAAGTTTGCTCTAAAATAATTAGGGTAGCAAATATTTTCATATGAAAAAATTACCATGGAAAACCCTATGGTGCGTAACGCATTTCTACACCCTGTATACAATTTATTGCCGTTGACCTGACTCTGTTGTTGGTCAAGCAAGACCAAAAGCCTTAAACTAGTGATTAATATTAGCGCTCTAAGGGCCGGTTGCAGAAAGCAATGTTAAGTCTCGTGTTAGCTAACATCGCGTCAAAGTGAACAAAATCGCATCAAATTTTGTTTACTAATGTATTAGTTACCATAAAGATTTGAGCTTTGATGCGATTTTGTTCACTTTGACGCGATGTTAGCTAACACGAGACTTAACATTGCTTTCTGCAACCGGCCCTTACAGTTACAACACGACTCTAATGAGTTACTCAACTGTTTGGCGAATTTTAACAATGTTGTGTTACTTTTCGCCGATACAGATTTTTCTACACTTTGCGTTTTACTAGCATTTCGTTAGTTTGTCAACATTTTGCGGATTCATTGCTTGGTGAAATTTGTCGACGTGATTCTGGCTTACGTTTCTAAGATTTTCAACACCATTCGTGCCGAGCGCTAGACAAAAGCGTAGTAGCTAAACAAAGCCTGAACTATTCACCGAAGGCGATTATAATACATTAACTTAGTCCTAAGCTATTTGTGAGCATTTAGGTCACGTACAATTCAAAATAGTTTAAATGAAAAGAACACAACAATCACAGACAGCATTTAGGTAGTTTGGGTTTATATTAAAACAGATTCCTTTACATTTAAAGGTTAATATCTGCATTCTTGCAGTCATGTGTTTTGAAGCTAAAAAGACCAGAAAAATGACCACTATTAAGTTAAGCTGAGGATTTGAATTTAACAGCCCATTTAGGAGACTCAGACAGTAACCAATAAGGAAAAATAGACAAGAGATATAGAAGAGTCGTGTACATAGTACGATATTAAAGAAAAAGAACTAAAGAATAAATTTTTCAACAAGTGACGGCTATTTCGGTCAATCTATTATACGTTTTTAGTTTATTCCTATTTTACTTTTGTAAAACTATATCGATCAAAAAAGCAATAATTTGGCCTAAACATAACCAAAGCCAATCTCACCAAAGAAATGATAGATGTCGCAGATAGATAACAGGTAAGAGCATGATGTTGCACAGAGTCATTATTCCCGCACGAATTCTCGATAATTGCTGTAAAATAAAAGATCTCACCTCTCCGTTACTCCATAATAAATAAGAATCGGCGGAAATCGTTTAGAGATAGCGAACCCGCCATTCTAAACCAATTTAATATCCGTTTATGGCAGGCTCGCGATCGTCTCGGCGTCCTTGTTCATCACTCGCCCTTCGCCGGGACGACAAGGACACAGACGCCGTTCGTGGGGACGGCCTGAAAATATGAAGTGCAGGATTCCATTTTCCCTGACTCTGCAATTATTTTATGTCGGTGTTTATTAATTTTGCGTCGACAGTTTATTTATAAGGGTCCTGGTTATGAAGCTTTCGAACAGACATTAGTGAAAGGTGCGCCGCGCGGAGACGCCGCGATAAAACTTTGCTGCGGCGACAAACTTATAAAATCGCTACGACTTGCGACCGTACGAAGAGAGGCCCTCGGCATGAATTAAATATGTCAAGATACCCATCGCATTTGTCGCTGTGAAAACTGTACATGCGAAAATTATAAATTAACAATTTAAACTATGAAGATGTTTTCTTCTTCTTCTCCCTTATTGATAGGCAGATCGCCTGCTTTGTTCTGAATGTGAGCCTATTTTTTTGAAGTGGATTGTCAACTATCAAGCCATTTTTTGTGTGGTCGTCCGGAAAGTTTTCTACCTGGAGGAAGTTCATTTCCATTGAAAAAGAATTTGCTTTTATTTGAAAACACAAATAAAATAAACATACATTAACATATATATGTATGATATAATTATGTAAGAATGGTACAGTCATACATAGGGTACGTGAATACAACGTCCAAAAATTGGTAAACCGTAGGTGAATGAAGGCCGCAATACGTCGTAAAAATACTCAACCAGCTCGATGAACTGGCAACTGACCAAATTCCTCCAGAATGCTCAAAGTTTACCCAAGAAGTTGGATTAGTTTATTATCTCTGGATACTGGGGGAATGCCTACACTATTGGGATTTACAATGCCTACTGTCCACCGAGTAGAATGCTCGAGCCTCGCACTTCAGGTTTATTGCTTGCTTCCTGGCAGTTGCGTCTATCCTGTCTTACTTCTCTTTCTACAGCGTATTTCGAATGGCTGGACCATCTTTGAAGTAGCAGAAGTGACGTGCACATGAAGGGACATAATTTATACTTTCACGTTTTTACATGGACATCCACTGATAATACGCACATCTGCAGCATGGAGTTTTACTTTCGTTAGTGTGTTTTGCGCTATTTCCTCGTCCACCGAACTATGTCGTCAATTCGCATTTTTATCTTACTTCTGCGTTTCTTTCCTGCCGTTTAGTATGTATCGTGTGATCATTCTTAGAGTTTTTTCTCAGAGATTCTCAGTTGTCTTTTTAAAATCACAAAAGAATTGCAAACATGTCAAATATAGAAGTGTTAATTGTGGAAATCGTCACAGAATAGGATTATTTTTGAGTAATGGGGTGCTGCATATAATAATAATAATATGTATACATAACTTACAAATGCAGTGCAACAAACATATTTAGTTATTGGCTAACTAAATTTGTTTTATGAGAAAGCATCATACGATTTGCTCACACAAAATTGCTCTATTTGAACATTGTCTTTCTTATTATTTGATTTATTACACTGAAATGAAATAGTTCTTGATCCAGCATATCAATATCAAACTACAAAAGCATAAACTATGATTCAAACGCTTTTGTTATGATTAACTAATATCTCCTTTTGGTAAAATAATCAAAATACTATTGAGAAAAAATATACAGATGATGCAACTCTTCTGACCGTGAAAAATCGGTACTTTAAATTTTTTCAAGGTCATTCATTTAGAAATAACGTCTTATAACGTTGAACCGACGTTCAATACATTATAAAATTTACTATAACGTTCTATCAAGGGAGTTCGGCAAATTGTGATTAATCCATACCAATTATACGTGATGTACGACATATAATACAAGATATATGATACAAGATGTTCCACGTAATTCTAAAGAAAATAATGTCTCGGTACAATTGATTGCCGCCAACTACATTTTTCTTGATTATGCGTTGAAAGAGAAGAAAAGGAAGCCATGGCGGTGGTTGATAAAAATAGGTTTTGCCAATTGAACAGCGTACAGTGGCTCACGCTTATTGTGCGATT
>OW679195.1:181073314-181218118 GCA_940337035.1 Agriotes lineatus | reverse complement strand
ACACTGTATAGCTGGCAAAATCTGACCTTTAGATGGCGTATAAGATGATTTCGGTGTATCTGCAGCCTCGCTGGAGGTCCCACGATGCTCTGGATAGGATGTCGCCGCTGGCCTGCTGCTAGTAAAGCACCAAATCTGCACTCGGATGACCTTTTGGATAGCTTTCACTAAAGCTGCGGCCTTATTTAGGGGCTACGCTGCACCACACGTATACTGTTTGCTTATGCATTTTGTACACGCACTATAAAATCGGATGGACCTCCGTAGAATCACTTTGAAATACTCCTGCTTGCACTTGACTTTGATGCGTGTTATGTACCTGTTACGGAAGCTCCATACCAAGGAAAACTTCCACAAATTCTTGGTAAACTTGGGTATTTAGTAACACATAAAATATCATTTATTGGGAGAGTGTAGCAAAACACAACTAACTCTCTTGAAAGAGCTGCCTCCCAATTGTCTTGTTTACAGTTTTGTTTTAGTTGCATGGAATGACAAGCCTACTCTGATTTTAATTAGTTTTTACACAAAGATAATGGTATTCTAAAAACATCATACTGTCAATTATTTAGAAAACTTACGCTATTTTATAACAAATCTGAAAATTTAATTATTTATTACCTTTACTTGAAATTCTTATAATTAATATCTGTTTTGTTAGTTATGTATAAATTACTAATAATCCACTAACTAAACATCATGGTGTTTTGGATGATTTTGCTGCAGTGAGTATTCCACTATAGAGAACCCCTTGGTAGTCGAAAATAGTGTGCAATGCTGAGTTTCAAGATTTGGATCTTATCTTGTTTCTGCAAAATGACAAAAATTAGAAAACTGTGTAACGCATCTACTTTAATCCTTCTGGGGTTTATGCCTACCGTTATTATTTGCTTGTTATTTGGGGGCCAACGGCCCATTTGAACTGCACTACTCCTCACAAATGAGAATTATGCAGCACAACAATTATTAAAAATTCTTTTTCTTATGATGTTATCGTTAGTCGATGTTTGCGATTATTTCATTATATCGTTTTCAGTCTCTTGCTAGTGTGAAGAATTTTTGCCCTCCCAGGATTTTCCAACTTCGTAAATTGCGAAACCAAGGCATCGCCTTGCTTCATATTCTTCTTATTCCTTCTCATCATAGTAACTTGCAGCATTCTGTATTTGTGTCTTTACATTATGTGTCCAAACTATTCTGCCTTACTTATTTTTATTATGGCGAACAACTCTCTATCTTTTTGTCTTTCTAAGTACTGCTTCATTCGACATTCTCGCAGTTGATGAGATTCCCTACATCCGTCAGTACATCCACATTTCGAATGCTGCTAATTTGTTTATCACATTATTTTCAAGGTGTACGTCTCCCCGCACAGCAGGATTGGTGCCATATAACATTTTACCATGTTACAACGTATGTAAAAATTCAGCCTAAGACTGTAGAGTAAGCTTTTTATCTTCGCAAAAGTACTTTTGGCTTTTTCTATATTTTGCTTGCTAAGTAACCGAACTAACCTGCTTTATTTGTCTACCCCTTAAAAATATCCGTTCATTTCCTATGGGGATCTGATCAACTATCACTTTGGTTTTTTCTATATTAATGCTTACTATTAAATTTTTCATTGTCATTGTTTACTGGGTACAGATAGAAGTATCATACCATCAGCATATATCACATAGTTGATATATCTGTCATTAATTTTTAATGCATTTTCTTCGTTATACAAGACTTTTCTTACAGCTATTTCCAAACAAACATTGAACAAGGTTAGTGATAATATGCAACCCTGACGTACTTCGCGATTTATATGTACTTTACCTGTTTCACATTTTTCTAACTTTAAGGTATCTGTCTGCTTCCTATAAAGCTCCTTAATAATTCGCAACTCTTTATAAGATGTCAAGGTCTGCCAATATGTGCATTATATCTTAATATTTCACTACATTATAGGCTTTTTCTGCATCAATGAAGCATATGTATACCTTTTTCTAATATTATAAGTATGAGTTTTGTACCAAGACTTGCATGCAATTTATTGTCTCTCATGATCCAAGTACTTTGCGAATTCCAAATTGCGATTCGCCTATACTCGGAATCAGTATAAATACAGATTGTAGTCAGTCTTTCAGTTTTTGTCCAGTATTCTAGATGTCATTAAATAAATTATCGAGTATTTCTATACCAGCTCCAATTCAATTTTAACTTCTGATCTTAAAATTGCCCTTGGACCTTCTGCGTTTTCAGAGTTTACTTCCATGTATTGTTTGTCGTCTTCGAAAAATGTTTCGACATAGTATTTTCACATTAGGATAACTTCTTGGTCGTCAATTATTATTCTAGTATTTTCATCAAGTGCCCTCGAAGGTTCTCTTTGTCTATACATATGAAGCGCTTAGTTAATTTTTTCGATTGACGTTAAAGCAATTGTATTTTCTTGTTTCAATTTGATTGCATTTATCTTGCAACCATTTCCTTTTTTCTCTATTAATTTTCTTCTTATTTGTGGATGTATCTCCTGATATTGTTTTTTATTTTATTTCTCCATTTCTAATATGCCATCAATCACTCAACTCTTGTTTTCTTTCCGTTTCTGCTCTTAATTTCTAGACAGTCTCTTTCAGCTTTCACAATAATATCTGTAGCTGCAACTGCTCGCAATCAGCAATACTAGTAGATGTGCTCGCCTACACAATAACTTTATTGGAATATGCAATATTGACACACTGGTGATACGCCTCAAAACTTATTTCACAACCACAATTTACATATACAATTTGTCGGTAACTTAGGCATGTATTTCAAAGAGTCATCTTGTCCTAGCGCATTGTGACACCTAAAATTGACGATAGATAACACATGAAATATTAGATGCCGACCGGTTTAACGTTGTCTTGAAAACCGCCAAAAGTTAAGCGATGAAGGCGGGCTTATAAATGGGACGCATGGCTTGAAAATTTACTGCAAAACTGGCGTGAATTTTACATGGGATGCAGGGCAAGGTTTTTCCTAGCACTTTGTTAGACAAATAAACAAAGATTACGAGTAATCAGCGTGAATCGACACGTAATGTACGGAATGCTTTTTTAGGGATGTTTGCGGTACAAGGCGTCGTTAAGCCATATTGGTTTCTTTAAATCCAAGCAGAGGTCGAGACAGGATTCGAAATTTCAAACTTAGTAGTCTGCGTTTTGGCGAAGCTAGGTAAATTGGCATGGTGAGGCTTCGCTACAAAGTGATATTCGCAGAACAAGTAATATAGAATATTTGTGGTACCGACTGACTGAGAAACAACCCTTCCTAAAGATTATTATTTGTCCACTATTGAACAGAACCGGCAACTAATATTCGAGGGAAAATATTTTCCTGTGGTAAATTAACAATACCCACTAAACACAGAAGTAGAAACTGGTGCAAATGTATGAGTGACGATATTGATGTAAATTTATCGAGAACGTGTGTTGATTAAACCAGTATTTCTTCTTTATCCCGTTATGTTTCTACGTTGTAGCTACTAAGCAGCTATTTTTGTGTTTATTGTTCCAACAGTATTATGAAGACCGATGATTCAAGAATAACAAAATTAACATAATGTTTGCGATTTTCTGGTTTCATTTAATGAATGTAGAATTTTACTTCCGACCAATACCATCATGGTGTTTGGCATGTGCTTCTAGTCTAGGTATAGTTGTATTTACTTTTCAAAATATTATCTTCTATTTGACTGCAAATATTTTAACTAAGTGCCTTGTTTACGGTTTGTGGTAGAAAATTACATACTTTGTAATAGACCCATTTGGACATTCAAGATGTCCACAGCAAAGTCGCTGCCGTTTCAATATTGGCGAAATGTAGATGTTACGCATTAAACTGCAGTTATATAAACAGGTCGAAAGTATCATCGTTAGTTTCTGCAATGCCCCTTTCCCATTTAATTTGCTCGTTATACTGCCTTAGAGGTAAACTCGAAACTCTCAAGCTCATTCCTCAATCTAATTCTGGTTACCTCTAAACCTATTAAATAAGTAAACGATAAAAACTATTGTAAAATAGCGAAAAGTATATTTGAAGTCACAAATATACTCCCATACTCCTATATTAGTGAAATTTGTTTCGCTTTCTGAGTTGGAGATACATAATATTATCAATCACTGGCGGTATTAAATAAAAATATACGCAGCTATTTTCTAAGCTAGCAAAACTGAATGTGAATGAGAATTTATTAAAATTACAAATACAGGTTTTATTTTCAAAATCCTGACTTTTAATAATGAAGTGAAAAGTAAGGTCGCTAGTAGGGCAAAAGCATTTCATACCATGTACAAACGTTTTTTCAATTAATAGATCTTAAAAAACCTGAAGCAGAGGCGACTTTAAGAACATCTAGCTTGTTGTTCAATTTAAGCAGTATAAACCAAAGATGCAAGGTGGATTATTATTTAAATTTTTGATTTTCTATCACTGAGTTAACAAGAACTTTAAATTGTATTCATTTATAATGTTTTCCGATTGCTTTTCACCATGTATCAGTTGTGTTTTACTTTATCTGAAATTCTTTTCCCTCTTGACAGCACTTGTCAATATTGACAAATGGGAATTGTATTTAACAAACAGTGAAACACAATTAATACATGGTGAAAAGCAATCGGAAAGCACTGTAATTCTCATAAAAGGTCTAACAGAAATTACTATATTTTCAAACGTCATAAAAGTGACAACAAGTGACAGACAAGATAAATGCTTTATTGCCTAGGCATAAAAGTGGTTACCTTTACACCGGCGCCGGCGGAGTAAAAGTACTATAAAACGCGTCCGGTCTCGCCACACAAAGTATCACTTATTATTGGAGACAGCGAACAAGTACCAATCACTGATTGAATTAGGCTTGAAAACATATGTTATCTTATATTATGAGAGCCGATGCCGTCCAGACCGTAAGCAGGCGCGCACACCTGCCGATCGCGCAGCAACACGCAGCATGAACGCGCACAAGTGGCGACGCGGCAAGCATTTGTATTGTTAACGCTGGCAGGGCCGGACGTAGGCTGGCTGCCGCCTTGAGCAAGCATTTTTATTGTTAACCGTTTCTTTACGCTGGCCGGGCCAGACGTAGGCTGGCCACGAGTTCTAGTATAATTATATATGAGTACAACGCGCTGATAAACTATACATTTAAATGACATTTTTGTTTAAATATTTTAGTATAAAAATGTGGCATGTGTACTCCATTCGCATTTTGTTTAGGGTAGGATTGGCCATGATTTTTGGCTTACAAGGTTGGCAATAATTTTTTATTTTGTTTCACAGCTGGTTATAACCTCAAAGAATTCAACCTTCATAGTAGTAAATGAAACAGTGTTATCAGATGTAGATGTAGTATTGGTTTTATTAGAAGGCGTAGCTAGTGATCCAGTGATCTTATGTTATTGGCTTTTTAGACAGTTATTAAATTAATTCAGATATGCCAAAAATTATGCGCGAAAAAGTAAAATACATACTAAAAGATCGGTTGATACTTTTCGAAGAAACAGTCCAAATTTACCAGTTAACGATGTAATAAAGCAGGTGGCTGTAATATTTGAGATATTTTTTTTTAAATTTAGGTAGGTAAACCAAAATTATGTTAGTTGCATATAAATTTAGATTTTTGAAGCTACAGTATGGGCTGCTTCAAAATTGACTCGCGCGTCCCGCTCGGGCAAATTAATACGACGTTGTTGGAACGCACTCAAAAAAATTTCCGAAAAGAATTAATGCTCTTGTGAGATTATATGTGAAAATATTCCACCTTTTATATATAATTGAGGGAATCAGATTCCGAATTAGAGGGTTATAATAATGAAGATGGTGATTCTTCCAGTGATTTAATGAAAGTGGAAAATTAAATTTGATTTCAAATTGCAATTTTGATAATGTTGATCTTCGATTTTTTTTTGTCAAAATCACAGTTTTTTTTGTTTCATAAATTTCACACAGATTTAAAGTAATACGACGACACTACTAACTACTATATTATGTATGAAGTTACAATTAATCGAACAAGAACAGTAGGGAACAGGGAGAAACTTAACGTATCATCTCAAACGTTTCTTGAATAACAATTTAACAAAAAGGTTCTAATTGCATGAACATTAACGGTGAAAGAAGAGAAGTACCTGGAAAGACGCTGAGTAGATGACATGAAGAACATGTCAAACAAAATTAGAAAAATCTGGTGTGATACACTCACACAACTTCCTTTTACAGTGATCTTATAATTAGTCAAAAATTTCATTTTTAATTTTTAACCATTTGTTAAAAATTTTCAAAAATTACAAATTTTACAAAAACGGTACAAAATCGAGTGTTAGTTGAAGAGACAAATTTGCTCTAGAATTTTAAGGTGAATTCAAAAATGTAATAATATACCGGGTGTTTTATTTAAAATAGGAGTTAATAAAAAAAACAAAAGAAACCCACTTTAGAAGTATTCAACTGGAAAATCACCTATCTCACATCAATACACATTAAACTTATATATGAAGTTTCAACGCCATACCTCTTTTCGTTTTTGAGATATTCTGTTCACAGACAGACACACAGAGACACACCCAGACAGACAGACACACACACACACACACAGACAGACAGACAGACAGACCAATGAAAAAAATATGTTTTTTGGGATCAGGGGACTCGAAAACGTGAAGATCCGTTGAAAACTCAATTTCGAATTTTTGGGGTGAATCCAATACTTCCTTTATAGTAAAAGGAAGTAAAAAATAGAGGTTAAATGAAAGGAAACGGGAGGAGAGCTTAGTTCTTTCAAATTATTTGTAATCTGATTATGATTGTGAATTAACAAAAAAAGTACATGTCTTTCTGTTTTATTTTGGCTAGAGTGGCAATTCACTGTGCAGGTGTATTTTCGAAATTCCGTACACTTATAAAATTTTGAGTTTCATGCGCTTTCAGGATTTGGTAAAGTTTCAATATTTTGTGCGCTTGCAGAAGATTTATCCTTCCTCTAAATGTGTGTTTTCGGAATTTTATGAAGTGTCAGCATTACGCCGTCAATAGTATTTTACTTCTCCTGAATGTGTACTGATCCCAGCTGAAATTCCAACATTTATATAATTCTGCAATCTTCCGTAACTTTATGTTAGTACTATTTGGATTGATTTTTAATGCAGACTGCTGAGCAGATAATTTCGGGATTAACACTGTTTTGAAAACCATGGCATGCACAAATATCACATATAAAATTCTAATTCTGAACAACTTTTCTTAAAAGCATATTAATTGATATAAGTAAGTTTCATTAATTAAATAATTTAATTTGAATCAAATGTTAATAAATTTGATAGCCGAAAGCACCGTTAATTTTATGGCATCTATTAAAAAGGGTTGTAACTATGCTAAAAATGCGAAATTTCTGACCTTTCCGAACTTTGAATGTAAATATTTCAAAATTTGAATAATCGCAATTTCTTTTACGAAAGTACGTTTTAGAGATGCTAAATTATCTGTCTGAATAGAATATTTTTGCATTAAGGTACTTAATGTGTAACAGACCCGTAATTTACTGCTAATATCTTCCTATTAATGATGTTTCAATCTCAAATTAGAAAAAAATTACTAAAACTGTATTTATAGGGAGGTGTATCTAGTAGAATTAGTATAAAAACACTGCGTTTGGAGCTATGCTGACATGCATTGTAAGCTAAAAGTAAGAGAAATAAAATATGACGTTTTAAGCCATTTCAAACCACACAAAGTCACAATTAAACAGCTAAAATGAGAAAATTTCCATAGCCAACCCTAACTCTAAGTAAAGTGTGAATGGAGTATAGTTGAAAACCTGACTAATCGTTGTCAGTCTGCGTTCATTCAATTTTAGTGTACTGAAATGTTGCATATTCATACGCGAACACAAGTTGCTTATGAAAACGTATGTGTTGCATATCGAAATGTAAACATGGCAAATGGAATACAACGGATCAACCACGGAAAGCAAAACGATATGTGCGAAAGGTCTGATTATTATGGAAGATCGTCGTGTACAAGTTTTACCACCATGCGAATTATATAGTTTTGGACTACTTGTAAGGGTGCTGCTAGTCATGCTGTGGTTGAGTCTCCACTGTTACAGGAGATATTGTGATGCTATTTTTATTAGCTTCGCCGTTGTGTTAATTTTTAATCGTCTGAAAGACGAAGGAAGTATTGTAATCGCGAAAAGATCACCTTCCGAGATTTCTTAAGATCTTCACATTTCAAGGCCCCTAAATGAAAAATAACAGGTTTTCACAATTCCGTCTGTCTGTCTGTCTGTTGGCAGTATAGCTCAAAAAGTATTTGTCGGAGGAAGACAATATTTTGCATACATATTATTATCTATCTCACATGAAACCGGTACAATTTCATACAAATATATACAGGGAAAACACCTTAAAAAAATAAAATTTTGTTTATTTTTGCGTTAATTTTGAAATATAAGGAACTAATAATTTTCATATAGTTCAGGCTTTACATTTGCCGAAGATCGGACTAAACAGATACAGAATAATGTCACAAAAGGGTCGAAACGTTTCAATAATAAGAACTTTCTGTTCGCGCCGCACTCGTTCCAATATCTCGATGGCGCAGTCGAAAAGTCGATGTGGTTACAATCTGCTTCGCAGATGCGGCGGAGTTCAAATCCCTCCAGCGGGCTACATTTTTTTATTTGAAAATTCATTTAATGTATTAGAAACGTGAAGATATTTTTACTCCTAACTTAATTTGATTTTTAAAATTATTTAGTATCACAACGCCCACTTGTTGCCTTTATGAAAGTGCCTTCTTAAAACTATAAACTAACCCAGAACAATGCCGCCTTGACAATTGCTTTTGCTTGCAGAAAGCGGACCACCGCTGGGCCCGTGCCCATCTGGCAATTTCCTGGTTTCTCTGTTGTCTCATCCGCCCCTAATTCTGAGTAACTCAAGATAGAATATTATGTCAACAATATTACAACATTGCGCTTAAGCGTCATTTTACTAAAGGAATATCATATGTTTATCGAAAATACAGCTTTGCTCAATTTTGTGTCACAACGTCCACTGTGAGGGAAGTTTTGAGTAAAGCCCTTTACAGATTTTTTATACTTAGTTGTCCCTTTGTAAAAAGTAGAAGCGTACGCTAAAGTCTACACGTCTTTACCAGTTAAACAAACTAGAATAATTACAGATGATCTTCATTTTTGTTTAACCAGTATAAGAAGAAACCGAAAATACTGCCTTGTACCCTCACCTTAAAACCGCCTGAAACCAGTCCTATAGGCCGTACTTCGCCGAGCGTCACGTTGCAATTCTGCTGCTTGACGTTAGAAAGTGCCACAATCTTTATCAGCTGATCGCAAAAATACTACTTCGTATTCGACGCAAGGTGGTGCGATGTGGTGAAATTTACAAATTGCACACATTTCAAATTGGAAAACCACCAGCCTGTAGTAGTTGCAAGAAATGCTTCCCCAGCTATGATAGCTTGAAGATGAGCACCACTCTCTAGAGGTTTTGCAGCGCCTGTTGAAGATGCAATCGACTTGTATTCTCAACTGATTGTTTGTAAGAGCCCGCCAAATTCCGCAGGTGTCTGACTCGGAATACCAGCTCTGAGAGCCGAGACGTAATTTCAATACCTCGCCTTAAAATGCACTAGTTTAGGCGTGAGCACTGCAAGTGACACACTTCTGCATGCGCTTTTCGCACTTAATCTTTCATTTGGGCATTAAAACACTCACTTCTGATGACGTTCGCAAAAACCGTACATCCAACACCGCGGTATGTAGAGGACGAAAACTAACGTACCCTGACGGTAGTTCGTAACTCAACTAAATATTCTTACAGGTAAATGTTACAAAACACGAATATAAAAATTGGCTGTATATTGAAAGATCATTGATTACTTTTACTGAGCTTACGTGTAGCTGGGCCAAGTATCGTTTCACACTGTAGAAAGCATTAATGGGTCACCATTTCGAATTGACGCAAAAATGCATATCGTTGTACAATCATTCTTCAAATAGAGCAGAGATTCGAAGGGGCCTGCGTGACTGCACTCGACGAACAGTCGGGCGTTGAAATCGCATTCGCATGAGCTGAAGTTCGAATCCCACTAGCGGTAATGTTTTTCTATTTAAAAATTGATGTAATTCGCATTACAAGCTGCTTTCTTTTATTGTTATAATATTGTTAGAACCGTTACGATATTTCTATCCTACTCTCCTCTAATTTTTAAAATTATTTAGTGTCAGAACGTCTACCTGCGAGAATAGTTCTAAGTAGAGCCCTTTAGAGATTTTTTTAAACCAAAATCTTTAACACAAAATTTAATAACTGTAATGTGCAAAGGTTGTATCATTTTTTAGATATCCAAACTGTGGTTCTAAAACGCCTGTCATAGTTATAGCTCTATATATTGTTTACTAGCCAAAATCTGAAGCGAAAAGTACAGAAAATGTTGTATCACGAAGGTGGCACCACTGGAAATTATAGCTTCCCATTTCTGATACTAGAGTGCGATATTTAGGTTGATTAAAGGTGCCATTGTTTATAAATGGTAATTTAGCAAATGCCGACTACCGCAGGATTATGCCTAACTGTATCATCTTCAAAAATATGACCATTTACAGTTTAAAAGTGCAAACTTTGAAACAAATATGTCATCGCTAGAAATTGTGGTCTTACACAACGATTATTATTCAAAAAAAATTCTAAAAAGCTATGAATTTATAAAGCATAAACTCAGTAGGTGCACTATCAGAGTGGCTCGAAGTAAAAGACAAATTCTGTTTATATGTTCAGTTTTCTTGTACCCATACAGATCCTTAAAACAATTGCATCCAAAGACAGACTTTGAGGTTAAAAAGTCAAAAAAGCAAATTAGTAAATAAGCAAATCTGCATTGAAGACAGGAGTAGGTTTGGAAAATTACATAAATATAAGTGTGTGAAAAATAGTTTGAAAAGCGTTTTAGACTTAGATAAAAGTGATGTTTAGCCTTCTTTGTTTAAAGGTGGGTCCACACGTTTTTATTGATGGTTCAGACTGGGCCTTCAAGGCAGTTCTGAATAGTTAGCAGGGCAACGTTCGCAGGGTTCTCACACTTATTATACACACGTACATTAATAATAATTAAACTATGAAGGGAACTGCAAGGGAATTGACCCTGTGCAGTGTTACCTTCATAGCTCAATAGTGTTTGTATAGAGAGTGCTATAAATGCTATATTTGAATAAATACTCGTGAAAAAATACGCTTAATAGACAAGTAACATTATTGATGACAAGGTTGAGTATTGATTAAAGGATATATATTTTAACTGTAAATAAAAAGTATATTTTGGTGGTATAGTTTCCACAAAATCTGTTCTCCAGCCGTTCTTACTTTATCTACAGACTACATGTACAATATTTTTTTTAAATAATATGTTTGAAGTAAAGTGGATCTTCCAGACTCCCATGGTTGGTGAACTCGGTTGGCTGGTAAAATAAATGCCATCATTGTCCTAAAATATATCACTCCCTCTACTTACGTACTCATATACGAATGTTATTTTGTTTTGGATAGACACAATGTCAATAGCGTTTAATACAAATATTATAGACTTTATTACACACTCTCAAATAAAGCAGTTCTAGGGTAACAATTCTCGTAAGCCACCCAAATGAAAGTAAACAGCAACATTGAAGCTCCGAAAAGACTGACTTGTAAGGTTTTATTACTCTTCGTAGTTTTAAGATGTTTTGAATTTAGAATTACTAGGATTTTACCCATAATATTTTTCACTGGGAGCATTTGTTCGGCGACTTTTTGCAAAAAAATATCCTTGTTTAGTAGTGTTCTCAATGACATTGTTTTTGGCACTGTTTGGTTTTGTAACAACAATGGAAGTCAAATGTAAAATCCACAGTTTAAAAGAGGTTGTTTACTACACTCGAGTTTGGATAAACTGACCCAGTTTTTAGGGCTGGCGTACATTTCTCGCTATTGTATAATATTTATTGAAAGTACGACGAGTGTTAAACAGCTACGCGCGCCGCTATTTTTAGCGCGTCTATTTTCGCCTGCGCTTGCTTAGGTTCTTTTTGGTTCTCGCAGTTGTATCTGCGGAAATCCGTGCGGTAACGACCCGCTTCGAACCAGAAACGCGATCGCGCGCGGGAAGGTGCAAAAATGAAGCCAGCGAAAGAAATTAATGTTTCTGAAAGCAGCGCACAAAGGAGAGTTATTTGTTTTAGTAACGAGTCAGGGTCTTTTGGACCGGCGAAACAATTAATACGGTCTCTTTTTGATGTCCTCCGGGCGGATTTGTCTTCTTATCGGAGAGTTCGCCCTTTGTAGTCAAAGGAATTGCTCGGGCAGCAATCGGATTCATTTAAACTTTGCAACTGTAGCGCACACTTTTAATTCGACTCGGGTGCAGAGCGCTCTTCTGCGCGAAAAGCGAACCGACGATGACAATTTCTTAATGGGATGGGGAATGGCCGCAAAGGTTCCCCAGAAACGAAAATATTAGATTTCATTAAAAGAATCCTTTATGTGCAGTAGATGTGGCTAAGGTTACTAGATTTTGCAACTGGCGTTGTACAAATTGTAACAACCCATGTCCACATTTTTAGGGAACCATTAAAAGAAATCGTTACATCACTGCCAGGGCCGTAACTAGGTATAGGCCGAGTAGGCCCCCGCCTACAGGCGCAACCGGCGAGGGGCACCAGAATGGCACTGAAAAAAAATCTTTCGTACTAATGGAAATACAACAAATAATGCTAATTATAATAATGTGAATTGCACCCAATTTGTTCGATACATTTCCTTGTGCAATTTCCAAAGGCAATGTTAGATATCTACCAGTTTGTAACGGCGTTTGTTTTATAACTCTCACCTTATCAATCAAAACATTAAAAGTACTAGCTTTTCTTTAATCTAATTATAACATTTTTTCATTTTTCAAACTGAATGTAATACTCAAGTGACGAGAAACAAACTTAAATGTTTAAAAACTGTTAGAGTTAGGGTCCACTGGTTGCACATATTATACACACATTCACTGATTTGGGCTCATCGCTGATACAGTGGCCCACTGAAACAATCTGCAGAACGCCAAAGACCGATTTCGAGAGCTTACTTGTTCTACTACTATAGCATTTTTCGCTAGAATTTGTTAAATTTAAGACACGTCTGCGACCCTACAATTTGGCAGATTTTTATTAAAAAAAGCATTATAGAAATCGGCTTGATGAAAAGCTTATACCGATAGAAAAGCTTCCCGTTTTAAATATATTGATTACTACAAGACGGTGTGGCAGTGTGGCTGCGAGTATATAACCTTATTCTACGTTCATATGTTACTACGTATAATAATATGTAATTGATTTGTTTATATTTTATTATTTTAACATATTGACATGTCTTTACTAGCTTTTGAGCGAACCACATAAGTGGTCTTATTCTAAATAAAATATGTTTTTTGCATTTTTAAAATTGAATTGTACGTAAAAAAATTAAAAAAGAAAATGTTTTTAACGTCTTTAATACAGAAAGCGCGCTTCAAGAAAGCCAACTTTTGCTAGATCGATAATTCAAAAGTATCTACAAAATAGGTAAAAAATATCTTAATGCTGCTAATAATACTGAAACAGTATTAATGCGAATTACGTGAATTGGATAATTTAAAAAACCATTGCAGCTAGTGGGATTCGAACTGGCGTTCACTGATAAATACGTATGCTTATCGTTGAGTTATAAATGACGCAGAGGCGTACCGATTGTGGGCAAAATGTGCCCGATCACCGATTGAAAGATGACGTAGAGACGCAGGGACACCACACGTTTATATATAGGGATTTATAAAAAGTTGTACTGACTACATAATAATATGTAGGTTTTTTTTTTAAATTAAAATTGTGTTTTATAAATGTATGTTCTTATTTTATTTGTGTTTTATTTTGTTATTTTAACAACAACTAAATGTTTCTTTTTAATACTTTTGAATTTTGGATTTATTTTTGAATACCTAGCTGTCTGTTTTGAATACATTACATCATATATCCGTAGATAATAAATGCAGAAAACATACAGTATTTTTGCCACATATATCGTTAGTGTACTCAAGGGCGCAAAAATATTGGCTTGCCTACAATAAAAGTTTGTCTAGTTACGGCCCTGATCACTGCCTCCTACACTTACAAACCATGCTGTTAGACTTGGAAACATTGCATCTCTGGTAGTTGGTGGTCCTAAATTACAGTAGGTACTCCAATTTGAAATAATTTTGCTTTAAAGAGCACAGTTTTACTCTTATCATATTTTACTCTGTAATTAACTAACGGGCATCTCCATTAAGTGGACTCTCTGTTAACAGGACGAGGACAGGAAAAATCTGGAATTTTTAAAATATTTCCCTCTTTTAAGCGTACACGAATTCCATTGTAGTAAAACAAAATTGTACACAGCTTATCTTAGAAAGAGTAAAATGCAGCTGTTTTCGGCCTCCAAAAGTTGATATGAAGGGTGTTCAGATAATAGCTAGGAAACTAGGGGAATTACCCCTTTTCATATGCGCCCTATGTTTTCCAACCTTAATCCTCAGTTATGTATCTGAATTTCGGAAGTGTTCTACGAAAACCATCTTATTTATTTATAGCAAAGTGCTCTTTGTTTATAACTGCATTTGATTAAAAGTAGGTAGCTTTTCTTCATTACAGGCTGCAGTTGATATGTACGTATGTACCAAAGCTACTTTTTTACAGTAGTGTTATAATGAAAAGCAAACGTAAAACTGTATGTATTTAAAAATGTATGTATTCTTTGTGTCATTCTATATTTAAATAACGATTAACCAAAAAAATTGAAAATTAAAGAATTTCTATTAAGAGGGCACCTCCATTAAGCGGACAAAAATCGTGGCACCACGATGTACGCTTATGAGAGATTCCACTGTATCTTTAAAAATAAAACAACTTAACTTATGTAACCCATAGATAAAAGAACATTTCTGTAATTATTTTAAAGTTTGTAATTTTCTATACACCACTGCTGATTGAGAATACAATATGTATGCAAAAACTATGGTGCTACTGCTGTAAATGATCTGATTTGAATATAATAAACTTATCTGCTTGGTAACATCTAAATTTGTGTGATGTAAATTGTTCCATAAACTTCTAAGAACTGCTGATGTCATCATATAAAAACACTTTCACTGTCTTTCAAATATTTGTCGGCTTCTACAATCAGGATTTGTTCTTTCTTGAGGTGGTTTTGATGACAAATAGGTTGGTAAATTTGGAAATACGCTTGGGACAACATTGTCAGCTAATCGAGGGCAATGCAGCAACAGTTCTACAGTTCCCCACTCTTATTTCTAACACTTTCAAATGCCTTTTCCAGTAAAATCCCGCTTTTGGTTGGGGTCCAACGTTCTCGTGCTGTTGCACGAAGCCATTCTTTCTTTCGGATCTCGTCTATTGGAAAAGAAAATATTGTTATAGTTTGCATACGATTTTCTTTTAATGTACTGTTGTGGTTGGTACACAGTGTCTTCGTGGCATTCTAAATATAAAATTTAAAGTTTCAAGAAATGCGCTAAAGGTGAGATTGTTACTTACCTCAGTGAAATACTTAATAAAAACCCATAGAATAGCAGCAATTTTACTTTCACTTATGGCAAACAGTACAGTAAAATAAATGTATTTCTTCACACTTAGAGCAGTTTAACATATTAACATTTGAACAGACACTTTTATAAATAAACAGTACAAAAATTGGTCTACCAGCAGCGTTGCCAAATCTCCAACAGCATGGCTTGTAATTGTAGGAGTCAGTGTGTTTTTTGTATGATTAACTTGAAAAGAGGCTTCCACGAATGGGGCCCCCAGTTAATCCGCTGCGAATTCCGGTTCAATGGGATTGCCGGGAACTGCCACTTAATAATCCTTGACTTGGGTTCAGTTATTTGTTGGAGTGAAACAAGACTTAACAAACACGAGTATATTGAGTAACAACGATTACAAACGTCACTGATGGACCGATGGTTTTTACAATAGCTTTAACTGTTGTGACACGCTTGGATTGGCCACGCGAAAATAGCGAATTGCGCGTAACCGTAACACAAAACAACCTGGAAACGTCTTTACCAGGGAGCTAGACCGACCGCAAACCAGCACAAAGCATAGCTGAACTTGCTTACTCGAAATTCTGAATCTAACTGAAGCTGAATTGACAATCAGCTGAACTCGCAAATTCAACAAGGAGGGAAAGGCTCAAACACTATTGGCTGAGGCGATCCTGCGTAGCCAATCGGAGCGTTGCACGTTGTTTAGGAATAAATGCTTATTTTAAGAAATCTTAATGCTAAGCTCTCTCAATGAGGCATTGTATTGAACGAAATCCATAAACAAATGAGTCTCAAATACGCTAAGTCGGCTTAAGTCCTATTAGAAAGTGTATCCATCCGCTTAAAAGCCATTAAGGGAGCTTACAAATTCCTTTCCAATATTAACAGAGGCAAACAAATACGGCAAAATGCAAATTTGACTTTACCACGACCTTTGAATGAGATAGAACAGTTATGACTTGAATTACATGAATAATTATAAGCAAAAAGGTTTTGATGCACGCATCTGTGTGAATCAAACACAGTGGTTACATACGTAGTTACGAACGAAATGGACAACTAAGAAATAAGTGAGGTTATATAATGAGAGGAAGCCGCCTTCCTCTTCTACTGCCCTGACCGTTTCGCCATAGTTGGCCATCATATTGGTTACCATGTTAACAAGCTTGTTCACAGCTGCTCGAAACAGTTACACAGTGGTTTGTTCAAACTAGCCAAGTTGTTCATCGTCTACCAGTATCTATCTTGCTAGCAACCTTTTCTTCCATTATAAGATGTAGCAGCTTATATTTCTCCGGATTATGCATGATGGTGTCAAAATATTCTATGCTTCATCTTTTCACAGTTGTTGTCAGCCTAAATCTTTATTAATTTTTATAAAGTCTTCCAGATTTGTCATTCTGTCTGACCACTGAATTCTGAGCAATCTTCTGCATACCACATTTCGAAAGGTCTTATGCGATTCAAGGTGTACCTAGCGAGCAACCATGCATCTACACTGCATAACAGTGTAGGAAACACACAACATTTAAGCATCCTCATTCGTATGTGAGTAGAGCATATTTCTCAAATGTATGAATGTGCTCCTTGCTTTCGATAGAAAGGTCCCAATTGCAGTTTATATGACAACCAACCTACAGTACCTTGGAAACTTTCTTTAGTCTTGATCCGTTAACATAAACATTCGGATGTTTGCTAATAACTATCAACAACATTCAAAGAATGTATCATCGGCATATTGAAGTGCTTATTGGCTTTCATTATTAGTCCCAGTTCAGGTAGGATTATTTATAAATTCTTCTATTTTATTTTCAAATTTTAAACTTGAGATTTAAATAGATTTGCTTATATTTCTATGAATACTAACTTGCATTGCTTTTCCATCAAGATTGATCACCTTTCTGTAGGTTTTCTTTCGTTCACATGGGTCTTCAGAAATGATCTACAGATGGCTCCCGACTATAACGGCACGGGTGGAACGATGTTCGATGGTTGTAGTAGTTGAAGCGAAGCTTCCTTCAGGCTATACAGCTCGATAACCTCGTAGTTCAATATAACCCCTTTACATTGGTAAACTAGCAGCTTCAGGCGCAGAAAACGGAATCCCAGCTTCTTCTGTGTGATATTCTTAAGGTCGTATCCTTCAAGACGGTTTGTAAATGCACCCATGCCTTTGGGTGGCCACTGTGTCTCGGACGCTTTTCTTGTTTACTACGAAGATGATATTCTCTGAATTTATGTATCGTTTTCTACTTTTATTTAGTTTATACTTTTCTGCCACGCATATATTCACTCAACAAAACGATAAATGAACACTTTCACTGGGAACATTGTATTTATTTTTCTCCAATTTGGGAAGTATGTGCGTTTTTTATTCTTATGTAATTTACATTCTTGATGAATATTATACATACGATTCACTTTGTCTTTGAAACTTCATGTTTGAATGATTTGATTCTCATTAAATAAAATAACAATCAATATATAGTGACCCGTTATCATACATTTCTAATTAATACATTTTGTAGGTCATAATTCAGTGTTATTTAATATTCTACGTTATTAATGTGTTTTTTTTTCATTTATGATTACCTCCATATTCATCTCATGATGTGGTTTTCTTCCGAGTTGAAAAGTAACGACGATAGGGTACATCTCTCCCTTACTCGTTATTTGAACCTCTTCTATTAGTTATTGTTTGGTGCCACTACAAGTTACCTATGATTCTAATGTCTTTGTCATACATTTTACCTTTTTTTCAATTCTTACCTTGTAGGCTTGATCAAAATATATCCGACATGCATATATATTGCAAGTGACGTCTCGGATTCGCGCATTTCCAAACCCAAATTGGCTTTGACTTATCTGTTCTTCAAGTTTTTGGTGTATTCTCCCATGTGCATTTAACTCTTAGAAATATTTTGGCAACATGAATCATCAAGCTAATAGCGCCATAATCACTACATATCGCTGACTTGCTTTTTTGGGTATACATCTAGGGTGGATCTTAACTTGTCAGATGGCAATATACGTGGTTTATATAATATATTGTTGTAAAGATCTGTTAATGGATCTGTTGTAGTAGTCAGTGTCAGTGCTTTAACTAATTTCTTTTATTTGATTGACGGCCCCGTCTCCACTCCTCTCGCATCATGGTATCATTATTGTTATTAAAAAGTTCTGGGATGTATTCTTTTCATCTTTTAAATTTTTTGTTCAAATCTGTTATGAAGTCGCCTCTCCATTTTAAGCCGATTCAAGTGTTCTGCCTCGTTCTAGCTACTTCTTTGACCTTTTTGTGAATGTAGAATATATAATATGCGTTCGAATATTTAAATTTTAGTGTATTTCCGATTATATTCTCTATTTTACTTGTATTTTTCTTCCTACTACTGCATGATATTCTCTTGTATTCGTTTTCACTTGTATTCTTGAGCGTCCTTCTTTTTTCGACCTCTGCTTCTTTCGACGTTTTTCTTCTGTTAGTGAATTAAGCGCCTATGAACGTTACTGTAGTGGATATAAATCAGAAAATAGGTGGATCATGTAAGAGCTTCCTCGTCGTGTTCATAGTCGTTGTAATTCTTATAATTATGAAAGTTCAGGAACTGAAATGGGATGCATAAACTATATATTCTGTTATATTGCAACAATAACATCTTCTAGTAATGTAGGAAACTTGTAATACAGACCACCTTCACAAGCATTGCATGGAGCCTTCGTGGAGAAATGTAAATGATTGAAAAAAAAGAGTATGATCTTCAAGTACATTTTTTCTCAAATTTTATGCTACAGCTTAAGCAATCTTGGATAGGATCACTAAATCTCCATGCAAACTGTTCAAAGCAATTGTTTCTGACACTCCGATATCATTTGCAATGCGCGAAACCTTTATTTGTCTACCTGCCACCATAAAATCATCAATATTTTTGGAGGTCTCTATTTTCTTTCCACAGGCCTTTCGCACTTTGAGTTATTTTAAATCGAATTGCTTAGACCAATTTTTTTGGAAATACGACAATGATTTTCCCGCCAATAATTGTTTCGTGTTTAGTTTTTAGCCTACTGCCTTCGTTCATTAAAAACATTGCGAGACTTCTGTATTGAAGCTTAATTCACTCATTTTGTTTTGTTCAAAATAGCTACTAAGACTGAAGACAAACTAAACAGACGAAAGCTATTATTTCTATTTTTGTAGCTAAGTCTAAATCCTACATGGAGTTACTTACATATGATTACATAAACATCTTCCCTCGTATTAAACTAAACCGTTGATTTCACTCAACTAAGTGCGTTTAAACTATTATTTAAATACTCTGGCTTAATATTCAGTTGGTTAATGCTTAAAAGCTGGAAATTAAAAATTGAAGAATGCATAAATATGGATATTTAAATAACATATGTAAATTTAAAGGTCAATCGAATTTAAGACGGTTGGAATATATAACTGAAAAATTAAACGGAATTTCTGATATTATTAAAAGCTATTGTTGATATAATTTAGTCAGGACACAACTAAGTAATATAATTATTGAAAACCCTTCTTATTTTGCAGCCCTTATACACTTATATAGTGACCTCATATCTTACATGTACCATTGTATGTGTGTATTGTACATCGCTGAGGTAATAATTGTCACTTACGAAGTCGGTAATAGAAACAAGACATCTAACAACTGAAATTTAATCTCGTGGACTGTTATTTTCTTTTATCTGGACGCGTAAGTAGCGCTTACTCGCTGAGCAACACTTACGGACTTAGCAATCAATGGCTAACGTCGCATGATATACTTGCGATTATACGAGTATGTACGATGCTTTGGTAATAAATCTCACTTGCGATTATGCTAGCAGAAAAAAGATGTTTTAGCATCCACAGGAGTAATATCTGGAATTAATCGAAATCGGGAAAATAGCACCCACATGTCTAAGGTGCCTCCTGATTTGTGTAATTCTTCCGATCCTTCTAGCTTTGTCGTGGTAGAGCGCCCAAAGCGTGGAAGTTTTCTTAACTTCTTTCACGCCTCAGACAGCACTTCAGAAAACGTAAGTTGTAGTTTCATAGAACCACGTTGTTATACTGAAGGAGTTTAGAATTTGTTGAAGAGATGAAGAGTTGAAGAATAAGGTGTGAATGGAGTAGCCAGACCTAACTATCCCGTAAGGCATTTGTAGTCTATGTCAGTTCACAGATGAGCACACCCTGTGAGAGAGAATGCATTAAAAATTCAAATGAAGTTAAAGGTTAAATATAAGTATTGGTGTCGCGTTTTGCTTAACTAGTGAATTGCTTGACATAATTGCAAGACCGACGTCTGCAAAAACTCCTTGTTTTCAAACAATAACGCTGCAACTTGACCCAGTAAAGTGACACCAATCCCTAATTTCTTTAAAACTCAACACAAGTGTTTATTTTGTGGTCGAACATTAATTTGACCATATACGGTTAAAAACACTTACGCCCTTAGCAACGCGTAACCTCGCACCTTACACTTGCCATTATATGTACGATCCTGAGGTAATAAGGTCCCGGGTGGTGTAGCTTGAACAAGCGTCCACGTTCGATCAGTAGAGTTAAGCAACGCTCTTTCTGGTCAGAACTTGGATGGGAGTTCCACGGCTGCTTTCCTCGGCGCCTTGTGATACGGCTGTCACGGAAATAATTGGTCCCGGATGTCATAATAACATCATGACAGTCGTTAGTGGGGTTGGAAGTCCCTATAAAATGTACAGCGACTACTATAATTGGCCTAACGGCTGTTGGCTGAGTACCAAAATAAAATAAAAAATAATTATCACTTACGACGTCGGTAGCGGAAAAAAGACGTTTAACAGCCCCGGATATAATAACTGAAACTAACAGAAGTCGGGAAAATCTTGTAGATTGTTACACTTAGCAATCAGTGATATCGCATGTTACAGTTATTATTTATATGTGCGTTACTAAACTAATCATTTTCAGTTACGAATTCAGTAGTAGCAGAAAAGCATTTAGCATTCCCGGTAACAACTCCTGAAATTAAGTGGGAAAATTTAATTCAAATTGCAACAAAATATGATTGTTAGCAGTGGGGCTACAAGAATGTGTGGCAATTAAAAAAAATCTTTTAAGACCTCAAAGTAAAACAAAATGGTTGCCGAAAAAAAAATGCAAGATGGACAGTAAATGACTGATAGAAAGTGTTATGAATAGATGGGTCGAGTGAAAGCGTGTTGGCTCACTGTAGTATCAATCATAAAACATAGTGAAGGTACCTTAATGGTTCGGGGATGTTTTGGAGGAGCAAAGGTTGGATATTTAGTAGGACATATTTCACGGAAGGAAAAACATACATAACGCAATGGCCCGTGCAACGGCTCAGTACTGTCATAATTCTCCGAAAAATTTCAACATTCAGTGCTGCTCGCTATTTACTCCATTAATTTATGTATTTACTTCGGAGTGCATCAAAAAGCTAAAATATATCGAAAATTATGCCGTATCTATTCAGGATAATGATCTTACCATTTCTAAATCTTATACATACGGTTTTCAGCCTAGGCCCACAAAATACCGTCTCGGCCAGTAAAATCTACGGCAATATACAAAACTAATGCACTGCAGAGTGCTTCGCTAAGAAATAGTCTGCCGCAGTATAATTACATAAAAGCCCAGTTGCAATTCCTCCCCGATCTGTATTAGCGAATCGAAGGCAATAAATGTGCGCATAAATTTGGGCAAGGTCACGTTTTCGCTATCTACTATGAAAAATGGCTCCGCAAGTAGCAGTTCCCATTTCGGATCCGCGGGCAGATACTGATTAAGCCGCGAACTCCGAAATTGACTTTGCAGGCTCGTTTATAGTTTATAAGGGTTCTGTTAACTTTCAACAAAGAAACCTCAAAAATTCCTTATCTCCCTTGATTTATTATGGAGATTTGCCCCTTTGCCAGCGCCGCCGGATAATTTAATTAGATCTTTGTTCTGCATAACCAAAACGGCCCTTCTAGCAAATAATATCAGGAATGTTTAATTTCCACGAAGATCCGGGAGGCGCAACGCTCTAGCGATTCTTGGAAGTATTGCGTCCTGCAGGAACATTCTATATGCTTCTAGCGCTCTTTTATTTCATACAACTCGAGCCCGAAGCCTTTTATTTTAAATTAGCTGGTCATGATAGAACTAATTAGGAATATTAATTACAAAGTCAGTAGGTATAAGTTTAGTGAAGGATTACTGCAGACAAGAAATCAACTTTAATTTTAAATATTTTCCCAGCAGATTTAATAAGAAATTTCAGACGAAGGGAGCTTTTTCGTACCTATTTTAAAAGTTACCTCAACAAAGTATTTGTTGTAGGAGCGGCGCATTACTTTCAAATGTTCTCAAGAAAACTACCCGCGGCCTGAATGCAAACCTCGAAGCTAATCTAACTTTTTGAGCCCCCTCCCACTGCTAATTCTCGTTGCAAAGGCCGGCGTCGTAGAAGAGCAATAAAGGAACCCTAGTTTATTCCAAGTTCTTACAATTTTTGCCTTTTATTAACTCCTAGTTCTGGGGCGGCAGTTTTCCAAATTTCCCACGCCTTCGCCGGCCAGACCAGCGATGCCCTTGAAATGTGAAAGCGCGGCGGTATAAATTATATTAAATAGGTTAATTAGCAAACAGGGGAGGAAATGTGCAGAAAAGAAGGGAAAACGAGCCGGAAAATAGCGGAATGACTCCTGGCGTAGGTAGATTTGAATTATTTTACGTTTGGTGAAGCAAAAAATTCAAACGTGGAAGTAGACATTTTTAGAAAAACCGGAAAATCCATCAGGTACGTACAATACACTAACATGAATTTATGTAATAATCTACTAAAATTGTGGTGAAACGTCTGTAGGTCAAAATAAACGCTCCCATGGGTCTTTTTTAAAACGAGTGGGTACTTTATATTGAACATGATGGCTCAAATGGGTCGCAAGGGGCTCTATGCTATGTTTTAAAACTGACATTAGGCTGAAAACGTTGTTACTAAAATTGGGGAAAATAAAAAATGGATGTATTCTAATTTAAATGTTAGAACTTTGAAAGCGAACTATGTGAAGAAGTTCCTAGATTGACCATATTTCTGATGTAAATTGCAAATATCTTTTAATCTAGGGTTTTTACTTCCTTAATTTTCTTCTTCCGGGGATTGTGAGACCGATGGCCGGCTTGTTTGAGTGGTCGCATAGTCGATTGTCATATCCATTCATACTGATCTTGTACTTTACTGTACTTGCAGGTCCTGATACTACTAACGGGTAATCAAAATGTCTTTCAGTCCAGGGAGGCTATAGTATACCTAACTTGACATTCGATTTTAACCGAATTACAGATAGCCGTCCGGACTGAAAAATTTGTTGATCACCCGTCGATAGTTTGGAAAATATCATATATAACAGTACCTACGATCATGCTGCAGTACAAATTCACCGTTACAAACCATATTGAAACAAATCGTTTCGTACCCCTGTCCTGTTCGATTACCTTGCTATTTCAGTGAATGTGAAACTACAAAATACCCCATTCGTGGTTGCGAACGATCACCGGTACAGTCGTTACTTCTCTGAGTCCGACCCTATTCATATTCGCATACATTAAAATCGGGCGCGATTCACACACATAATGACATTTTTTAAACGCCATTTCAACGCAGCTTAGCGCGAACTGTAAACATGTTCTGTATTTCATTTTTCTTGAAATTGGGCCAGGAAAACTGCGCGCATTCCGCTTGCCCTGAAATTACACCATCCAATCCCTGAACTACGTGATGCGTGGAAAGTTACGACACTCAGTGCTGAGGGGAGATCCCGTCCTCTCGCCTTGGTATCTTAACTACAACTGACGTCGCGTCTCTAGAATGAACATAAAAAATGTAGCTAAGGCTGCGGCGCAAATTTGTATGCTCATATCGGTGTTTACTCAACATGTAAACGTTGATTTAATGTACTCTAAACTTATAAACAGCACATTTTTTATAGCAAAACCTCCCGCCACTTCTATATTTCTCCTTTTAGGGCAATCTCTCACAATTCACTCAGCAGTCGCATGTACTCTCACCTCCCCCCCCTCTCTTCAAATAAGGCAAGCCTGAGAATGTCTCGTTCTTCGTAAAATCTGTTTAAGTTGAAAACCCCTCGTTCCGCAAGCTAAATCTGTGGGCGAGGTAGACCAGAAGTTTGTTTTACATGGCAGATTGGAAATGATTCGTAGTGCCTTTGACGTGATTCGGTGGAGAATTCCGAAGTTTGAGGAGGTGGGAGGACGCCGGAGCTTAATACCCAACACGAAAAAGCGCTTCGAGAACTGCGGTTGCTCACAACACGGAGTGAAGCTAACTTGCTTTAAAGTTCTTGGAATCTTATACTCCTGAAAATGCGTATTTTATTACGCTTCACAAGAGATAAACCTCATAGTCATCTAATACTGCTGTCTATATTAAGTACACGTAATATGGTTAGAAATCGTTTCGGACCAACTGCAATGATTGCATTTTAACGTGACGTCACGCCAAGTATACAGGGTAAGGAAGGTAATATTGAAGAACTTGCAGCATACCATCCACTGTATTACGCCCAGACAGGGCACACTCAAAATGTAGGTCGGTTCTTATTAGAATTGGAGATATTACCACACAAACGTTGTAAATATTGTATAAAATGGAAATAATACGCATGCACAATTACTTTTCTTATTACATAAAGAAATACTTAGCTGTAATGAAGTAAATTATCGATACCATACTGACAGGAAAGAATCGGGACTCCAGTTTGACGATTAATTCTAGCGGCAGCTGGGTAGACGGTAGAAGGTTCGGATAAGCCACAGCTTAGAAGGATGAGTGTTAGCAGTCGCTGGACAAGCAGGAACGGTCAATACATTTTCTTCGATATTCTAAACGTCACGCGATTCGAACTTCAAATAACTTAATGTCAACCAAGCGGTTAATCCGGGGAAGACCGTAGGGTCACCACGTGGGCCATAAAAAATACTTTCAAAAGATAACTTCACATTGCGTTGAGTGGCTGCTGTCTCGACGTAACATAAGTGTGTGCTTGTTTCTTTGTATCTCCTGTGCATTCCTCCCGTTAGCCTCTTGGTCAAAAATTAGTGCCAGTGTAGCTTAGAAATTTGCAGACCAAGATGTTTGCGCTTCGCCCAGATGTGTGGTTTCTTTCATCTAGACGTACTCTTAGATACGTGACTGCAAGGGACGCTAGTATTATATGATTGTTTAGAGCCACTGGTAGATACGTATTTTTTAATATAAACGTGCTTTTTACGGATCTAAACTATTTGGTTTTTATTATCCATTTCGCAAACCAGCTTTGAAGTTCTTGCAAATGTGCTTGAAGCTTACGAGAACCAAATAGGGAGGCCGGTAGCGTATATGAGGCAGAGCATTAGTCCAAGAACACTCCCTTGCGTTACTTCTGATTTGATTGATATTAATCTGCGTTGTTGCTTTTTATTTTTTTCGGAAGGTTTCTTGGGTAAGATCCAACAAACTTCCATGTGGCAAATTATTTTCTATTCCGCACGACAGACTTTGTCGAATGCCTGGGTAACATCAGTATATAGTGCAGAATAATAAATTTTTCCGTCGACCTACCTATAAAATGTCACTGTCACGTTCTTGGACACCATTAATTTTTGGTCCGCAAACACTTTTCGTCCGCACTTTACAGCCGCAAACGCTTTTTGTTCGTAAACACTTTTTATCCGCAAACGTTTTTCGTCCGCAAACGCTTTTTGCCCACAAACGTTTTTCGTCCGCAAACGCTTTTTGTCTGCAAACGTTTTTCGTCCTCAACAACTCTTATAATTCGGACCCACTTTAATTTTTTTTTCAAATTATGACGGCCGACGGATAAATTTAATATGCACCTCCGACGAAAACTGCTTTTTATGGCCTTTCCTGATTGCTTGCCTCGGCTATCGCCTCGGCCAGCATTTTCAGGCATCGTCCATAAAAAGCCAGTTTTTCGGCCTAGATACATAAATAACTATTATTTTCTAGGTCTATGCACCTGCTTGATAGCTGGTGTGGTATGGTTGTCTAATAGTGAATTAGCTCTTCGGTATTTGGATTCTACCTTTATTGGGGTGTTTCAACTTTCTTCAGGAAGAGTTTTTCAAATATCTTTGATAGGACCGGTAGTATGTAGGCAAATAGGTCAATAAGAACATACATCTGTTCCAGACTTTTTAGGCCTTGTTGTTAGAATAACCTGTGCAACTACCTTCTGTGCTAGAAAATAGTTCAAACGTAATATAGCTTTGGATATTATTGTTGATTCGTGGTAATCGTTTTAGTATCCTACCAATAATCAGATCATGAACTGGAGTCCTTTTTGGAGTAAGGTCTGTCTTGATCATTGCTTTACTTCTATCTTCTTCAGTTGCTTTAGAAGCAGGTCCAACTAAGATGGTGCACCAAGCTTAGCAACTGGCGGTTTTTTCTCTTCTGATTAAATTACCTAGTGAGAAGGGTCGAGTACATTCGCGAGATGTTCTGCTTAGAATTGTGCTTTCTTATTATCTGTTCTTACTGATTTTTTATTTTTGATTTTAATACAGGAAGTGGTACCCGCAGTTGCTTCGACGTTTTATTTGCTCTTCAGAGAGAGTACCCAGTTCTATTGCACTTAGCTTTGCCAATTTATCCTGAATTACTATGTAGTAGTGCGTTCAGGTTGTAAAAAGTCGTTTTAATAAACCCCTCTAGAATTACCAGCCAGCTCGGTAGCAACGAAACCTCTTTTAAGTTGATCGAAGTTTGTGGTTACGAACTATCACCATACCAGTGTGCCTATAAACCGTGCTGCACTAGCATGATTAGCCTCAAACTATAATTGATATTAAAAATTCTATTTGCTCACACACAAATAAACACAGATATATTTCCAGTAAAGGACAGAACTAATTATTACCAGCATGCCTATTTTATGGTTAATTGCTAAATCTACACTCACTAAATATAACTCGATGTGAATTTCACGTAGTAGCTATTTCACTTACACTGTTTTGCAAAACAATCGTGTGCACTTATTTTTCGTTGTAATAATTCGATCTTCATTTTTTAATTGCCAGTGTCAAAAATTTCCAATGCCGAGATTGACAGAAAAAGGGAAAATTCTTATCTATTAAGTTATAGGAGGGATGTTTGTAACAGCAGTAGTAAATAGTACTGGCCTAAATACAAATAGTTGATTTTTAAAGTGTATAGGAGTTTTTTGCAAGCCAATTAATTGCATTCCTTTCTGGCAGCGAACTTTTCACACAACCTTGGCCCATACACTTATCACTCGGACTGTAAACAGCACCCTACGTTGAATTACCTGAAGTTCGTGGCTTGAATCTGTGTAGTAGCTCTCGTCCCTCTGGACCCGCAAACGCAATACAAAATAACACCAATCTTGGTTCACTCGATGATGGGGAAGTTCCTTCTATGCAACGTTTTCTACCTTGCTCTTCGCTGGCTAATTGAGTCAGTGGACAATATAGAGATGGGCGCATCATAAGCCTTTGTCGGTGTCGCAATGCGTACTTGCGTAGTATAACGTTAAGCGGCACTTGCTTGAAGCGTTGAAGTGTTCTGAGGTTTATCAACCTGGTCTTTAGTTTTTTAGGGGCATTTTCAAAATTAGCATCTGTTGAAGTAGTTCCAATCTATTTTTTTCTTAGGCAGGAAGAGTGTTTGGATTTTGCTTTTATCAATCTATTTAGTGAAATGAGGAACGGTAAGCCCATATGTAGGCTTTCCTCTAAATATATTTTAGACTCTACTGCTCTTCATTGCTTGAAAAAGTTATCGAGCATTATTAACACTATGCTTCGGTTGTTTACATAGTGTGAATATTATAAGCAGCCTAGTTAACTTTTGCACGGTTACTCTGGTTGTTTTTTTACAATGATCTGGATGTGCTTTGCCATCTGGGTACTTAGTATCGCAGGTGGTGTAGTTTGAGATTTTGATGTAACTTTTATTGGTATCGTTACAGGAGTTACAGGAGAAAAAAGGTACTTAAAAAAAAACCAACAACAAAAAGCGGTAATTAAATAAAACCGGAACAATAAGTTGCTCCAGTTAGCCTTCAGTTGAGTCAAGGGCTGTTCGAGGTAATTGAAACGTTTTGTTTGCTGCTTTAAAATAGGGGTACGTCTAAAATTCTCATTAAGTTAGGTGCCACAAGGTTGTCTAATTAAACTCCAGGTCTTCGAGACGTGCCCAACCTTTAAGGAACATCAACAGAGTAGCATTAAATTCGTAAAAAGGACATATGTTTTCTTAATTTGGGTACAGCTATTAATTTCGTTATAAAGCTACGTTTTGTACACGTATGGCTTACAACAGTCACAAATCACAACAATGAAACACCTTTGGCTAAATTGTCTCGCGGCAGCCTGCGAGTTGGGGTTGATGGTACATGCGTACTAAAATTGTGAACCTCGACTGCAGATCGAAAAATCAAATCTGCGATCCAAGATATTTATTATTCTCCTCGCGCAGGGTGTTCAGTCCCTAATGCGATATCTGGGAAATGCGCGCATTCTTTCATCGTAAAATCGCGTTGCTTAATTAGCAAGTTTACTCGTTTGCAGACTGTTGTAATTAACTTGACAGTATACGGGTTTTCAGAAATCAACGTGAAATCTACTTCAGGAAGAGTTTTATGTCTTGCCCGTGTTGTACTAGACCGATGGCACTCTTGACTGTTAGGCTAAGTTTAGGGCACATATTTTATGTTGGAAATGATAGTAGTAGGTAAATTTAAAATACACAAATCCTGTCCATTAATTAGCTTAAGCATGATATTTTGGAGGGCAGTGTTTGTCTTTTATTAATGTTCATATATAGGATTTTGTTGCAAGTTTTTTTTGCTTGAGCTTCTAGACTGTTCGCAAATAAATAATCATTATTTTTTGACAGACTATTGCAAACAAATGTGAAATGAACTAAAAATGGCGAAAGCAAGATATGTAAATTAATACTGTTGACATTCAAGTAATTGCTTTTGAGTTTCTCAAGTTGGTCGCCATAAAAATTGATCGAATTGCAATAAATTCCAGAGGCATTTTTCCTATTGTTAATTTTAATTGCACTTGAAATATATTTGTTTTGCCACTACCACTAAAAAATATTACAGTTTGTTTATTTCCATCAAACTGCAATGTTTGTAAATCGCTCGGAGAGCAGTAAGGAGCTAAATATAGAGTTCGTAACTGGAAAACGTCAGGCAATAAAAAAAAGGGATAAAAAGAAGTGCTGTTTACCAACTGCCTTCTGTTCACTGTTGTGTAGTGCAATTTGTGTACCTGGAATTAGCCTTAAACTATTACGTCAAATTCAACCCACTCGATTACAATAACCAGTTAACAAGGCAATTTTGATTTACAGATCTTTATTAGAACAAAATAGGCGTTTCTCCGGGTATTTTTTGATTTATTCTAGTTGTGTATATCCTACAGGTTGAATGAACATTGTCACTTGCACGAATTCGCTGCGTTAGGGATAAACGTCTTTAATTAAAATTCGCCAATAAAAACAAACAATTCGGAGGAGATAAAACGTGGCAGCTCCAGAACTTCCGGGCGGTTGGGCGTTTTTCTCCAAGAAAATAAGTAGTAAGAATCCTGCTACACATTTAATTCTACTTTTTATTCTCCCGGCGAGCTTTTTGCCACTTGATGTATTTTTTTATCGCAAACACATTTGCTCCTGGAACAAAGCCAGGGTGATTTTATCTGCTTGCGGCCAAACACAGCGGGCACGGACTGGAAGAAAGAGGTGACAATTGAATGCTGTCTGAATTTTTGCGGTTATTTTTCAGGATCTTTTGTGCGCGCTGCAAAAACAGGTCAAATTTCGTTATTTTAGCGTTGCGCGACCTTTGGTTTATTTTTTGCAATCGGGGCGTCGGCTCTCGATGCTTTCTTTATTAGCAGATCTCGCATTTGATTGCGAAGGTAATTAAGTTGACGCGCTCGCTGCGCGTATCTCGATTGCGGGTGACAAATGGTATTATTTCTCAATTTCAAGATGACAATATCGGTCATTTATTATTTAAAACACAATTGGACTAAAGTTATAGAATTGCGTTAGTAATAAATGGGTCTTCAGAGTTACCGAATAAATAAATGACTTCAATTTTCTTTTTGTCCCGTAATAACTTAATTTCCTGTTGCTGCTTTACTCGCTCTTAACTCTTCTCGCGCATAACTGAAGACATCTCGGAATCAAGTGTTAGGGTTGTGATGGTAATAGAAGTGTGATACTTAAAAAGTCCAGAAATGATGTTAATGTGACTCAATATCGCCATACCGCAACTAATATCTATAAGAATTCTAAATCCACTAATACATTCTTAAATAAATAACATTTGCGTGCAATTTAACAATATTCATTATAAGCTTGATTACAGGGTGTAGCAGAATTCATAGTTTTAACTTTGTTATAGTTTTTTTATTGTTTTTGAAGTTATATTATTTATTAATTATGTCATGTAAACCTCTCTTTTGTTCTGTTGTCGACATCTTCTCGAATATACTGTAATGTAAATATCATACAGTTTTAATTATGTTTCTATAAGAATTCATTAGTTACAAACAAGAATATTGCTATAAAAAAAACCTTTTCAGTTATTCTGTGTTAATTTCTCCTTATCCTTTATCTAATAGACTTGTCTGTCCGGGACGCTGTTTTGTCTGTCCGGGACGCTGTTTCAGCAACCAAACTGTAAGAGATAGAGAAAAAGTTATTAAAGTGATATGTTTGGAATGGTCATGTCAGGTCAGAAACCGAATTTCAGTCACGTGACACTTCCGGTTTTCGAGAAATCACGTGATTTCCGTCCGTCCGGGACGCTGGTCCGTCCGGGACGCTGTTTCAGCAGCCAAACCGTAAGAGATAGAGAAAAAAGTTATTAAATGAGACATTTGTCTCACTGGTTGCTAGTTATCTGCCTAATAGCTTGTTGGCAGGTACTGCATCATACGATTTTTTTAAATCGAAGAGAACTAAATGGGTTGTTTTCTGTTTCCAGCTTTTGTCTTTTTTGTGACTTGGTTTATTATTCTTCATTGCCAATAATTTGTTTGTGATGTTAGCAAATTGGTGTTTTACACATAAATAGTCTGTTGCAACTTGAACGTGCCATTAAGTCACAATCGGCATTTTAATCTCCAGGACTTGGCCACAAAGACAAAGGCTCAGCGGCGCGCGAGTCCGCGTGTGGCCAAGCACAGCGCATTCTTTCTTAAATACCCCAAAAAATTGTCCAAATAGAGAGAGAACCAAAAAGGTATAAAACGAACATGACCGGCCTATCAAAGTTACTTCATGCCACGGACCCACCTGAAAAGCATTCCAGAGCTTCATCTATCTTCCTGAACTACTGTGGAAAAAACCTCAGCCCAAGGTTTAACGCACTCGATAGGCCGCCAGCTCTGGTACCAGTGAATACCTCCCTGAACCCGTTCTAAGCCAACGTTAGGTCGCCAGATCTGGTACCAGAGTACGTCCTTAAAAACAGTCTTTAAACGGATCTCCAGGCAGCTGGATTTGGTACTAGGAGATCACTCACCCTTACCTGCATCTCGACGGATCCGAACCACAACAGTACGCCGCGCCGCTAAAACGGTACTGCTAAGCCTTCAAAGGAGTCTCTGCGAATACGTAGATTTTCTCCAGATAAGAGCATTCTGCGTCAATCTACCACTATAACTAACTAAAGGCACAACTTGCGTGTTACGACGCATCTTTCTGACTATTGCCGATTTCCTGCAGCGTGTCCAGACACTAATCACCGTTCCGGAAGCGACCAATACTGCCTGCACGCCTCACAGGTAAAATTTAGACTATTACGTCGCCCACAAGCGTAGCCAAAGTGGCTCCAGAGGCACTCTAGCACTGCATGATATCATTCACACCCGAGAAGAGCTCGCTACAGGTTACTTGTCTCAAACTAGGTGCACGTGGTCGGCCACGGATGTAAGCAAACCGACGGGTCCAGCCATTTAACACTTTAATTACCGAAGCTGCCACTACAATATACAGCTCCACCTTGAAAGCTCTCCTATCAGGTCATCCGCTGCGCTTAGTTGCTGCATTAGTTACTGGCCTTGGAGGGCCTTCGACGTGCCACCAACAACGCGAATTTATTTTCTTCATTATTTACATCGTAAATGCATTTTCTAGTCAAATATCTATAATATATTTGTTTAGGTTTTGTTTTTCTTATCTGAGCGCTCGGCTCGGAGCGTGACCTTTCGCGTATCCTATTTCACGTGCGCGTAGCGCGCAATTTGCTTGCAACTTATAATCTTGACATGTACATTATGACAACTAATGTACGTACTCTATTCTATTCTGTGTTCTGATTTTTTCCTCGACGGAAATAACGAACTCTAACTAAACTGAACTACCAACGGAGTCACAAAATGCTAAAAATTATTAATCAAAATTACTAGTCAGTAATAAGCATTTCCTGTTTTTCTATACTACGTTTCAGTAATCGCAGGTACAATCTTCCGACAGAGCTGGTTACTCTTATCTCTCTATACCTTGTTTATTTTGTTTACCTCCTTATTAAAAACGTGTCTAATAGTATATTTTGCAGTTAATTACTAGAAACTGTTGCGTAACTTCTTTTAATAATGCTTTATATTTTTCCCTTGCTGACATGTGTAACTTGAATCCCGGTCTTTTCTCGAACAATTTTTCTCAGTTTAACTTTAACTTTATATCCATGTTCGTTACTCTCTCTTTAATATGTTTCCGTCGTTTAATATTGTTTCTTAAATTTGTGTAAATTATTGCAAATACGCGCCTTTGCTGTCTTATTTTGGCCAACGCCGCCGCAAAAGTGTAGGCTTGAGAAATGATAAAATATACAAAATTCACAATTTATGACGCAATAGTTCAAACACTATTTTTTAATGGTTCAGAAGTATATGAACTAATATCTGAAAATTTAAAAAAAACAGTTTACTCGACTATTTAGGATAAGGCGTAATACAAAGAAGAAATCGAGAAAGTGGCAATTGGCGACACACAGGTTACTGGCGTTTAGGATGCGAAGGAAAGCTTCTGTTGCTGTAAGATAAACTCCCTTTATATATTTGATACATAATATGCATTCCCACCTTTTTATATATTGTTATGATACAAGCTTAAATGTGTATTGGAATCAAATTTGTTAAAATTGGGAAATTACAGTGGGTTGGAAATGGTTTGGATTTATTCGGGGATAAGGCAGATATTTGTTTGGAACATAGCTATTTGAAAAGAACAGGTGGATTTGAAAATAATATAAAATTAATAAATACAGTTTGAAAATGAATGACAAATGCTAATTTTGAAATAATATAAAATGTTAGTATGTTTAACTCAAATAATTAAGAATAGAAGGCATAAATAGGAAAAATGAGGTAGTTAAGAATGTTTTTTCAATTATAAAAAAACTAGCAACCCAGTGAGACAAATGTCTCATTTAAAAAAACAAAAGACCGTTTTTCAAATAGAACGCGTATTAAATAAAAACTGTACCCAGACCTGGAAGGTGTCAAAGTGGTTGCCTAACCGATCGACGTTTTAAGGCGCAGAGGGTCGCAGCTCCGTTTGGCTGCTGAAACATTTTTATTTAAGGCTGTAGGAGCCACAGAAATTATTCGGAGGAAAGATCGATTGATATAGCTACCTTCTATAGATGAATAGCGTATCGATGGTGGACAGTCGTCAGTTTTGACATTATTGACAGAATTATGACAAAAAAATAATTTATCTCTTCAACTAAAAAAAATAGGTTAATTTGTGATTTTGTCGTTATTTGTTACTATTTTCAAAATCTGTTTAAATACACATATACTTTATAATAGGGTGCAGGACATAAAGCAATAGAATTATTTTTCTATTTTTTCGTTAACGTGTAATTAGTTTTTTAAAATGGGAATATCTATTATTAAAAATAAAAGTTGCTAGTCCCATTTTAAAAAATAGGCGTTCTATTTGAAAAACGGTCTTTTTGTGATTTCTAGAAAACCGGAAGTGTCACGTGACTGAAATTCGGTTCCTGAGCTGACATGACCATTCCAAACATATAACTTTCATAACTTTTTTCTCTATCTCTTACGGTTTGGCTGCTGAAACAGCGTCCCGGACGGACGGAAATCACGTGATTTCTCGAAAACCGGAAGTGTCACGTGACTGAAATTTGGTTCCTGACCTGACATGACCATTCCAAACATATAACTTTTTTTTCTCTATCTCTTACGGTTTGGCTGCTGAAACAGCGTCCCGGACGGACGGACGGACGGACAGCCAAGTCTATTAGTTAAAGGATAACAAACTGAAAAATGTAGAAAACGAATTTTGGTCTAATTAAAAATTTGGTGTGATACACTCACACAACTTCCTTTTACAGTGATCTTATAATTAGTCAAAAATTTCATTTTTAATTTTTAACCATTTGTTAAAAATTTTCAAAAATTACAAATTCTACAAAAACGGTACAAAATCGAGTGTTAGTTGAAGAGACAAATTTTCTCTAGAATTTTAAGGTGAATTCAAAAATGTAATAATATTCCGGGTGTTTTATTTAAAATAGGAGTTAATAAAAAAAATAGAAAAAAAAACAAAAGAAACCCATTTTAGAAGTATTCAACTGGAAAATCACCTATCTCACATCAATACACATTAAAAATGTAAGAAAAATGTAAAGTTTAAAAAAAAATCGTTAGAGCCGTTTTTGAAAAAATCGAAAAAAACTGAAAAATCACAAGAGTAAACACCAACTTCCGGTTATGCGATTTTCTTCAAAAGCTTGCTGTCTTATCTACATAGTACACAAAACTTATATATGAAGTTTCAACGCCATACCTCTTTCCGTTTTTGAGATATTCTGTTCACAGACAGACACACACACAGACACACACACACACAGACACACACACACAGACACACACACAGACAGACAGACAGACCAATGAAAAAAAATATGTTTTTTGGGATCAGGGGACTCTAAAACGTGAAGATCCGTTGAAAACTCAATTTCGAATTTTTGGGGTGAATCCAATACTTCCTTTATAGTAAAAGGAAGTAAAAATAAGGAATACAACCCTGTTTTATTAATGTAATATTTGGATACGAAAATAGGGTAAAAAGACAAAATCTACTAGGTGAAATAAAACGTAATTTAAAATAAATAACCAGAAGAAGTGACGACTTTAATTAATGACTTTATTGGTATATGGTAGACAAGACTAATGGATAGAAGAATTGTTATATACAAGTGAATTATTAAGGAAACGTACTGGGTCACTTTTATTTTGGAGATTACATTTGACATGTAACATAAATCAAATGGTATTACGTAAAGCTATTTGTTGTTGAGTGGAGCTTCCAAAAGGGTGTCTTCGGAGAGAGGAGGTGCCTTCCAGGAGGTAGTTTGCTGTAGCAAGTGGATGTCCAGGTTTGCTCTTGCTGATAGGTGTCAAGAATTTGGAGTTTGGTGATATTGGACGATTGAGGAGTGATCTGTCTGTGAGCATTACATTGCAGCAAGGTGCTTAAAAAGGGTCGAGTTCCAGATCAAAAATAGGTTGCTGTCTTGAACATTGTGTAAGGAAAAATACAAGGTGGGTGATTTCTTATCAAATCCTAACTAGAAAATAAATAAAGACGATAAGAAGGTGAAATTAATTAAGAAATAGTTACTTACTGTGTTTTTTAATATTATTGTGTACCATTCAAAAGATTGGGCATTTGCCATTAGGATTTAAAAACTGTTTTGACATTTGGTTGACATAAATTGTGACTTATGATGCAAATGAAATTTGAAATATTAGAAAATCTATTTTTCAGAAACAAGTAACTAGATAATAAAATCCACCCCTGTTGAACTTTCAAGATCTATTTTATTATTGACATTATAATACAAATAGGGCAATTTGTAATTAAAAAACTGATCAATGTTAATACTTGAAGGTTCAGTTCTTAGTGCTGTAACGAGGATTCAGTACAATATAGTACTAAATAACGTAATTCTCCTTTCGCTTATGCAGCACACCATGCATTTGGTAAAAGTAGTTGTGATCACGTTTAATAAATATTTTTTGTAATACTATGCCGTTATTGTATCGTATTTTAACTGAATTAAACACACACATGAAAAGTCATTTATAACAGCGGCCGTTAAGGAGTATAACGGCCGCCGGTCGTTAAGAACAACGTGATCTTTAAAAAACATTCATAACGGCTGCTGGCTGTCAAGGATTATAACCGCCGGCGACCGTTAGTAATCAGTAGATCTTTAAATTATGGTTAATAAGTTGTTTTTAAAATGTATAAATTTGTATTACGAAAGATTTTGAACGGCACACTGCCGATACGCGAATAACGGACTTGATTATAAACCTCGGTTGTCGCCTCGGATTAAAAAATTCAACCGCGCCCGTTGTTTGCTATGTATCGGCATGATGATGTTAATCACTATTAAAGTTGGTGTATATACAATAATAAATTTTCTCTTAAACAAATATAACAACTGCTGACAGAGTCTATCTTTTCTGTCAATACTTTATTTCAAGAGGTACATGGTTTTCCAACAACCTCTCTGGAGAATTCCCTAAATATGGAAAGTTTTCAGCTAACTATTATTGAACCGCCTTTCTGGACAAAATTGTACAAATTGGAATTTGGTAGAGTGCTTTCTCCTAATTTTTATTCACTTTTGTAGCATTTGAAAGTAATTTTCACATATAATCTCATAAGAGCATTAATTCTTTCCGGAAAATTTTTTAGTGCGTTCCAACAACGTCGTATTAATTTGCCCGAGCGGGACGCGAGGGCAAATTAGGACGTTGTTGAATGCACGAAAAATAATTTCCGGATATGAATTAATGCTCGAATGGAGATTCGGTAAGAAAATCTTAACGACACAAACCCTAAAAAGAAGTAATGTCTACCTACAAAAAATTTCCAAAAAATTTTGTTGTTGTCTTGGATACGGCTAGCGAACTAATTTTTCTATTGGCCATTAATGAGTGTCGTACGATTTTCACATATAATCTCATAAGAGCATTAATTCTTTCCGGAAATTTTTTGAGTGCGTTCCAACAACGTCGTATTAATTTGCCCGAGCGGGACGCGAGGGCAAATTAGGACGTTGTTGGAATGCACGAAAATTAATTTCCGGGTACGAATTAATGCTCGAATGCAGATTCGGTAAGAAAATCGTAACGACACAAACCCTAAAAAGAAGTAATGTCTACCTACAAAAAATTTCCAAGAAATTTTGTTGTCCTGGTTATGGCTCGTGAACTAATTTTTCTATTGGTCATTAATGAGTGTCGTACGATTTTCGTAGTAAATTTCATTCTCAGCTTGCAAATTTTCCAAAAATTTGATGCAGTTGCTGGCTCCCTATCTTCATTTTTCAAAATCTCACTGCTCGGCTTGTATTGGGTCGTTGGAGTCCTCCCGTTGGAGGTCAAATCATAATGGGGCTCTTATAGCCTCTACACTTTTATAATTTTTTTTCTCTTAAATGAAATTTACTCTATCTTATTTACGCCAGTCAGAGTTAACGACAACGTCTGTTGAAAAGAATCAGAAGTAGACATGTACTCGTGCAAAGCTGAAAATTAGCTTAAAAAATGTACTCAAATTAGAAGTCAATTTTTTACAAATAAATCAGCAAATTGCTATATTTTTCTGTAAAAGACAACGCTAACTAATAAGAACGTAAATACTAAACCACGAAGCAAATAGTTGCTTCTACTACCGTATTTATTTCAGCAATAATGTCAATTTTGGCGCAAAATTTGTTTTTCTACGGATTTATGCTACTAGTACATAGCGAAAACGTTACAGTAATGTTGAGTTACTCCAACAGCTGTTTTGACAAAGCCTTTGCCGTTAGACCTAATTTGGTCTGATTCCCTACCTTGAGTGATGATTGCTGAATATCGGTTGCGTAGTACCTGAACTGTTTGTTTTTCCAGCTCTTACCGACGATGCTTTCGCTAATGCGTCGCTCGACGACGCTTTCGCTTTCTTTGTTGACTTCCTGTTTCCAAATCGCCAACTTTCACTGTCTGTAGAACTCCGGTGCCTCCATATAGCTCACATACTAGTATTACAAAACTTCCTTGCTCTCGGACTTTCCTTAGGACACGTAGAAATTCCAGCTTCAACTAGCGCTGCTCCAATATCAAAACTAAATCGTTCAGTGTTTACTTGCACCCCAAATCTACCATACTTTTTCGCTAATAGGGAGACACCTTCTGGCGTACTTTGTCAAACCCACGTTGCCGCCCTGCAATTTTTCGGGGCTCGAAACGCGCAAAGTACACCGGCGCGCGGTTAAAGCTCATAACGGCTTACTAAAAGTTAATCATTAATGATATATTTTCTTTATATCGATCTCTTTTAAATTGGTACATACCTTTCGCCCTCGAGGATTAGATCGTATATAGTTAACTAGTAGGTTGATGTATACGTTGGGAGCATTTCTGGCTAACTCTTCACCTCAGAACCACCACAGTTCTTCCGGGATGAAATCTAAAATCTAAATGCAAAAAATATAATACTTAATCAATATAAAATGCCATATTTGTCTGATTAAAATTTTCTTTGATGTCATATTAACTTGTAACTGTGCTTGTAGATTTCATTAACTAGCTTCTGTGAATGCAGTAAATGAAGTGTGATAATTTTCCAAAAAGCAGATTTATGACATACCATATAACACCCCATTGGAATGGCTAATTGCGGTTCGGTTCGTCATCATAATTACTGGAAAATGTGTAATATCCGACATGAGTAAAGGTTAAATCTGGATCCAGTATTGTTTAGCAGAAGTAGATAGTTGTACCAACATCTATATAATTTTAATAGCACACGACAACGATGAGATCAATTTCAAACCAAGAACACGATTAATAACTAGAACTAAAGCCCTCTATGCTTGGGAAGAAAGAAGCATAAATACAGCACCAGGAACATTTTTATATCCGGCTCTTGCAGGCTGTCACACTAAAACATACGCGTTTGCGTTGGTCTGAACAGATTAAGAGTATGCCAGGTAAAATAAAGCACCTTATCTGCGCTCACTAGCTATGTATGCCTTCTTTTCTCAGAAAAGTAGTGAAGAAAAAACGTTTTGTGGTAGTTTTTTTTTGTCATAAATGAAAATTGTACGCTTTCTGCCTTTTGAGTTGTCCATTACTAAACTTCAGTCCAACACTTAAAACTATTTTACTGTTTGATTAGCTATGTTTGCTATTTATTTTGACTGGTTTAAGAAATAAGATAATTGGGGGCCACCTTTTTTTGAACAGGAAACCCCCGATGAAACCAAACATGGATTAAATTAAATTGAATACACCAACCACAACTTTACACAGCTCCAACTCGAAAATACATCCCACAGATACTAAACATTAGACCCTCGATGGCGGCAACGTCGACGGCCAAGTCGAATTCATGATCAATGCAGCAAGCAAAAGTCACAATTTCGATATAGATAAATCTAAAAGTGGCACAAATATAGGTATAGGAATGAATTGCGGCCTGATCTAATTGTAAGATTTGTTTACTCAGTCGAACCGAAAGGTAGCATCGAAGATTAAAATCAATACAAAAAAGTTCAAATCACCAAAATTTGTTTTATTTGTCGCCTAAAGCCCGATGAAATCCGTTAATCACAAAATGAACTGGCCAATGAAACAAGTTCTTACACACTTCCGTCATAATTGAATGTTAAGGAGACCTCTGTATTGTTAAAACTCATAGTAAATTGCTTTCCCTACCCTTTAATTCTCTAAAAAATTTCTTATTGGTTTACGGTGTAGTATAATGCAATTTTTGTTAACTTTAGTAGAAGGGTAGCTAAATGAGACCTCACATTTCAGCTAAGTAACATATTCCTGAAACACTTTTCACCACGTAAATGTCCAATAGGTCGAATATAATATTTGCAGTTAATAGCATAATTTCTTAATTAATGGAACCGGGCTCTAGTTCTAAATGTTCTTCTACTTTCACTGGCTAAAGTGATTTATCATAACTATATTGTTTGCTTTCTGGCGTTTTTAAAACGTCAATATTACGTTCCTCCTGCATTGTATCACCGGTTTCCTCTTGCTCTTTCTAGCTTAGTGCTAAGGCACCCATTCGAGTAATGGTGGTTTACAAAATTCATTCCACACTGAGTTTTTGCTGGGTTGGCAAAATAATAATTGATAATAAATTGTAGTTTAAAATTTAATAAATGCAATGGCTGCTTTACGTAGTAGAAGTTTATATTAGAAATATGTACGTGTTTGTTATGACAGCTGCATATTTGATGTTTATAACTTACATTATTTGGCTATGATGTAGTTGACTTTATAGCAATAAAATTCCTTGATTTAGCAATTCTACAAAACAGCAGAGTCTTAAATGTAAAATTGTGTTTTAGGACAATTACCTAAACTTTTAATAAATTAAAAGTTGTAATCTACGAGGTTTATGTATTTTTTGTCGAAATTGCCATTCATGCTGCTTGTGTGACATCAGTTATAACCACTCGAGAATTGTATAGTTTGATCTTTCCATTCCCCCTTCAAAACGTAGGTGACCCTTTGGCAGAGTAAATCGCATTTACATGTAGATTGTACGATAATGTAGGAGTAACATAGTTGCCGTACAATGATTACACCCACGAACTACGGGCTGTTTACAGTCGCACAAAATTTCAGTGCCAAGACACTTGTTGTACATAACGTTTGCATTAAAGAAAACCTACAATCGTCAATTATCGGCTCAATTGCACCTTTTTGAGAATAGCAGGTACATACAATTGTTGTTTTGAATTTAATTTTCCCAAGACGCCGCGGATATGAATTTCCAACAAATTTAACCTTGGGTGTCCAAAACTTCAGCACCTTTTGCAAGTTAATTTATTTTTTGCATAAATTTTGCAGGTCTCGTGGGGCTGCCCGGATTATTGCATGCATAAAAGTCAAAATGAGTGCTGCGGCAATTAAGAATGTTAATACCGATTTAGGGCGTTGAAACTTCTTGAATGAAGCGCGGCGTGGCATTCGGGGATGTAAAAATCCAATACCTCAGGGTACATGCGTCCATAAATGTAAATTTTACGCAGGAAATTATCGATTTCGAGCTGTAATTAAGCCGGCGTTTCCGCCTCGAATGGCAACTCAGAGCTAAATGTTTGCCTAATTAGTGCAAATTTTGACAACGGTTTACTGTGTTTGTATTAGTACTCGATGCATAATGTATCCGGAAATGTGTTTTTAAGTTTTACAAGCCGTTTGCAGAGTAATCTGAATGAAATTCGAATCTTCCCCGCTTCATAGGCGCTGAAATTACAGTTTTATTTCACTTCTTATCCGTAAATTCTTCTTTGGATTATTGTCTAGAACGTTTTAATGATGAGTATTAAGTTTAAATTCTGCAATATAGCAAGTATCTAGTCTTTGCTAACTAAAAATGTAATATTAAGCTTGTGCATGCAAACATTTGAAAGGTTACAATAGTCAGCCATAGAGTTTAAAACTTGTTTAAAATCGCTAATGAAGTTAATCAAACATTTTAGTTAGTTTGAATATGCACATACATCTAAATGGGAAACTGAATAGGAATGTGTTTATGAATATGGATATGACTATGAATGTGAACATGAACGTCAATATGCAAATATCACTGAATATGTAAACATAAATATTAAAACGATTTAATGATAATGATAAAGAGAATAGGAAGCTGAAATTGGTGTGTGATACAAGTATGATAGTAAATATGAATATGTACATTATATATAGGACTGTGATTCTCAAAGTAACCTAAAATTTATCCTAAATGTGATTGAGGGCAGTAATACCAAGTGATCGAATACATTTACCTTCCGGAGGGCTGTGGATGATATGACTATGATTCGTAACATAAGCTTTGATTTTATGACTATAATATAAATATGTATATGAATGGAACTGACAATATAAGCATCAGTCTGACTGAAAATCAAAATATAATTGTAAATTGTATTCATATGAGCAAGGTTAGAATGGAACCAGAACGTAAAACGCTGAAAGATAAAGCCAATAACTTAATAGTAAAGAATAAAAGCTAAAAGTCAGAGATTGTCAAGGGTAGTTGTGAATATAATACAAACAAATGTGCACGAACCACAAGTTACTAATAACAAATACATTAAGTACATTAAAAAAATGGGAAAAGGTGCATAAGTATTAATATTTCAGCATTAGGAAATTCGCAGGTAAGAGAAGGGAAGAAAACTTAATATTAAGTTGACAGAATAGAACAACTAGAAAGCCCTGAAATCTCATGGTAGATGGTATATATTTAAAGAAGCCCCATTTCAAACCGCCCAAGAAATATGAAGAACAAAATCAATAAGCTATAGTGAAAAAGAGAAAAGAATGAAGTGATACGAAAACACGAGAAAAATTATTTTAGTGTAAAGATATACTTTTACTTTGGAATGTCAATACAATTAAAAATATGAAAATATATGAACCTGAATACCTATTAAGGAATGTTGGAATGAATATAACGCTATGTTTATGAAATTACTACATAGGGGACTATGATGGTGAATATAATTATAAATTTGCTTTAATAATAATAATAATAAATTTATTAATCCACTGACCACAATAGTATGGGACAAGTCAACATAAAAAAAATATCACAGACAATTTACATTAAATAGTCGTAATATCACATACTCTATAAAAACACTTTTCAATTAGGTAACTACGCAGTAACTTTTTAAATTTAACCAAATTAGTTTCATTTGTTATATGATCTGTGATTTTTAATATAAGTGATAAGCCAGGGATTTTTTATGATAGGAACATCGATCATCAACGTAAATATTAATGTAAAATGAGCCACCACGAATGAAGATGATGCCCACTAACCAGTTAAAAAATATTATGTAAAAGAATGTCAGAATGAGAAGCTAGAAGACATGGTAGCTTAAAATGCAACATGTTACATTCCAGAATAAAAAATTGTAAAAAAATTTACACAAAACTTTCCTCGCAAATGTAGCGCGAAGGATCGCTGTACATTGTTGCCTGCGATTCTGCAGTTCGCGGCGATCACTACAGCCTTCCGTTACGCAGTCTGCAGTCCGCATCGATCTTTTTTTCTGTCCTTTTTACGATTTTCGTTTTATATTTATTGAGTCTCATTTTCATCAAGGGTAGAAACCTGACCAATGTGCAAATTATTACATTTATCTAGTTAAGGCAAAAATAGAAACATAATATTTTTTAAGGTGTTCAACCTGTATGTATTTGGTTTTCGGTATTCGGTTTGGAGCTAGATAGATATGCAATCCGCATGCCAAATATCGGCTTTCTGCAAAAAATAGTTTTTAAGCTATATCTCCAAGAGATAGACAGACAAACGGGCAAGCAGACAGAAGTAATTATATAGTTTTTTTAAATTTTGACCTAATGACATTTTGTAGTCGTTTTCAACGTCAATATGATTGATATATTCGCACTAGCTGCAATATGATATTTCATATTGACACACTATTGGCGCTAATTTAGAATAACTTTGGAGATTTAAGTAAACTTATCTTTATACAGGGTGTCCCTAAAATAATGGGACACCGATTAATCATAGATTCATTACGTCATAATAAATTGATTAAACCTAATATACCTTAGTACAAAGTCCCTTCAGTAAGAAGTTATAGGGCCTTGAAGTTCAATTTTATATTTCTTATTTTTTTGTTAATTTTCACAAATGTAGAGATATCGATCTGAATTTTGGTATACGTGCTTACTATTATGTACTGCACTAATACATGTTTTTTCATAAATTAGACTTGACTGTAAGAGGCACTTTACCTATCTTTGAAAACCTTTTTTTAACTCTAACTTCGTTATCTGTAATATTTTTTTCAAATTTTAATTTATTATCTTAAAGAGAATTAAAAATCACAAAAATAATGTAATCTTAGTTCTTAAGCCTAAAAGCAACCGTTTACCTTACAATGCCCATCAAAGGTTTTTGGTTGTCATTAAGACTTGCAATTATCAAGTAGCCATGATCACAAGAACACACAATTAAGCATATCGTCCCCGGCCCTCCGTACCTTTCGGTCTCTCAGGCGGGACGCTACCGATGCCGCAGGTCCGGCACCGGTCCGGGCGAGGCCTATCCAACCTCTGACGACTTGTGGGGTCGTCACCCGTTAGCTCCCGCCGAAACGGAAGCCCCTTTCCCAGCATGTTGGGTACCAGTGCCACTACGAGTCCATCCTCCACTGGTCAACCACGCTCGCGGTACCCGACACCCAGGTGCCGGGTATCTCGATGCGCGGGGCTTGGTGCTGACCGCCCGTAGTACCCGTGTGAACGTTTGACGAGTCACCGTTCGAGAGCAAGCCCTCTACCGCACATATCTCTGTGCAGCGGCTAGCATTGCTGCCGTACCGCCGCACTGATCACAAGAACACACATTTGTGAAGCTAGACGTACCTAGCAATTAAGCATAACGTCCCCCCGCCTTCCGTACCTTTCGGTCTCTCAAGCGGGGACGCTACCGATGCCGCAGGTCCGGCATCGGTCCGGTCGAGGCCTATCCAACCTCTGACGACTTTTGGGGTAGCCACCCGTTAGCCCCCGCCGAAACGGGAGCCCCTTTCCCAGCAAATTGGTTACCACTACCACTACGAGTCCTTCCGCAACTGGTCAACCACGCTCGTGGTACCCGACACCGAGGTGCCGAGTATCTCGATGCGCGGGGCTTGGTGCTGACCACCCGCAGTACCCGTGTAGACGTTTGACGGGTCACCGTTCGAGAGCAAGCTCTCTACCACACATATCTCTGTGCCAGCGGCTCAGCCTTGTGGCCGTACCGCCGCACTCATCCTTCAAACATCCTTACCCACCGTTGCGGAGGCCTCGCGGCTCGCAGTTGTGGGATAGGGTAGAATCCAGAAGTTTTTAAGGGTTGACGACCGTGCGGTCTGCTTCGAATAGGAATTTCATCTCCGATAACAGGCCCAGTAAGAACTCCCGGGACACCACACTTCATCAACAGATTCCTAAACTCACCTCAGCGTGGGAAGCCCCTTGCCATCATCGGTAAGCCCGCGTCTCCCCTGGCTCGCATGACACTGTGCTAGCCTCCGCTAGAGCCCCTCTCACAGACAAGGCCATAGGCATGAAGAGAGGCTCGTCGCATTGCCTTGTCGCGGCTCAGCCTTTCGGCCGTACCGCAACGTGTCACAGCTGGCGGCTCAGCCTTTCGGCCGTACCGTCGCTTCTCGCATGCGCGGCTAGCCTTTCGGCCGTACCGCGACTTGCACGCCCGCGTTTGCTAGTCTCAAACGCCTACGACTACTGGCCTCCCATGATCCCAGTCGATGAGCCGGGTGGTCCTCCTCCAGGAACACGATCCGCCATGACGTCTAGTGGGTCCAGGGTGGAATCTTCTTTGCTTCTCGGGTTTCTGTACCCTACCAACCCTCGACGCGCGCCAGCCTTTCCCGGTTTCTCACGCCTCTCACCGCTCCTCCTCCCTTGCCTGTAGGAGCTTCCGCATACGCCTTAAAGCTTTGCCGTTCTCCAAGAGCTGTGGTTCGACCGCCGTGTCTTGCCGAGCTCGTCCGCCGCGGAGGCTCCCGATGCCTCTTCCCGCTCCCGGCTTATCTGCCGTAGTCAGTCCTCTCGATCGCCTGCTTGGTCAACCGCCATACCACCGGGCACTGAGCTCCATTCATTCTGTGCCCGCTCGGCCTGCCTTCTGCCCTGCATTGCGCACACGTTGCGGGCTCGTTGCACTTCTTGGCCACGTGGCCACTAGCTCCACACCTATAGCATTCATCGCCTGGCTTCTCACAGTTCTTTCCGATATGCCCGTAGCACCCGCATCTAAAACATTTAACTAGCGCCAACCGGTCCCGAACTCTGCATAACCCCCAAGTGAGGTTAATGCGTCGTTGTCGTAAAAGGGCTCTATACATTCCTGGCTCGACCTGTACCAGCCAGTCCCTACAATTTCGCCTATCATTGAAACTCCTACGTGGCTGGAAAAGTTCCTGGAACTCCTCCAGCGTCCTGCCTTTCCTACAGATGTGATTCATCTTATACGCCGCGCGCGTGAGCTCCTCCGTGCTCTTTTCTTCCGCCGCGTGGATGACGAGAGTGGGTCGCACCCTCGCCTCCCTCTGGGCCCGTAGGCCAACCGTCTGCCACTGCTCAGACTTCGCAAGCTTTTCAGCTTCCTCCACGGTCTCGACCTCTATGGCCACTCCGGAGTTCTTCAACATCAGAAGTCCCTGGACCGTTACTTGCTCCTTTCTGATGTCGATCTTTTCGACCACTGCCTTCTTAATGTCGCAGCTCTTTCGTGGCACGTCACCTTCTGCCTGCCTGAGAATAACGACCGGTCGTTCTCTGCTCTTCATCTGTTGCTTCCTAACCGCAGCACTATAGCTAAGCCACTGTGGTTTTGGTACTGGCGCCTCCCTCTGCTTTTCCCTGTCTACATTGGTAGCTAAGCTGTCCCCTGAGCCAACTCTCTTACCCTCCTGGTAGCCCTCTAATCGCTTAACCTCCAACTCTGATTCTTCTAACAACCCTTGTAGTACTCCTAAATATTCCGATAACTTGATCATTACTTTTTTGGACGCCGTGTCCTCTAGTAACGCGGCCATGATGTGGTCGCGCACTTCGCTCGCCTGTTTCGCCCTGTCCTGACTAATTAAGTTTCGCCTGGTTGACCTACTACTCTCCGCCTGTGGTTCCGCTCGCAGTTCATCCCCGATAGCCTCGACAGCCACTGGTTCCCGCACCTCAGTTGCGGCCGTGTTACGTTCGGCCTTCGCACTCTCGACCTCATCCTCACTTTCTGTGTCGTCTATCGGGTTTTCCACCGCCATGTTCTCATCCTCCTCCTCCTCTTCGGAGTTGCTCTCTACAATCACTTTGGCGACCTTCCCCCTCGGCTTCTCTGCCTTCCCCTGCCGCCGGGCAGGCTCGTCCACCTCGTCGGATTCTGGCGTTGCGGTGTCAGACCTCCGTTTCATCGCCTTCGCTTTCTCCTTCGCCTTCGGTGTCGCAGCCTTCTCGCTCACCTCGACCTCGAACCGCTTCTTAGCCTCCTCCAGTTCGTATGCGATTAGTTCCCTCTCAAAGTAGGCATCGTACTCGTACAATGGGGGGTCCCCCTCCTAGATCCGCCTTTCGACATGATACCGCATTAATTAAAGTGTCCAAATATTCACTGTCCACAACCTACACTGTTTATCGTCTCTCTCCTTTAGCCGCCGCCGAAGCGTACGTTACCACCCCTACCTCGTGGAGGCGGAGTGACTCTATACGGGCGATCCCAACATGTACTGGCAAGAATATCTTTACTCAGTTACACTACCACCACCAAAGCTTCGAATACTTAGATTCGCAATGTCGCTTGATCGCCTGTATGGGATTTAGGGCAGTGTCCTACAACCAGAGAGAGGTTTCCGAAAAACTCTCTAGTTGGCTCCCAGGGGCTGATCACAAGAACAATGGTCATCTAGTAAAAAACAATGATAAATCAATTAATGACATAAGTGACATAAGAATTTGTTCTTTTATGTTTAAGAAAATGCCGCCGCATAACGAATTCTCCAATGCTGAAAGATTCGTTATGTCGCAGCATTTTCGTAAGCACAAAAGACAAAAAACTGATGTCACCAACGTCATTAATTGATTTATTGTTGTTGTTTACTTGATTACAATCATTACCCATTGTTTTTGTGAGCATGGCTACTTGATAATTGCACGTCTTAATGACAATCAAAAACCTTTTATAGGCATTTTAAGATAAACGGTTGCCCTTACGCTTATGAACTAAGAGTACATTATTGTTGTGCATTTTATTTCTCTTTTAGACCATAACCTAACATTTTAGAAAATGTTACAGATAACGAGGTTGAATTAAAAAAAGTTTTGAAAGATAGGTAAAGTATCCCTTATAGTCAAGTCTAGTTTATGAAATTTTTCCTATTAGTGCACTATAAAATAGTAAGCATGTATACCAAAATTCAAATCGATATCTCTACATTTGTGGAAATTAACAAAAACATACAAAATACAAAATTTAACTTCGAGGCCCTATAACTTCTTACTGAAGGGACTTTGTACTAAGGTATATTACGTTTAATCGATTTATTATGACGTAGGGAATCTATGACTAATCGGTGCCCCATTATTTTAGGGACAACCTGTATAGGTATAATATAATTCTTCTGTACGTGTGTATGTGTATGTGACTGAACTCCTCCTAAACGGCTGGACCGATTTTGATGAAATTTTTTGTGTGTGTTTGAGTGCGTCCCTGGATGGTTTAGACTCACAATTGGACTCGGTAGGTGGCTCTGCAATCGGGTTCTAGAAATTTTTTGTTCATTTTTAGACGAATTTCTTTTCTAAATCTTTTAAAGATTTCTCGCATATCGGAACATATAACCCCAAAATTTCACCTTCCCACCACCTCCCAATATTTTTTATAATGAAAAAAATCGAAAATTCAAAAATCGAAAAAAACTTTGCTGAACCTGCTAATACGAGCCCTAACCACTATATCTTCGGACACTGACTTACTTACTTACTTACTTATCCACATCCTCTTTTACCGTTAGGTGTCGAGGTTTATCTCCTTTCTGCAAAACGTCTTCCACTTATTCCTGTCTTTGGCTTTTTCTTTTGCACTGGCCCATGAACATCCTCTCCTACTTAGTACTTCTGCTATTTCAGTATCCCAGCTTTTCTTTGGTCTGCCTCTCTTGGATTTGTCTTCTGATCTGGCTTCCCATACTTCTTTAACTAGATTCCCTTCGTTCATTCTGATTAAATGGCCATACCAGCTTAGTTGTTTACTCTGTATTTCTTCCTCCATTGATTTAGTGTTTAGTCTTTCTCTGATATCTGTGTTTCTTATTCTGTCATACCTAGTAACTCCTTCAATCCTTCTTAAAATTTTCATTTCAGCAGCTTGTAATTTAGATTTTAATTTTTTCTTAGCACCCACGATTCACTACCGTATGTTAAGACCGGTTTAAAAACTGTTTTGTATATTTTAACTTTCACTTTTTTACTCACTTCTTTTTTGCTGAGGAACACAGCTTTTAGTGCATTAAATAGTCTTGCCGCCGCACCTATTCTGTTGTTGACATCACTTTCTATGTTCCCCCCTCTATCGAATATGGAGCCCAGATATTTCATGGTATTCGTTTGCTTGATCTGATGTCCGTCTAGATTTATTTGAATCTGCTCCTCTTCATTTGATATTACCATGATTTCGGTCTTAGTGTGGTTTATGGTCATTTCAGTTTCCGAGAGTGCCGCTTTCCAGTTTTCTGCTGCATGTTGGAGGTTACTTTTGCTACTAGCTGTCAACATTAAGTCGTCAGCATATAATAGTTCTTTAACAATGACAGGTTTAAGTTTCCTTATACCCACCCTGCATCCTTGTGTAGTAGCGTTAGCCTTTCTTGCTATTTCGTCCATTACCGTAATGAACAGCAAAGGGCTTAGGATTCCCCCTTGCCTGACGCCTTTATTAGTGGTGAAATTTTCCGTTGTTCCATACTTAGTTCTTACTTTGTTTGTGGTATTTTGGTAGAAGCTCTTTACTGCATTTATTAGGCTATTAGGTACACCCCGCTTTATTAGGGTCTCCCATATACACTTTCTCGAAATTGTGTCGAAAGCTTTCTGGAGATCTATTGCACACAGATACACTTTCCCTCTTTTCCTGACTGTTTTCTCAGAAATTTGGCGTAGCGTAAATATCCAGTCTTGAGTGGAGCGTCCTGGTCGAAAACCTGCTTGACTTTCTTGAAAGGTTGGCTCTAGGATTTTTCTCAATCTGCATTCTATTATGCGCTCGTATACTTTGCCTACTACACTGAGTAACGAGATACCTCGGTAGTTATTACACTGAGTGGAATTACCTTTTTTAAGAACCGGTACTATAATTGCCGCCTGCCAGTCTTCTGGAGTCTTCTTTGTTTTCCACGCCATGTTAAACATTCTTTGCATCATTAGTCGTCCTTCATGTGGCATATACTTGATCATTTCGGGTTTAATTTCGTCTTGCCCGGCAGCTTTTCCAACTTTCAATTTTGAGAGGGCGTGTTGTACTTCATCATACAGTATGTCCCTCTTGAGTGCTTCTTGCTGATTTAAAATACTTTGTGTATCTCTGCCATCGCTGTTGATTCTATCATCACATTCAAACAATTCTGTAAAATACTCATACCACCGGGATTTAATATCTATTTCTGAAACCAGCATTCTTCCATCTTTACTCTGAATTATTGGAACTCTTTCTTTCTTTTCATTACTCAGTCCCTTTATAGTCCTATAGAGTAGCTTTGAGTTACCTTGCCCTTGTGTTTCCATTCTGTCGCCAAAGTCTTCCCACGTTTTCCTTTTGGCTTCTTTTACTAGTTGCTTGACTTTTGACCGGTTATTCTTATAACTTTTGTGGTCTGCTTCATCTTTTGTACTAAGATATTTTTTCCAGCTAGCCTTCTTTTGCTTGATTGCGGCCTTGATTTCATCGTTCCACCATGCTGTTTGTCTTCTCCCGTTCGTATGATTTGAAGTACCACAGACTTTTGCTGCGGTCTTGATGACTATTTCTTTGAACTGTTCCCAGCTATCTTCTATGTTTTCACTCGTAATCTCCTTCTTTTGCTTTATTTCATGTTCCAGTTCTTCTTGATAAATAAGTTTTATATTCTCTTCTTGAAGTCTATAACTTTTTATGTTATTAAACGGTTTCTTCTTAATAACCCGCTCTTCTGAGTACTCTTTGTCTCCTTTTATCTTTATTTCTACTAGATAGTGATCCGAACCTATTTCATAACCCCTTTTAACCCTCACGTCTTTAATTTTAGCTAATTTATTCCTTTTTATAAGTAATAAGTCAATTAGGGATTTTTCATTTCTTGATTGGACTTCTCTAGTATACTTATGAATGGCCTTGTGGTTAAAATATGTGTTAGCTACTAGTAACTCATTTATTATGCAGAAGTCGATAATTCTATCACCATTTCTATTCTTTGTAATTTCTCCAAACTTACCTACACTGCCATCAGTTGACTCGTTATTGTTGCCAACTCTACCATTTAAGTCGCCTACCACTAGGGTTTCCATTGAATTATCTACTTGGTCCTGTAACTCTATCCAAAATTTGTTTTTTTCTTCGTTTTTATCGTTTTCGTTCGGTCCATACACAATTATAACCTTATATTTCAGATTTCCTAGTTTAAGGTAAATCCACATTATTCTTTCAGAAATAAAATCCCAGTTAATTATTGTTTCCTTAAAGTTTTTATGTATCAGACAGGCAACTCCTGCTTGTGCCCATTTTTGTTGATCTACTCCACTGTATAATAATACTGACTTATTATACGCAAATATCCCTGTAAATTTGCAATACTTGTTTCTAGTTTAATGCAACTAAATAATTTTTGTTCATTGACCACTAAATATTCTAGTATGGTGTAACATCTCCTTTAGCCTTAATAACTGCTTTAATCCTATTAGGCATACTTATAATTAATGATTCACAGTCCGTTGGAGTAAACGAGATCCACATTTCTAGAAGTTTGGCCCTCAAACCAGGTAAAGTCCGCTGGGGACGGTTTCTTAAACACCTTTTCATCTTATGCCATAACGTTTCAATTATGTTGAGGTCGGGGCTACTAGAAGGCCAATCTAAAACCCTTATATTGTGGTTCTCAAACCACAGTTTTGTAGTTTTTGCCGTGTGGCAAGACGCACCATTCTGTTGGAATATGAAATCCTGATCATGGTTCAACATTTCAACACTTGGTAATAAGCTTCTCTCCAAAATATCCTGGTATTTTACCGAATTGACGATACCAGTTATGAACTCCATACTTCCCACTCCTTTACCTGATATTCAACCCCAAATCATGATTCCTTGTGGAAAGTTTACAGTCCTTTTTAGGCAGTCTTTATGGAATGCTTCTTTTTTTGTACGAATTACTCTCTTACGAGAGTCTCCAACACAAATGTCAAATTTAGATTCGTCGCTAAAAATGACTTTGATCTAATCCTCGACTGCCCAACGTTCCTTCTGTTTCGCCAAAGCTTAGCGCTTCTTTTTCTGGACTTCTGTTAGTAGAGGTTTTTCTTTAGCCTAGAGTTTTTATCTATTAAATTAATTGTCACATCCTTAAAAGGATACCTACAGTATAAAATATCAAACCAGACTTATGAATCCATTTTCTGCAACATTCTCTGCCAACATTTACATTCGTTTCTTGATACCAGCGAGCTGTAATTTCACGTAAAGTGCTTCGTCGTCCACTTTTACAAATTTTAATAAGTTGTCTCTGCATTCGAGATGTTACTAACCTCGGACGCCCAGAAGATTTGCCTCCAACGTCAATATTTCCTGTATTTCCATATCTTTTTATTATGTCTGTAATCATGGACTTCGCGATTCCAAAATCTTCTGCAACTTTTCTGATCGACTTTCCTTTCGCGTATTCGCGAATAATTATTTCCCGTAACTTTAGAGGAGTTGCTATTCCCCGTGCCATTATTTTACCTTAATGTTACACAAATTCAGTTATGAACTGTGCACTTGACACTTATAGTGACATAATATTGAAAACAAGTGACAGGCATTTGTGTGAATCACAGCAAACTGCTTTGCGTCCGAACATTTAGTTGTCGGTTTAGTTTTGCATTCTGTACTATTTATTTTTCTAGACATTTTCACTTACATAAATAATTATAATAAATGTGTAAAATCTACATTATACAAATGTACCTTTAAAAAATATTTGACCAAAGGTTAAATAAAAACAAGTATAGTGAAATGATTGAAGCATTTATTTTAAAAGTAAGTGTCCGAACATATAGTAGTTAGTTACACTAATTACTGGATTTGGTGATAATACGGAGGACGGATCAATCATTTGAAGGGAGTTGCCAGTGTAGCTGATTGATTTGGGTTGGTTACTACAAGGTAGGAGCTGAGGACAATAGGAAATTAGTTTGGATATCATCCGTTAGTAGAAACTTACCAGGAGGCTGTTCGATTGACGGTAACGTGCAGGAGCCTGGGGTTTGGATGTGTTCGAGTTGGTTGGAGGAGTATCGAGGTTCGGCTGTTAATGAGCTTAGCTGTGAACGTCAGGAGCAGTGGTGTTAAATGTGAATAACAGTGAAATAAGAGGAAATCAGGTTGGTTTTTAATTAGTCCTATAGAAGCATATTGAATAAATGTCAATTAAACACTTGAAATAAATATAACACAGTACTTACTTTAGTGAATTGAGTCTTTGATGTGTGAGTAGAAAGATAATTTGTCATTTTGATTTGATTATTGTTTGATAGTTGTTTAAAGTCAAACTGACATTTAGTAGCAGTCAATAGTTGAAAATTCATACAAAATTAGAATATCAAAGAACAGATAACTAGATTAACGACCCACACTCTATTAAGAGTCTCAAATTGCATTAAGTAATATTAAAGTAAAAAAATATAGGATTTAAATGTAGAGAGGTATAACCGTACCAATATAATTCATCTGTACGTGTGTATGTGACTGAACTCCTCCTAAACGGCTTGACAACGTCTGTCGGGTACGCTACCCCTTAGGAAGTGAAATGGGGTAAATAAGTCTAAAAATCGATATGGGTGTCGTTATTGAGGTTTTTTGGGAAATTGATTGCGAAAATGGCATTTATTGTTAAGTCCCAGACGATGGACATGACAAAATTAAAACTCTATAGTGGTGAAACGGGGTTTCAGAGACAAAAGATTTTTGGGCAGAACAACGTTTGTCGGGCCAGCTAGTTTACTATAAAAATTAATATGACTCAAAATTACATAAACTCTTGTATCCAACACGTTACAAAATTGTTGTTCTTCACACACAAAAAGTTTACCCAACTCGCTGGCGCTCGTAGGGCAAACTTCATGTCTAGTGTGAAAAACACTTTCATTTTGCAACTTGATACATAAATAGCTATTTTCGTCACCTAGTGATTCTGAAATGTGAAGATCTGAAGAAATATTTGAAGGGAATTTTTTTCACGATTAAGAACTGCTAAAACTGTATAGTGACGATACCGATAATGATAGCGTATAAGACACAAAACCAACGAATATTTGGAAACAAATACACCGCTAGAAAAGTATCCACAAATAAGATGAAATTCAACTGGTAAAACAAATTGAAACTTGTTCCATAATGAATTACGAATTAACATACATAAATTATAATTCTAGCATTTGAGTATGCAAATATTCTCTTAAACCTAAAATTCTCATTACACACCACCTTTAATTATTTACAAAGATGTCAGAAAGAAGAACGAATTTCAAGATGAACTTCCTAAAAGTTCAACTTTTGCTATGTACGGAAGGTGGCTGCATGAATGAAGAAGTATTTCTTTTGTGGCTTGAACACTTTCAGAAAAATCATTGTCCAGGAAAATGTCTTCTGCTGGTTGATGGATATGTGGGTCATTGAAAAAGTATAAGTTTTAGATTTTTGTTTGAGAAAAGATATATCATATTGATGTGCTTACAGCTCATTGTACGCATACGCTACAACCTCTGGACAGAAGTTTTTTCAAACTATTGGAGGTTAATTACTTTGAAGAAGGAAGGAAATGGTTGTTAAGCTGAAGCTGTGACACCAGCAGTGATTCTATAGAAAACTATTTCATCTGATAACATACATTTATCATCGGGAAAGAATTCTTCGGTGGCTATTAGAACTCCATTAACATCAATTGAAGCCATAGCATCTATCAGTTTTTATAAGCCAAATCCTAGGTTGCACCAAACGAAAACGCCCGTCTTTTTCGACTTTTATAAACCTTCCAGATGTAAAAAAAAATCTCCTCAAAAGGAAAAAGTTGCCCAGAAGGTTGTTCTACTAACAACCCCAAAGTATTGAGAAGAGTTACTCAATAAAAAAAGTAAGTAAGCAATAACAAATAATAATTCTCTACCAAGACCAAGACCAACAATACAAAAGAAGATTGTTACCTTACATGCATAAACCACAATTGTAGCCAAAAGAACCAACTGTATTCGAGCAAACTCCCAAGGAATCTAGTAAGTGTGCTTGTGGATTTTATGGAATGGACTACTACAGCGTAGTTTCGGCAAAAATGGGATCGTTGATCCAATGTGAAATGTCTAAAACTTGGTTTCATGATAGTTGTGTGGGAACCATCGGCAAAGCTACATTTTGTTGTGGAAAGTGCGTTTCCAGCAAACACCTCAAATAATATGTATTGTTGTATACTCTCATACAAAAAGTGCTTCATTTACCCTATGTCCGGACGTGTACAGTTGTTCCGTTATAAAGTTGCTACAACAAATTGGTTAATGTTTTGAAAACTGTAATTAGATATTTCATATAACATAATGTAGCTTTTCCTGTTTTTGCTTTGACAATTAGGATATTTACTTCAGTGTCAAAAATAAAATTGCATTTCTGCGAAACGTCCGGAAATTGGCCCCCTAGCCTATATTTTAATGACTGGATCACTTCAAACCCATGCGAAACGATGGCAATCGAATAAATTGGTTATTTAACTAAAACTCCTTTTTAATCTGCACTTAATACTGTGAATGTTAGGAAATCCTTCAAAAAGCTTGAACTATGGCCATTAAATAGAGCTGCATTTCAAGAAGAGGAGTTTACTACCAATTATTACTTACGACTCCATTGCGTCCTTTAACAAGCAATAAATCTAAATATAAGAACTTGCAATAATATATAAAGATCCATCGGTTAAATACATATAGCATTCACATCAAGAACATTTTAATTTTTTAGTTTAATAAAACCATTTCCAGGACTACAGTAGACAAAATAAAAACATGGAAAATTACAGAAGGGAAAAATAAGAAAATTTGGATTGAACAACTAAAAGCAGAAAGAAGAAAAACCATGAAAGATACAGAAAATAATGAAGCAAGTTCTTCTAGACCATAAAGAACAAAAAAGTGAGGAAAAAGAACATTTGTGAGGGAGGCAGTTATTCTAGTGAATCTATCTCACTGGAATTCATCATTTAGTAATGAAACCATTGTTACGCTAGCGTCTGCAAAACATTTTAAGTTGTACATTAAATAATGTATTTAATTTGTACAGTCGTGTTCAAAAATGCGTTGTACGAGTTTATTGCTGGTTGTGTTATTACTCAACAAATGCTTACACTGTATAATTAACTAGGTAGAGCTATAAGTATACATTCAAAATATTTGTATATACGACACTTTCTTAACTTTGCCTAATTAATTTATATTAACAAAGCACAAATGCTGTATAACATTTTAATGGACACGGCTGTACATCGGTCATTTCGGCACAACAAACGCTCGGGCCGGTGATAATAAAGCAGGCACCCGCTATGCGCGAGTTGCAGAGAAGTAAGCACGGCGCCGACCCCACTTAATTGTACCCCGAACGACTGCACCGATAACGCGGATCGAAGAATATAAAAGAAGATTCCGCCGTGGTTTCACTTCACTTGAGTGCACCGATCGTGACCAGCAACACTGGGCCCAGAGGGGCCCAGCATCTAGTCTTGTCTTACCTTCCTCCTACTTGACCGGGTCTTCCGTCGTGACAGCTGAACTGTTTCACGGAATAGACATACAACCCTCACCTGACCGAACTTTTGGGACGTGACAGCTGACCTCACTCACCAAAAGCTAACATTCCGCGCCTAGCTAGAACTGTCTCACGAAATAAAATCCCCAGGCTTAACCCTATTGTGACAGTTGAACTGTCTCATAGGGTGAACAGCTTAAAGAGACCTCTATAGCTCTGCTCGTAAGGACAAATTTTTGGACAACGAACCATTTCACCGAGGTGGTTGAACACTCACATCAATGTAAATACTAACGTACCTGTATTCCGCCTGTTGGGGAACGTGAAGATACTTCCCGGAACAATCGCCAAAGGCAAATTGCACTGCTTCGGTAGGAACGTGGGATCGTCCGAAATTTCAAGGGCCTCCGCTGCCAAATCTATCGGCCACCAGCGAACGTTTTACACCAGGTGAAATCACACGTTTCCGTTACTCCTGAAGTCCCGGATTCACATAATAGGGAACGACCACGACCTGCACTAGCTAATACATTGCTCCGGAATACCAGCCAGGTATCTTGCAATTGCTGTATTTCACGAATATTCTTACAGACTGCGGAATGTAAACAGGCCGTCGCATATTCGGGCCCGCCCATCATCTATCGCACAAGTGATGCTCCGGACGAGAGATATACAAGGCATCGGACCTACTCCGACCCAGGTCTAAGGCAGCAGACACCACATACGTGCTGATTGAGTTGCGGATTAGCTAGGAACGTAGACAACACGACCCCGGAAGGAATTTTTAATTTTATTAATATACATAACATTTTCGTAAAATTCAGTATTATTCTGTGCAACAAGCTAACAATATTATATCGTTGATTTATAAATTGTCTTTCCCTAACCTTATACATTTGAGATTGAATGGACATTTCCCCGATTGAGTTTACCCGAGGTGGAAATTAACGAAAATTTTTGGGATTTTCCGAAATTTATGGAGGTCAAAAATTTCCAGAAAAATTTACCACTACTGAAATTAAATAGGAAAGGTTGAAACGTTACACCATATCTCAGAGCACGTTAAGCCGTCGGTCCCGGTCGTCATTTCTGTGACAGTCGTTCAGTTACGCCAGAGGCGCTCGTGCAACTTGAAAACTCTGACACCATGCTTCCTACTACAAGCCATATGATAAAAAAAATGTAGTATGGGCATTGCATAACATGTAACCATCCTAAATTAAAGTTGTATATTTAGTTATCTGTTGCATTATGACGGTCCTAATTTTATATCTAAATTTATAATGTTAGTTTTAATGCTAATGTCAGAATAAGTAACTGGTGGGAAAAGTTATACGCCTCGCGAAAGAACAAGCCAGCTTTTAATTTTTACTATTTTCAGGTGTTGTTTGATTGTATAGCGTTTATTCGCAATATTTTTTCGGAAACAATTTCTAAATAATTTTTAATAGGTTAAGACATTACAATAAATGTAATCGTATTTATTTTAAATAGGAACTTTAGCGTGAACGATTGATTTCGTGGCGTTAGATTTTACAATGTCTAAAAAGGTACCACTAACCAAAGAGAACAAGGCTACCCGACAGACTGAGGGCTCTGTGAAAATATTTATTGCTAAATATTGGAAGAACCACACTGCACCTGCATTAGGAAATTCGTATCAGCCTTCAAGATGTACTACATTCTGAGAACGCTAGAAACTTCAAGCTTGTAAAACCGGTTTCATACAGTATCAAAGTTCAGGTTTGAATTCATCCAGGCGACTGAAGCTAGAGTAAATGTACAGAAAAAATCGGCTCAACAAAATGGGTTTGATGGCAAGGAGATCAGAGTAAAAAACCATTATTGGTGCGGAAAATAAAATTTTTTGGGTTAAACTGAGATAAAAAATACGATATTGGGCGGTGTAGGTCAAAAGTTGTTTTCAGATTAATCAAAATTAAATCTATTGGACCGGATGGAGAGCATATAGTGTGTCAGGGAGAAGGGGGACCTGTTAGTGATGACTGCATCACTCTCGCCTTTAAACATTTTCTCTAGGTAGTGGTGGGAAGACTCACATCTTATGGATTTGACGAAATAATTATATTGAAAGGTACTGTCAGCACACTAAAGAGCAAAAGTTGTGGGTAAATAATGCTGCACTTTTCACTAGTATGCAGCAATTTTTAGTTGACAGGTCTTTTCCGGCCGCTTTTAATTAAATACTATCGCCCTGGGCGAATTCATTTACTATAACTTGAAGACACTCAAACACATGCAGCTTTCAGCAGAGGCAGCGTGCGACTAAAGTTGAACTTCAAACCGCCAACAAAATATACTTCGAAATTGAAATATACTTTTGTCCCGCGGATATGATATCACAGCACACACTTAAATTAAAATTCATAATACACTTCCAGCGCAAGACCGGCTTTGCGGACATTCTTTCACATAAAATACAATATTAATATAATCGTGGAACATAGGAAATACAACTCGGCTTCTACATTTAATCATACAAATAAACATTACTGGCAAGTTCAATGTGTGTATTCAACTTTAAAGTTATTTGAATTCGACTTCTTAACTTATAACATCAAATTAATTTGTTGAAATAACATTGTAGGCCAAGCAGTGGGAATTTTTGCCTGTAAAAAATCAGAAAATTTTGCAATTTAGCACAGTTTCAAATCCTGAATGACATATAGTAAATTTGCGACCTTGGTACATTTTCGCTCGTTCAGCAATAATAAAAAAATGGTGTCCAAAATTAATTTTCAATGGTATCTTCTTTCAAACATCTACACAAAAATAGTTATTATAAAAATGTCATGGGATAAAATTTTGCACAAGTTTGGTCTAAAATGTATTTTTGTCGAGTGAATAATTTTAGTGTTAATTAATGTGTATTACAGTGTATTTCCTAAAATTTCGATTGACCTTCGTCATTGCCATTCCCTTTATTGAGTAATTGTTTGTCGTCGTTTACGGGCTGTGTTTCTTTGAATGCCAATCAGAGATATATAGGTTGTGATAACTGGGAGGACCAAATTATTAAGGTTGGTAGGTACTGAAGGAATAGAGATTTGGTAATTAGACCTGTTCAAACTAATGTTTGATCACGGGACAAAACAATTAAGTGAAATTAAGTGAAATCATGCGGACACAAAGGGGCGTTTAATTAGAATATAAAAACTAGTTCACGACATGTGCCAATTACACTATTTGTATAAAAAACTCGGCGATAGCTTCAATTTACTGGGTCGCGTGTTAATATTATAAGGAAGCTTTATGCAGACCGCTGAATTATAATGCTATCGCTAGGTCAGATTTCACACATTTTGTGTACCGGCGAGGTATTATTAAGCAAACGTCGTGTTATCGTGCCTATGCCAATAATAGGTTATGAGTTCAAAAACAGCAAACACTACACACATTCAATTATATATAAGGACTTGTAATTATTTAATATTTCAATATACTTCTAAACTCTGAGGTGTATTCATTTGTGACCAGACACAGGCTACAATTGTCTAAGGGGTAGTTAGGCCTGGCTACTCCAGTCACATCTTATATCAAACAAAAGCTCTCACCACTTTCAGTAAAACAACCTGGTTATATAATTATACAATTTGTGATCCGAAGTGCGTCCTGAACGAGTTCAAGAAATAATCCCAGGTAACAGGCAAATCGAAGGCTTGCATAAATTTAAGGAGCATGGCGGTCAAGACCCTTATTAATCATATGGGGTAGGATGATCTTTGTGAGCAGGAAAGCCAGGCCAAAAGTATCCTTTAAGCCATTTGTAGCCTACGTCAACTCATAAAGAAATACAACTATGGGCATGGATGTAATTTTTCAAGAAGAAAATTCTGTATTTATATGCTAAACTTAAGTTTAACGTGTGTATTTGCAATTCAACGTGACATAGTAACATAACTTAAATTAAAAGTGCTGTTTACGGTTGTAAACATCATAGTGCAATTCTAAAATTCTTGTTACATACTGTATTCCCTAAATAAATAATATACCTATTGTAAGCGCAGTTTACACAACAGTAAAGTATTAACGACGATAGGGATGACCGTTGCTGGCATCTTAAATAACTTCAGTTTAAAAAAGTGAACCTTTGAAAAAGGTTAATCCAGACCTAACGGATCTGCACAGATGCGCCTAGTTAACGGTGATAATTAAAAGTAATCGCAGCTGTCGCAATGCTTCGGATGCCAAGGGCCGTAATTACTCAAGATCGGCCATAATTCGCGTGAAAAATGCGGTTCATTATAAGTAAATCACGGCAACTAATTAAGAAATCGCGGCGGCAGCCACTAATCATAAGTTGCGGAATTCTGACGCCCTAAGCCGCCGTCCCAGCGGGGAGACGGCAAAAATTCCTCTTCTCGTTCGGAGCGGAGCCATTCCTCACCGCATTTCCTCTCGCCGCCTGAGGACGAACTTCCGCCGAATTTTACGGAGAAGCGACATAACAGTTTCTTTTATTTCATTCACGGTGAAATTGCATTATAAATCATACGGAAAGTCACCTTCTCGAAATAAAGCGGGCGGCGCGAGTTATCACCTAAAATAATGCACTATTTTCGGCGCTTGTACGAGTAGGCCTGTTGTCCCGCAAGCGGCATAAATCAAATAGGCCACGACAAACTTTAATTCCTGCGGCGTTGCTCAATCCACTTGGACCCGTGCCACCGGTTATCTTTCAGACGCATTCTTTCCTGTTGGAAAACGTAATGAACGTTTCACTCCTGGCAACTCGCTCACCGCGATAATATGTGTGGTCATCCGAAAACCGACCTTCGCGTCCCACCGATGGAGAACATCGGCCGTTTTTCTCCGCGAAAGCTGGGCTGTGAGCTTATTTAAAGAAGTAACGAGCGACTCTTGCCTGGAATCCGCTATGGCTCGTTCCGAAATCTAAAGTAATAAAGATCGCAATCCTCCCAGTAACAAGCCGGTCGGGCGGAGAAGAATCTTACTTGTTTTAGTTCTTCGGGTTTAGATTGATTTTTGAAACCCCTGGCTTATTGGCTCGCAGAGCTGATCAACTGCGATAACGAGAGATCAGCGGGACTGCTTCATTATGCTATTTAAAATTACAAAAGGTCGCTCCAACCTGTGCTGTAAGTTTTTAAAATTACAAACGAAAACTGAAAAGTATATACAAGACAGAGATACTGCAATGGGTCTTTTAAAACGCCTGTTCATGCCCCTCCCGTTGAGGGTTAATTTGTAATGCGTCTTCAGGTAGCCCTGCCGTTGGAAATCAAATTGTAATGAGTCTTATACTGATCACAATTACAGTTGTAATACTGCAGATCCTCCACGTTGTGGGCGCCAAATAACGTTTGAAGGCACATGGTAAAGCAGCGGTCTGAAGCCCCACGGCTTGACACAAAATTGTAATGAGACAGTTGTGTCCCCTTCGTTTTTATAAATTTCCGTTATATTGCAAGCTGCCTTGGTTTATGGTTAGGGAAAGCCCGTGCCGTTAGCTCCAAAACTCTACTCAAATAAATAGTAATTTTTTTACCCACAAATTAACAAACACCTATATCTCCTGCAAAAGACAACGCAATACATCTATAAAACACCAATCGAATAGCTGTTTTTACAACCATTTAAACGAATAATAATGGAAATCTACACGCTAGAAGCTGTTTATGCGACGCACTTATATGAAAAATTGTTAACTCATATCCGACATCTGTTTCTATGACGCCTTTATGCCGCTAGTCTACTATACCGATGACACAACGCTGGCGTTTCGAACAACAATATTATTAAATTACTCCGACAGCTGTTCCTAACAACGCCTTTCTGATGACAACCTACTGAGCATATACTCAATGATAGAAAACACACCGTCCTTCCAGTAGGGCAGTTCGTACTACCTGTCCTACCAAATTGGATCACGTTTTTGAGTATTTTACGTCGTGCTGATATGACTCAAAAATGCACCAACAAAGAGGAAATACTTTTTCTTGTGTGGACGTGTTTATATCACGGTTCTGCGATAATTTTGACCAGTTATGGAACAATATTTGAAGGGCTAGCGTGTCGTCAGCAGGGCGACGAAATTTGAGGTTGTGGGCAGTGGCAACTCATGGAGCCAAGCCACGTGTAAACCTTTAGATATCAATAAACGTACAACAAAATTTATTATGTCAGCTTTTATTATTTGTAACGTGCGTATGAGAGATAATATTACGATTATATGTCAAACCATAGTGTTATTATTGGTAGTTTAAAATGGTTTATAAATGATGTGGTAGTCTTTTTTTGTGTAATAAGAAATATGTATATATTTGCATGTTATCGCATTTTAGCCCACTTCGTTTGAAAGCTGTACCTCAGATAGAATTTATTATCCTGTCTGCTACTTTTATGAACCATACAAAACTAGTGTTGTTCTACTGCTTGTTGTTCTAGTCGACATCTAGGACTAAATATATTGAAATTGTTCGACTGCCCACGTAACTAACTATCTCGCAAAGTACAACTGGAGCGACCAGCCCATTTAATAGCGACGCCCTTCTAGCAGGACTTAACCCATGTATAAAAGTACTTTCGCAAGCGCTTCCAGCAGAACAAAAGCTTGCAGATTCTATTACTAAGCACCTTGCACACCAAACGTAAGAAAGCGTCGTAAGCACTTTCTAATAACCAAACAAATCACCTAGCTGCAGTAATGACTAATAGATTGCAGTTGTTTGACCACTTGGATCTGATACTCGCAGTTTCACACAGCGATGCTTCCACAGTTGCAAATTCTTCACCACTATTAGTTCGGTAGGGTCTTCAAGCTTTCCGTGAGTGTCGCACACTAGTATTATAGTGCCTCTCTTTAGAAATGCGCAAGGAAATTCAGAGATGCTTGTCTTCAACTAGCTATGGGTCGTACCTTCAACACTAGGTCGCCCGGCGTGCACTTTTGCCCGCAAAGAAAGCATATTTATTCGCATAAAGCAAGCCATCTGTGCCTGTTGTACAAGTAAACATGCCGAAAGATATGTGACTAAAGGACATACAGCTATGGAACTACTGTAAAACAATCTCTACGATAGAAATAAATATACAGAAAAGATATAAAATATTTCTTATTACCACAAATTAATAGAAAATCTACTTCCAGAATTCCGGATTTTATAGGAGAAGTAGAAAATATAACAGTGGAAGAAATAGAAGCAGCACTGAAATGGTTGAAAAATAATGAACCACGAAGTTCTGGAAATATTTCAGCACAGTTCTAAGAACGTCAAATAAATTCTCGCCGCGTTGTTTAACGATTGCCCGAAGCGAAAAAGATAATTAACAAGATAATTAAAACAGGCTTTAATTACTCCGATAAATAAGAAAGAAACTTCAAAAACTATAACAATATTGCGAAATTAATATCATTAGCTCAACTGGAATGCGGTGCGGATGCATAATAAAGAATGTGGGGGAAAAAGAATAGTGGGAAGATGGTAGGTACAAAGAGGATTTAAAATAGACGGAAAGCTTTAGAAGCTTAGTTGGTTTTCAGTAATATAAAGAAAGCCCTCCCAGTTGAATTCTGGTACAATTATTATTCTTCTACTTTATTTTTTTTTATTTAAACTTAATACATCGTTGCGGTGAAGTTTTTACATTGCTGCTGATAAAAGGTTACTTGTAGCTTTAATAGATGATAGCCGAACAATTACATCTATTTTATGTATTTTGCGAACAAATAAATAATAAATAAATGCGGATTTCCATGGAGTAAAGATGGTTTATATTCGGAGTACATGAATACAGTTGTTTATACGTAAATAGCCTATGTGAGCAGTCAGCGTAAGGTGAGAACTCCGACTCATCCTCGTTATCTAAAAGGGGTTCAAATGCAGTTTTATGCCATTCCTGAATCTGTTGCATCTTGAAAATGGCTCAATGGTTCTGCTAGTTACGTGACGTCCTTTATATTCCTAACGGTTGGATACTCCTGCTGAGATCCTTTAGAATACAGTTTGTTGGAAAGCCTATATAAAAGGCTTGGCATTTGAGGAAACCGAAGAAGCAGTTTTCACCACATGCAGTAAGCGCGATGTATGCAAATCGGTTTTTGACTTTAGCAAGTTTGCCTTAGCCCGCATCACAATTTATTTCGGATACCCACTCATTTAAATAGCACATCTGCACCAAGTTTTACTTTAATTACTGACTTTTCTACAAAATCCGCGGAATTTATTGATATTGCACGGAAGATTAGCAGTAGCCGACGCCACGAGAGTATCTGCCCATCCTTAAGAGTTTTGTTGCTTGATCCATGTTTTTGCTCTGTTATTTGTTGCTTGCTTGACAAATTTCTGCCAAACTTTTCGTTTACTTATTCATCTTCGTTCGTAAATTTCGTTTCATCTACCTACCTTATTGGAATTTCTTTATAGTTTCACGTGTGTTAGCTGTTGGTGCTATTGTAGTTTTTCATATCCCTGTTATTTATTATATGCCATTCCTTTCGGCCCATGATAACATGTGTACACATCGTATCTTGCGTCATATTAGTCCTTTAATTTGATCTATGAAACGGGTTGGTGACTGCAGTTTTTGTAAGTATTCGTTTTATTTCCGCATATCTACTATGGCCAAAATTCTTTAGAATAAATATACCGTATTTCTCTCTATTCATGAAATATTCAGCATTAGTCACCAGCAGTACATTGCAAACTTATCAATGTATTGACGATCTGGTCTTTTTAGTGTCCAGCATTCTGATGCATATCTCATCATTGGTAACATCGGGATTTTGAGAGACGAAAGTTTGTTATAGATATGTGCGGATCTTTACATGTACGGTATAGTGTACACTTGCTATTTTATCGGTAGTGATTCACTGATTCTCTATTTGATGTCACTTGCACAGTCTACCGTGCTTCCGGTCTGCGTTTTCAAATATAGAACTTTATTGACCACCTCAATGTCGAATATTTTTCTTATAATGACTTGGTTGTTGTTTGCTTTGCCTCATATCAGAGGCTTGCTTTGACATGCTTACTTTTAAAATTACATAAATGTTTTGCATACATTTTTCTCGCTCTAATGGGTTTCACGTTAAACTGTCATCACATAGCACTAAAAGACAGTCCCCGACTCATGAAATTTATAATTAAATTAGCCACCCATTCCTTATTTTGCTGTTTCACCTTGTTACACGTTCCATGTTTGGAAAATGTTGAAGGGAAACTCAATTGACACAAATGGAAATTGCTTTGGTAAAAGGGAACTTAATAAAATATAAAATATATTTGGAAAATGGGAATGTCATTCGATAAGTGGGGAAACACAATTGATAGATGGTGAAAAGTAATCGGAAAATCTTGTAATTATGCGGGTATAGCTTTTATGGGTCCCAGTAGTTTAACCATCTTTTCTTCTAACAATGTGGAATCGATGTGGTACCGTCTGTACAACGTAAGTTTGATATTTTAGCTCTCTTCTGCGTATTATCTCCTTCTAGCCCTCGGTTGTCTCTCTTATGATCCACTTTCCATACTGGTGGAATGACAATGGCGGAAGAATACTGCGTCTCACTCCTTCGTCAATTGCCTTTGTTCCTCCTTAAATTTCGTGTCATCTTAGTCTTGTCAAGCTATTGCTGCTTCTAGTTCTTGTTATTGATTTTTCGCTTCTTCGTGATCTGTTTAGGACATTCCAAAGTGGTTGTTGACTTGTTAAATGCTTCTAATATTTTTATGTCAAGGCTAATTTTCTTAAATAGTTTCTTGACGGTTGTTGCGCTTAGTTTCCTTGTGGCTAACTGTAAGCTTTGTTGGAACCGATCCCGGACTGGTCTAACTTCTTCTTTGTCTTCTGTGCAGATTCATAATTTATTTAATTTCAATATTATTGTTTTCCTATTATTTTGTTGCTGCACTCATGTCCAGCGAGTCTGTTTGGTATATTTTTGTCTAGCTTTCTTCTTAATCTGATTTATCTGACATTGTCCAGAATGTTGCACGCATGGTCTCTTGCATTATTCACAATGTTATTTCTTAGTTTGTTTCAGCGCACCCGACAAAATTATTAACTCAAGTCATTAACCCATCACCATTTCGAAAAACATTTGGTCGCTTATATGTGGAAGGATAGTGGAAACAGAAGTCTTCATAAACAAGCATTTTCTCTGACTACATTTTATCGTTGATGCCGAGACTATAACTCTAAAACGACTTAGGAACTAGAAATAAGTAAGGTCTCCTCCCATAAATTGTTACGTGTAAAATAATTATGAAGGTGAAACGTTAGTTTTCATAAATTGTCTTAGTTATCCAGCAATCGTGGAGTACTCTAGCTTGCCTACTCCTCTTTTTTAAATAAAAATTTTCAAAATTCTTAGGCTAGGAGTTTTTGGTGAAATTGTTAATGTATAGGTGGGGCGGTGGTTTTAATTTTTCAGATTTGTTCAGATATTGCTTTAGGTGTTTACTTTAAAAGTGGATTTCATCTTTGGAAATTGTTAATAAATCAATTTAGCATTTTTGTTTTTTTTATTGCTGAAGTTTGACGGGTTGAACCAGGATCAAACAATATTTAGAAGCAAACTTCACCTTTAGCCACCTGCCGTCTCCTGTCTGTTCCCTTTTTGACTCAGTTGTCACCACCTAGAATCTGTTACTTTGGAGTCATCGTTGATAGATTTCTAAAGTATCAGTCCAGCAAGAGAATTACGAGTGATCGCTAAATTACTCTAATCCTCAATCAACATCCGGGGATATTTCTTTACGTTTTCCCTCGCATGACTGCACTCCACGCCTGGAGAAAAACCCACACCACACGTTCTTGCTATTTGTTAATTAAGTTAGTTGCCATTTTCTAGGTTATCTGACATTGTTATTTTAGCCTGACTTTATTCTTCTCTCGATAAAAAAGTTAATTTAGCAACCATTGTTTGAGAAATATACATTGAGAGGGTATTGAAGCCTTTTTTTGTGCTTGCTAATGTTTGTAGTGTATAAAAATTCTTCTGCAGGGGCCAATCTGCGAGCATTCGGATTATTAAAGTAAGGAATACAACAGATGCGATTTGAGCTTTCATACATCGTTTTTGCACGCGATCACTAGAAGTTTAACAATGTACTATTCAAGGGCTTTGCGTAGGTAATTATTTCAATCATTTATTTATTATTTAGTTTGTTTTATTCCTTCTTTCCAGTAAATCTAAAATAGAATACACACTTTAAAATTCAAATTTAAAAGAGCAAAAACATTTGTCTTTTGCAAACTGGGACACTGCGTTTTGAACCTCTGCATTCAATCAATTTAATCTCTTCTATTTTTCGAAAGATTAAGAGACCGACTGCTAAAGCTGCCACCGCATGGCGGATGAAAAAAGTGAGCCAGAAACTGCTTGTGCCCCAAAGCGAGCAGTATCGGTAGTAAGAAAACGACACTTTAAAGACAGCTAGGTCTGAATACATATCGGCCTGTTTGGTTTTGATATGCTCGCTTTAAACTTGGGTATATTCAAAAAGCAGTATACAATAAAAGCTTGTGGCAATTTTCTTAGTCAATTGCTAATGTTTAATAAGGGAAATGTGATAGCGAGAATAAGTGTTCAGGAAAGCAGCACATGGCCTCGAATCTAGACCATGTTGACAGGGGTGGTTCCTGCGTCATCATGTAATAGTTGGGAGTCCTTTGGGGCTAAAGGTCACAACTAGCTCGCTTAAGTATACCCTTAATGGCTATCGCATGAGAATAAAACTACCAAGTCTCTTGACGTAGGGGTAATTGTGATTTTATAGCCCTTGTGAAGACGGGGCTCTCGGTGTCGAAACTCTACTCTCCAGAGCTCCATGTGTTTACATGAAGATGTCGCCCTAGTGTTTAAACGGTCGTATTTTCCAGTTATCTTACATGTTTAAATATTGACTACACTGGTAGATATTTATATACTCTTACACGTAATTATTTAAGCAGCAAAAAATATTTTTACTCTTTGAAAATTTTAGGTTTGCGTTGTTTATTTCTTGTTCTTGTTAAAAATTTCGATGGTAATTGGTATTTTGTGTCATAACTATTAATGCATTGTTCCTAACCGATTTCAGTAATTTTACATCCGCTACCTTCAATTAGTTTTCAAACGTATGTGGAGCTATATCTATGAGCAGCTGTAATTTGACAAGGCATTCCTTACACTGAACTTTGGATAAACTTCAGTGGCTGGTATCTAGTTGATTAGATCCGTAATTCTCGAATAAAATGAAATTGTACCGGGTGGCCATAAACATCTGAGGTCCCGGTAGCCATGGAATTAGCTACTTATAAATGTTGGTTAGCATTATACATATTTCAATTATAATAAGTATTGGTATGAAATGTAATAAAATGCAAATAAGAGGAGGGGAATGTGCCCCAGATTCTGCAGTTTAGCCTACGACTCGATTATAAAAATCTCCTGTTCTAATTTCTATACTTATTGCAATCTGTAATAATTTTTGACAGATAGGAATTTTAGTTGTGATGACATTAATGACATTTAGTTTAGTTGGATTCATCACTTTAATAAAGCGGTGTTGATTCCAAAGGTAATGTGATATCAGATATTTATGGCCACCCGGTATGTACCCTTTGTCCTCTTAGGTTACAATGACAAATGTATGTTCACCAGTTTGTAATACGTTCCAGTGATGCCAGTTTCTGTATATATCTTCCAGTTTCCTAACTACTTTATTTTTATAAGTAGTATAGTATAGAGAGGGGGAAGAACGAGAAGGAAATATAAACTAGCACCACAATGCAGGAGATGTCAAAATAATCGTCACGCTCAAAAATTATATAAAAGTGAATCAGGATGTATTGATGTGCCGATAAATGTATCACAATTTAAGGTGCAAGAAGCAGTTACAAAATAGTGAGTGTAAAAGCAACAATATGTAAACATTTTCTTAACGAAGCAAAAAAAAGTTATAAAAGAAACCATTTGAAGCAATGACAACACTTTACAAGTGAGATGAGAGAGAAGACTAAAATATCATTAGCATTTCCTAATTTTAAGAGATGTGGATGTTGCACTTTTAAAATGCCGCACTACAAATATTCGAGTTAGAAATAATATCACCACTGTCATATTCGAACGATCAAGTGTAGGCTGCACAGGACGAGGATGACGTAGAATATATGTTAAGAAAACTGAACGAAGAATGTAATGATTGGCGCCTGTGATAAATACAAAGAAACGAATACCTGATCCCGTATTGAACGATGCCGTAATGCAAAGATGCAGACATGTTTAATATTTGAAATCGAAAAACAATGATCCTAAACAAAATAAGAATGGAAAAATATTTTAATTGTGCATAAGAGTGATTAGTAACTATCAAATAAACACGTGTGCAACCGAGTAAAAGTAAAAGTAGCTGGCTTTAAAAGTCAATATTTTTTATTTCTCATCGTTTGGCAATTTGAAATACTGAATTAAATTTCCTAAAGGATAAAATGGTTATATACATTTTTGTTATCTATAACATGGAATAAATCTGGTAAGTGAAGAGTTTTCAAATGAGAGATAAGTTTTTAGAAAAGTTTAGAATTATTAGAGACAGAAAATAAATTTTGCGATACCGAGAAATTCCATTCTATTCCATTATATTAATTATCCTGCCGCCTGCTCCATATACTGCCAATAACGGGCTATTGAAATATGTTTGGTTAGAATATTCAACAATAGTAAACAGTAAATATACTTATATATGTACTGATCGTTCCTATTGTTGTATTGTGAATGCAGGCGCTTCTGAATGTTAACTCCGAACCCAATTTTTCCGGCGAAGAAATATTTGATGAAATTTTTTATAACTCAAGTCACATTTGGCCACTGCTTTCAATGAAAATAACGAAATCAAGGGAATGGCATTTTGGCTAGATTTAATATTAATGCATTTCTGTTTCTCTAACAGTTTCTTTGCTTTCAGGTAAGTGGCAAATTCTACTTTAAATCTAGATTTGGCTCTCGCAACATTTGGCATGGTAAGTTGCATCGTACAACAGGACGTTTATAATCATAACATTCTGTCAATATTTTATCAATAGTACTACGTACTTACAGCTTCTTTTGTTAACAGTGCCTGATCCTAATCTGTCAGCAGTCATTTAAAAATATATTTACCTATTTATTTAAATATTGAGGTGGTGTGATTAAAGCTTCCCGATAACAAACAAAAAAACAATAGACTTAGTCTGAACAAATTTGGCGACATTAGAACGTATATTGAGAGTTAAATAGAAACAATGAAAACTGTCTTACTGTCTCCGTTGTATATTTTAGAGGCCATTCTATAGAGCAAAAGTGCTGATTATTCTGATTTTTTTTAAATTACTGATTTTAATTACAACTTAAAGTGGTACTGAACCGTTGTTTTCTGAAATTCTTCTGAATGTCTACTGAAATGTTCATTTCCGTATGATACAATATATGAACATTCTAATTATTAGTGCCATCAAAGTTGGGCAAAATATTATTAATCAGAATCGGTTTAACCTGGTTAAAACATTCGTTAATATAAGTTTAAAGTCCTTAACTAACTTAATTTATCACTGTCAGTAATGACTAGAATGAGTTTAGTTCCAAAAGCTATGATTATTTCTTCCTTAAAAAGCAGTTTAACTATTTGGCAAATAGCACGTCTATCTAATTTTATAATTGTTTTGTTTTGCAGTTTTTGATATAAATATTTGATTTGACATATGATAGGTATGAATTACTCACATGATAGTTAAAGGCATCTCATTAACTAAAATAATAAAAATGTATGGTTTCTGGATTGCAATCTAGTCCTAGTTTTATTTGATAGCATAATACCTCTGATACTGTCCAACTCTGCCATTAGTAAGTAGAAGGGTGACTTTTATTTTAAAATGAACTAGTGTTGAAGTGTTGCATTCATATAGAATATGTGTCGTTAAATGAAGTATTTACAAAGTGTAACTGTGGTTAATTGTTTATAACTGATTTCGCTCACTGTTTTGTTCTGTGGTGCCTGGTTAATCGGCTGTTTGTTAGTTATCCGGCCATTTACTCGTCAAAATTGGTGATCATTGAGAGCACCCTTCAATGATCACCAGTTGGTATTCCTTCCCTGCGGTGTTTATTCTCACATTCAAAAATGTAGCCAACGTGTACCTTATATCTTGTTTTATTGTAAATCCGATTTACCGTTGTTATTTAGCGTAATAAGAAATTCGTAGAGCTGGCCTTGTGCTGTAAACGAATTGTGAGGTTGATTTCGCCTGTACAGCGATAAACGAACGAAAGTCCATGCCTGCACGCGAGATGGAGGCATTTTCAATTCAAATAGATTTTACGAAGAAGTATTAGTCGCAGGCCAGCTTCAGCGGAAAGCGTTCGGGCTGGTGACTTCAATAGATGCATTGTGAAAACTCGCCTTAGAGCTAAATATATGGAAGCCGCATGAAGCCTGAAGTAAATAATTGCTGCCCACAGGTTTAAAATCCAGCGAACAAGTGTTTACGGGTCCAGGGAATGCAATTTCACTATTACGAGATGAGCATACCAATTTGCGCACCTTTAGGAGTCCTTGAGGTGCTTACCAGCAACCGGGGGTTCCCAGCAGCATTCTGTGGTAATTTTTCATGCATAACAACGTGTAGTTTTGATGGTGCAATTTAAATTGTGCGTAATTGAAGGGTACACCGCAACCAACAGGCACCAAAGTTCGAGGTAAATGTGATAGCGGAAAACCTTTGCAGTTTTATGCGATAAGGTTTGCGTTCGGTGTTGAGAAGTTTTTGTAAATGCAAAAAAATGTTCTTCATAAACGAATAATAAGTATGTTTGCAGATCGTGTTCGATTTTAACAGGGTCGGCTTTAGGATATGAACATCTTTTAAGACAGTTTACCATTTGCGTTTTAATGACAGTTCTTTCAACGTTATCTTCAATATTCTTTTAATGTTGCTTATGTTTGTTTACAATTTACATGCGTATAGCATCAATCTATGTTGCTCGTAGATTGCTTTTTATAGATTTACATATGACTAACGTAGCTAGGAATTAATTCTATGTTGTCCTATTTTCTTTTTCATTTTATATGTGTTTTAAAGTTAATATATTTTCTTCTGTACATTGTTGAAAGTCAGGTTTACTGCTAGAACACTACAGAGGCGAACCAGATTCCTATTTTGGCCAATATTGACACTTCGTAACTAAGAACTGGGGTATTAAGAGAATTTATGTTGGCTGAGCTAGCTAACAGGACAAACAGGGAAAATAATTGATCAAATCTTAAAGCGTACGAGACGTCTTATTCAAATTAGGTGCTAAACCTTGCATAGTGTTACATCATGATCAGTCGAATAGTTAGACAACTATGGTTACAGGCACGATTATTTAGGACACTAATTGTTTGATTCACACAGATGCGTGCATCAAAACCTTTTTGATTATAATTAATCATGTAATTCAAGTCATAACTGTTCTATCTCATTCAAAGGTCGTGGTAAAGTCAAATTTGCATCTTGCCGTATTTGTTTGCCTCTGTTAATATTGGAAAGGAATTTGTAAGCTTTCCTTAATGGCTTTTAAGCGGATGGATACATTTTCTAATAGAACTTAAGCCGACTTAGCATATTTGGGAATCATGTGTTTATGGATTTCGTTCAATTGCCTCATTGAGAGAGCTTAGCATTAAGATTCTTAGAATAAGCATTTATTCCAAAACAACGTGCGACGCTCCGATTGGCTACGCAGGATCGCCTCAGCCAATAGTGTTTGAGCTTTCCCCTCCTTGATGAATTTCCGAGTTCGGCTCGTTGTAAATTCAGAGTTAGTTCGATTCAGAATTTCGAGTAAGCAAGTTCAGCTATGCTTTGTGCTGGGTTGCGGTCGTTCTAACTCCCTGGTAAAGGCGTTTCCAGGTTGTTTTGTGTTACGGTTACGCGCAATTCGCTATTTCGCGTGGCCAATCCAAGCGTATCACAACAGTTGAAGCTTTTGTAAAAAACCCTCGGTCCATCAGTGACGTTTGTAATCGTTGTTACTCAATATACTCGTGTTTGTTAAGTCTTGTTTCACTCCAACAAATAACTGAACCCAAGTCACAATTGGTAAAAGAATTAAAACAGCTGCATCGATTAGTTTCTAACGTAATGTACAGTTGTTAAATTTGAATGCCCTTATTAGTCAAAATTGCGTAATATTAAATCAGGTAGGCTAAGGACAGGTGAGGGCTAGGTTCTTGTGATGGTTCCGAATTTTTCAAAAGCAAAAGTATTATTATGAATGCAAACAACTGTTCACTTTCTAAGTCATAACTGTTGCCGTGGTATGACTTTCGTTGTTTATGTTTATTTAATTACGATTCTGTTTTTTAAGAAGCATTTATTACTACTCAAAACATATTACACATAAAATACGTGGGAGCTCTGTGCATCACATTTGTGCTAGGACAGACTAATCTGACAGTTAGGACGGCACTGAAGTATAATAGCATCATAATCATAAGATATACTTTATCTTTAAAAAATGCAAGGTCTGGAACGGAGCCGGCTTGCATTCCCACAAACGTTATCCGGGACAGCTTGCATACATACAGGATGCAAACTTATATTTGCGCTACAAAGCAGTTCTCTATATGTAACTCGTTTTAATTATGCAGTGGTGGTGACCTTACCATTTAGGTTTAATATAAATGATATAAATCTATTTTGACTTAGTTTCAGAATTATCATAAAGAAGACAGCTTAGCTATCTTAATACGAAATACAGGAAAACAATAAATTAAACTACCATAACGATGATAGAAGTAGATTCGATGAAGTACATTGCCGATGATTGCGTTAGTTATATTATATGTGACAGTGTATTTTCGCTAATTTCAGACGAATAAGGGCAAGGTTTTTAAAGGTTGCTGTTAATTTTCAAATGTCTTTATTGTTTGTAGTAACGTTTTGATTGTGTCAATTTTAAATGTTTATGAATGTCGCATCAATGAGATGGGCTTGTTGTGTAATTGTGATGTATATCGTTTTGTGGTGTATTTAAATATTTGGCAACATAAGTGCAGCCACGGTTTGTAACCTCAAAATCCAAATACTAGAGTGCTATTTAAGAAATAGATTCACACAGACAGACCCAGTTTATGTATGCGTAAGTATACAAGGGCCACATTTCCATTGGCAAGCCCTATCGAAAATAATTGTGAGTAGCTTTTAGATAAGGATATAGACTTCCACTGAGATTGCTGTATTTATTATACGAAATAATCTTCCATAGCTTTATGGGAATGAATTACTTACGAAGAAAAATCAAAGACTAGCATTTTTTGCACAACCTTAACCTTCGATTCTGAGCAACTGCCGTCTTATTTATGTGGCTGCCTCGGCGTATGACATTAATGCACCTATAAAATATCCAAGCAGCAAAAACCCCAGAAGTCGGCTTGCGGAAGCGACAAACAATAAGACGAAGCGCTGTTTCGACATCGGCGGAATCTGGCCAGCATTCAATTGCAGTCTTCGCCGACATTACGTAAACGCAGCCTAAAGTAAATAATTAGTTATAATGTGTTGCAGCTCCAGGATGAGTCACGCTCGCGAATATTTGGCGAACACCGCGAATTATTTCCATTTTATGTGCGATGGCCGTGTTCGCATTTTCGATTGTGCTGCCACCAAGCGCCGGATGTAAATATTTGTAACAATGTAGTTTTACAATGTGTAGGTGTATCTGATTTTAGAACTATATGCGTGCTAGATCCATTAAATTTTATGTTTATTAGCGCACATCTGAGGGCAGTAAAAGGGATGCTTGCATATGCACTCCTTGGATGTGTGCTGCGTGCCTATTCTGAATTTCTTAGCGCAGCTCGCCCGTTTTATCGGCCATAATGATGTACAGCCATCAAACCGAATTCGCAATTGTATGTTTAAGTGTGTATAAAGCGAGTTGTGTAGCCGGATGTATGGAAATGCAGAATATGCACTTCACTACAATGTGTCCCAAGCAGTTAAACAGAAACTTGGAAATTATCTAAAAATGTTCAAGCAATACACATCCGGAACTATCATCATCATCATCATCATCATCATCATAGTTATCTTCAAGTTTGAGTTTTTTGCCCGTTACGTCGCTTACTGTGTTTGTAAGTTTATATTTATACATTTTCTTTAGTAATCTTAAATCGTCCAAATTGTGAAGGTGCCCAGCACGTTCTATGTGTTTCTTTTTCCTCGTTGATACTACATAATATATACTTCATAATAAGTTTGATTATTTCGTTTTCTATCTAGTAATCACACATCACCGACGTTAGAAATCTCGTGTCATGACTTCGTATTCTACTTCACATATTTTTTTGTTGTAGCCTAAGTTGCACTCCCATACTGTGATATTGGAGTGGACATGACTCTATAAAATTTCATTATAGTACTATTCTGGAGTTTTATTAAAAATTCTTCCAATTTTTCAGTTAATATAGTTACTATTTTAATTTTCTCTTGTATATCGGTCTCTTCGTACATAGAGGTTGTAACCCAAAAATTAACATTTGTTATTTGCTCTATAGGCTAGCCCTTCAGTGTTATTTTTGACTAGTGAGTCACCCGAACTACGTTTCGGTTTGCTAAATTAAGAGAGATTCATTAATATAAATTTAAAAAAAGTATGCTTCGCCGGGAATCGAACCCGGGCCGCCCGCGTGGTAGGCGGGCATTCTACCACCAGACCAATTCTGCTTGGTTGAATGAACAGCTGCTGTAATAGCATATGAATATAGTGAATCACCCGAGGCAACAGCCACCGCAGCATAGCCCACGCCTATAGACGCAATTTAATTAAATTACAACTTTTTCGAACTTTTTTTTAAATAAAAACCGGCCTACGATCTAAGTCTAAACATTAGCAAAATTTTAAGCCATCATACAACGTAATCGGGCCAGTATCTTTGGAGGAGATAGCGAACAAACATACATGCAAACATACACACCAACAAACACGCAAACAAACACGCAAACATACACGCAAACAGACAAAGAGAGCACCGATTTTATGTTATAAGATTTTATTAAGTTTGCTTAAGAAAGCCTTTGTTGTTGCCCTTTTTCACAGGATACTGATAAATGATATTGTGTATCGGCCACCAATACCTGGTTGGACAAAAGTAAGATTGTGAAAATGCATATAACTGCGTTGAGGTTATGCTTACAGTTGCTTTTGCTCGTCCGCTTCCATAAAGCATCGTCAATATACATACTCAACAAGATGGGAGATAGACACAACCTTGTAGACTTCAGAGATACATATTTGTTTCAATAGAATTATTTACTAACGTTAGCAGTGCCTCTTTTTCCACTTATGTAAAGCTATTGACATTATATTTCTGCTAATGCAGTGTTTGGCGTAATTAGTCGAATCTGCGCGTGATATCCAGTGTCGTCTTGGTTGATCAAACTTGTTCTGTTTGGGTTTTGGCGTATACCCTGCTATGTTTCTCAAGTTTATCGTATTGCTACCATTAATGATAGCGCAGTCGCTTAGGAACTTCCTTCTATGGTCAGATTTTTTATTACTATTTCGTCATTCTTTTTTATCATTCAGTTGAAGCACTTCCTGCCGAATTAAAAACAAATCAGCAAAATCTTAGAGGCCTCGCGTCTGGCCCTTTAGGGGAGATTTGTCGTGCCGTGAACGTCTGTGTTGGCAATTTGGCTTTACACATTGTAATTCAATTCTTTAAAGCTGTCAACCTTTCGACTTCTATCACATCCCTTTCCGAATCAATATTAAAATGTTCTAAGCTGCGTTCGTCCAAACGGTCTGCATTGTACACCTATAGATCTTTATAATACTGTTGCCGCGTTTCTTTGACAATTAATATCCGCCTTATCTTTTTCTTATTTGTTTATCGACCTTGAATAGTGTGCTAAATTTTACTAAGAAATGTCTCCCAAGTCGCGCGTGTCAGCGGTTTTTAACTCTTTTCGATTTTCTCTAACAATCTATGCATCTCTATGTTCTACTCTAAGACAGCTAGTTCAGGTACTCTTTTTTATGTAGCTTTTGCTGTATCTTTATTCCATATGTTTAGCTTATCTCTGCTTTTTCTTTTTCAACATCCAATGCTTTTTAATGCTGCTTTTGTTATTCAGAAGTTGAAGTTTCCTCATTCCATCTTTATTTTATTGTTTTCTCTATATTTCTCGCTGTGTATAATTATTGTTCATTTTCTTAGAAATCTTTTATGAAATATTCTCTTTCTTTCTTGTTTGGTGCTTTTATACGGTTAGAATAAATTACCAAACAGTGACATGGACGTATGTGCACTCCTCTGTATGCTCTCACATCTCTAAATATAACTGCAGACCTTTCATAGAAGTAGGTATGTAAGTAGTAACTAATTTGTTGATGATGCCGGTCCCCGTGCACTGCAAATACAGTGATGTGAAAAACTAAATGTTTAAATAAGTTCTCACAGCCTGTGAAAGATAACAGTGCCGGGACTACAAAAGATGTTTTTTACCAGGGTGGCTGTAGCCACTTAATCGTCCAATCCTGAAGTCATTTTCTCATTTTCAGTGAAAGATTTTGAAGACCTACATTTTAACAGGTGTTGTGAAAACCATCTTAAGGATGCCATCGTCAAGAATACCTTTTGAACACACCTATATAAATTCTAGAAGTTTTGGTACACACCGAAACAATCAATTTGTTATTTAAAACTCCATTTAAACACACAATTATACTTCTGAATGTGCAGTTGTGGTGTGTACATTTGAAGGTAGATACTCGTATATATATATGGATGACAAAATAATTGAATGTAGGTAAGTTATCCGAGCTGACGTCAAAGTACAGACGTGAAGATTGATTAGGGGTATACATGTTTAAACAATCACATTTCAATTCACTCGAAACTTCTGGATATTTGGATATGAATATTATTTAAATGTGTAGAAGTTTCGAAATAGAGACGTGTAAATAAATGCATAAACGTTTGTATATCTTGATGCTGATTGCTGATATTTGAAGGCGTACACATTGTATCTCGTAGAGATTTAAAGGTAAATATACATATATGCACTGTGATAGTTTGAACTGAGAACGTTCAAACCTACTGAAATGCCGAGCGATGGATGTTTAGAATCGGCAGAATTAGAATATGTGACATTATAAAACACAAATATGCAAGTATGCTTTAACTAAGAAACCTGTAAAGGGAAGAACATCTGTGTTGCACGCGTGAATAACAAATGTATAAATGAATACTATTCGAAGGCATAGCAAACGTTTAAATATTTACATAGATGATAAATATGCGAATATGCGACACACTCTTTCTGTGCAATTATTTTCAGACGGGTGATAGTCTGAAAAGGGTGTTCTGTTTTGAAACGGGTCTTGATATTCCTCCTCTGCGGTGCTTATATTCATACTTAAAAATTAAGCCAATTTGTATTTCCTATGTTTTATTATTGTAAAATAGATTTATTCCAGAATAACAGAATAACAGCAATTCGAAGAGCCGGCCCTGTATGGTGAAAGAAATGTAAAGTTTGATTTCACGGGTGCGGAGTTAAATGCAACGTCATGTGTCTGTCAGCGGGATGAAGAAGAATTTCAACTTTGAAGCACCTTTTGTTAGCATTTTAAAGTTCAGCCATAGTCGTGGGCCGGAACCAGCTAGTGGTTGCAAGTATCTGTGACTACAAAGGTGTGTTTGCGAAAATCGCTGCTTAGTAGTAGTAGTAGTGGTGGTTGTGGGGAGACTGAAATCTAGCAAGTAGGCCACCATAGGCCCTTCTTCCAACCCCATGCCCCCTCAACCACCTTCATTATCATTTTCTTCGATGAGCTCTCCTCCCTGCTTAAACCTTCCTGATTTTCTAATGAAGATCAGAATAACGGCCCAGGATAGGGAGTTCAACTCTTCCATTCGAAGCATAGCTGCTCCACAGCTGATACGCCTGGCATTCTGCCAAGTAGTGAAAGGATGTTTCCTGATTCTTCCCACATCTTGGGTAAATGGGATATTATTTTACTCCTATCAGTGCTAGGTGTCCCTTTAGTTTACAGTGGCATGCCAAGATAACAATCGGTGCTCGAAATTTAACCGAGTACGAGATAAGTCTACAAATTTGCGAAGCAGTTTCTAAGGCGTACATTTTAGGAGACGCAAATTTAACAGTTCTTGGAGATTTTCCAGCAATGGGGAATGCCTCAGCGTCAAGTGTGGTTATTTTCCACCCATCACGCCATCCCAGGTTTGGACAACGCAATATAGGGCGACTTTAAGAAACAAACGGTAATCTAATATCTACAGGAAGTGGTTGTAATTAACTAATTAACGCGGTAAAACTCGCGTTGGTTTGCGTTGGAATATCGCTTTAGGAATGCGCTGATGTAGTACATTTGCGTTCAGTTTTATATACACTCGAATATGAACAAGGCTGGCGTTAGCTAGGGCCAATTTTAAATATTTTCGAGTTTGGCGCTTTTAAGGACAGTTACTTCGACGTTGTTTCAATAACGTTTTATTGAAATTTTATGTGTATTTGATATGTGTTTAAACGTACACGCGTGTAGACCCAGCTATCTCTCACGTGTAAACAAATTGGCTTCTCGCGTGCACTGTTTGAAGTCAGTTGCATCCCAAGAATACTACAGGAGGGCCAGTTTTCGGTTTTTAATAACCATCTTCTGTAGCTACAAACCGGGGCATGTTCACTGAGCTAGCTAACCTGATAAATACCTCAAATAATTATTCAAATGTGAAGGCGCACGAAACAACTTATTTAAATTTAAAATGATTACGTCAAGCTGTACCAAAAATCTCATTTTAGCATCACTTCGACGAATACTTAAAGGTGATATTTAAATACATTATTCTTGAGTAGGTAGACATTTTAATCTGCGGAGAGATGAAAGTGTAGACGTATCAATCTATGGGATTTCGAATGCTGTTTCAAAGTAAAATGTTTAAGCAAAACTCCAACTTATTGAGCACAACGCTCAATGTAAAAAGATTGAAAAAAACACATTTCATTGTTAGGACGATTGGAGGGAACTGAATTTTGAACATATAAACGCTGCAGCTCAGAGATATTTAATAACAAAGGACTTTTACATATAAGGAGGAACATTTCAGCATACATTTATTTGAACGCAGTATATTCAAGCGCAGGAAAATATGAACATAAAGGAAATTAAAACTGAAATGTTTGAACGTAAACATATAAACGCCGCGGGCTCATTTTATATATATTATTTTTATACGTTAGGTAATATTTTGTTGCGATTCAGATTTTTCCGTTACGTGTTTATAAATATATAAATTTAAATGTAGGCTTAACGCATCATCCATATCAGCTTTTATGTGGTTATAGTTAAGATCTTCTTTATTTTACTTCTCTAGACCTTCCATCGTGTCAGATGAGTTCATTTCTGACCGTGGCTGAGATTTTTCTCGGAGCAGCAATGGGATTGAGCTTATGAGTTAAGTTAGACTAAGGTTTGTCCAATGTATGAGGTTAAATATTATGAATGAATGAAACCATTTATTGAGTATTTTGAGAAACTTCGATGGCTAAGAACAAGATATGAACTTGTCATCTAGAAATAATTAGAGTGATCTAATGTAAGAGTATACAAATTTCAAATGTACTGAGCTACCTACTAATAGAGAGTATTAGCATTTTCAGAACATTTATAACACTTATCGATAGCAAAATATTTAGAAAAGTCTAAATCGATGGAAAAGCTTATTATAAGACCTCGTGTGAGCGGGGGGGGGGGGGGGGGGGCTGGTCTGATTAAGAAAACGGCGTAACCAACAAACATTATTTTGCAGGTTGTGTATACGCCATGCAGCTTTTATTTCGTATATGTATTTTGTGAGAATGATTAAATATTAAATTTAAAAGCAACTTCTACAAACTTTGGGTTAGTTTTGCTTGCGCTGTACTTTTAACTTAAACTAGCTTTATGGCAATATATATAGTAATTGCTCCACGTTGCGGCGCCATAATTATGCTATACCCCTTTTACTTTGACTTTACTGATGTTATCTAATTTATTTAATTTAACCAGCTCGTGTAGATTAAAGACTATATAAGCTTGTATGATTTAAATTTTTAGATTATAATAAATTTATGTTTTAGATGAATTTAAGTAAAATATATGCCCTTTGATGTAAAATGATTGATTATTGGTCTTATTAAATATTTATAGCTATAGCAGAACAATTACTCTAAACTCAGGTTAGGTTCATGTATTATCAAAAATTATTACACATGAAAAGTAGTTTTGTACAATAAAAACTTACTTCAAAAATCATATGACAGCTTTATAACTACCAACATCAAAACCATGAAAGGGGAAGTCAGTCGAAAGCATATTTGTTACAATTATGATCATTCGGTAAACATGAAAAATGTAAGTAGTTCCATTTAATTATGTTATTCCCTTTATTATAACTTTTTACTTCAAGCTCTTTTAACATATACCTGCAGTAGCCACCTCTCTAACCACTTCAATCTGCCTCTTCACTGAACCAAGCGTATTCCGTCTGCTTACAGAAGTTCTGCGACACCCATGCAAGTACAGCCTCTTAACTCAACACTGCAAGCTCCCGACCAACAGTATAAACCTTACTTCTTACTCGCGCGTCAACCCAAGTATAGATGCAATCAACCACCAGTAATAGTGACTTCAACGCCTCTTTTCCAAATCGCATAAGATATCCACAACCTCCAACAAGAAGCTCGATGAGGTCTACTACCGGTAACTGAAACGCCGTTTATCTAATTTACAAGATGTTTACTCCACCACGAAGCTCGATGATGTCCACGTCCACTACCAGTGACTAAAATGCCTTTTATCCAATTCACTAGATGTAACCAACCAACAATAAACTTAGAATAGCATCTCATTCCAGAAAAGACTATTTTGTAAATTGCAGCAGTTCAAGTTCTTATTGAACTCCTACCATACACTTCCTTCTTTATAAATGGATTATATCTTTTATTTTAAAATTCACTTTTTTCCCTTTCGTTGATTTGTTATTATGTATTCCATTTTATATACCAATTAGATTAATAAAAATAATTTCATTAAAGGGTTTTTATTTTAAAATTTTAAACTTTCAGAAAATAGGTATACATTTCCATAGTAATATATTTCATGCATTTGTTTTAATTTAACACTCCTAAATTACATACTAGTACATTTATTTATCCCTGCCATATTGAATGACTTCTTCAAATAATTATTGGACTTTTGTTTTCCAGCAATATTTAAATCATATGTTAGAACCTTTCTGTTTCTTAATTTGAATTGTTCGACTGGATTTGATTCTAAGCCGTAAAGTTACTAAATTTACCTTTGAATAATTATACTGTTTTTTCTTATACTTAAATTCATCTTGGTATTTTTAATAATTAAGTATTTTTATCTTACAGTAGCAGCTATTACCATACATTATACAACTGTTTTCAGTGACTAAAATGAAGTTTTATTCACATGTGAGTTTTCATTATTTATACTATTGCATTGTTGGTAGCACTGTCAAGCTATGTCAAATTCGTAATTTTCAGGTTAAGTTTTGCGTCAGTTTGTGTCAAATAACAAACAAAATCTAACCTACGAACCTCGAATTTGACATAGACTGACAATACACTTCAGTACTGCCAATACACTTCAGTACTGTCAAACGTATGTCACAAATCATAGGCGACTAATAATTTATTTCGCGACATATTCTGACTGCGCAAACTATTTAGGCATAAGAATTGCTACTGTAAGATAAAACGTCGTATATCACACGTGAGCGAAATGCCATTATAAGCTCGTAAGAAATTGTATCGCTCGTGCTGGGCACTCGCGATTCAAAATTCTCACTCGCAAATAATGATGCATTTCTCTCACTTATAATATAATCTACTATTATTATTCTATAAATAATGTCATAGCTAGGGATTAATTTTCACAAACAAACTATATGTCTTAATATATATAATTTTATGGCCAAAAATACAGAGGCACTACTTTATTGTAATGCATTCCTTTGTTATGGATTTTTTAAAATTTATATAATTACTGTAATCAGGAAAATAGCAGCATGAGCTTGACAGATGTTAGTTCTGAAGTTGAGACTAAAATTTGAGTTATATTATAAATTATAGACGGCCATTATCGTTGTAGTCACGCCGTTAAGTTTTGATTTAAAATAATCGGATCGCTTTATAAAGCAAGTATGGCTCGTTGTATCCGAATGCCGTTCCGCACCCTTTATTTTTAAGAGCCTTATTTAAGGGAGAGCCAGCCTTTAATAATGAGTGCCGTTTAAAAGTGTCGGCGAATATAAATTCTCGCATTCCGCGTTATCTGGTGCAGAGGGTTAAAGAGGCTTAATAACAACTAAATTCCACTCCTGGAGGCGAAACTTTTGGATATTAACTAAGCCCAGTATCAGATAGGGTCAGTGAAGTATTAGGCTATTGTTTAACCCCCCGGTGGGCGCGTAATGAACTAATGGCGCATAAAGCTCATTGGGTTATCTCTGTAGTGTAGTGCAGATCCCGGCCCTGATAAAAGGGCTATCTGCTTCATTTGGACCCCCGTAAATCGGCGCGCTAATAGCCGGCCTGAGAACGATTGATTTTGAAACTAAGATCAGATAAATCGCCCCGCCGATTTATACAGCAGCGGCTGCGATGCCTTTTTGACGCCTCATCTAGCTCCAAGACGGTTTAGTAAACTGCCAGTAATCCAGCTGTCTTTTGAATAATCGCAATCAAAGGAGATGTAAATCTTGGCTTTTATCTGGAACGTCTGAGTATTTGTTGAAAAAATATTTTATGGCGGTATGTTTATTATTATGATAGTGTTTACCTCTAAAATTGATTTATCGCAAGATACAATACGTTCAGATACACTGTTAACAGTCTTCGGGCTCGCTGTTAAGATATTCAGGATCAATTTCGTCGTCAAAGCGAGCAAAATTTCTCTGATTTTCGAATTCATATTATTGCTGTTAATAATATTAGTGCATGTCGTTTTTCTATATTAGAAACCTCTCTCCTCGCTAAATGCTACGTTTGCTGAAAAAAACTTAATTATATGTGGCATTGCAGAGCAATCAAATCGTAGAAACAAATAAATTACTGCTGAGGTAATATGAAATATCAAAGATACTGACTTTATTAGAACATAATATTAGCGTCTCAACTTTGCATAACGTATGGTTAAGGAGTGATAATTCTAATAATTCTCGACTTGTATTAATCAACATTGTACACCATCTTATAAAAAACAGATCTCTTAAAAACCACCGACTTGAAAAATATTTGTTACATTTGATCGTATCAGAAGCAGCCGTAGGAGTTTATCGAGATAGCGCCCCCACAGTGAGCCTAAGGATGGCTAATATTTTGATACCTTATACAGCTAGTAAGATACCCGTTAGCGCCTGAATAATAAACTGGTAGAGTGGTCGTAGTTGAAATACAAAATACATGACCAATCGTTACAATTATAACATAAATGATTGGGCGTCAGGCTCTTAAATACATGACTTAAATACCTCGATAAAGCCACTGGAGGTAGTTATACTAAGAATTATACTTAAGATTACACAAAACTCAAAAAAAAACATATAATCAATAATAACGATTATATTAGTAGAATATGTTTATATCTCAACCAAATAATAATTCAAATGCGTAAATATTATAGTTAAGTGACTAAGTAATATAAGAAATTGAAAATACAATGCGAGTTTCCAATATTCAAATCATCATTCGAACGCAATCAGCAATCTATGCTATACATGGTTTTGATAATTTTAAAAAATGTCTTTACTTAATGACTAAACTAGAACTAAGCCCCTGTTAATTTAAATAGTTTCCATTTATATTTTACATGTTTGTCTTACTTTCTATTGATATAATAATTATAAAATAAAATAATAACTTCTGATATGGTAATAATTATTATTATAAAATAAAATAAAATAATAAATTCTGAGTAATATTACAAGTATATGTCCTGCGATAGTTTCTTTTACCTAGTTTAAGTTTCCGCACTTGGACATTGGTGGATACTACTAAATAACTTAGCACATATGTTCTGTATGAAATTTTCAATTGTAGGTAGGTTGAGTTCTGTATGTATCTGACTGTTGCGACAAAACCATTCGGCATTAACTGCTACGCTACTCACTTTGTTTTGAAACACTTGTAGTTTGTTTATTTGAGTTTTAGATGCTGCCCTCCAAATTGCACAACCGTATGTTATAACAGGTCCAAATATTTTACACCTTGATCTTTACTGTTTCAGATGATGGGCTTGTTGGTTACTTTTAGTTTTGTAGGATTGTTGTATCTTCTCAATGTAAATATTTAGGCTTCAGTTTTACTAAAGTTGATTTGCAAACACCATTTTTGACACCATTGTTGCACCGCGTCTATGCCATTTTGAAGATTACTGATAGCCTGTTCAAGGCTTTCGTGCTGAGTTATGATTGTGGTGTCATCGCAGACATGCCAAGGTCTGCGAATCTTAGTTCTTTTATATCGCTATTATATATGTTGAACAACACTGGACCAAGAATGGATCCTTGTGGAACGCCAGCTTTTATATCCTTTTGTGTTGACAATGCTTTTGTTATATCTAGGAATACTATAGTGGTAAACTGTTTGCGTTCAAATCCCTCTTCTATTCGTTGAGTAATTCTTATTAGTTGATGATTCATTGCGTGGTGTTTTCGGAATCCGTGTTGGAATGGAGGTATAACGCTGTGGTCGTTAAGGCGTTTAGTAATTCTATTATGCAAAATTGTCTCTAATAGCTTTAACATGGTAGTTAGCAAGCTAATTGGGCGGTAGTTGACGAGTGATTTTGAACTTTTCTTTGGATTTTTAAACATCATAACGTGAGCAAGTTTCCATTGTTTTGGGAAATAACCTAGTCTCATACAGGCGCTGAAAGTTAAGAAAGTTATACTTTTCTTGGTTAAGATTTTAAGAACTACGTTAGTTGTTTGATCGTGCCCTGTTCCTTTCTTATTTGATAGTTTATTTATAACGGTCTTAACTTCTGAGGGTGTTGTGGGTTCTATTGTTCCTACTTCCAGTCTACTAATGTTTTCTGCCATTCTGTTATTTTCGGCAAAGAATTCTTTATGATTTATATTGTCCGATGTAGTAAATACTGTTTCTAGATAGTTCGCAAATGCCTCGCACTTTTCTTGGTCTGTTACATGTCTTATTATTAGTTACTATTCCTGGTATGCTGTGTTGTTTTTTAAGAATTTTATTGGAAGCTTTCCATAAATTAGGATCGTTCGGGTGAATATCCTGCAGGTAAGATTGATATTTATTTATCCGTTAGTTATCTAAAGCTCTCTTTTTTATTTGTTTGGTACGTTAGGTTGTTCAGTATCTTTTTTATTCCTTTACCACTGTCTTCTAATTCTATTTTTTTCGTGTATTGCCTTGAGTATTTTAAGTGGAATTTGATCGTCAAATCGGAAGGGTACGTATGTCGGTGTCGTAGGAGCTAATATTTGCACTCCGCTTTCTGTTGCAAATTTTAATCATTTGGATCCATTTGGGTTGTTCGCTGTACATCCCATGTGGTGCTTTTACAATTCAGGTCTCCTATTAGTAGTGTAGGGTCGCTGTCACTGAAGATTTCTCTTATATCTTGTTGGATTAAACTTTTATTAGGTTGTTTGTATGTACAAAGAATGCAAAGTGCTGTATCTCGGAAACTATTCGTCGTAACGACTTTCGGTAAAAAAAATTATGACCAAAGTGGTCAAAAGAAGACCGTGGAAAATATTTTCAGATTTCCAAGATGGTCGCCAGGGGGCGTAACCGCCATCGTAAACTTTTAAAGTGATTTTTCACTGAAATTCACCTAGTAAATGTTACCAAAAAATATATGGTTTCTAAAGCTAAGCTTTACTCGAGTAATTTTTGTTTAACACTTTTTGATGTATCTATTAAAATAAAGTGGTGGGGGGGTAATTCAATGTTTTTTTAAATAAACAGCTGTAACTCTCAAACCACTGAACGGTCTTGTTGGAAAAAGCATTTATTGTTCCATGAAACCCTTCTTACCTGTGATATGTCTAATTCTTAGTGATGCCGCTAGAGCGCGTTTTATGATATAGGTAATAACAGAAAATTGCAAAATTCTTTAAAACATTAAATGCAATAATATGACTTTTTTTCATAAAAATGTAGTGAAATGATACCTAAATAGGCTAGTAGAAACCATATCTCGATATCTTATTCGTAGCCTGAAATATCGAAGATAGAAAATTTAGTTATCATCTAATTTTAAAAAGACGCTATTACACCGGTATTTATTGTGATTTATTTGTCTTTTTTCAAGATTCAATGATAAAATTTCGTAATTTAATAATTTTTAAATAATAAAAGTGGTCTTAGTTCAAAAAATTTTAAAAAAACGTGTAGGGGCATAATAATCAATGCAGCTAGTATGCAAGTGCAAGGTAGGCAGAATATGAAGAGTAGGCCATGGAGGAAAAATAAAAGCCTAAAATCAACTTGTCAACAAATATTAAAATTATACTTATAGAGACAGTGTAATTTGTGTTCGTTGCACACACAAGTAAGGCCTTGAAACTATTAAAATGCCTTTTACAAATGATGAAGCTGTCGATATGATTGCGGTATATTTTGAATGTCTTCAAAATGCGGCATTGGCTCAAAGAGTATACAGAGCTCGATATCCAAATCGGCGTTTACGCGATGCGAGAATTTTTCCGCGTTTAGCGCAAAATTTGCGTAATACTGGCAGCTTTCGACCTCAGTTGCGAAGACACTCTGCTAGAACAACGGAAGACAATATAATTGTCTTAGCTGAGGTGGAATTGAATCCCCACGTTAGTACGAGAGCAATGTCTCGTGCGTTGGGTATATCACGTATTACTATTCTAAACATTTTAAAGGATCACAGGTAAGTTTTTATGTCACTAAAAATACTACCTTACATGTTTCACAATGTGTTTGTTATTTCAAATTTTTAGACTGCACCCATATCATATGGTTTTACATCAAGCCTTAAATCACGAAGACTTTGACCGACGGATAGATTATTGTCATTGGATGTTGGGCATGATTAGGGAAAATGGAGAATTTTTATCCGAAATTCTTTGGACGGATGAGGCCACTTTTAGAAGTGATGGAAACATTAATTTGCATAATATGCATTATTGGTCTGACAACAATCTTCACTGGTTGCGCGAGGTCCAACATCAAGGCCATTGGAGTCTCAATGTGTGGTGTGGCATACTGGGCGGAACTATTATAGGTCCCTATTTCTTTCATCAACCACTAAGTGGTGCTGTGTTCCTTGATTTTCTGGTAAACCAATTGCTTATTTTATTAGAAGATGTGCCCTTGCAATTACGGCAAAATATGTTTTTGCAACTAGACGGTTGCCCAGCACATTTGTCAAGAAATGTGCGAGAACATTTAGATCTAACCAGAAGTGGATTGGGCGAGGAAGTCTATTTCCTTGGCCACCCCGATCCTCAGACCTACCTGTTTGGACTATGGGGTCGGTTGAAAGATATTGTTTATCAAATTCCACCAACAACGAGAAACGACATGAAAATCCGAATACAGGAGGCTATTCGTAGCCTTTCAAGAGCAGAAATTGAAGCTGCTGTAATGTCCACGCATGAGCTGCTCCAACAATGCATTGAGTGTGATGGAAGACAGTTCGAGCATTTAAGGAGGCATTAGTTTTATTTCAAAATCGGCCCTTTTTTCTTATTATGCCCCTACACGTGTTTTTCTTTAAATTTTTTGAACTAAGAATACTTATTATTTAAAAATTATTAAATTATGAAATTTTATCATTGAATCTAATAAAAAAGACAAATAAATAACAATAAATATCGGTGTAATGCCGTCTTTTTAAAATTATATGATAACTAAATTGTCTTTCTTCGATATTTCAGGCTACGAATAAGATATCGAAATACCGTTTTCACAAGCCTATTTAGGTATCATTTCACTACATTTTTATAGAAAAAAAGTCATATTATTGCATTTAATTTTTTAGAGAATTTTGCAAATCTCTGATATTATATCAGAAAACGCGCTCTAGCGGCATCACTAAGAATTAGACATATCACAGGTAAGAAGAACAATAAATGTTTTTTCCAACGAGACTAAGTTTGTTAAAATCCGTTTAGTGGTTTAGGAGTTACAGCTGTTTATTTAAAAAGACATTGAATTACCCCCTACCACTTTATTTTAATAGATAAGTCAAAAAGTGTTAAACAAAAATTACTCGAGTAAAGCTTAGCTTTAATAAGCATATATCTTTTGGTAACATTTACTAGGTGGATTTCAGTGAAAAATCACTTTAAAGGTTTAAGATGGCGGTTACGCCTCCTGGTGACCATTTTGGAAATCTGAAAATATTTTCCACGGTCTTCTTTTGGCCACTTTAATCATTCAATTTTTTACCAAAAGTCTCTACGACGAATAGTTTCCGAGATACAGCACTTTGCATTCTTATCTGGCCACCCTGCACATCCTATTTTAATTTTACTATTGTCTTGGAGAATTAGGTTAGCTTCTATTACGTCAATGCTTTGCAAGAGATGTGACGAAGAGTCTTGGTTTTCCTTAACTGTGTATTCGGGTGTGTGATTTGTATCACTAGTAATAGTTTTAAGAGGTTTCTTTAGTTTTGGCCAAAAGTTTGGAAGTGAGTACGGTTTTGGAGTGTTGGTCGCTGCCTCTTGTGGAGTTGCTTTTCTGTTTTGTATTCGCGAAGATTGTGCGTCTAGTATTTTGGTATTTTGGTTAAGTATCCTCTGTAGTTTACTGTATGATCCTGGCCACAATTGGCGCATTTCGATTTTTCTTTCTTCATCGGGCATTCGATGGTTAAGTGCTCTCCAGCGCATTTGACACATTTCGGATCCAGATTATAATAATTTTTGTTATGTTCATACCGCTGCGCTGGCAGTGATAGCATTGAGGAATTTGTCTAGATTTATGTCTCCGATTCTGGTGATATTGTAAACATTCTTGTTTTTGTATGTTTTTGGTAGCTGTATGATTGCCAGTGGCATTGGTTTCTTCTCTCGGTTTAACATTCTTGTTATTTTACTTATTTGTAAATTATTAGATTTTAGTTCTCTTTCATAATCCGTTTTACTTATAGATAGTGGTAAACCGCGTATTATCACTTCTGTTGACGTATCTTCCGGATTTTTAAATGGGTGAAACTTTACTTGGTTTTCGTTGTAGAACCTTGTAAGGTTTCTATAATCGTCGATGTCACTAACATTTATTCGTAGGAACGAGCCTTTGTAATTAGTAGTAAAGTGTTTGTTCTTTATCACTTCGTTTATTTCTTTTACTACTTTCTGGTAATTAGTTGCGTTATGCAAATATATTGAAGGTATCTTAATTTTTCTTGCATTGTTGTTATCACTTTTTGTCATTTCTTTTGCTTCAGTAATGGCATTTTCAGTGTGTTGATTAGGTAAATAGTACCTGTTTTGTGATATCAATTATTCGTTGTCTAGCATATACTTTTTATTTCCGGTATCAGGTTCCGGGGTTATTTGGCGTTTATGTTTTATTAGATGTTCGTTGGGTTGCTTTTCATCTTGGGAAATGTCTCCGTGTTCAATTACAGTTACTACTGGTTCTATTGAATTGATTGGGTTATCCAGCTCAATTATCATATCCTGAACTGGATTTGTCATATTGGTGATGTCATTATTAAGTAGTGTTGATAGTTTGTTTTTGTTATTTAGATGTTTAATAACAAGTTTGCTTGCCGAAACGTCGGCTGAAATTCCTCTTATAAGCGGAATTTTTGTGTTTGGGTTAAGATAACCTATCACACAGGGCCTGCGGGGCGCGATAATATTGAGTGTACCTTTACCAGGATTTGTATATTTATATTACAGCTGTTATAAGTAAAGTATATTACCTAACACTTTACCAACCGTGAGAACTTCTAGCTTTGACCTTTGAATGCGAGCACTAATGTTATAGTTTTTTCGAATATTTGGCTGTTCTTGTGGCTGATAAAAATCTAGCTTGGTTGCTAGTCGATCGGTAACGACATTGTTGACAGCTTGCAGCAACAGCATTGCAGCAGATTACGAACATTGTAATGCCTTAAAGAGTGTCAATATTCGGGACCCCACTACTTTTAAAACACTTCAGTCGCTCAAATAATGTCGACATCTGTAATTGCTCATATCCTGGAAAGTCCTGGAAACCAATCAATTAAAATTTCGATGGAACAGACATCAGTCAGCACTGAAGAGGGGTTGGCAAAGTTGGGATTTTTTTTATTTACATGTAAGTGGAGCAGCAAGCTCTAACTTATAGTATGCTGACTTATCGGCTTTTTTTCCTTTGATACCTTTTGTGCAGCAAGATAACATGCGCATTCTGTAAGCATTTATTCAAAACAATCCTGACTGCTTTCAGTAAACCCTCCATTTTGATCCTTTGAAACCTTCATTCTCTTTAAATGATTTAGCGCCATTTTCATTGCTGAGATGTAAATATCGGCGTCTCTTGTCAATTAACATTAAAGATGGTAGCAGAGATATGAATTTCGGAGTGTGGAGCGAAAGAAAGAAATTTTTATAAAATTGGTGTATCGAGTCTGCCATTTCTGTTTTATTACACATCTAGTGAGAAACCTGTACCTTACGTTACAACAAACCAAGGTCACAGATTCGGCGTGGCAAATTACTAGAGTGGACACAAATCGCCTTTTAGACTGCAGTGTCTCCGGAACCTTGTAAACGGACCTTGATCAATAAAAAAATGGCAAATAGTAGATAAAAGAAGACAAGTTGACGTTATACCTATTTAACTAAACGAATGATTTTTTATCTTGACCTACCTATCCTGAATGCCCTTCCTCAAATTTATCACAGAAATGGTATCGCATAATAGAGTTTGTTACTTCGCCTATACTTATTGCTTTTTCTAGCGTTCCTCAATGGTACAATCTAGAGCCTCATGTTGCTTTTAAATGGCCTTTCTTCAGTTATCGAAAGCAACGGACAAATCCAACAATCTAATGCCCAAATTATTGTTCATTGTTGCAAATGACCTTATTAGAGTGCAGAAACCATGTAATTTAAATCGGTTGTATTTAAATATTGTAATATTCTTACATCTTGTAAATTGTAAAGAATTAGAACCCTTTGGGTTCTTGGGGATATAACCGTTATTGGCTTTAATTTAATATAAGGGTGTTCCACGCCTCGACCGACAAACTTATACCATATATTCCAGGGGTCATTACGATCAAAAAATGTTATATGACCTATAGATGAATTCGACTTTGTTTCGGAGATATCAAAGAAATTAAAAAAATTATAAAGGAAAATTTATTCATCAATAAATAGCTAATTAACACAAAATTACAGCAACTGTTCAAAATAAGAACCTCCATTTTCTAAACATGCAGCTATCCTTCGAGTCATAGAATGTTGCTAGTTAATTACTGCCAATTCATTCTTTAGAGAATTAGTAGCTTCAACTATACGGTCAGTCAAGTCTTCGCGTGTAACTGGTTTACCATTACTATACACACGAGATTTGGGGCAACCCCACAGAAAAAATCTAAAGGCGACAAGTCAGGTGACCGAGCTGGCCAATGTACAGGACCACCTCGTCCTATCCATCTTTCCGGAAAATTTTCATTAAGAAACACCGTCACTTGTCTCCCAAAATGTGGTGGTGCCCCATCTTTCTGGAACCACATGCCACGACGAGTTTCCAGAGGAATATCTTCCATGTAATTCGGCAATTCTTCTTCCAAAAAGTGAAGGTAAGTTTTTGCACTAAGAGGTTCTTCAATAAAATGAGGCCCAATAAGATGATTATTTAACAAGCCGCACCACACGTTGACGGAAAAACGATGTTGATGGTTAACCACGATTGTTTCGTGTGGGTTTTAATCCGCCCAGATGTGAGAATTACGTGTGTTGTTAATACCCGTTGTATGAGATATTCTACGAATACTGGTAGAAGGAGTTCAACTACATTTAAATCTACTTCAGCGTGCCCATCTCTATCTCTTTCTACACGACGACGTGGGAAAAATGTCTGTCTCTCTCAAGCAACGAAAAACGTTTGAAAATGTTGTGTGGTGAGGAACAATGAGATCTGGGTATCGCCTAAGGTACTCCGCAGCTGCAGCACGTCCACTTCCATTGCAAAAACCATACACGAAAACCATATCGGCATATTCTGCATTAGTAAAATGCGGCATAATGGCTTAAATTAATAAGACAGCACAAAAATCATTCAGTATTAACTACGACAGTAAACACGTCATTAAACTGTTTTTGTCAAACAAATTCGTCAAGGCTAACTCGTAATGACCCCCGAAATATATGGTATAAGTTTGTCGGTCAAGTCGGGTGTTTCACGACTTTTTAATTTCTTTGATATCTCCGAAACAAAGAGGAATTCATCTATAGGTCATATTACATTTTTTTATCGTAATGACCCTGGAATATATGGTATACGTTTGTCGGTCGAATCGGGTGTTGCACGACTTTTTAATTTCTTTGATATCTCCAAAACAAAGAGGAATTCATCCATAGGTCATATAACATTTTTTGATCGTAATGACCCCTGGAATATAAGGTATAAGTTTGTCGGTCGAGTTGTGGAACACCCTATTATTAGACTTTTATTTAAATAAATGACTGTCATCTCAAAGGGTTGGGTTTGCTACATCCCAGCAAATATGACTGAATGTATAATTATAGGCAATTCATTCGCTATTAAGATAATTATCGTGGTATTCATGATATTTAAAAGTAATCGCTTTAGCCACCGCTTGTTTATCCAAGGGGAGCGTTATAAAATTAGATATTTCAACTGATGGGAACTACTTTACAAACATGGCGCTCCAACCTCACAATTTATAAAAACAAGTTGGCTTCGTATTAATAATTACATCAGTGATTACGTAAGAGTGCGTTGCCTAAGTAATACAAGCATAAGTAAATAGACCCCGCAATAAAACACTCACGATGCGCTCCTTTCGGAAATGTGCAAACACCGACACCACTTTAAAATTCCCCCAAACTCTACTTTTAGGATAACTTTATAATCTTATTTGGCTTCCCTGCTGCAAAATAGGACACCAGGCGTCCCCACAGCAAGTCCCACGGCGGACAGGGGCTCCTCTTTCTATCCGTTGGCCTGCTGTAACAAACCAGGTACCTCTTTGAACCCCAGTTTTAGGGCTATACACTGCTCAGCATGAATGTCGTTGCCTCCTTCCCGCCTCCAGGGCTATGGTAACCTCGCAACAGCTCCAAAAACTGTCAGAAGAACACTATCTACTACTCGACATGCTATTCAACTTTTTAAAAATCCTTTAGGGCTGGAACGAATCAAAGCAATCCTTCTACAGCCTACCCAAAAGACACTGCACTAATTATAAAACACTGAATTGGAAAAAATGGGTATTTATTCGCTTTTAAATGAATTCTTTGTAGGGAAGCCAAAATAACACACCCCACAGCTTGGCTTCGTTTCCCTTTTTGTCATTCATCTTATATTGTTATTCATTATTTCTAGACCCGCTCTGATTACATTTTATGGTTCAAGCAGGGCTAATACAATTTTGAATGCCGTTTTTACAAATTTAAACTCAAAGTTAATGCTATCCATGCAATTTGCAAGAATTAAACCATGGAATATTTTGTAAAATAATATTTGAAATGCTCGAAATGTTATTAATTGCTATCATGATTTTAGAGACTTTAAAGTATTCATTGCAATACACAGTTTTTAATGTTTAGTAAACAAATGATATGTCTAACGTAATCAATTTATAAGAGCTTTCAGGCTCCCCCCTTTTCTATAATTTGAAGTTCTAATCTATGCAGCCTTGTGTTATACATTAAATTAAATGTTTCTAGTAACCCCGCTTTTGATGCTAATCATGCTTTTGCTATGTTCGGTTTTGAAACGGGTCACTTGGTGTAGCTGCATAAAAGTGTATAATCAATAATAACAAACTTAGACCGCGGTGTTTGTTTGTTAATTATTTTTCAACATAATAAAAGTAGGCCGTAGTGATGGAAGACTGACAGAACACTAAGATTTTTAGTAGAAGTTGGTCGTTATGTGTTGATTATTAAGAAAACCTGATTGTGTAACACGTTAAGGAAGGATGGTTCAAATACCAGATATAACTCCGTACGAAATTTCGCAGCTTTTTCCAAATAAAAATGATATCGGCTTCAACAGGTCAAACACTACCACCAATCTCTTCAGACGACACCAAGAAATTCTTTGAAACTCATGCGGTCGTGAGTGTGATGTCAAAAAAGTACGCTTGTCGATTTTTTGGGTTCTATGATAGACACCACCAGATGCGTATGCTCCAGATTGATAAGACTCGGATATTCACAGATACTGAGGTGCTTTTTAAGCTAATTAGGTACCATTACTATCCCCACTACCCTTCTTAACTGGTTTTTACCTAGTTGTAACATTTTGTCTGGTGGCTCTTCGCTGCATGGAAGGGTCCCCAATGAACATCTTGGGTGGTCTTAGTTTATAGATCCTTCCCCACGATTCGCAATATTTCGTTTGTAGCAGAGTTGCTGCTGTTCCATTTACGGTTTGCTAATTTATCTGAAATTTTGTTACCATTTATGTTCTTGTGTCTGGAACTCATTCTAAAGTAACTCAAAAACTGAAATTCGAAAAAAAATATATAATATATGGTGCAAGTACACTAAACTATCCAGAACATGGTTAAAAGGAAAAGGGAAATGAGAACCAAGAGGAAGAACAGATTTATCAAACGTTCTTAACGGTATAGGCAATCGCTCAAAAATTTAGTATATAAAAAACAGCATCAATATCTCACTCACTAAAACAAACAAAAATCACAAACATGTTATTATGTCATCAATTACTTCCTCTTCTGTTTTTGAAATGCGTTGTAGTTTATAATGACGTTCTTAAAAGGTACTTTAAAATATTTTGTCATCTATATCTTGTTTAATAATATATTGTCCTGCATAAATGTGACTATTTTGTTTTCTTCTACAACTCACAATTTGGAACATTTTGACAATCCTCTAGATTATTTTGTAATCTGTAACTCTTGCAGCACTGTATTAATAAAACATAAAGAGCAACTAAATTTTAAACGAGAAAATATATCAAACACTAACTTCACCGAAACCAGAGTGTCTTTAGATTATCTGCTAAAGTACTTATGAGTCGCACGAGCCTACTAATTACATATTTCTAGAATAAGTTGTCTAGCTCTGTAAATATCGTTTATGTACGTCGATAAAATAGTGGTTAATGCACGAGCTTCGACTAAAAAACAATAAAAGCCGTTTTCCACTTACCACAAACGTGTTAGTAATGGTCGTTTTATGACCTGTTAATATTTTGCTTTTAGTGTGTGGAATCAAAATTACAAATGTGAATTAAAGAGCTGACTGGGAAAATCTCAAAAGTTGGGCTGTGCTCAAATAGCAAATCAACATTCGCATGTGTTTGAGTAAAGCGCGGCCTTTTTTGCCATTGGCTGAACCTCTTCGCCCAGCTCCAGCTTTAAATCCTTTATTAATCTACGCACCTCGTGCCGAGACCACAATACATATGTAATACCGAAAGCAATTTAAATGTTCATCTAGTATGCAAAGAATTTTCAGCTCCACTTGCCTGCCCGCTAACTCGAGGCTGGCATGCGGGGTAATTTGTTTATATTTCATGTGTATTGTCCATGTCAGGCTTACACGGTTTGCTTTTGAGTTAGGATAAGTTGGGTTTGGTATTCACCAAGCACTTGCTGCAGCGGGGCCGCATAATAAGTACTCATACTTAAGGGAAGAGTTATGACAGGCATTACTTATGACAATGAGCAGAAAGAGGCCGCTTCAGCCCACTTACCTTCGCTCCAATTCACCACATCTTTGCACAGTTGTTTTGAGATTAGTTTTCTGGAAGAAATTAGTGGCTTATATGCGAAAACGTTCAAATTAATCGAATGAGCAGAACACAAGGACAATAACTGGTCAGTAAGACTAATAAACTTTAGCCACAAAGCAGACAAAATGAGCATGATGACAATTTTCATCCCGTTGAAATGATTGCATGATTGCTGGTTTCTGGGTCGCCTCAATATTAATGCGCAAGCGGCAAGAATGCACTTTTAGCTCTTAACATTTAATATTCTGTAATATCCAGGAATTGTCTTGAGCTGAGCTATTTTCAAATATTATTTAATTAGTATGACACGGGTTAATTTTGCACTTTTTTGTTGGCGTATCTTTGGTTGCCTAACCAGCCTGGTCCATTTCTATGCGATTTTCAAAATTCTTGAGGTTGGAGAAATTTTAATGAATATTTGAATAGGTTGACTGTACAAAGGGATTTCCTGTCACCATCTTGGACAGATTGAGTGATAGATTGCTTCTGGTACTGTGTAGTTGGCATTTTGGAGATGCACTTCATATGGATTTAAAACCGTCCGATATCTTGGAAAGTTTCGATTTTTTGTCTATTAATGTGTTGTACTACACGCACTCGCTGAAATTTATCCAGTTATGATAAAATTCAAAAATATATTAAAGGAACAACTCATTTCGGCTTCTTACTACCCCGCTTAGTGTTTTTCGCTTTTAAAGCTCTGATACTATAACAAGAAACATATGGAGAAGCTATTTCTGAGCAGTGTGGGTGTATTGTCCAGCTATACTGGAAAAATACCTCTCTCCGGAGTGTTTTGAAATTTTTTACTTTCACGATTTTACACCGTCAACTTGCAAAAAGCCCGCAGGCCTCAGCCCTGTAATTTTTGGGGTAGCTTCACCACAAAATTCAAGATCAGCACTACTCGAGGCTTCTTCATGGCCGCCGGTCTACAGGATTGAACATCCACAGGTACCCTCCTTACGATTCCCATTGTGGTTGAGCCATTTCTAACACATGGAAACGCAGAACTGGAAAATCCTTTTTATAACGTCTTACTTACGATTTTCAGTACGGTTCTAATCAGAACGTTGAAGAACAGATCGGCTGCAGCTTTGTTTATTGTATTGCTTTATATACGGCGAGTTAGTTGTAATTAAGACTTTTTGGTATTTTTATAGTGGCTGTCAGAGTCGACGATTTTGATAGCAATCAGTTATCGCTGGACTGAAGCTTTTGTTCGTTGGTCGTTGACGGACAATTACGTGAATTAAAGTGTAGTAGAAGCATTCGGACGCATAAGGCCTTCTGCGCAGATATCGATTTCTAACGTAATCGAACTTTAGGTGTGAATAATAGCCCCCACACTCCGTTTGTCTCCGGTTTTCATTTACGGTTGGGAGACGTGTTCATGTAGAGCATTGGGATGATAGTCTCACAATAATCTGTTATTTATTCAGTATTTGCATTCCATTTTGCCAGTAGAATTGTGTGCATGTATAAAGAATTTCAACTAAAATTAATATTAGATTAAAGTCAACGTAACAATTACTACAATCACATAATAAAAACTTATACTGAACTGACATCAGTAGAAATGCAATAAAAATATACAAAATTTTAGGTTTATACTCTTACTATTTCATCTGAGTGTATATGAGTGTAGCATTCACCATTTCTCTTGTGCTCTTCTGGATATTTTCGCTTGTACAATACTTATATCCTTTTTGAAGCTGAGTTTATATACAGGGTGACTTTAATAGTTGTGCAAATATTTTAACTGGTAGAAGACGGTAAAATAACATGATTAGTCCAATAATGTCTCATACAAAAATTTTTAGTTTTCGAAAAAAACAGGTTAAAGTATTTCTGAAAAGGTTTGGGAGCTACAGATAAGTTTAAATAAATGTAACAATTAAAAACCAAAGAAAACTTTACTACTTTACTATTAATACTTGTATTGATGTCATGTTAACATCTTTATTTAAAAATACCACGAAATGATTTTCATCATTGCTGAGATTAATATCATATCAGACCTCTCAGCTTTGGTAAAATTCCAATTTAAGGTATTTTTCAAAAAGATGACGTTAACGTGACATTAATATAAATATTAATAAAACAGGCTCCTTTGGTTTTAAATACATTTATTTAAACTTATCTGTAGCTCTAAAACTTTTTTAGAAGAACTTAAACCTACTTTTTTCAAAAACTACAAGTGTTTATGTAAGACATTATTGGACTAATGTAGTAATTTGTACAACTAGTTTGGAAAGTCGAGCAAATGAATGAAAAAAAAAGACTTTCAAAACGTAGCTTTTTTGAATACTGGTCTCTTGTAACTCGAAATTTAGTCGATAAGAACTTCGGAATTCACAACTGTCAAATTGACAATGCACAATTTTAATAAAATCGTTAAAAAAGTGTACTTTTTCAGGATTTTGGGTTAAAAAAAGTGGTACTTTCTTCACTATTTTTCGTTAAAAAAGACGAGTTATTTTTAATATACTTGATCAACTTCTGTATCTCTTTCATACTAATTACAATTTGGTCTTCCCTCTCACTCGTCCTGTACTTTTCATATTCTTCTTCCTAATTGAACGTTTCTCTACTTTCTGTCAATAGCTCTGAGTAATACTCCTCCCAGGTCTCTTGGTTGATATAAGATACGTAACTTAACTCTTCCATGTTTGCTTTTATTGACTTAATGATGCTCTATGACTCTTAGATTTCATTCCACGTTGTGACATGCTCTCTACCACTGGCCTTTTTATTGCGGGTCCCTTAACCTTATTATTTTTCTCACTGTGGGATTCGTGTTTCCTTCCAAGTTACCAGCCAACCATCTATCGTATAGCTGTTTCTTCTTCTGTATATCTTCTTGGTGGTCGCTGAAAACTTACTGAAAAGTTAAAATGTTTGCTTTATTAATAGTAATAAGAACAACAGTTTCTGTTCTATCATAGGGTAACTTGTGCTGTGGTACAAATATAACATAAAAGACTAGACTGAAAAAAAATTACTAACACAATTAGCACGGAAGGTATAGCAAAATTTCAGTATTTAATCCACTAACCCCACGCCTCTGCAAGTTTGCAAGACAATGTATTAAAAGTAACATGATAGAAAACCTATTAACGAAATTTCGCTCTAAACGCGCTCCTGAGGGCCCATCGCCGCGATTATTAGGAAAAAGCAACTGCCTAATTCCGCTCGATCATATTGAATATCGACGTAATAAATTCAATAAGCCTTGTTAGACTCGCGGAGTGCCCGACGAGAGCGCAACAGGACTTGAACTACTTGTAATTTAAATTTCCGTCTGAGATGGGGCTGTGGTCTGGAAGTAGTTCTGAAGATACTAAAATAATATTTGCCGAGCTTTTCGAGTTTCTCCTAACTAAACATCTGCGTCTGGCTAGGATACGTCGTAGATGTTTCTATGGGAATTTGTTTTGAAGTTTAGGGATATTGTGTGCATTGCATGACGAATTTAAAAAGTGTAAAAAACGGAAAAGCTCGATTTATTTTAAACAGCTAAGTTAATAATATGTGCTGTGGATGTTTGAACTGCAGAAGATTGTTTCCACATCATTTTAATTCTGTTAAGTAAACTTTCTATACTTCGTTATTTTTAAAACACAGGTAAATGCATAGTTTCTGCGACTTGTTCGCTACACTTTAGATAATAATGGCGTTATGGTTTTACGTCACGATATATCCTTTTGATATAAAATTTGAGAGTAGCAAGTAAAATAGTTTGCAGATTCATATGATGAAGTGTTAACTAATGTGGACATCAATTACAATTTTTTTAATTGTGTCTGCTGCGTTTGTACTCGCTTACTGATCTTACTAATCTTGTAAAACGTGGAAATCTACAAGCCAAATTCAACCTTTAATTTGTGCAACCGATAGTCACAGAGGTCAAAAAGCAAATATGCAGAGGAAGCCAACCAGATAATCCTTTATCTAATACACTTGTCTGTCCTGGACGCTGTTTTGTCTCTCCGGGACGCTGTTCCAGCAGCCAAACCGTAAGAGATAGAGAAAAAAGTTATATGTTTGGAATGGTCATGTCAGGTCAGGAACCGAATTTCAGTCACGTGACACTTCCGGTTTTCGAGAAATCAAGTGATTTCTCGAAAACCGGAAGTATCAGTACGCTGTTTCAGCAGCCAAACGGAGCTGCGACCCTCTGCGCCTTAAAACCTCGATCGGGTAGGCAACCACTTTGACAGTTTCCAGAATGTTCCGATGTGGCGTACCACTTTGACACCTTCCTGGTTTGGGTACATTTTTTATTTAATACGCGTTCTATTTGAAAAACGGTCTTTTTTGTTTTTTTTAAATGAGACATTTGTCTCACTGAGTTGCTAGTTAAATCTATTGTACGTATGTAAGCGAAAGAGCTGCTTTGCTTCACCTAAGATAATGTTTAATTACTATTAATGTTTGTTAGATATTATTGCAACTCATATGGCTGTAACTAGGTACATTTTACCATTCCAACCTGCTGTTGGTGCCGCTACCCCACTGATTCTCTCTACCTACGTCAGTTCTGCACATCGTTTTGATCGTGTAACACCTAACAAATTTTTTTCTGCTTATCGCTTCATTCTGAAGAATTTATTTGGGTGCAAGTGCAATCAATTATGTCCTGTTATGTAATTCCGAAATCGTCGCCTTGGGAAGGTAGCTTTTATACAGTCTACACAATTATTTATTTTACATTTGATTGTCGTTTTGTAAACACCCAAAATATAAAACGGATATGCATACAGCACTCAAAATGTAAACAAAACATCAACTTGATATATGATATACATATACAATTAGTAAAAATGACAATAATGATAAGCATTATTAACCACTCAACGATATATATGCAGACTTGGATGAAAACATGTAAATAATGTAGATAATTGCATAAGGATTCCATACAATAAAAGAAAATTATATCTAGTGTGGTTAAAAGGTTCCTAATCAGCGGGTTTGAAAAACTACTAAAACTGCGCAGATTGCAATTAGCGAACAACTTATCTAACATGCAGCCTTCCATGCGCTACAAAAACTAATCTCTAATCTGAGAATTATAATGGAAGTCTGTCGATGTACATTCGACAAACTTACAAGTATAAAACGCACGTACTTACTATATATTATCAAAATAATACCTAACAACCTTTCGTTAGCTGCCTTAAGCGCTAAAAAGAAATTCCTTTTCTTAGGGCGATTTTGCCCACAATTCATAATTAAATATAAAAGTTGTATAATAGAGCTAATGTCTTAGCGCAGGCATGACAATTTGGTTTTCTGGGGCAGTAACGGTGTCGCCTCATCAGGATGCATCGAGGGATGGAAACCAATTTCGCAGGAACTCTGGATTCTAGAACCGCTAAGGAGCAAAAAGCATCAGGTCTTCGCGAAACAATTCCAAATATTACAAGAGGGAGCTGTACAAGTGGCAAATAAAGGTTCCGGGGCAAGGAATTTGCTTGCCTGCGTAGGAAACAAATTGGGCTTGGCGGTTCGCAGCGTACCAAAGCGTTTTCTAGCATTTCGTAACGTTCTATAATGGGAATCGCCTAATTAGCAACATTTACTAAAAGGGGATATAAACCTACCTTAGGTAAAAAGCGGCCCAGTGAAGATGCATGGGGATTCAATCATAAAAGCGGCCCCATAGGTAATTTAAATTCAGTCAGCTATCTCTGTTTGTTCTTTGCTTTCTGCCTAACGCTTTTCTATAATAGTTGGATTGCTCTCATTATTTCTTCTTTTTTAAATATAATTCAATTTAATGTTGTTGGATATTTTATTGAGTTTTGTCTGTAATCTCTCTCTATATTCATTTTTAAGATTGAAGGTGTCTTGTTTGTATTTATATGTGATTAATTTTTGTTAGTCTAATTTGGTGTTGATATTAATCTTAATCCGGATTAAGCGGCGGTCGCTTGCTGTACCAAATTTACTTCTATTCAGTACAGACCGACGTGTACCATATATTTGTGTAGTAGGGCTCTGCCACGTCCATTTATGTTGGTGTTTTGTCTTGAAAAACGTATTCCTATCGTTAAATTTGTAAAGATGTAGGAAATGTAGCAGCATATCATCGTTCTAATTTATTTGGTCCAGTCCATAGGCTCCCATCATTATATAAAATTCTTCTATATCCTGGTCGACGTAAATTGATGTTGATGCATTATATTTGGATTATTTTATAATCTTTTATTGATTTGAAGAATTAAATATAGTCGGCGAGATACACTTCTAATTGGAATAACATTTGGCTCAATGTGATTCTTAATGATAAACCCGCCTCCACCTTGAGGGTGAAACGCGGCATTTGTACAGCCCTTTCGTTGGGAACCAAACTGAAGCCAGACGTTTCTGCGCTCCTTTATTATTTTATTTTTGATTTCCTTTGAGTTGTTAGCTAGCCCTGACATCAATGTACAAGTTCCGTTAGTTACCTCAGTTGTGGTTATGGGAATGCCAATGCAGCTTTGTACCGAGCGTTTCTCGTATACACTTTTAATTCTGCAAATAAATACCTCAACCCCGCCAGGAATTAAAGCCAAGGAGCTTACATAAGCATAATATACTATATACGTTAGTTTTACATACATACAAGTAAAAGAAATAAAAAACGACAATCCGCAAGTCCTAAATAATAAAGATTGTTATATAGTTAGAATGGCTACGAGCTAAGAGCTAAATTCTACTCGTATTTACAGTTTCACATACCATGAATGAACAAAGGTTAAAGTTTGGTTTGCAGTGCTACGATCTAAGGGCTAAATTCTACTCTAATTTGGAGTTTGCACAAAATAGAACTAACAAAATGTCAAACGTTAACGCTGCTATAAAAATTAGCGAAAATATGTTTGCGCAGTCCGCCGAATTCACTTTAGTCCGACTCTGCGTCACGTATAGCGGCTTGCAGGTTTTTTCTGATTCACACGCTTCGATGCCTGCTTCCAAATTCCACATTAAAAGATAACGCAATCATGTACTCTGAAATCGAAGTAAAATACGACTTAGCACTTGCTTGTGTATTTGATCAAATACATTAGTCGTAAACGAACTAAGCTGGTTTCATGTTTGCTGCCAGCGAGGCCGTGGATTAGGACCCTTTAATGGCGTCGTTGTTCAGAATTGCAACTGTCAAACTCGGTGAAGAAGGTGGATAATTTCACATTGAAATCACTGTATAGGCTTACCGCTATTAGTTTTATGGACTTGGGAGGAGCCCCAAGGGTGTGCAACTTTTTATGGACTCGTATGTAGCTTTCAAGAACCAAGCGTCGGCCTCTACACACAACTGACACCCGCTTTATGCTACCATTGAAACACCTACGTCTTCAGCTCACAAAACACTGCGCCCTCGCGTTTTATCGGTTTATTTTTAGTTACATTCGGCGTTGGTTGGCCCTAAGCGCGGGAATGCACAATTGCACATGGCTCTATTTCAAATGCAGAATGCATCCTTAACCTAACAAATACAGCATTAAAGTGACAGGTTAACTTTATGCGGGTTTGTATATTGAAAACCTCTGGTGAGACGAATCAGGTCCGTTACAGGGGTAATCATTTCCTTGGTAATACAAAGTGTTTCCAGATTTTAATTTATTTTAATTTCATAAAACTGTATGGCGTATGATCCTATCCTGATGATTCATCTCTTCAGCGCCATCTACGCTGGAGGAGAAAAGTAATGGATATATAAAAACGTTTGTATAAGAAATGGTTCGACAAATTTTAATAGATGCGCTTTATTTATACAGAAGTAAGTGTCGCCGTTTTGATTTCCTTAGCTTATATATCTTCTGAAGTTTTCCCTAGGGATGTGCTTTCTATGCTCTCCCGATAAGTTTTTAGGAATGGTACTACCAAAATGGTTTTTGACGATTCGTTTCTTAATGAAATACAGATGAATTTATTGTAAAATCTTGAAGGGGGTATGTGAGTCCTGCTAGGATCTATCACCGGTTTTGGTATTCTATTCAAATACTCAACGGCCAGTTATTTTCATTTTTATTATCTATAGTCTACTAATGTACAATCGAGGAAACGTAAATCGGAGCAAGTCCTGTAGGGTCAGTTTCACTGATTTTGCCTTCCTAATTGTTTATGGAATCCTATCTAGGTATCATGTGCAATTGAACCAATATGAACTGGTTAATTTAAGATAAGAAGCTTGGGATAACATCAACAATGAGTTCACTCTTTTAGTGTTCCACTTCATATTTTCGCAATACTGATGATACAAATGTCATTCTCTCATTCACTCTCTACTTTATTTTCAACTAAATAAGAAACATTTATATTTTTTGGCCACATATTATGTTGAAAATATAGAAGGAGTGGGATCACATGGGAATCTAACAACTAAGCTTCAAGAAGATCATGTATTAATTAAAAAGTAATTGTTTGTATACAAAGGCCATTGCAACGATATACAAAAGGTGTTTAGAAAATCAAGGTAATATCAACCAGTACGTCTGAAGTTATAAAAACAAATGAAAATTGTAAAGCAAATTTGCCTTGCGCTTTCAAGTATCCCAATAATATCAAAATATTCTTGTTCTGCGTATCGTGATTGAACACGTCTTTGTCAAAAAGTTGCCTATGTCAACCTATTCCGAGAACGTCATTCTTCCAGAATCGCTATTCTCGTTGCGGAGGAAAAGAATTTCCTGCTGCTTCGCATACGAGAGGGTTTAAAGTTCGAGTCTGCACGGCTGCGTGTGACGAAGCGACGCATAGCTGCGACGTTTGTTGGTCTTATTTCTGAAATTCTGTGGCTATCACCTGTCTCGCAGTGTCACCCGTGACGTTTAGTTGCTTAATTGCGTTTCCTGGAAATAAGGCCACGTGCTCTCATCTATTCGCAATCGGGCCGTACGTGTACGTGATAGACCGGCGCAATCTCTAGCCGCGTGTAACTACTTTTATCTGAAAAACCGCCCCGGTTAGCTTGCACAAGCACGTCTCTTCGTGACGCGTTTTTATATTTGGAATATTCCGCCCACGTACTTGCTTCTTGATTTTAGAACTTTTTCAGAGGTACTTCATATCCGACGTATTTTAGGGCTTCCTACCTATTCTGGCCCGTGCGCTGCATGCTACTACAAAGGGCTGGCTCCCTGCAGACCTTTCAGAAAACCCCAGAAGTTGCCAAACGGCCACGTTTAATTAGTTCGCATGTAGTTGTGAATTTCAACTAGTGTCTTCGCTTGAGATTAAGGACGTTTTTAGAAATATATAAAGATAGAGAACAGTTGTTGTTGCTGGAAAGTAGATCATTTAGAAAACTGGCAGCTGAAATTCACTGTTCAAACATCATATTTCGTCTGAGAAAACTGGATTTTGAAATTGAAAGTTAATAAGTGGACTTGATCACAGTATCGCATTCCAATCTATTATGGCCGAACTGGGGCTCCCTGATCTTGCTTAGCCCATTAGTGTATAAGGTTTATATGGGAGAAAATCGTACAACACTACAGGAAACTAATAGGAAGTTCGTATTTGGATCGTATTCAAAGCAACTGACCTAGCAACTATTTTTTTTTGTATAAAAATTAGTAAGTGGAAATGACTGGAAAATATAAATATTTTGTTGAATTCTAAACTATAGCTATATAAAATTGCAGTTCCCAATCACCTACAAACCTATAATTCAGAACATTTTTTGGGACCTAAGGTTGATGACAAATTTGGAAAATTCAATATGACGGGTCTAATATACAGGCCTGAAATAAAGGCAGCTTTTCACGTTTCGACCCCTTCCAAAGACGTAGCAACTTACAATTTTTATATAATCGATACCATAGCAACAGCCCATAGAGTTAGAACTTATCAAAATAATATATCAATGTTAAGCTACACTGGATGAAATCTATTACTATGAAATACGGCCCCCACAACTTTTAATGGCGAATTCCTGCTTTTAATAAAATAATGTGATTGGGAACGGGTGCTCTTAAATTCACGTATTATATAAAAACTAGGAACCAGTGAGACAAATGTCTCATTTAATAAAACAAAAAAGACCGTTTTTCAAATAGAACAGCGTCCCGGACAGACCAGCGTCCCGGACGGACGGAAATCACGTGATTTCTCGAAAACCGGAAGTGTCACGTGACTGAAATTCGGTTCCTGACCTGACATGACCATTCCAAACATATAATTTTCATAACTTTTTTCTCTATATCTTACGGTTTGGCTGCTGAAACAGCGTCCCGGACAGACAAAACAGCGTCCCGGACAAACAAAACAGCGTCCCGGACAGACAAGTCTATTAGATAAAGGATAGTGCTGCGTGTGCACGATTTTAGGCTTATTAAAAAGTACAAATATTCTAATGCAGAAATGAACGATTTTCTACCATTATATCATTTTAACTATATGCAATTATATTCGGCTGCTCCGGTGAATATAATTCTCTGTCTCAGGGTTAGGTCACTAAATTAGAAATACTGGGTAGAGCAGACTACCTTTTAGTAGCTCCAGTTCAACTCGGATTTTACTTGTGAACGTACCAAAACCAAATCTGAAGTAGCTAACCCCAAAATTGACATGAAACACAAAGCAGTGTGCACCCGTAAAAATCGCAGTAGTTACTTTAAATCAATGCCAAAATCAGAAAAATATCTCAGGCAAGCGATAATTATTCTCGCATAGCAACAGTACTATCGGTTTTTGTTCTAGAGTGACGTACAAGTGACGCCAACGTCAATTGTTTTAGCTTCTAAGCGTGGGCAAATTTTCTTTGAGATTCCTACTAATTCGAATGACGCCACATCGATTTCTGGGTTCTTGAACGCACTGGACAATCGGCAACTGCGGCAATGCTAGCGGAAACTCCAATCTTGCAGACCCCAACGAAATAAAAAGGCTCTGGACGATGAAAATTGCGCAAAATGCCTGGTTTGCAAAGACTTCGAAGCTGATTGCACCTCTCAGGGGACGCTAATGCGTTTTCTTAGATGCTAAAGGCCTGGTGACTCGGATCTCTGCCTGAAGTTTTGCGTAAAGGCCTCCTCTAGGTGTTGAAGGCACCAACCTTGGCTCCAACTAGCTCCTGCAAGCGATATCGACTCTCGAACGCAACCCGTACTTGGACCGCAGCTGCCTGGATTTTGTTGCCGACGAAAAAGCACAAAGTACACCTCTACACTTGCACTAAATAAATGTGTTTTTTCTATAACACATGTTAAAGTGTGCTTTTATCAACTCAAAACAAAAGGTCAAGTTTTACTTTAACAGCAAGGGTAGATAAAGTAGCACTTTAACATCAAGGATAGATAAAGTAATTTAATTTTCTAACTTTTGTTTAAATTAAATATGACAGCTTCGTATTATCGTAGCAATCCAATCTAGCTACTGACATTTTGAAATGTCATTATTTCTTTTGAAATTGTTAAAGTTCTTGCTATAGAAAAAAATATTGTATTATACACGACGATAAAGTTATTTCTATCCACTCTTGAATCATTAACGTCTCGACTTCGTCTCGACGTTAAACGATTCACTCGTGGATAAAATTTAACTTTATCGTCTTGTATAATAAATTACTATTTTATTAACAAAAATTAAACTTTTCTGTGAACTAACCTAGAACAATGTTAACAGCTTGGGCAATTTCAAAGCTCTCTTCTGTGGCTGTTAAGCAAAAGAAGGTCGGGTATCTTAGCAACATATCACCACAATTGTTTAAAGAAAATTCGGTTTGATACTTAAAATTAACTTATAACGTATGTAACAAAAGTTTTGAGAAAAAATTTGATTTTGTATATTTAATTCAAATTCAATTTTATTCAAAAAACGCTTAAAATATGTTGATCTTACATCCATGATAACATTAATAACAGCACTATATAATGGCAAGCGTTCCATTATCTTCAGGGGCCCGCAATTTTGTCATCACATGTCGCAGAAGCTTTTCGACAAAATTTACATCAATTTTATAACCATTTGAAATATTCTGCGACGAAGTTTTGCCTTATTTTGGGCATCCCAGCCATTGTCGTACACCTTTCTGCTTAGTAAAGCCCAAAAACCCTTGATGTGTCTTGCCTGAAGAATATTGGGTGGGTTGTCATGTTTTGGTATAAATGGAACATTGTACTGATTCAGCCAATCTCTCGTGATTTTCGCATAATGGCAAAAAGCCAAATCTGGCCAAAATATAATTTCATTAGCAGCATGTGTATTTTGGACACTTAGGTCTTTTGAAAGTTTAAAGGATTACGATGCAATTCTCCATGCACAATCATGTATGAAACATGAAAATGTCGACCGAACCACCAAATTGGTGTTTTTACGCCAGCTTTAGCTCTTCTTGCCATTCTGTCGACAACCCATCTTTTAGGGCCTTAAGTTTTAGGCAAATTTACACAAGGTATTACTTGTTCGCATTCTCCTATAGTTCGATAAATTATTGAAACTAACACATTTTTGTCTCGGAAGATGTTGACAATATCGAGCTTAGGCATTCGCCCAAGCAACTGATAAATAGTCATTCAGATTTCAAGTTTGTAAGACATTTTGATCAATGTAATTGCAAAATTTGTATTATTATCATAAATTCTGATATCCATAGATTTTTGGATTCCAATGGCAACTAGATAATGCATCGTTTAATAATATTTCTCTAGCTTCAAAACTTTTTTTACATACGTTAGAATAAGGTTTTCATAACATCTTTAATTCTTACAGGCTAAATAAATGCGTTTCTTAGGTTAGAATGCACTACACTCAATACTCTGCTTTTTTACTGTGTTTTTAACCGCACTGTTATGTTCTGTAGTTTATTATGCACTTAATAATATCCTTCGTTCTATTTCAATGCTATTCGTAGGTTGCTCTTTTGCAACATTTCTTGTCGGTTGCTTCTTGCAACGTTTCTAATCCTCGTACTGCATTGCTATACCCTTCAGTTACTTTGCCATTCTGGTCCTAATTTATACTGCTCATAACTTTGTACTTGTGCAAACCATTTCGTACAATAACAAACATAATACTGCAAACGTTAACGCTGCCATCGTCAGATACAGTCTAACTGCATTCGCACTTCCAAAACCTCGTCAAACCTGAGTCCAAGAACGTAACCCTTTTGAACTAGCTTTTCATGTTACCTTTGCCTCAATTTGTGAAACTCAGCTCTACCTATCAGTGCATTTATCTTAATAAAAGTAAGCTAAGCTTTCACTAATTAAAATAATAAATGTTGCGCTTCGGTTTAAATTTTAATGCATTCTAGTTCAATTGACAAGCAGAATTGTAGAGAGCACAAAACCATTGCAATATCAACGATATAGGCCCACTTGCGCCCGGCCCACTTGCGCCCACCGCCATTTTCGACCCATTTGCGCCCCAGAAGAATGTCAACGGTAATTACGGTCTCATTTGCCTCCAGGCTTGCAACTCATTAGTCATCAGGACACCCGAACTTAGCCGACTGACTAGTGGGGCGGTCTTCTACCTGCAAATTAGTTATTAGAAAACACAAAATTTAACAATTTTTCCCTTGGCTGTCCTAACTTCTATGCGTTTCTGTTGGTACTTTAATGTTTGTGTTTATTTGAGATTTATTTTAAAATTTTACACTGGTATATTTATTGATTAATGATTCAGATTATTAGATTAGCGCATTTTATCAGCGTGTCAGTGACACCTAGTTTTTGAACATAATGTTATGGGAATTAAACAATATACTAAGTAACTTTTTATACTCGTATTTTATATAGTTCTTCATCCACTTTTAGAAAATAAAGGAAAGGAGTTACTTAGTAGACGATAGGGCGGATAGGTTAACAAAGATTATACCATTTATAACTTTTTTTAATAGTTATTGTCAACTAAGGTCTTTCTATTTTAGCTGACCTTCGCCTGTGTTTCATTTAGTATAAAAAGAATGTATGGTTTATTTGGTAGAATAAAGATAATATTATTATTAAATATACGATTATTGTTTATTGAATCTGGAAAAAATTGTTTTCATTCTTAAGGCGTTTTAATCATTCATGAATGTTCCTTAACAGCTTTTCCAGGATATATAGAAGACATCAACCGCCTAACCTCAGAAGCAATGTAGTAGCTCAATTCAAACGTCAGAAAACTGCACCTTCAATAATTATATTCTATATAAAAATTGTAACCAGATATTTCCATACGAATATATACTTATTCACCAGCCTTGTTAGCCTCTTGATAATTTCCCATCCATATTTAATTAGTGCAACAGGTATATTACCTAGACCAGGGGATCTACCTTTTCTCATTTTCTTCAGTTGAGTTTCTAATTCTTCGTTTGTTATACTAAGGTTTTTGTTTGATATTTGATTTTTTTTACTAGCGTATCGCTTTGATAATTCCGATTCTCTGTATGTAAACTACATATAATAGTTCTCCCACTCATTCGTGTGTTTGGACTAACGGTTTACTTTTGTCTCATTGGAATTCATCTGTTTCATTATTCTTCTTACCTACGTTGATCGTGCTCCACCAATGAAGCTGTCAATTTGACTGCATCTTCTTCCCAGAAAAGGTGCTTTACTTCTTGCATTTTCCTTTTTATATACCTGTTTTTCCTTTTATATATTTCTCGTCGCTCACCTCTTCTTAGAGTTAGCCACTTATTCAGGTTCTTATTCTTCTTCAACAACTCTTCTGTTCACCAGGTGGGCTTTTGTCGACTTTTCTTGTGGGGACTGGACGACTCAAAGCTTGCATTGCTGCTTCCATGTCTTCATTTACTGCTAGTTTATCTACTTCTATTTTGAGGCGGTTTTGATGCAGATGTTTGATGCTGAGTATTGCATTAAATTTAGTTTATATTTCTATGTAGTTCCGTCGCCTTCCTGTAAGTTCTTTTGTTTATCTTTAATTTGCTGTTGATTATTTCTATTTTTTAATGGATATATTAATTTAGCTTCGAACATGTTATGATCGAATCCACAATTCCAAAATCTTTTTACTCTGCAGTCTTTCCATTTAATCCCTGTTTTTTGTTTGAAAGTAAAGTAATCTATTGTTAACTTATGTTGTAGAAATTGCATTTCCCACGTATCGTATATCTGTAATCATTTTATCTTCAAAGAATCCATTCAAACTGTTCATCGCATATTGTATACAAAATGCAATCAGCATTTCTCCTGAGTTGTTAATAATCTGTTCACCAAAGTGACCTACTACAGTTTGCATTTTGATCTTACACTAGCATTTATATCATCTGCTATATTTATCTCTCGATTACTGGGGATACTGCCGCAGCGGCAACTATAAAATTAGTTTATTTAAAATGTTATCAAAATGTTAAACACTCATGAAAAAACGCTGGACGTAATATGTGTTGTAATGAGATAAACAAACACAGTGTATAATAGGCCAGGCATTTTAGGTTCTAACCACGAAAAAAATATATACTGTGAAGCTGTAAGTTGGCAGAAATGTTCTATGTACCGTGCTGAACAATATTCTAAACGTTCTATACTGGCTTTATGGTGTTTTGCGTACATCAAGAGCGGAAGTGAAGCTTTTCGCATAACGTCGCGTTTTATCGTGGCTTTCGGTATAATTATTGTCATTTATTGATTCCATAGTCTCACATACGAGAGCAGCAATGTATTCTGACGTAGAAGTTTATCCACATCAACAACATTCTTAGTTGCTTAGTTTCAAACAAGCTAGAGTATTAAAACCCCGCATATCACAAGAAATACATAATGTTTCAGTGTTTATGAAAATGAAAACAAAATCATTAGTATTATAGCAAAATTAAATAGAAGAGATGATTTCTGAGGCTTTCACGGCCATTGTCATTAAGTAACAAACGACTTCCGGGATTGGACCGTGTCATGATTGAGATCGAAGAACTCGCGATACAGTCATTACTAGTTTTTGAAACCGAAGCATAAATCAGTTTACCCTTTATAAACTGTTTTGGACAATGTCGACTGTAGTGTGGTATCATAGGCAGGTTTTCTTCAAGCTTCCTGCATTATCGAAAATTCTCATTCAGCTTTGTAATAAGAGGTCACAGTTTATATAGCTCGTCATTTGTATCTAATTTTCAGTTACCATTCAAATGTAATTGTTTGAAAATTGTTGCAAACCGCAAGAGGCAAATGCTGTCTGAAAGAATTTTAGGAACCTCAGTGCTTGATGACAAATTCGTATTTTGTTGGATCATTGGCCCAACCATTTTTATGGAAGTGGACACCACACGAAGCTTATGGGTAAGGCTGCCCTCCTTGAAGACACTATGATGCGGAAGAAAAAAATAATCTAAATTGAGGGTGTGCACAGCCATGTGACCTAGATCTTCATATTCCTTTATCAATATTTTGAATTTCGGAATCTGAAGGTGTGCTTCCTTCATTTGATTAACCAAGGGCCATTGCAGGACATGTAGGGCTAGCGTTAAATGCTACTTTATTATCTATAATTGAATTAACATGCTTTTTTACTACTCGCCAATTTTTTTTCTTAATATCTTTAAACGGTAGTTGTTGCTTTCAGCCTGAAGTTCGTAAAAATACACATGTATTAATGTACTGAAAGGTGCTGTAGGTAATTGAGAAGTGTAGACGGAAGAAAAGTGCACAACTCACTATTGTACACAAATATAATTTCTCTCGAAAGACCACTGTCCATTTAGTCTTCAACAGTAATGTTGTTTGTCTTCCAGTGATAATTTAATAATGTAGTAATTGAAACATTCTCCCCAGAAATTATTATAGAATAAATGATTATTAGTGGTAAGAAATGCGCAACTTTGACGGTACACAATTACTATATAATTATATATATAATATATATAAATAAAAATATATATCAATATTATATTTACAATATATACATATATACAGGGTGTAGAAATGCTTTACGCACCATAGGGATTTCAATGGAAATTTTTTCATATGAAAATATTCGCGTTCCTAATTATTTTAGAGCAAACTTGTATGTTTTTTGTAGAAAAAAAAAATCTGTATCCATTTGTGCCAGCATTTGTCATTTCGGAAAACCGAAAATTTAAAGAAATAAAATTGCCTTTTTTAGACAAATCAGTGGTGCCTTGAAATTATTGGAGCATCTCAAAGCATCAACAAATTAGTTTGCTGTTTATTTGTTTGCATCTATCAAATGTAGCTGCAACCATGGCACGTATTGCACCTGATCTGCTTCCAGCATACCACCACTTCACAATTTGCACTGATTTTTGAAAAAATTATAATTCTAGTTTATTTCATTATTAGGTTTTCTGACGTAAAATGAGAAAAATTATGGCATAAATGGATGCAGAATTGTTTGCTCTACAAAAAACCTATTTACAAGTTTGCTCTAAAATAATTAGGAAAGCGAATATTTTCATATGAAAAAATTGCCATTGAAATCCCTATAGTGCGTAAAGCATTTCTACACCCTGTATATATGTATATATTGTAAATATAATATTGATATATATTTTTATATAAATTACTTGGGATAGTATGTATACGCCAGAATTTTCTATAGAAATGAAAAATTGAGTTTGGTCTATTTACTATTCATGGTAAATATCTATAGGAACACATTTTTGATAATAACTGATCATTTATACTTATTTTCAATCGAAAATTTATTGTTTTCCAAATCATAACGTGCAAATTTCTTAACAGTGAACTGTATGGAAGCAGCATTAATATTGTTAAAAGTGTATATATGCCGCATGAGATAAAAACTCGCAGGGCCAGTTGCCAAGTGAATGGTATTCTAAGTATATTAAGTTCCAAATTGGAAACTTTCGTATGTAAAGCTTATAGAACTTTGAAACTTTTTAATTAAATTTTTATATTTAAGGGGGAATGAGGTTTTCCTGTAGATTTAAAGGAAAATCTGCCTTTATCTGAAATTGGTTTCCGCCCCCTTTGTTTTATTTCCTTCACAAAGGTTAGTAGTGTAACTATTATTTAATCTACGTACTATTACCAAGACGAGCCCATTTTAATGAATTATAGGGCATTTGTCACCTAATTGGTTCTCAACCGTTGATGAGAGGTATGAGTGGGACACATTCCTTTTCGCGTGCTTTTATTTTGCTCTTCGTGTGGGTTCTATATGCAACGCTTCACGTCCAAGACAGTTATTTGTTAGAGACATTTTAGTCCAGCAGCCTTACAGGTATTTAGCCTGGGGCCTGCGTTAGATCTTGCAGAAGATGTTCAAGTATCGGAACCATTGTGTGTTTGTGAGATGTATGCAGGTACCTGAATAAGTAGCCATCGGTTATAAAGAAAAAGGTTGTGTTTGAGAAGATGTAAAATGTTAACCATTCAGTGAATGTTAAATAAAAGTCAATTCTCATCAAGACAATTGTCAATTGAAACAAATAAATTACGAGCAATTTTATTGAACCATTGAATAGTTACCATTAACTATAAGTCCAATGTTTCGGCAATGTTTGTCTATTGCCTTTTTCAGGGCTATTAATTAATACTTAAGCCCATATAGGCCTATTGTAAGAGCTCTCTATCTACGAGTATTGCCAAAATCAGCTAATGCTTGTAGCAATAGCTAAAGCAAAGCAAGAGCCGATTTTGAGCATCAATGGCAAGGGGAATTACTAACTTCGAAAGTCCCTTAGTTTTCAAATGACGAGAGAACCATTATGGTATTCTTGGTTTACAACTGCTGGAGCAAGTACACGCCAAAGCCTGTTCACAAACTATCGCCCTAGATAATGAATGGTTCGTGCGTAAATCAGTTTGCCCATTTATGCGTCAATCAATCACAACAAAGTTTAAATTATCAAGTCGTCCTTCACTATGACTGACGTCAAGGGATCGACAGATAAAGGCATTAGCTCAGAACGACTGCAAATTTAACAGGTCACCGTTGTTTCCGTTGACGGAGAAATAAAGAATTACCTAACGCCTAGCGACGTCCACATTTCATGACCGCAGAGCATTTATTTCGGGAACCGTAACGTAGCATTAGCCCAGTTTCATGGTACACATACGTAGCACGTGAGCGTGTTTTGTGTGCTCGTTAAAAATAACAATAAATAAAAATTGGAAAACCGCCTCCATAGATCTTTTTGACGTCCTCGGCCCGACCGCCGTCGCAGATGTCGCCGTTCTTTCGCCAGGATTCATTATTCATCCGCCATGGCCAGGAATTGCAGAGTTGTAAACCGGTACGAAGCTAGACACAATGCCAAATCCGCATTATCCTTTGTACGACGCGCAGCAACAGTTGCATCGCTCAAAGGCCGCTGTAAAATATTTATTTTCCGGAACTGGAGTGGGCTTGCTCGCCACCTTATCAACATAAATAAGCTTCGAAGCGCTCCTCAGATAACGAAGGCGGAAATCATTACGCGTCTATTCTAGTCCTAGCCTGTAAGCGTCTAGAGACAGTGGTGGAGATAAAACAATTTGGCCATTTGTGGGTGTCACGGTTCCTTCCCAAATAGCGCCATGTTACTTCCCATATCACACATCGCTGATCTCTGGGAGGAAATTACTGCCGACGATGCTCACTTTGTAATTCAGGGCCAAAATTGCAAACAACATATGTAGCACAAGCCCCAGCGGCATTTAGTACACAGCTCAGAGTCTTCGTTCTTCTGTCCTCGGTTGTGTCTGGTCCTTCTTCAGTTTACTGTTTTTCGTCCCACTTCGTCATTTTCGAGGCTTATTCTATCATAATACATTTTTCTGACGTGATCATTCCACTCGGTCACTGATGTTTTTAACTTGGGAAAGTTACTTGATGATTTCATTTCTGCTGTTTCTAGAAATATTTAACTTTTTGATGTTGATGGCCTCATCTCGGCGGTGTATGTCGCGATAGGACTTGTTTTTGCCTTATATATCCTTGATTTGTGTTTACTAGTAGCAAACCTACACACATTTTTTTCGTAAATTAATCGCTACGGTGACTCGATGTTATCTAAAAAGGTACAGAAATATTGTGCCCATATAACGCCTGAACAAATGACTGAATTTTAAGCTGAATATGGGATAAATATGCTCTAAGAATCCTCATTAACCCTTTAAAATGTTGTCGCATTACGCTATTTTACTTGTCAATATTCGTTGGCATACTATACGACGTGGGGCGCGCTAGCAATGAGAGTCGAGCGCCGAAGATCAAGCGATGTGGTTGTATTTGGGCATTAAATAGTTTACATGTATAAATTCTGTAAATTACCCGACAATTTTCTTAGTATTCCGATTCAAGTCGGATATAGCTAAGAGGTCTAATTAGATACATCTTCGAAAGCCTTCGATTTATGATCGAATCAGTTTGGCTGTTTCCACCAGATATCCTGCCTTATTTCGTGCAATCTACCAGCTCTTTATGGTATTCACACCACCATAGGTGTCCCCTTCTCTTTCGCACTCGGAGCCCATTATCTATCTGCATTTAGCTAAGCTGTTTACTGGAAGGCTTCCGATATCATCTCTAGGCTTAAACACCAGATGGCGTCTAACAATTTGTCACAGGTTGGTCATGCACGCGTTTGGTATGACCCCATTTTACAGAAGTACCTCCTCCATTGAACTATCATCGCAGTCCTATGTTTCTGTACCTTAATTCGATTTTAGATTATAACAGTGGTATTAAAAATGCTGATATAAAATTCAAAATATCCACTCGTCTTTAATATCTATGGTATCAGATCAGAATCTTAGATCTGGTCCGTTTTTTAAAGAACAGATTATTTTCTTACTAATTTTTGTGCCAAGTTAACCAAATTTTTAACATGTGGTTTTCCCGAAATCTAAAGGAGGATAGAACGTACTAGTTTTTAGGAACTGGCTAATGTAATCTGCTGGGTGAAGAATATTACGTTACCGGTCGAAAGTGGTGATTGAGTTAAAAGTAATCATTGTAAATGACTATTTATAGAAATTCTAATATGCTTTGAAGTGCTGCAGAAGATGTCAGGGTTCAATAGTCCAGAATAATGACGATACAAATGTAAAACACGTTCTTTATAATATGCTACATTTAGTGTACTTACATGTACACAGCGTAACTTTTATTCACGAATTCATAAACACTTGTTCGCTGCACTTTTCACTCCTATGCAGCAATTATTGGCTGCAAAGCTGGTTTGGGCCGTATCTAACTATTTCGCCTGAAAGCGACTTGCGCAGAACACTTGGAAGTCGCAAACACGTGCTGCTCTCAACTGACGCTGTACGCGACTGCCTTCTTCCTTGTTAAATCTGTGATGAGTCAAAACTCTCCTCGTCCCGCGAGCAGGCTTGGACGTGCGTTCCTGCTGCACATGCAACTTTTATTTCACAATACACTTCCAGGGTAGAACCGGCTTTGCAAACATTTCGATTACCGAATACAATCTTAAATATAATTACAATAATAAAACAGGAAAATACAGCCTGGATTACATATATAAATGTGACAACAAACATTACAGACGAGAGATGCAGAGGCCCTTTTCAATGTTCAATTTACTGATGCTCTGAATTTGTTCTAAGAATCCTTATTAATATTTACCTACCATGACTCCATGACTTTGAGTCATTGGTTTATTGCAGTACTATATTAGATGATGATGACCCGTGGCTTGAGTTGTATGCGGTTTTTGTATATATAGCCGAAATAATGGAACACTACGTTGTGATAAAAAACCATAAGTTTTATATTATGTTTCACATACATTACAAATAATTACAAAGGTGTAACTATTTGAAATGTTTCTTAACATTCGAGTAAGGCGCAACAACTGTCCAAACAATACCTACCAGGGATTATATAGACATTTTTGGCAAAAGTAACCCTGTCCTTGCTGGTGGAATTTTGTTTTGATGTATCCTGGTTATGGTTTCCTCAATTTTTTATACAAATAGTCACTAAGTTAGAAATTCTTTCTTGGATCTTAGTTTTGAATTGGAGCGATACTGTTGAAAATACTTTTTTTGTATATCAGCTGAACTATAATGCAGGTGAGAGACACTTAGCATAATTAATTCAGCAACGCTAGTCCAAATTTTTTTTTAAAAACTTTTGAAACTCTCTTATACGCTTCTAGCAATAATATTTTTCGGATATTATTTCGTCTTATTTGCTATACGTTTTTCAAATAGTGCAACACGGTACAACTTATGTACACGATCTATAGTATAGCAGTAATATACAGAGCAATCTTTAAATTTAGACATATAATCTTCAACCAGCAATATGTTTGATATTGCACTAGGTCTAAGCATGTGGAGTACCAAATACCTTAGACTAATCGGAAATGCTCTATTAGAATATTGACTGAGGAGTTCCAGTCCTAGCAAGAGATCTTTTACATGCTACTCATCGTAGTGGCATGGAGCTATAGTTTCACAGCTCTTCCCAAAAGCTTCATTCTGTAGAGGCTTTTATCAGCATTTTTATTTTTAAAACCTTATCGGAGCTGGGAATCGAACTCACTATTTTTGAATCGGTAGTCAGGAAGCTGAGTCGCTGAGCCTCAAAAGTCGACCAAAATAGTATCCATAAGAAGAGGCCGAGGGATCCAAGACTCCAGACGTTTTCACGCCGTATTGTTGTTGTAACTATATTAATTATAAACTTCGAAAGAAGCAGTGAAAATTAAATATTTATATTTTTCGTATGCGTAGCCTAAACCAAACAAAAATTCGATAAATTGTAATGCGCATAGAAATAACTGTTCTGTATATTGTCTTGGAATATTGTATACTGTTTGTAACTTACCTAAAGCACGACGTTATAGCTGCAACAGTTGATTAACCAATTTTCTGCTAAAAAGCAAAAAATTGTATTCCATCGTAGCAGCTCTGGAAGCGCTGCCAATGCTCACCCACGACTCCAGATGAATGATTTTAAAATAGACACTTCGTCTGACTTTTATAGACTGTTACATTTCCACGTTACTAGGTCGATGAAAACATCATAATATTGATAAAATGATTAGGACGTGTACAGCAGAGTTCATGTACAAATACAAATTCCACGTTAGTCGTGAAGAATTTCATTTGGTCATTTTAGCAAGCACGTGGTGCGAATAAGGCCGATGTCAGGTTAAATTGGCGTTTGTAATCAAGGTCAACTGAAAATCGACGATCTTCAGAGCCAAGCGGTTTTGTCAAAAACCGAACTACGTCGCGGAATGCTTTATCCGTGACGCATACGAGTAGTCACCGAACAGGTGCTGGACGATCCGAATTTATTGCAACATAAAATTTTGACTGGATGTTTTCGGCAGACGTGGCAACGGGGGTTTTTTTTTTAACTGGGAAATGTTGTGACTCGGTGCGTCGAAAAGAATTTTGGGACACAGTTGATGTTGTTAAGCGCTTCGTAAACGTTACCTTCGCTTTCAGATTTTGTTTTGACGTTTAGGAAAAATTATCGAAGTGTATAAATGAACGCAATATGTAATGTGCTTGCGTACAAGCTTACGTATAGCTGTATCATCATTCTCACGGAACAAGTATTATTGGATCTTAAGATATTCTGCATCACTTCAAAGCAACTGTTATATTAGAATTTCTATAAATAGCCACGTACAATTACTACTTTTAGCTCAAACATACCTTCGACAGCTAACGTAGTATTTTTCACCCAGCAGATTACATTACCAAGTTCTTAAAACGCTGTTCCGTAATAATTTCGTTCAGCCTTCAGAAAAACAACATGTCCAATTTGGGTAACTTGACAAGAATATTATTAAGAAAATAATCTCTTTTTCTGAAACGGAACTGACGAAATCTAACTTTCTAATCTAGATACCATGTTTTGCATTTTATATGCACATAAAATCGTTACGGCACACCAACATAGGATTGTGAGCATCGACCAATGGAGAAAGAGGGTGGGGCGGGTGGTCCTTCTATATTTTCGTTTGCTTATCGTACATCAAAACGGGTCCATACTTAAGGGGTATATAACAAAAGGATTACAAATTGTTAGACGCGAACTGCTGCTTTAGCCACTAAACAGCTTTGCTGAACGCAGATAGGTGATCGGCTCCGAGTAACTTCCTTCTAACGTTGGCCAGTCTGGAAGAATTCGCTACTAGGAGTGCGAGAGAGAAGGTTATCCACCCATGGTGTACTCAAATACACCTCTTGCCTATATCCGAGTTAAGTCGAAGTGCTAAAAGAATTTGTCGGTAAATTACAAAATTTACACATGTGAATTATTTAAAGCACAAAAACAACCACCTTACATGTTGCTCAGCGGTCGAATTTCACTATCTTTTTACTGCTAGCGCGCGTCTGCGAGCGAATAGTAATTAAAAGAGCCTAATGGAATATAAAAATTTCGCGAATACCTTTAAGTAAACTTAAATATAACAACACCGTGTGAACGATGTGGCCCTGTAAGAGAAAATGATGGTTCTCCCATATTAAATTACAATATTAGCAGTTACTGCAACTTAACGTTTTATTTAATACTAAATATTGAATCCTGCTAACAGCGATGTTTGTATTTACCTACAAAGTAAACACGTCTGCTACTTGTCTAATGTTTTCCAATGCTGACATCATAAAAGTTGCTAAATTATTCAAAAGTTAATAGCCGCGCACATGGTAGAGGCGCCTAAAAGCTCCCAAATTATTCAGATTTGAGGCTTACGAGCTAATTCCAAGTCGAAATCTAATAGAAAAGTAGGATGCGGCACGATAAATGCCTTGAAAGCCACCGGGGCTCCACGGAAAACGTTTTAAAGACTTACATAAATGGAAAATAATTAGTTTCGTATCTAAATCCGGGAGAACTCCTTGCTCTAACGGCAATTTCCTCAGCAGCTGCACGTTTAAATATTGGAGCAGATAAAGCTGCCGAGAATTATCAAACAAAATTATTTTAAAGTTTTCAGTTCTTCGAACACGCTCTACATGCAAAGTCCCTGCAGTACTGAAAAATGTCTGAAGCTCTGAACACCACATGAATGCGAATTTAAAGAGTTGGTCTGCTACGTGCTTCTGGCCTGGAACAGGAACTAGGACGCAACACAAGCTTGACGTTTGCAGATACCGCCTCGCGATAGAAGGAAAATTTCCCCTTTTTGTTGAAGTAATTCTGACTGCTAAGTTTTTTTTTGCTACTCAACTCTTAAGATAATAGATACCTAGGTACCAAGATGGTGGATGCATACACAGGTACATTTGCTTTTAGCTTCACCAGATCCAAGATTTCATTGGCGAAGTAATCAAATTTAGGTTTATCAGTTCCCCAAAGCTATTCCAGTTTCAAAGAGAAAGATTTAAGCCTGTTTTGCAACACTCTTTGAGCAGTTTCCAACCGAAAAATTCCAACAATAAGTTCACACCATTTAGCAATGTTGCGAAGCACATTGCACAATGCCTTTGGAGCCTATTTTTGGCGGCCCAGATCTACTCGATTCGGTTTATTGTGATTTCTCCGCTATAACTTTGTTTTTATATCGAGATTTCAAGTTTGTTTTCCTGCCAGTCTGCTCTGCTGGGCCATGATGGATGATGTTTTTGCTTAATATTTACATAAAGCATTCAACGTCGTAAATTTTCTTTCCCCATTTTTACCTTTCCTTGGCAATTTAATCTTTTTTGTACTCCAACATTATTCATCAGCCCTGTTGTCGGATTTCCGCTTGTTTGTGTAAGCTTGCTGCTACTATTTGGCAATTCCACATTCCTTGCTTCGTTGTGCTTTCTGAAGCAGCTTTGGTAAGGTATGCATTTTTCTACGCTCTAAGTGGCGTCTTTGCACTATGACCTAAATTTTAATTAAATTTCAGGAAATAAGTATATTCTCGTAAGAAAATAAAATTATAACAAATTGCAACAAAAAGGTTTGCAAAAAATACGTTCGATGATGATGTGATTTTAAAAAGTTGCCGTAAATCGACACAGCATCAAAAACATGAAAATTAGTCTTCCATGTAATTTTTTGTATTTTCTTTAAAATGTTTTCTACGGTATTAAGTTTAGGACTCCTACGCATTAGTTCTCTACCAGCAATTCATCTATTTTCGATCTTGCCTTATATCTATCACTTCTACGGTTGTATTGTTTTCTAGGAAAAACACTCTAATACCTACATTTCCTACTGCTACTTAAGTACCCATATTTTGGCGATATTCACGAGTAATCTCTAGTTTTGTTAATCATATAGCTAGGATTCACCTCGTTTTCTGCCATTACAATTTGGTCATCAGCACTGCAGAGTGAGAACAATGTATCGTATCCCATTTTAGTGGCCAAACCACTGTTTTAAGAAGGGTAGGAAATAAAGAACAACCTCGTCATGAACCTTTAGGCGTTATAAGACCATCTCTGAATTTCAACTTCAATCCTTTCTGAATTTTCTTCGTAGTACTCTTGGCTTGCATGTGTTAGGATTGGGTTAAGTTTCAATTTGGTGTTGTAAGCTTTCTCTGCCTCTATTAGTCGTTTTCCAAATATAATTTTCAAAGTAAAGACGTTGTGCTCCTGTGACACTCTACGTTGAAAACTCGTTTAAATTCCAGCGGTTAATCTTTAATACTGTCCGACAGTTCCGGACTTAGAACCTCCCTTAGTCCGTATTGCTGAAATGCGTTATGTGTGAAAAACGCAAATCTGAACTGCGCTTCACAAATGAGTCAAGTACTGATTTAAAACCTTTATTCAGGTAACATTCACATGTAATGACACTTCAGTCGGCTCAAATGAAAACCGAAACCGTAACAAACAATAACGTCAGTTTTTTTATAGAGGTTCTATATCTAGTTGCAGTGATATCACGCAAAATGCAACAGCTGCCGCCTGCACGGCAATATTGCTATGGTAAGCGCTACTTCGGGGATACGCCACACACCTTATTCCGATAATCCACTCATCGAAACACATTCACAAATGCGCGGTAATTCTATGCTAAAAACATGAAACCCATGTCAAGTCAATATGAATAACACATACACAATTTATTATACTCTAGTAGTCTAGTGCATCACAAAATACTTGAAAACTGACGGGAAAAAACACAAACTATTAAATGTTAAACCAAAACTGACTTAGCTAGGTGAGCGTGGACAGATGAAATTTGAGGGGTGTATCACAGATAGTCATAGAAATATTTTATGATCCAAAAATTAACGCAATTTGCCGGCTCGGCATGGTAAAGCTTTAACAAGTTGCTATCTTCTGGAACAATTCTTACACCACATGCAAACATGGCTGAAGTGGAGCGCGGTGTTCAACAGAACGAGAAGTATCTTCTCTTTTCTTGGTAGCATAACCTTATTTTTTTGCTATGCCTCTGTAGTTTTTTAAGTTGCCGCTTTTTATGGACAGGGAAATGCAACTTTTTTCCATTCTTTTCGAATATATTTCCCATTTGAGCATCTTTCAAACATTTATAATAAGTGCGCCAAATGTAACTAGACCTGTGTAAACACATAATAGTTATTTATGTATTAAGACATTGTAAAGATGCGCATGCTCATTCAAGGGCCTCTGGCACAAGGGTTTGTATATCTCCCGAGGACACAAAAATATCAAGTAGTTCCAGTGGTGCATGCAAAATGTTTTGTTCTATTAGCGGTATGGACAACAATTAATGTACTAGTAAGACATAAATGATATAAAAGCTCGACAACCAGCTATTCAGTTGCGTAGAAGAACAATTCATGAATACAAGTTAGCTATAAAATTGTCTCACCATCTCTTTGCTAATCGCATTACATGCCGTGTGTACTGCGATACAGAATTTTTGTTTAACTTTATATATCAAACTAAGTGTCAATTAATTACACATAAATATATCGCAATAAGGAGTAACTCATAGAAGTGCGTAAAAGAACAAAATTTAAAACCAACAGTAGATGCGTTTAGCATTAAATTACGATTTCGTCTGCCGTTAACACCTCAATGCATAGATTTACTAAATGTATGACTAGCCGTAATATAAGATCGGTAACACAAAATGTTTAATTCGACTATCTTAGGGAAACAGTATTAAATCTAATCAGACACGACTTGGTGGTGACAAATCATCATTTCCCATCAATGGCATGAGAAATAAAAAAGAGCATTGATTATACACGGTCAAAGTGAAAAAGTGGGATTGTGTTACATTACAATTTAGTGAAATATAAAAATACTTTATTAGTTTTCAATTTGTGTATTACTAATTAAGTTTAGAGCTCATGTTTATTAGTAAGTTAGTAGTAGTATTTCTTAAAAAAAAATGAGAAAAAAGTTCAAAAGCATTTCAAGAATTGCAAAGTATACAACAAATAGCCAGAAGAAGGTTTTTTATATATTTTACAGCAAAAATACCAAATTAGAAAAGGAATTGTAAGGTGACATTCCAAAATAAGATTTTTTGCAAATACATAATATGTTTGCGGCTTAAGCAAAAAATAAACTTGAGTTATATTCAAGGTTGATCAACATCAAAGTTTGTGTAAAACTTGAAAATAAGAGTTTACTTGGAACTTAATTGTGAGACTTGGAAATATGAATGTAAAACTAATTTTCAAAAACATGTCGTGTGGGTTATCAAAGTGTAGGGAATTATCAAGGGTAATACCACAAGAGGTGAAAATTTTTTAAGAATTTTTGTTGTTCACATGCAAATTACTGCGTTTAAATTTCTGGAAACCAAAACTGCGTTAAACATTCCGTGAGACCGCAGGTCACCGCCCGATGTAAGTTCGGGTGGCATTCGTGCCATGAAGATTTGCATGTATCTCATACTAACGCGCGAAATTTTAAATGCGGCATGCGCCGCGTGCTATAGCAATTTTAGGTTATATTGTACCTGCCTTGTTAGAAAATTAATGTTGATTATTATAAATAAAACCACGTTTCGTTCTTAAACGTGTTTGAATTTTATCGAATATTATTAAAAGGTCAACCATAAACATTTGAATAGTAGGTTATAAGGAACATAACCTAAATGAGCCATACCAGCAGCGGTACTTCTTGCAGCAACAGATGCGAGAGCAGAATAACGTTCTTCTAATCCAGAGCGTAGTGATCAAACGGTACCAATGTCTCTTTTCTGTTAATTTTAAGCATAAATGAGAGTTCACTCTATTTCATTGTCCATGACATTATTATTTAACAAAAATTAGCCAGGCCACGATAATTCGAATGAATTTAAACCCTGAGAGAAGCGAGGATTTTTTAGTTACGCTGCGAAAGTCAAACTAAACATTCCTAGTCCAAGTAAATACGAGTCTCAACTAAATTGCTTGTTACGCAAACAGCCTCGACGAAGTAAATTTATTTTTACCCAGTTAATGCGTACATAACAGTACTCATTCTCTATATTTATATTTTACGCTGCAGTATCAAGGAAATTTCTACCGCACGGAAAATGCAACGGAGGTAATGGGTCACACTCGACTTGCATTACGCTTCTCCGCATCTAAATACAAATCACATTATACATATGTTAATCTAATTTAAAACTTACTTAACTAATGATTTGATTTGAACGCTTAACCACCTGGTTGTTAAGCGGGCCCTTTCCACTCAACTCCGTTTACAGTTACCTCGCGGTGTGAATACGGGGATAGTCTTCGACACGGAAAGGTAAAAGAAGCTGAAGATTATATCATTAGTGAAAATGAGATTAGTAAGTCGTACAGGTAAAGTCCTAAAATCCATTGGAACTTTTATTTTTACTCTAAATAGTCAGCTTAGCTGTAAACCTAAAGAGAGTGATCAATTGAAAAAAAAGATTCAATAGCTTTGAAACAGTTTGTCTTGACAATTACATGGTTATAGTTTGCTCCCATTGGCTCTTTTTGAAACTGTAGTGACGTACGTTATGCTTTGCAGTCCATTTTCGGTGTTAGTGATGTAGTTGAAATTTTAATATTTTTTTAAAACGATTTAATCCTGTTACGTTAGTGGTTACAAATTAAGTTTTCGTTTACGGTCCCAAAAACACTATTTGAATTCATTTATGTACTATAAAACCTAATGTTATTGTTTAAAGTCTGTCAGTATTTTCAAGTTTTCAAAAGGAGTATTTTGAAAACAATATCTGTGGCTGGAAGTGCCAGGACCGAAATATCCAAAGGTCACAATTCTATCTGCTTTGTTGCGATTCCTTCTATTTGTAGATGGTCATGTAGCAGTCTTGTAAAAGTTGTTACACTCCAGTTTCTTGTTTCAGCTGTCTTGTTAGGTACTGTTGACGTAAAAAGCACTGAATGTCATGCTCGTTTTCGGCGATGAGTAAGTTCGCATAACACGCTATTTATGCTCGTCCGTGCTGATTCCAGGATGAACAATCCTTGTTTGCCTATTTCATTGTGCTCGAACCAAAAAGTTGTTTTCTTCAAGTAAAACTACATCTAATCCTTGAGAAACGGTTGGCAATTAATAAGTCTTTTAAGAATGATAAAGAGGAGGAATAGTGGTGGAGAGCTAAAACTGCAAGTAAGTACATTACTTTGTTGAACATCTACCAGACTCTTTCTTGAGCAATCATTATACGATAAAGGCATACCATGAGCTCTTGTCGAATGCTCTGTTATTCAGAATCCCCCATCCGACGTTTCCTTGCAAAATTTGAGCACACGACTTTAAAAAATAAAGTGGAAAAGTTTATGGACCCTTACCAGACAACGCTGTTGCTGTTCGCGTTATTTGGGAGAAGAAAGCACCCGGCGTACGCGAGCTGACATTCCGAAAAACAAGCATGACTCGAGCTAAAATAACCACTCTCAACTCAGATGTCCTCTAACCACTATCAGAGCATTAAAATACAAAATACAACATAACTCGACGCCCACGACCCCTGAAATAGCACCGACTCTTCCACTGCGCGCGTTTGTTGAGAGCAGCCCGTGTAAAGCCTTAAAAGTGGGGCCGCTCAAAATTAAGAGCGCCACTAATTAAAACTCTAGATGGAAATATTTTTAAGCAATAAACTCGCGCGTAAACCGGGGTTTTTATTTGGTTATTCTCCGAAGGATATATACGCAGTAAGCAAGATAAAACTTCGACTTTATGACCCCGTCTGAAATTGTAGGAGGGTTGCATTGTTCGCGGCCGCGTTGTTTTTGTCTCCTACATTTCGTCTTAATTTAGCTTTGAATTTTATAGCGATTGCTTCATTGCCTCTGCAATTTGGAAACGCCAAAACAGCAATAAGGTCGCGAGTTTATTCTTAAACAAATTTAATTAAAAGAACAATGTGGACGCTCCTCCAAATTTCCGTCCTCGCCGCGGCGTATAAAACTTTCGTGGTTTATGTTTTTAATATGCAAGAATGCTGACGTTTACAATCGCAGCGCCGCGACTCCAAAATTCCCGAATTTGCATGGAAATTGGGGGAAATTTGAATATAATCAGCACCCCCTGCATTCGTGTGCATAACCTGCGCCGTGGGAAAAGCTCAAGGCCGCAGGAAGCGAAACAATTTCTTGCGATGTACGAGCCGCGCTCGTTGTCACGGAATGTGTCAATCAATCAAACGCAGGCCGCGTGTCTCAGCGCAGCTTTCGTGGTGTCATTTCGCTTGGTAATTTTTAATGAAATAATCAGATTCGATGTTTTCCGAAGCTCGAAAAGTTCTGTTGATCTTTAGTTGGAGATTACGACCGGGTCGATGTGGCGTTTTCGAATAATTAAGGGGGAAGTTACTAAACCCTGCAACTGACGTTCTACGGGTTGCCACAATTTATTTTCAAATTTGTTGGTAATATTTAGAGAGATATATACTTCCTACCATAAGTGCGAACGGGATAGAAGCTGCGGTTAAGTGAGTAGTTTTCTTTCTGGATAAAAACAATACCTGTCCATTTTTAACCTCACAATTATCAATTTGACGTTTTGATCGCTACCTATACAACGTAAGTTCTAAGATCCATTCTCATTAATAACAAACTTTTGTGAAGAGAAATAAGTTAAGCTTGCTTTATTAAAAATTCGATTTATTTTCGTCGTTTGAACTTGATCGGTAACTATCCCTGCCACAAGCACTTACACAAATCGTTTGTGCCGTTTTCAGAGGCTTCTTTACAATTTGTTTTATCGTTTGCTGTCAACTTCTGTGTTACATAAATATAATATTCTGTAGCACAGCTTTTTTTTTGACAGTAACCACTGTTCTGTTATTTTGTGCCTGTGGGAAATACACCTTCTTAGCTATAATATAATGCAGACTGCTTTCTACTAACTGGCTTGTTTTTTTTGTATATTTTTCTTTACCTTTACGAACCTTTTGTATAATAGAGATTTAGGCGCGGGAATATATAAAATATTTAGTGTTTACCTCCATCTAGCATTTATAAGACCATCTACTTAATATAATCTTGAAGCAGTAATAGTAAAAATAAATGGTTGTCCCGTCCTAAATAATCATAAATAAATGGAATTAAACAAATTAAGCTACGGATGCGACGCAAACACAAAGGCCCTTGGATAGCGAATCGCATTCATAACTACCCAACATTAACGCCTTGTCAAAAAAAAGTTGTTTCTAACGTCATAGGCGCTATCTGAAGTAGACAATCGTTTGCCATACCAACAGTCCAATAAATCGCGTTATGCAAATTCAATAAATCAAACAATAAATAATTAAATTGATAACTAACAGGCTGCTTGCTTATCCACAAATCGCCAATAAATCAAAATACATAGAATAATTACTTAAACCCACAAGCGTGGTTATTTAATTAGACATAATAAGACGTCCTGAGTTTCTTCTTTGATTTTTATAGCCCTGATAACTCGGAACGCACGGAGATGTCTGCGATTCCCATCGCTAGAGTGAAACAACGCCATGCAAAGATAGAACAGTAAAACAAAGAAAACATGACCTTGCGTTAACCAAGATGCCGCAGGTCGAACAGCGGTGCCAATGCCGGGGTCTTAGAGACGTCTAGGTGCAGTCAACTTGTCCAAGATTGTTCAAACATCTGATTGATCGGTGAAGAAGGCACGAAGCCAGAAGAGGCAAAATGGCCTGCAAACGAATTATTGTGCTGTGAATCCACGTGAAGTAATAGATTTTGATTCACACCAGCAAGCGGAAAACTGCCGTAAAAGAATGCAGCAAACCATGAAAAGTTTGCACACAGCCTACAAGAAGCGAGAATACACAATAAATTGTCACGATGGTGGATGGCACCGGCTAGGGGTAAAAATCGCAAAAATTAACCATAGTAGAAATAGGAAACGTGCTACAGTGTTAATTCTAGGGAAGAGAATAGCTATATGAGAAAGGAAATCCACGAACAGTTTGTAATTAGACATAAACAGATACAAATATATTACACAAAAAACCACAGATTGAAGATCACTTTATACGGTGCTACTCACTATTTCTATTCTTTGAAATTTGGCAGGCAATTAATTGCTTGTACACCTTTTTAATTGAGCAGCCTCGAAAGTCGAACTTCATATAAGCCAATATAAATATAAATATCGAACTCCAAATTCAATTTTATGATGCAGCATCGAAAATTTATGAAATATGTAGGAATTTTGATTCAGTGAATTTGGATTATAAACAACTCCAATCTATAAAGTACGGAATTCGATATGTAACATTGAGATATTCTATGAATTCGATTTTAATAACGAATGCACAATGCGTTCTTGCTTTCGGCTTTGAACTTAAATATTAAAATTGATTAATTACAATTCTATAGATTTGGAGCTATTTAAATGATGTTGTCTTCTAATTTTATATTTAACCTCAAAAGTAAATCACACGTGAAGACTAATGTACTATATCGAAATATTGCGAATGCAATTTCAACTGTGCAATTAAAGGACGCAATTGAATGGAAGTTGGTAATAGCAGGTATGGGAATTCTGTAAATTCGAATATTTCAAATTGTACTTTCTTTAAACTGTTTTGCATATTAACAAGTTTCGACGTTAGTAGTGGGCATTTTCTTTTATTGTGAAATTTTTGTAATAGATTAATAATAATCTGTAATGGTTAATTCAATTACCGGTATACAACTCTGTTGAACTTGTTCACCTGTAATTTGATTATGAAACGAATTTGGGGTGGATACAGCAACGTACAGAAAAATAAAAGAAGTTGGACGACGAAGACTGCCTAGGGCTTTTTCCACAATATTTTGAACTTGAGATATCTCTAGAAAAACGGCCTTTGTGCTGCAAACAAAGGCGCGTAAAGGATCTGATCCTTAAAGCCTAATACATGTATGAAGAGGTAAAGGTCCTTTGAAAAAAAGTGTTCGGCACAAGCACACACGTAATAGTATTAGGCGAAAAGTGAAGCGGGGATTTAGCTCTTTCTATGAAAATCCTAAGGCGTGAAGTGTTGGCTCAAATTAAAAAGGGTTTTGCGATAAGACATTTTTCCGTTTTGTTGTGTCTGCTGTTTGCAAGCGCACTTTTTACGAATCTATAGAAGCATTGCTTATCTTTTAAAACATTTTGAGCGATTGGTTGTTTACAGTTTACAAAAGTTTTAAACAGAAATCTAGGATCTTGGATAAATAAATAAACCATAATAATAACAATGACAATAAGCCATGCATTTTTTGCGATACATAATGAGAACCCCAGGAGAGTCTTTCAGTACAGGTTAACGATTGCCGATGTTTATATTTTTCCCAAATCCAAATCTGCAATCCAACAGGCTGGCCGATCAGCAATGTGAAGCCACTTCAAACGTCCACAAATTTTCGGCAAGCAGCACGGTGAATTTCGAAATCAATTGTCAACATATCGGAGCAGAAAAGCCCAATAATGAACTCAGCGACCAAGGAAAGGGATGGGAAGAAAAAAGTTTTGAAGATAAATTCGACGTGAAAGCAAATATAACCAAATTATTATGCGGACGGCCGAACAGTATTTTACGTCTAAAATCTTATTAAATCCTGAAGTAATCAGATGGGTATAGAAATTCATCAAACCAATTAGATCAATCCTGCCCTAGATTATCGGTGATTTTCGGGATGAAATATGCATGTAAGCATCATCAAAACAAACTCCTAGCAAGTACATCGTATAGGTCTGTCAGTTACAGCGTGATTCTTAAAAATATCCAAAAAGGATATAGAAACCGGCAAAATAATCCCACCCTGAAACTGTGTGCGGGACATTTTCTAAAGGCAGGAATGCCCATTTTGAATTTAAAAGCACTGAAAACTACTTAGGCAACTTAAAACACAGCAAACGTAAATGAGAAGTGACACTTTCATATTGAAACAAATTCAGTTAACTTAGTATGTATTTTGACGTTTAGAGGAAAAAAGTTAGATATTAATTGGATTTTTTTCAACAAAATGCTAAAAGTCCCTATACATTAGACAGGAACTTGATTTTTCTCGAAAACTGGTCCATCTACAATAAAACTTTCTGAGCTCAAATTGAAAAATAAAATGTATTCTTTCTGTGAAAAATACGCTGCACAATTTGTGCTTTGGTTTGTGCGTAGCAATCTTACATTTAACTTACGAATGAGAAAAAGGTAAAAGTTATGAAAGTGAAACGTTCTGTTAACATTAAATTTTACAGTTGGGGTTCATGTGACAATGGTCAATGGTCAATGCCATAACCACTTTTTTGGAGGTAATTCGGAAGACAAAATCTTGCCATTTGCAAATATAAAACATGTCGACTGTAGCTAGCAAATGCTATTAATGCCATTTCTAGTAGTTGCTTACTGCAGCGTATCACGTAAAAGCAAAGAGAAATACTAAGTAACATCGGTGAAAGCGGCATTTCTTACACTGGGCGTCACTATAATAGTTATCGTGGAAGTGTAATTAGTATTAATAAATCACAAAAAAACAAAAGAAAGCCCTCAGTGAAACCGGTTGCCACCGACATAATGACAGTTTAAACCGAACAAGGGAAGTGCCTGAGTTTCGTCTGAATTAATACGCAGCCCACAGCTCTCTGACAGACTTCGTATGTTTTGCCTGCCTGCGTGTGTCACATTTCTATCGTAACCTAACGGGTACACTTCGTGCACAGTCGGCAATACTTACTTATTTACTGACCATATTCTTTATAATACAACTATAAGCGTCGGATTAGAAGTCAGATTCTCTATGGCAGTGAAGGTACGAATCTTACGTACTGATATTTTGTTTTCACTACGAATTAATGTACTTTTTGTAATACCTACTTGTTAAATATTTCTTTAAGGACTGTTTACTACTGCGTAAGCAACCTCTTTACGGCCCGGCCGTAAAAAGTGTCCGTAAAAACCACGGCCTGCTAAATTGTGTGCCAAACGTCAAAGTGACGTTTGTCACACAAATCCAGCAGCAAGCAAGCCTTCAACTCTACATAGAAGAAGGCGCAAAAGACTGCTATAACTCCTGATCATACGCTAAAATAACTTGCTCATTCAGAATCTTAACGTCTTTAGGAATATCTTCATCATTTTCTACAGATGTCATAAGTTACGAGCTGGTTACAACTTAAAACTGCTTACAACCATACACGAAATTGGAAATAACTGACATTTATAAACAACAGTTGCAACGTTCTACGCACTCTCAATCATTCTAAAACGTCATTACACAAACCTAGCGTTTTGATGAAAATAAATTAGAAAAATATAGATATGACCGAATTGTATGTAGGTATTACAAAAACTATTGTACAATACACGTCCGTTAGGGCCTTTACTGCCTCGCCAGTATTATTCGACTCGCTCTTCGAGCTCGTCTCACAAATTCTCTGGCTTGGCAGTAAAGGCTATCCTAACGGACTTCTACTGTAAAATACTATTACGGTACTACGTGTTTCGCTTCACTGTTTTAATCTAATTGAATCGCGTATTACTAAAAGAGCCTAAGTCAGTTTTTGACCGTTTTGAGTTAGCAGTGGAACAACGTAAGTTGAAGGTAAATACATCGTTTAGTGTTAAAAGGTACTAAGTTAGGCAACTGTTGTAGCAAGCGTGGCACTGTGAAATTTGAATGTATTGTAAAAAGGTACCAAGTCAGCTGACTTAGTCCCTTTTTGTTTTACACGTATCTGATTTGACAAGTGGGTGTGCTGCGCCGTCGCATTACTTCACGTGAAATATATAACCTCCAAAAACTGTTGTGTTTGAATAGACGTTGTATTTCTATTTTATGTAGTTTTTGTTATCATTTCAAGTAATATTATATAATTTATATATTTAGGATAATATGGACAATATCGGGAAATCGCCAACAGAAGAGGATAACATTGAAGAACCACCTAAAACGTCTGAAGGGTGTTAGAAACGTGTTGAATTATAAGCGAAATTCAATTAAAAAGGCAAGAGTAAAAGGCACTGCCCATAAAAATCACAAAGGGCAAGAGGTAGCTGCGAAAAGCATTGGTTCAAGCTGCCAGTGTCCTATGAAATGTTTTACTAAATTAACAGAGGAACAGAGGATGTCAATTTTCAGTAGATTGTACAACCTTGAAACCAAGAACGAGCAAGATATTTTCCTACAAGGGCTCATAGAAGTCAAAGAAGTTTCGCAAAGACGTCCAAAAAACAGCAATGGTACTGTAAGGAAACATTCATTCGTACATTATGTAATGGTAGAACAGAAGAAAGTTAAAGTATGCTTAGGAGCATTTTTAAGTCTCTATGCCGTAAGTTCTAAAAGAGTCAAACGACTTAAAAGTTTACTGCTTAAAAATGAGACGCCTCGTGACAATAGAGGGAAGAAAATGAAGACAAATGCTGTACCGGACCATGACATAGTTCTAATTCGTCAACATATTGAATGTTTTCCATATAAGGAGTCACATTATTCTGGTAAAACTTATCGTTATTTGGATTCCCGACTTAATGTCAAAATTATGTTTGACTTGTTTAAAGAAAAATATCCTGATTCGAGAATAAAATATGCATATTACAACAAGTGCTTTCGAGAACAGTATATATTACATTTTGGACGCCCACAAGTAGATACTTGTATTGAATGTGAACAACTGAATTTAAAAATAAAAAGCCCCACATTAGGAGAGGCTGGTAAGCGAGCAGCTCAAGCTGACTTAATGATACATAAAAGAAGATCTAAGAAATTTTACAATGCATTGCAAAAAACTATTAGGGAATGTCAGCAGGATAACAGCATTGCTGCTCTGTGTTTTGACTATATGCAGAATGTGCACCTACCAGAAGTGCCGGTTCAAGATGTTTTTTACATGTCTCAACTAAATGTGAATGTTTTTTGCATACATGACCTAAGAACTGGTAAGGCCTTTTTCTACATATACCATGAAGGTATGGCCAATAAAGGCCCAAATGAAGTTTGCTCATTCTTGCTCGATTATGTGGAAAACTATGTGGAGAAAGATACGAAAGAACTTAGACTATTTTCTGACAATTGCCCTGGGCAAAATAAGAACCACACTTTAATTCGCATGTGTATGGCTCTTGTAGATACCAAACGTTTTAACAAAGTTCAGCAGTTTTATCCCCTCCGTGGACATTCCTTTCTCCCTTGTGATAGGGATTTTGGAGTGATAAAACGTAAATTGAAGAGATATGACAGAATTTTTTCAATGCACGATTACACAGAGATAATAGTATCATCCAGCGCCCTAAGAAAATTTACTGTGAAAGAAGTCCAGACCAATGATATTGTCAATTTTAAGGACTGGTGGGCTTATCATTATAAAAAAACAACTTTATCGATGGAATCACAAGGAAAAGTAGTAGTTCCTAGAAAGGAAAAAGTTGATTTCTCCATATCTAAATTTAGTCATTTTGTGCATGATACGGATTCGCCTGGTATTGTAACAGCGTCAGAGTTTATTCAAGGATTTGTAACACATCATTTTAAGCTTAATCTTCCCAAGCGAAATCGTCGGATTGACATGCCTACAGACAAAGCCTACCCTGACAACAAAGTACCTCTATTGTCGACAAAACTAAAGTATTTAGAAGCATTAGTCCAATACGTGCCAGAAGAAAGGCAAGAATTTTATTATGACATAATTAATAATTGGGAAACCAAGGAAACACATAAAAATAAATAGTTACCATAGCAACAATGTTTGTTTAGTGTTTTAAGTTTAAAATGTTGATGGTTATTTGAGAAAAATAAAAATTATGGTAAAAGAAAGATTTTTATTTCAAAAAGGAACTAAGTCATTTCTTTTTTTAAGTGGGTCTCTGGCTTAGTGTGTGTAGTAGTACACTTTTAGCATGTGGAGTATGTTAAAATAGGGTTGGTTAACAGTAATACCTAAGAAAACTCAATATAAAGTTAAAAAATTATATCCAAAACAGTTTTTCTTGATTTTCTCAAAACTACCAAAACTGACTTAGGCCCTTTTAGTAATAAGCGATTCAATTAGAAATATTAATATATTACTTCCTTTTACAATAAAGGAAGTATTGGATTTACCCCAAAAATTCGAAATTTAGTTTTCAACAGATCTTCACGTTTCAGAGTCCCCTGAACCAAAAAAACATTTGTTTTTCATTGGTCTGTCTGTGTGTGTGTCTGGGTGTCTGTGAACAGAATATCTCAAAAACAAAAAGAGGTATGAGGTTGAAACTTCATATATACGTTTTGTGTACTATGTAGATGCGACAGCAAGCTTTTGAAGAAAATCGCATAACCGGAAGTAGGTGTTTACTCTTGCTATTTTTAAAATTTTTTTTATTTTTTTCAAACTTCTCACTTTTATTACATTTTTAATGTGTATTGATGTGAGATAGGTGATTTTCCAGTTGAATACTTCTAAAATGGGTTTCTTTTGTTTTTTTTTCAATTTTTTTATTAACTCCTATTTTAAATAGAACACCCGGTATATTATTACATTTTTGAATTCAGCTTATAATTCTAGAAAAAAAATTTGTTTCTTCACCTAACGCTCTATTTTGTACCGTTTTTGTAGAATTTGTTTGTTTGTTTGTTTGTTAATGGACAAGGTCTAGGCATGCAGAGTACCAGGTACCTTAGACACCGACTGCTTTGGTCATATGGTCAAAGTCCTAATTTTTGAAAATTTTTGACAAATGCTTAAAAATTTAAAATCAAATTTATGGCCAATGTTAAGATCACTGTAAAAGGAAGTTGTGTGCGTGTATCACACCAGATTTTTTTAATCTATTTTGTATATTTGAATACATGTCAATCGTTATTCGATTTATCAGAGGCTTGGTTTAGCGGTGCACTTTCTCGATTAAAGACTTGAAAATAATTTCATTTTGTAACTTTTATACTTACAATTCAATTTAATAAATGTAAACATTATTTTAATGGCAATCAGGCCAACTATGTGATGGTCCTAAACGTGGGTAGGCTATAGTTCAACTGATGCACTTCTATTGGCTACAATGGTAACTTAAGACTGCGTCTTTACGAATACTTTTACCTAAAACTACGTAGCTCTTACCCCCTTGCTGGGTTCATTCACTGGAAGCACCAGCATGTACATGAAAAGGTTTTCAAGATAAATATATACTAATGGTTTTTAATGATAATTTTCGAATATGGCAGACAATCTGTAGGACTTCTAGTACGTTATTGAGAAAAAGGTTAGCAAGGTCTGAGAAAAATAGCTTATTGCGTTTTTTTTTTTAATTTAGCGGGATTATATTACCAGTCACAAAGCAACTTGCTTTTGATATTATTTAATGTTTTTATAAACATTTCAGATCCTGCCATTACTTAAAGCTGAAAAATAATTTTTGAGATTAGCTTGGCTACAATTTTTTTATTGTTTTCGGTTTAGCGGGTTTATTTTTAGGAGCTAGAAGTGAAAAACTAATTGTAAATAGAAGGCTATGGAAAATTAAAGTTTCTTTAAATTTTTGTGTTTTTTATTGCATATGTCTGTGTTGGCCAATAATTCAAGAATCTTTTAAATATTGACTCAGTATGTCAAACATCAATCGCCGTTAATATACTCGTCAGTATATAAAACTGTAGCTTTTGTTTTCCTCAAAAAATGCATCAAACATTTACTTATTTATAACTAATAAATATCTATCATTGGCGCCTGCTCCTTAGGTGCACAGGGGCGCTAGCCTCCCAGCCGTCAATAGCCTGTATGGTATTAGAAAAAAGTAACTACTTTATCATTGAGAAAATGGTTTATCCTCCAATCTACCGTTATAATATAACGAGGTTGAAGTAATGAGATCTGGAGGTAACTATTCGATACCACTTAAAACATGTAAAACAAGATCCAAGAAGTATGTCAACATAACATGTGTTATGTGTCGACACACTCGCTGATATCGATTCACCTGACCGCTGGATACTGCTGAGGCAATACGAAATAGGGCCCAAACTTATATGGCAAATACGGAGTAAAACGCTGACGTTGAAGAATCGATCATCACAGTTTCATTGTGACGCAAGGACTAAACAAAATCCGAGCGTAAAGCAACCGGCGCGCCTATAAAACAGTTGTGCAATCTTCGATATTGACAATGATTGCCAGCGGACAGAGACGTTTTTGCATTCTTGTGGTTGTGTTGACATAATATCGATTGAAGTTGCAGCTTGTTTGTTTATTTTGGTGATTTCGGTTGTTTCATGCAGTTTTTTACAAAAAATAGCGGGGGATTGCATAACTAAGCATTCTCTACAGTAAGTTTAAAAGCCTACCGTTAGCTGAAAAAATTAACATAAAAAAGCTTAGATTAAATTTCAAACTGCAGAATAAAGTTGGAACTCGCAATTTTATAATAATTTTTTCTGTCGACATTTACAAAAAAAAACAAATGGATTTGTGGATCAGATGCATGCTCTATTTCTTCATTATTAACTAGATGACGTTTTTTAACACTTATGTACATTTTGTGACGAGTTTAATAAGTTTTGTTCTGTGCCTATAATGTTTCCTTTTGGATTATTAAAATACTAAATGATTGCTATATTTTCATGAAAACATCGACAGAATGTAGGTCATTATTATTTCTTGCTCGGTAATTGTTAAAAATTAAGAGCTTCGCAAATACAATTATCACGAGCCACCACTGATATTTATATGCATAAAAAAAGATGACATCCACGAATATCAACAAATAGCATACAGCAGAGTATGACTATCCAACACAACTGGAACTAAGTAATGATCGGATAACATGGAACAATGGAAAATTGATTATTAAAATAGTTTCGTTGAACAAAAAAATATCAAACTTGGGGCAACAAAGAACACACATAATGGCTTGAAATCAGTACGTAGTTTTATTTTTATTTCATTGGAACGTAAAGCTATGTCATTAGAATATAGTACAATGTATAAAAATAGTGGCTAGTATGTATTAAGCTTTTGTAGTATGTGGAATAAAATAGAATGTCGAATAATCGGAACTTTACTATTTTTTAGTAATCCCGCTCTCAAGTAGCACTCAAAAAGATGTAGCTCGTTTAAATATAATACTTACTGAACAAACTATTGTAGAAATAATGTCTCTTAGAAAAGGAGGAACTAAAAAATTCCACACAGAATAAAAAGCAATTTCAATAACAAATCGTGAAGTAATTGAGGTATAATTGTAAAAGTCAATAATGAATTTGGACAGTTCTTTAATGTCTAGTAGTGTTATCTGTTCCAATAGTAGAACGTTAAATGTTAAAACAGACTACTGTTACAACACTTTTTTGAATAATTTCAGTTATATTTATGTGACTATGATAAAAATTATTCCACATGAAGCTACATTATTCAACATTTTTAGAGTATCAGCATTACGGAATTACGAAATATAAATCCCAACATCTTATTAGCTGTACAAACTATTTGTACACTACGCTTATTAAAAGTAAAATATTTGGTATAAATAACGCCCAAACCACGTATAGAAGCATAATCGCTGAGAACTCTATTGTCTATTCTGTAATCAAAATTAATAGTTCTTTTTATTCGACTAAACGATATTTTATGACACTTCTGCACATTTAAAAACATTTTATTTCTGTTACACCAATCACTGAGGATTTCATTTCTTTGAACAATTTCAAGTCATCAGCATATAGCAGAAAAGACGATTTAAAGTTAAAAGCTGGATCATTTATAAAAGCTATGCATACAGTTGGTACAAGATGTGAGTCCTGCGGCACTCCAGAACTGATTTCAATAATATCCGACTTGAAATCTTCTGTAACAACAGATTGTTTTCTACCAACGAGATAAATCGAAACCAGTGAAGCAAGATACAGGTTAAAGAATCTAGATTGAGACGCGGTGAAAATCGGAACTAATGTTAGAATTTAGTAATTTCCAAGTTTCGTATTGGTAACATTTTTACATCTATCATATTGACATTAAATTGTTAACCTTATTTAAGCTAAATGACACAATAAATCAAAGGCGGTATGGTGTATTATCGGTTCTTGAATGGTAAAAGGATTGCGGAAATAATGGTGTTAAGTTGAACAACAAGGCTCTGCTAAACCTTCTATCCCAGCAACAGTAATTTTCCCACTTTAAAACACAAGGAATCTGTCATATGACGTTAGTCACTGAGCAAACAAAATCCCTCTACCCACCTTTACTACTTACTTGTCATTTAAATTGTAACCAAACTGTATGTTTGACAACTTTCCACATATTGCCAATTCATCAAATATAACCACAACGCCTTTCATGACCTACCTTGAGACTCAATCTAGTTTCTGTGACCTGTACTGGCACATAGAATGATTAACTTTGATTATTTCCTTTATATCCATAATAATGCGTAATCACCATGGTTTCTGTCAGTTTAATAATGACTAAAATTCAAACGTCAAAATTTAACCGCGGTTAAATTTATGTCAAAATTTAATCGCTTGTGCATAATTTTAACTTGATTATTAAAGGTGCTTCACCAACTGAATTTTATCTATTTATTCAGAAAATAATCACGCCGAACATCCCGCGTGCATGTAAACTAGCCTGAATAAATTTTGACGATTTTCTGTCAGAATGTTTTGCTCTGAAGAAATATATCTCGTAAATTTTCCGCTTCAAAATCCCTCGTGCTGCGCACTCGGGATTCTTGTTGAGCGGCAAATTAACTTGACAAATTTCTTAGCAAAACATTCTGACAGAAAACGTCAAAATTTAATCGGCTATTTTAATGCACTTGGGATATTACTGTTGAATAAATCAATATACACAGCATCAACAATGAAATATTTTGTTCATGAATTCTAAGTAGTTAAACAAGTTAGTAAAAAACTGATTTACGTGGCAAAAAGCCATGCTGGTTTGGCGAGATAAAGTTTTGAATGTGATTAAGTAATATTTTATAGACGAAGAATGATTTTTCCGAAACTTAACAATTTGGATATTGGACGATAATTGCAGACATTAGCTTTATCGCCCGATTTAAAAATTAGGGCAACATAAGTCAATTTCCAGTAATCTCGAAAAACTCCTTCTCGGAGTAATAATTAAAGAGTAACCGTAATCGGTATTAAAGCGAATAGGCACACATTTTTACAAAAAATAAGGCTATATCGTTAGGTCCTCTGGACTTATTTATTTTGATATTTGCTAACAGTTGTTATTAGTAGGGTGGGCATCGTAACTTATTTGTACGCTGTTCTAATAAACTGATTTATAATTGTCGAAAAAGATGTTAGCGCACTTAGTGGGGTCGTCTACCTGAACATAATTAAAATAAAACGATTTAGGCACATACGCATTTGTTCTGTTCTCTTTCAGGAAATACCCAACAAGTTCGGGTTTTGCTAATATTTTCTTGGAAAATTTGTACGTAATTTTTGTAACATTCAATTGACAATTGTCAACTGTTCATTGATGACTGTATAATTTTCTTTGCGGAACTGATATTTTAATATAGATCTTTCAACTGATTTGAGAGCAGTGTTCGTCAATGAGAATTCAATGACAACAGGAGGATGTTGGATGTCAAGTGCAGATAATGAAAACTCACTAATATCTGACATTAGCAAGTGTGCAAATTTGAGAAAACTATGTCAAGAATACGCCTATAAGAGTTTAAAAACCAGTTATATTGAATTAAATTAAAAAGATTAAAGCAGTCAATTGCACTAGCACTAACGTCTGAATAACTGGCAATATAATCGACGCTGTCTAGGACTAGGCTGTCAAAAGTATACGACATTGGCTATAGGAACGCTTAATGTGAGAACATTATTAAGTGATGCCTCACAATACGAGCTAGAGTATGAACTCAATAAAATCAAATGGGATATTATTGGGCTTTGTGAAATTAGAAGAAAAGGAGAAGAATGTATTAAACTACCATCTGGTCACACACTTTACTATCGAGGATCGGAAGATGAGAGTCAACGAGGTGTTGGATTTATAATCAATAAGAATATAACTCCGAACATAACTAAATATGAAACTGAATCGGATAGAGTAGCTTCAATTACTGTCAAAATTAACACAAAGACCACATTAAAAATTGTGCAATGCTATGCCCCAATCATCGACTCACAGTGACGAGGAAATAGAGGAATTTTATGACAACATACAAAACAACTTGAAGAAATGTAATAGCACCTACAAATTAGTAATTGACGACTTTAATGCCAAACTTGGGAAAAGACAAGAACAAAATGAAGAATATGTGGGTTACTGTAGCTATGATGAAAGGAATGAAAGAGGATGCATGCTTCTAGAGTTTATAACAAGTTTACGCTTGTATTCGATGAACTCTTTCTTTAAAAAGAAAAAGCAGAGGAAGTGGACTTGGATTAGTCCAGATTCGAAGACCAAGAATGAAATAGATTATGTAATGTCAAATGACAAAACAATTGTACACGATGTAACCACATTAAATTCTCTTACCATAAATAGCGATCACAGACTACTCAAAGCAAAAATCGTCATTCCCACAAGAAGGAAAATTCCGAGATCAAAACATCCTGTCACGTCAGTCATAGATATAGAGACACTAAAATCAAACTCAACGCAATTCCGGACTATCGTTGAAAGAAACTTTAAAAACAACGAGAGAAATTGGAATGAAAAATCTTTGAATGCAGTAAGTGAAACAATAACATCAATAATTAGAGAGGCTGTCGAAAACGTGGCAAAAAGAAAATCAAACAAAATAGAAAAACTTAGTCAAAACACGAAAATAAAAATAGAAGAAAAGAAGCAATTGTTGAAAGAAGGAAAATATAGAGAATTCAGAGAGGCCTCTAAAGAAACCCGAAAACTGATAAGGAAAGACATGGAGAGATACTATGAAATAGAAGTAGAAAAACTAATCGAAAAGAACAGGGGTATAAAAAGTCTTAGAAATGAAGGAAAAAGACAGATAATTTGCTTGAAAGATGAAAATGGTAAGGGGGGAAACAAGAAATTTAGAAGACATCCTAAAAATTGCACATCGATTTTATAATAACTTATATGATACCAATATCCATCCTGAAATAACAGAACACACAGGACCAATACTCAACATAGGATCAGAAGAAATGCCGGATATCACACCACAAGAACTGGAATACTCCTTAAGTCAAATGAAAAACGGTAAAGCTCCCGGACAGGATTCTGTACTCATAGAAATGATAAAGGAAGGAGGAGACCAGGGCCGTAACTAGGTATAGGCCGAGTAGGCCTCCGCCTGCAGGCGCAACCGGTAAAGGGCGCCAAAATTG